>JAVTVX010000012.1:17445000-18697500 GCA_033439265.1 Dillenia suffruticosa | reverse complement strand
ATATACAAGGAATTCAAAGGGCAAGAATTCATATTTATGTCTAAATTAATTATTCTCCCGTATTTTTATAAAGTATAAAAATTTTAAAATAATCCATTTAGAGTCAACATCATATTCTGAACTTGTCCGGTGTTATAATGTGTTCTTGGATTCTTCAGCTTTCAAGCATGTCGTTATAATAAGCATTTTAGGTCTTCAGTAGTCAAATCTTTTTTAATCCAACTTGGTTAGTCACAAGATTATTAGCTACTTTAGGCACCCATTGCTTTATTATTTTTCTATGTCTAGTGTTTCTAATCCGAAATACATCATAGGAATGTCTTGTTTTAGAGCAATATGAGCATTTGAGATTTTTCATTGGCCTTTTATTTTTGCTTGCACTAATTTTTCTTTTAAGTTTACAATGTTCAATCTTGTGTCCTAATTTCATACAAGCATGGCATCTAATTTTTGCTTTATTAGGTCCTGAACTAGGCAAAAAGAAGCTGTAGAGCTTCTTTTGGATCTTGGATAGGTCATATTCTTGGCCAGACTCATCATAAACTACCTCTTGAATACCTACCATTTAAGTTTAGTTTCTCTTGCTCTTGTACAAATTTATATAACCACTACAAAAAACATCAATTTGTGACAAATTTTGTCACAAAATTCGTCCCAAAACAAATTTGCGATGAATTTTGCAACAAATTTTTTTTCGTTACTAATAAATCGTCGCAAAATTTTGGAACGAAAAATTAATTATTCGTCACAAAAATTTCCAACAAATATTTTTTTGTCACAAAATTCGTCGCAAATGTGTGACAAATTTTGCAACGAAAATTTTATTTGTCGTAAATTTGCGACAAATAACATTTTTTTCGTAAATTTTGCGACGAAAAAATATTACGAATAAGTTATGCATCACAAATTACCAACAAAAAATAATTCGTCGCAAATTTGTCACGAAATATTTTTTGTCTCTTATTTGCCACGAATCTAATTTTTGTCGCAAATTTGCAACGAATAGTTTTTTTCGTCAGAATTTTTGCAACAAAATGCAATTTGTGGCAAATTAGGAACGAAAAAAAATTCGTCACAGAATTTGTCGTACATTTGCAATGACTGTTTTTTGTTGCAAAATTCGTCGCTAATCAAAATTTACAATTCAATTTTAGCAACGAAATTTGCGACGTGCATAGTTTTCATGGACAAATTTTGCGATGAATATATAAATTTTATCTGCATATTTGGACCATTTTTTCTTATATGACTTGTATTTATATCTGCTCATCTAACCCCATCAACAATTAATCATCCAAATCATTTTTTATAACAAATTTCATCCATCTATACTCATCAATATAACTAATTATTCAATAAGATCAATAAGTTAAAAATTCAACAAGAAATCATAATAGTAATATCAAAGATAAAAGCAATATCAAGTCTAGATGTTAAAATATCAATAACTATACATAAACAAAAAAATTAATGTAACGAGTATCAAAATTTAACAATCAAATAACAGTACACAATTTGAAACACAACCTCCACCACCATCATCATCATCATCATCGAAGAAATCATCACCTTCATCACCATTGCGAGCATTATCAGGAGGAGAAATAGAAGGGGGAATCTGACTTGGAGCGGAGGCTAGCTAAAGATGCTGCATGATTAACATTTGCTGTGTGCGGAACTCGTTCATTTCTTACGTGTGCTTTGCATGAAGTTCATTGAATTCCTGATCTCTTTGCAGTAGTAACTCCTTCAAATGGCTCACCTCTTGATTCAATTGATTTATTTCTGCCCTGACTGCTGGTGGGGTGGAAAAAGATGAACCAGCGATTTTGTAAGTTCTGCTCAAAGAACCTAGCCCAACTACTCTACCCCCTTTTGGTCCACCAATCATCTCGAGCCATGTTTTCATGTTATCAACAGATGGCTCAAATCCGCCAGCATCATCACAACCACTCGAACTTCTGCGTGATAGCTCATCATATTTCTCCTGTATTGTCATGAGAAAAATTAAAATAAATTTACAATAACAATATAATACAAGCACATATAATCTTGATTAGATATATATATATATATATATATATATATATATATATATATATATGAAGGAAAAAAAATTATAACATAAATCATGAGACTATATAGAATCTAAATTATGAACATTCATATTAATATTGAATAAGTTGAAATTTATGAAAAAAAAGAGAATTTCTATCAAGTAATTCATTAGAAATCAAAGAATCAACTCAACAATAAAAATAAACTTGAGAGAGACTAACCTAATAAATTCATTTTCCCACATTGTTATGATATGTTCAACATTATATGTTCAAATCAATATTGAAAATATTCATTAAATAATTGGAAGTTTTGAAATTACAAACCTTAATTGCTCTAACTCTCTCCCCGCTCCAAGTCTTGTCTTTTTTCTGAAATGTGTGCGTGAAAGTATCTATGAATGAAGGTTCGGTCCTCGTTTCCTTGGCCTAAAATAAAAATACATTGTTATAAATAATGAAATAGTTTAAATTAGATTAAAAAATTAGTATTTGTATAAAATTACCAATCTATTTCTATGTTCACCGATATTGATCGAGCCTCCCGCATACGTCGCAGATAATTCCCCTAAATTATAAGCTCGGTTTTTTTTATTATGCTCACTCCTTCGTTTGCTCTCCTCCGATTCCCAAAAATTCACAATCATGCTCCAATTTTGCTCGGTGATACAGTTTGGCTTTTTTCCGTGTCCTTCGCATGATTTAGAACGTGTCGGATATGATCGCCACATTTTTTCTTGAAAATCCTTTTTACTTCCAACTCTTTAGTCTCATCCTAAGTGAATAGTCGCTGCAATGGAAAAAAAACCAATTGATTATAAAGTTATAAACTTAATTTCTTATATAAACTGATTGGGATAATTTACCTTGAACTTGCTCCACCATAGCTCTTTTGTTTCTTCCGGAGTGCTTGTATAAGTTATCGAATCCCCTCCCCAATAGTTATTCACTATTCTATTAAGCTCGTGAATAATATGTACAAAATTTGTAAGTTTATCATAAAGTTTCATACAAATAATGTTAAATAAATAAGATAATTAAAAGAATAATTTGTTTTATAAATAAAATAAATAATACATATGAAATTTTAAATTTTAGTACTTATGAATCTCCGTAAGGGGCTATCAACCTCGATTGTCTTCCCTATCTGCATATGAGTGTTCCTCCGAAAGGACTGGCGAAGGTACATTACTAGCCATTTGTTGAGAATGTGAAAGGCCTGCAACAGAAGGGGGAGACAAAGGTACATTGCCAGCAAGGGAATAGGATTGTGAAGGTGCCGAAGCAGATTGCGATGGTGAAGAGCGTGATCTTCTATCAGAATTTCATCTATGGCCGCCACGTCGAAACTGTCAATTATAATATATTATTAACAAAAATAAAAAAAATAAAAATTGCATATTCATCAGATGCATAATGAAAAATATGAATAAACTTACCACATTTAATTTGACAAATTAAATGCGACGAAACAAGGCACCAATATGTCAAGAAATCTTCTCTAATGACCTATAGAAAAAAAGATAGTACATTAACAAATCAAATATATAAATTTAAGAATGAGACAGTAAATAGATAAATATCTGATTTTTATTATATTAAGAGAACAAAACTTACCCGTCATCAAAAATCAAAATCTTCATTGTCATCCTCATCCTTATCATATGTCTCAAAATTAGACTCTTCAACATAATTATCATCAACATCCTGATTTTCATCCTCATCATCTGCCTCAAAATTAGATTCTTCATCGTCTTCTTCAAGAATTTCACTTGCATCCACATTATCACTACTTTGTTGGAATCTCGAAACGTTGGAATATTATATTCCTCGGTCTGAAATGTATGGGCAACTTTCTCTTGTTGATATGCTATGTCTTCCAAATGTTCCTCAATTTTTTTCTGTACTTTCGTTTTATAAACAGTCCACCAATTAATTTTGTCACATTTCAAACTAAAATATAAAACATAAAATACTTGAATCGCTTGTTGTGCCAACACAAATGGTTCATATCTTTAATACAATTTCTTATGATTTATTTCAACCAAATTAAATTGTGGATGCACTTTCATCCCTTTGACAAAGTCAAACCAGCGACACATAAATAAAACAACCCGAAATTCAAGACCAGGGTACTCTACCTCTATGATTTCATCCAACAAACCATAAAAATCATTTTGACCTCCACCATCATTGGATGACTGAACACAAACCCCACTATTCATTGTCGTTTTCCCCATTCCATATTCTTCAGTATGAAAATTATACCCATTTATGAAATATGTTGGCCAAGTTCATACCATTGATTTTGGACTCCATGACAGATGGATTAACAATATTTGCTCAACTTGAGTTTGATTATCATGGACCTAAAGTCAAATAAATATGTTAATATGTTTTAAAGTAAATATTTAAATAATTTATAGTCTACTTACATATTTTTTGAATCATGGTGTAAATTCTTCAACGCAAAAACGATCAAACTCATGTGTCGAAAGTTTAGAATATATGTTTTGAAAAATTTTACCATCAAAGAAAATAAATTTTAATACAAACAATTTACGACATAAGAAATACATAAAATAGAAAATATATACTAACTCGAAATATGGTATCACTTCTGGACAGTTCAGTAAAATATATGTGTGGGCTGCCCGCCATTTTTAATCAATTAAGTATCTACACTTACATAATCTATTTGGTCAACCAAGGTAGTTAAAAATTGAGAATGACTTCAAATTGGGATCAATAAGACCCTCATCATTTCTTCCCACTCTCCGCCTCTTACACTGAACGTGAGGCTCAAAATAATATGATGTAAATGTTGTTACTTCCTTCACAATGTATGTATTGACAATAGAGGTTTCAACATGTGTCTTAATTTGCACTTTCTTTTTCAAATGATATAGGAATCTAATTGTAATAAAACAAAATGTATTAGAAAATTTTATGTAATGAAATGAATAATTTTTTATGCCTTGATAACGAAGTATAAAAGATGAAAAACTCACCTTTCAAATGGATACATCCATCGAAATTGGACAGGACTTCCAACTTTCGCCTCATATGGCAAGTGAACCAAAAAATGTTTCATAGAATCAAAAAATGACGGTGGAAATATCCTTTCTAAATTACACAAAATGAGTGGAATCTCTCTCTCTAACATCTCCATGTGTGAATGTCTCAACACTGTCAAGCAAATATCATGAAGGAAAATGCTTAACTCCGTAATGACATCCCAAACAAAATTTGGTAAGAATTCCTTAAAAGCAATAGGAATTAGTCTTTCCATAAATATATGATAATCATGCATTTTCAAACCAATCAACTTACATTCCTTCAAATCGACACATTTTCCAAGATTTGAGACATAACCATTAGGAAATCTCAATGATTTCAACCATTCACAAACAATCTGTCTCTGATTCTTATTCAATGTATAAACTGCTTTCGGTTTTGGTCCCCCTACTACTTTCATCGACATCAAGAGTGGGTCGTTTACAAAGGAGTCGCATATCTTTCTTGCATTCAAGTTGTCTTTCGTTTTTCCAGTGATATCTATCATTGTATTTATCAGATTATCAAAGACATTCTTCTCGATATGCATTACATCGAGATTATGATGAACAAAATGACTCTTCCAATATGGTAAATCCCAAAATATACTTCGTTTAGTCCATTTATGCGAATGACCATAACCAATATTGTACTATGTGGCTCTTCAATAACAGATGGAAAGTTAAGGACTCTATGTCAAATTTGTTCACCAGTTAATCTCAATGGAGGAGGTGTTCTTTCAATTCTATTCTTAGTGAATTCTTTTTTATTTCTTCTAAATTTATAAGTTAACGGTAAAAATTGTCTATGACAATCAAAATAACTCGCTTTCTTCTCATGTTTCAATCTGAATGACTTTGATCTCTCCAAACATATTGGACATCCTGAAATCCCAGCGGTACTCCATCCCGATAACATACCATAAGCCGGAAGTCATTTATGGTCCAAAAAAGAGCAGCCTTCATTACAAACATTTGATTAGTATGAACATCATATGTAGGAATACCGTCATCCTATAGTTGTTTCAACCCGCAATCAATGGTTGCATGTAAACATCTACTAACTTCTTCGGATTTTGCGGACCAGGCACGACCAATGTTAAAAACATATACGGTGTCTTCATACATATACCGGGTGGAAGATTGTACAGAGTTAAGATAACTGGCCAACAAGAATAAGTTCTTCCTGATTTGCCAAACGGAGCAAATCCATCAGCACAAAGACCTAACCTAATATTTCGAGTCTCTCTCGCAAACTCAGGATATGTTCTATCAAAATATTTCCGCGCCTCTGCATCTGAAGGATGACACATTAACCCCTTTTCTGTTTCATGATTTGCATACCAAGTCATGTGTTTAGTAGTGGTCTCAGATGCATAAAGCCTTTGTAAACTAAGAGTTAAAGGCAAATAAAACATTTATCCATATGATGTACGCCGCTGATTACGACCCGACCTACAAGTACTCTTGTATCTACATTGATTACAGAATTTATAAAATTCTGCATCTTTATCATCTCTCCAATATAGCATACAAGCATCTCTGCAAATATCAATTCTTTCTACCGGAAGACCTAATTCTTTCACCAGCTTTTTTATACTATAGAAATCATTAGGCATAATGTGATCACGTGATAACACTTCTCTAATAACTTGAACAAAATCATTAAAACAATCCTCAGACACATTATGCTTTACCTTAACATTCAACAATCTTGCGGTTCGAGATAGCTTAGTGTGACTGTCACAACCAGCCCACAAAGGTTCATCTACAGCTCTTAACACTTTCTGAAATTGAAGACATGATTCATTATTCACATTTTCATCAACACTTGGTACTTCTACCTCCTCCAATGGTGATGCATAACTAGTATACCCTTGTTCAAATGTTAGAGTAAAGCTAGAACTTGCAGCGCTTAGTTCGGGAACAAAATTCAGACTCGCTGCATCAATTATCACCATCTGATATGGATTCAACTGATCATAATAATTTTGATTCCCACTAACTGAGAATTGTCTGTTTCGTCCATACTCCTCATCAGAAATGAACGGTTCACCATGACATATCCAATTATAGTAATTCAGGATAAAACCAGCTCTACAAAGATATTCCCTAATTTTATCACACTATAAAAATTTACCATTACAATACCTTCTACACGGACACCTTAGGTTATTCCCATCCATAAAATCAACATGATTACAAGCAAAATCTAAAACTTGTTCCAACCCAAAAATAAACTCATCAGTTAAACCCCAACGATTATATAAGTTCTTTCTATACATCAAACTTCTTTCTTTCTGTATTTTCTCTGTCTCCAAATTTAAAATTTTTAAAATATTAATAAAAACTACTAAAAACTACTAAATCATCAATAATAATATCATCATTAATCCCAACTAAGTTGATATAACAATAAATAATAAATTATTCCTAATTTTATATAAAAAATTAAAATTAACAAATCTAGAAATATCATTAAATCAACCACTAAATACAATAAAAATAAACTAATATAGAAATAAAAACAATACAAACATACAAATTAACATAATTGCATCAATTCCAATCATTACAGTACAAATTAAAATATTTCTCACCACCAAAATAATAATTCACCAATAAGCTCAGGTATCAACAGCAGTAACAGCTTCCAATCCCAAAATTCCAGAATCGCAAATCTTGACACATCAAAAACAATTATAAATAGCTAATATATTATTAAAACAATATTATAAAAACATTTTTTTAAATAACATTTCTAAAAAAAATTAAAAAAAATTATCCATAAAAGTGGCAATGATGGGCCGGGCCGGGCACAATGGGCCTGCATGGGCCTAGCCCCATGGGCAACGGTGGGGCCGCACAGGAGCCAGCGTCCCCTTCGTACGGCCGGGCTGTAGGATCTGAGATGTATAAGGCAAGATACGATGGCTTGCTTCCTGCTACCGAGAGAGAGAGAGAGAGAGAGAAATTACCTATCAAAATCACAGATCCAGCATCCCTTCCGCCATCCCTTCGCAGAACCACCTTCGCGGCTATTCGAAAATGAACAAAGTGAGAAGAGAGAGAGAGAGAGAGAGATAAAGAGTGTGAGAATGAGAATGAAGAAAGAATGATGAATGAAGAAAGAATGGTTAAGTGTTGAATATATTGAAATTAGGGACAAAAATTTTTTGTCCCTAAATTCGTTGCAAATCAGGGACAAAAAATAAAATTCGTCCCTGAATCAGGGACAAATTTTTTTTTCGTCGCTGTTTCAGGGACAAAAATTTTTTTCGTCGCAAATTCAAGGACGAAATTTAGTTTTCGTTCCTGAATCAACGACGAAAGTATTTTTTGTCGCTAAAATCTACAACAAAAGAATGTTTTTGTCACTAAATTTGCGATAAATATATGTTTTCGTCGCAATTTGTAACGAATTTAACAATAAATAATTTTTTCCTTTACAATTTGCAACGAATTTAGCAACGATACTTATGGTTTCTAACAAATAACTCATTGAATGCACTAAAATAGAAACTAAATCGACAAACTATTAACAATATTTACGTACTATAATATAATTATAAAAAATATTCATTATATTGATCATTAATTAATAAGTATTTCTACTTTAACTCTTAGTTTAGTAAATCGAATACTTAAACAAATTTATGAGATAAAGTTATCAATACTGGAAATGAAAAATTAAACAGATAATGAATAGAAAATGAATGTACTAATAATAATCTTTTGTAACAATTTAAAAGATTTGTAAAGTTATAGAAAATGAATGTACTAATTTAAAAGATTATACTATATTATCATTCTTTTATATAAACAGATAATGAATGAACTATTTTATATAAAGTTTTGTGAACATCTTAAGATTTTCTACATTATCAATGCATATTACCATTTACAAATCATTTTTTAATATTAGAAAATGTTACTAATGCGAGTAATTAAAAAAGTGACCAAAAAATGAATTTTAGTGACGAATTTTACCATAAATGTTATATTTGTCGCTAATTTGTAACAAATTTAGCAACAAATAATCGAATTTTTTGTGATAAATATAAATATTTATCATTAAATTGGCGACGAATTTAGAAATTCGTCACAAATTTAGGAACAAATTCGTTTTCGTCCCAAATTTAGGGACGAATTGAGAAATTCGTCGTAAAATTTTGGGATGAATAAGCAAATTCATCTCAAATTTAGGGATGAATTTTTTATTCTTCCCAAATTTGGAGACGAATGGTTAAATTTGTTATAAATTTAGGGACGATTAATTTATCCGTTGCAAATTTAAAGACGAATTTTTAATTTGTTGCAAATTTTGGGACGAATTATAAATTCATTGCAAATTTTGCGACAAATTTTGAAATTCATTGCAAATTTAGCAACAAATTTTTTTTTCGTCGTAAATTGGCTACGAATTTTGCCTCAAAAATTAGCGACGACTTTTGTAACGAAAATTTTTTTTGTTACTAAATTTGCAACGAAAATTGTTTTGTTACTAAAATCGTGGTTAATTTGTGACGATACTATTTTTTGTCGGTAAATTTGTTGTAAATTTGCGATAAATATTTTTCGTTACTAAAATTCGTCACTGAATTCTTGTTTTTTTATAGTGAACAGAGATCTAAGTTTTTTATTTCTACTTTTCTCTTACTTAAGTTCCTCTCCTAAAGTTGGCAATTCAATACAATCTTTTTCCGCGCAGACAGACATGTTTATAAGATTTTTTTTTAATTCAGATGCTAGTTCTTTAGCCTTCTCTAATTCAGTTTGAATTTTAGCATGTATGTAATTCATTCTTATTTTGCTTTAGCATGTCCTTTTCTTCTTTTAATTACTAATTTTCTGATACTAGTCTATTTCTTTCTTCTTCTAGTTCAGTATATGCCTTTCTAAGTAATGTATTTTTCTTAGTTATCTTCCTAAGATCTCTAAGGGTTTCTAGAAGTGTTTCATGCAATTCATGTACAGTCAATTCATCTTCAGAATTACAAGAATTTAAAGAGTAAGATTAATAATGGGAACTTACCTCATCTTTTTTGAGACTTCTACAATGCCATGAAGCATATGTTGGTATATTCAATCTTGGCTTCCTCTTCTGAAGAGCTACTGCTCTCATCACTCCAGAGAGCCAATGACTTCTTTTTCTTTCCCTTTTTGTCCTTCTTATCAACCTTCTTGAGTTGAGGATACTCCACATTAATATGCCTAGGTTTCTTGTATTCAAAGCATCAGACTTCATCCTTCTTTTTTAACTTTCTAAACCCTAGCTTGCCTTTGTTTCTGCTTCTTCTCATCATAAAACTATTGAATTTCTTGGTCAATAATGTCATATCTTCCTTATTTTCTTCTTCTTCTTCACTATCTAAGGTACTTGGTTCATGATCTACCTTAAGAGCTATTGTCTTTCCTTTATTTTTCACTCACTACTCCTTTAGTGTTTATTTTCATCTCATGCGTGATAAGTGATCCCACCAATTGATTCATAGTACGTGTTTCCAGATTTTTTGATTCCTCAATCGTAGTAACTTTAGGCTCCCAAGCTTTAGGCAAGCATCTCAGTACTTTGTCAGCCATGTCCTCTTTGAATATGCCTTTTCCCAGTAATCTAAGTTAATTTGTTATTATGCTGAAGTGGGTGATCATGTCTCGAACAAATTCCTCATCCTTCATTTTGAAAGCATTATACTCCTACTTCAACATTCGAATTTTGTTCTTCCTCACTTGCTCAGTGACTTCATATGTAGTCTCGAGTCTTTCCTAGATTTTTTTGGCAGTGATGTGAGATGAGTCTCTGTTATACTCATTTAAACTCAATGCCAAGAAAACTAGGTTGATAGCTTTGTAATTGGCTTTGTATAATTTCTTCTTCTCTGGTATCATATTCTTCATTTTGACAGGAACCGAGACACCATCTAATTCCTCCATAGGAAACTCAATACCTTCTTCAATGATCTCCCATGCAGTTTCATCTTAAGCTATTAGGAAATTCCACATTCTTTGTTTCCGGTAGCTATAGCTACTACCATTGAAGAAAGGAGCTCTGTTTGTTGATCATGCCTCAAATGGTACACTACTCCATTTAGTGCCATGTTGGATCTTTAACGTTGAAGCTATTAAGGCCTATCCAACACATCCGCTCTTATACCAATTGAAGAACTGAAACTTAGAAACCTAGAGGGGAGGGGTCAATATGTTTTTGGCACCTTTTGGGTTTATCTAACTTTGAGACATGAAAGCAGAAAATAGAGTAAGAGAAAGAAAATATTCGACGTCAAAATTTATAATGGTTCCACTTCTCGGTATACATCTATTCCCAAACTACACCTGGAGTTTACAATCCACTATTTGATCTATAAATAGTACAACCAACTAGGTTTCCTAGGTTCTAGTTAAAACTTACAAGTGTTACTCCTAGAATACTCACACTAGATTTCACTACTCTAACAAATTTTAACTTGTCTCCCATAGACAATCTAGTCCCAGATCAAGAAGGCCCTCTCTTCTTGATCTCTTACAAGATTATGAGAGAAAATAAAGATTACAACCTTTAGCCTTGATATATAGATGAAGAAATAAATATAATACTTAAGAAATATAAACAGAAAAGACCGAGAGTGTGAATATACAATTAATATGTTCAATGCTTCTAAAAAGATTGTTTGGTCTTCAATAATGATTGTGTTAAAGCCTATCAAGATGTTTTGATCATTAGAGCTCATTTAATGTTGAAACTAGTTGTTTAAAGATTGTTAAGAGTCATTAAATGCTCAAACAATTTTTTCTAAAAACTAGTCATTACTCATGTGCTAGTTGACTACCCTTCTTTGCTAGTCAGCTATATTTTAAATTTTGTCTATGTTTCTCTATAAGTGAGTCGACTGTATCTTTCTCCATAGTCTCTTCATCTTGGCTTAATTATATAAATAGTCCCAAATACCGGTACTCCAACCTTCAAGGATCAATACTCATAACTGTGCATCCTTTCAGCTCTTTGGTGAGTTGGCTATTTCTATCCATGTTAGTCGACTACATCCATTCCTTAGATCAATTCTTAGACTTCTATAATGTTGAGGATTGGTACTCATAATTTCAACTATCAGTACTCATCTTTGAGACTTGATATAGAAGATTTCCTTATTTTGATGAGTCGACTGACACTTGAACCTTCTTTAATGTTTGTGCATTATACAAGCGCGGAGTGGGTTAGTACATGTGGCATAATGTTATAGGCATATGGCATATTTCATGTTTGCTTGGCTCAAAGACATATAAAGTGTTTTATTCTAGGAGCAGCATGAGTCGAATTCTGCCTTCATGGTAGTCGACTTCCCCATGTTCAATACGAGGATCAATCCTTTATCATCCAAGAATTGGTACTTCACCTCCAGATTTAGAATTTTTCTAAGTCATGATAAGGTGAGTCGACTAGGGTAAAACCATAAGTCAACTAGACTATTTATCTAATGTGAACATATATGTGTTGTGGCCTAATGCAATGGCTTTGCGCCATGTGGCTTGTGGCATGCCAAAGCTTTGTCATGCTCATACGATACTAGTGCCATGCTCATACCAATCTAGTGCTATGCTTGTACCATACTAATGCTATGTCTGTATCATGCCAATGCAGTGCTCGGCCCATGCTAATGTCGTGTTAATGTCATCCCAGTGCAGAGCATGCGCATTGAGCTCATAACTCAGTCCTTTCTAGGTATATGAGTCAACCCACTCATATGCAAGTCGACTAGACTTAATGTCTCATGGGCTAATCTAAGTCTTTACACTTCTTATCATTTAGGCATCTATGTCCAAACATGTGCTTATATAGTTTCTTTATATTCTAAGCAAGTGAGTCGACTTAGTATCCCAAGCAAGTCGACCGATGCCAATATATTGAGCAATATAATGTAGTAGCATGTGTCCTGCATGTGTTGTGACAGTTATTTTAGCATTTTGTGTATGCCAAAACCCATCCCTCATGTGCAATGCCATGTACTTAGTGAGCTAACACATGTATATAGCCTAAATTGTAAGAGTAAGTCGACTTGAACTTACAGGTAATCAACCATATTGTGTCTTATTCTCATTTTGACCATTATTATTTAACCGTTAACACTTTGAAATTTGATCATTATAGTTAGGCTAATTGGTGTTTGAGTAAGTTAACTAGTACACTCTATTAGATTTAACTTAGACTTCTGTATACTAGACAAGTCGACTGCTACATTGCTATAGATGACTATACTTCTGCTGTAAATTGCCTATATGTTTTGTATCAAGCGTAAACCATTTCTAACTTCACTAAATCCATTTTTTCGTTAGTTCAAAACATTCTTTTATTACAATACACATTAAACTCATCTTTTACTTATCATCAAAACATATGTTACTAACAGATATAATATAAAATCATGTCACTAAAAGTTTAGTTTTTGAATAATTAACTAGAATAACTCAATGGACAATATCTAACATAGTTGACGTAAATTATATATTGTGCATGCATGTCCAAACTAGCCAAAACTGCATATCTAATGCATGCAACTCTTGGTCCAAAAAGGATTTCATCTATAATACTTCAAACTATGTAGTTCTAATTTCATTAATTCATCCACATACACTCAAAATTAAGAGCACATTAACTATATATAGTCGTAGTGTACCAATTCTATATTATAATATATTTAAAGAAGCTACTCTACATGTTCTATTCAATGTTAGTGACCTGCACCAATTTCTATTGAATCTGAACTCCGTCCGATGATCAAGGTAAACCATCTCCAATTAACAAGAGATTAAGAAGTTATAGCCTATACAAAATGAAGTGTCTAGTTTTATCAATCAACCATGAACTTCTACTTTAATTCAATATAACCTATGATTTATATCTACCATATGCACCATTAATCCAATTGCATACATAACTCACTTACATTAAACCAAAGGACTTTATACACGTACATATAATGTGTAAAAATTTGTGATCTTTTTGAATAATTAAATCAAATATTATCATAATACAGATAAATCAATACATAGTTTTTTGGACATATAAAATAATAAAATCTAGTGGATAATTAAGACCAAATTTCAACAGCCAACACATTATCTAATTTCTATCCCCTAAGTTTGATCATGCCAATATAAATGGGTGTCATCTAATCTCTAAATTCACACCACTCTTAGTTGGAGTAATAGAGACCAAGGGGTTAGAATGAAAAAAAAGGATATGAACGAGAGAGAGGAAGAGAAAAAAGAAAGGGAAAAAGTTTAGGATAAATAAATGGGAATTCTATCCCCTAAGTTTGATCATGCCAGTATAAAGGGAAGTCATCTAATCTCTAAATTCACACCACTTTTACTTGGAGTATTTGAGACCAAGGAGTTAGAACGAAAAAAAGGATGCGAATGAGAAAGAGAGGAACAGGAAAAAAGAAAGGGAAGAATGTTTAGGATAAAAAATGAGAATATTATGTTCAAATAAAGGGGGAAGGGAAAGAACAAGGGAGAAGAGAGGGCAAGGTTTTGATAAAAAAAAAAGTTCAGAAAAGACAAATATTTCTTTTTTTAAATTTTGGTCACAATATCTCTTTTTGATATTTGTTTTTACAAATCATCTCATTTTTAACATGATTTTTCAAATCATCATTTTTTGTAATTATTTACATGAAAATTTTGAAATACATACTTTTTCTCATATGAATTAAAAAATTGATTCATTAACTCATTTGAATCAAGGAATCAAATCAGGTCAAATTAATTAAAAAGTTGTGATATTTAAAGAATTTGAATGGAGCTCAAAATTTTCACTTGATTCATTAATTTATTTGGCCTATATACGTAGTATGGATTATTCTGCTAATTCTGTTGGTATTGATTCATTTTAATTAGTTAATATGAAAAATATTTTTAAAAAAATTAAATTATTACCATCAATCACAACCATGTCAAAATAAACTAAGACGTGATACAAGCAAAAGAGTGAGACATATTAAATAATCACAATCTTAAAAAAAAAAAATTATTGATTAGTATATGCAAAATGGTGAAAAATATATTAGACTACAAAAAGAGTAAATTATATACGGGATGGGAAACGTGAAGATATTACCAAAAAGTAAGACATGCGAAAAGGGTAAAACAAGTCGATCAATATAAAAGTACAATTTCTAAAGATTTTAGGAAAAATTTAACTTTTGAAAAATTGTGGGCCAAAATTTAATTTGAAATTTATTCTTTGATTAAATAAATACAATGAGTAATTGTTTTATATCTTGGAAAACTACGATAAAAGTGGTCAAAAAGTTCAAGCTGACTAAGGAATCAAAGATTTTCTCCATTTTTGTAAAGGTTGCAAATCACTTGGAAAATAACTATTCAGCAAAGCATCATCTGTTTCCGTGTCCTTATGTCTTTGTCTGACTTTCTAAGTATTAAATTGTACCTCTTTGTGTTTGCATATGAATTCCATGCAGACATACTCTTGTCTTCAAATATTTTTTGACTTTATTATATGTTTGAGATAATGGTAATTCATGCAATATGACTATTGATTACTATAACCTAATCTCTAAGTTAGCCATTGTCTGACTGAATACTTAACTTTTGAGTGAGTTGGCCATTGATTATTATCTGTAACCTTTGGGTTGGCCACTGGTTCTTTTTTTTTTTTTTTAGTACCATGTTTTAGATATCGTCCGGTATCCGAAGTTTAAACCTGACTAATTCGGAATGACCGTTACAGTGGCTCCTTTCAGAGGGCGGGTTTCTCAACGGGGAATGCTCTATATACATGAGGGTCTGATACTTTCAACAGGAGTCGAATCTCGATCATGTTTAAGAATACTCAACCCCACGTCCAGTTGAGGGTTGGCCGTTGGTTCTAACTATAAACAACTTTGATATTTTCAATTTTTGATAATTTAAATCATCTATCATTACTTGTTCTTTGTCTCCTATTGTTTGAGATACTATGATTCGATAATTGATGTGATATTTTGACTACCTAATTAGTTTGTGGTAATGCTGAGTTGTTGTAACTCACCTCTTTCTATATCACCTTTTTCTCCGATAACATGCATGAGAGAAGATACGTTGTAGTAGGCTCAGAGTTGAAAGTAGAAAAAAAAAAACATATATATATTCAATTAGTGCTTCTAACCAAGGAGAAAATTTAATTGTACACTTCCCTACTTTTGTTGTTACACACTTTTGTAATAGTTATAGAAATTTGTTGATGCGACAATTAAGGTTTTGTTTCCAAGTAATCCATCTCCCATGCGTAATGGTGTCAACCCTCCTAGAGAGCACAACAAATATGTTTTCCCTTGCAAACTTCAGAGCTAGGACTATTATGGAATGGGGCAAACGCTACATATTTTCAAAGATGGTCTTGCATTTGGTCTTCCATACGAGCCAAATAGTAGCAGTGAAAGTCTAACTCCATGGAATGTTGCGATTTAGACCCGACTTTGACCAGTTCTCTTTCATTCACTGCCAAGGTAAATTCCTTCTGTGGAATGCCTCTACTACATTCCTTGTATAAACTAGGTTCCAAACTTCCTTAATTTAATAGTAGTCCCTTCACATGTGAAAGGTAGATCCCTCCTTTATGCGGATTGGACATTTGATCACTACAAAAAAAACATAGTTTTAGCAATGGAATAAATTCGTCGTCATTTTGTAACGAAATTAGCTACGAATTGGACTTTCATGCTATTTTGCAACAAAATATGTGATGAAAAGGTCTCATGGCAAAATTAGCAACGTAAAATTTATTCGTGACTAAATTCATCACCAATTAGATACGAAAATATTTTCGTCATAAAATTTGTGGCTAATTAACAACGAATTGAGTTTTCGTGATTAAATTTTGCCACGAATTTTGTATTCATCGCTAAACTTAGCGACAAAAAGATATTCGTGACAAATATCGTCGCTAATTAACCACAAAAATTTTTTGTAACCAAACTCATCGCTAATTACCTATGAAAAATATTTTTGTGACAAAATTTAGCAACGGACTCCATTATTCGTGGTTAAAGTCGTCACTAATTTATATTAGTATTTAAAAATTCGTGACTAATTTTGTGGATAAATTCCTTCTGCACTCTATTATGAAATATTTTTAACCGTATATCTCTTTTTGACTCTTTTTGAATAACAGAATCGAGTTATATAAGAAATGTTACAATTTTCACTAAATTAACAATTTTTTACAATAAATAATTCAATCCATCTCTAATAAACAAATTTCCATCAGCGACTACCGTCGAGTTCACCTTTCGTGTTCTTCTTCTTCTACACTCGTTCGCTTCTCTCATGAATAATTCAATCATTTTTTAAAGTTCGGTTGTTCATCTTCTATCGTCATCATCATCAGTAAAAAAATAGTAGATTATACATCCACATTTGACGATCCATCTTGTCTGAAAAGTAAATCAAATAGTAGTTTTTAGGGGATAGGGACAATGAGACGAATAGTTACTGAGAGGCAGCCGTCCATTTATAGACTATTCTAAGGATTCAAAAAAATAAAATAAAAAAGGAAAAAAATAATAAAATAAAATATAAAAATAATAAAATAAAATATAAAATATTAATTTAAAAAAAATTAGTGATGGATTATGTGATATGTTGTTAAAATTTAGTGATTGATTGAAGTTAGCGATAGATTTTATATTCCTTCGCTAAAAGTTAGCGATAGATTTTCTATCCGTCACTACCTTAACAACGAATTCCAGTATTTGTCATAAGAAAATGGGTTTTAGGTTTTTTATAGCTTGTAAGTTTCCTATTTGTTCTCGAACAAACATCTTCCTTGCCCTATCCGCTTCACCTCCCACCGCCTCTCTCTGCCTCCTTTCAAAGTCAAATCTCGAGCTTCACTTCTCCTTCATTGCCGATGCCGACACCTTCATCAGCTTCCCTTCCTCATCTCTCTCTCGCTGACCTCGCCAGCCTCGGCGACCTTTATCGCTAACACAACAAGACTGTGCACTCCTATCTACTGTAGTAAAACCATATCTATGATTGTAAGTCCTTTGCAACCCTTCTCTATTTTTTTTGAAATTTCATAAGCAATTCGGAAGTGAACAAGATTGGGAAATGGTCTAATAAACTTGTTGAAGTCGAAAATTGGAAGTTTTTTGGGCAAGGGAATGTGGGAGATTGGGTGAATTAATTGGAAATGATCTAATAAACACATCAAGGCGATGGTAACTCTTTGCCATCCGATTCGTGAATCGTGGCTTCGTTTCTCATATCGATTTTCCCGATGGTTTGCTTGCCTGTCCCCTATACCTATGCCTATTCACCTACAATAAATGACTCTGAAATAGGTTCACACTCTCCGTCAGTAACTGTTAAATGTTTACCTCAGTTTTGAATTTACCTAATGTTTCTATCCATCTTAAAATCAAAACAGGAATTTTAGGTTACCCAACCATTTTATTTTCAACCCAAGGCACATGGATTTAATGATTCTAGGATGAATACTTAAAACCTAAACATTTTGTGTGTCACAAGTGTGCATTAGTTTAACGGATAAAAACTCCTGAGGTGGTATCAAGAGATCAATCAAATCCAGTCTGCACTGATGTAGGATAATAGGGGATTATGAATAGAGGGAGAGTCAAACTCTTGTTACATGACTCATCATCTTGAGGTGATTTACCTAATGCGATTTCATATTACCATAGAAAATGACCATCAAAGAGGTAAGCAGTGTCAAGCTTGTGATCAAGACAACTAAAGATTTGCAAGTTTATGGTTGGCTTTATCTGTAATGTGAAGCTAATGGAAAACAGAAATCATCTTAACAAAAAAGAGAAGCAATACACAACTTGAAATTTCTTAATCATTTCCAAAACACAACAAAGGAAGGAACCAAGTGTAAGCATACTCATCCAATAAGAAGTATTTGTGTCGGATAAGCTTTGCTAATGAACGGACATACATACAAAATGGTAGTTAAGATTCCTAAAAAGGATATTTAGGGCAACCTACTTCATTATGATACCTGACCAATGTGCATACAAAGCCAAAATCCACCCTTAACTCAAAATTGATCCAAACTATGCAAAGGCATCAACACTAATAATCAATTTACAAGCTAAAAAAATATATATATGTATGTATATAGTGTATGATATAATTTGGTTTAATATCATATTGATGTGTATAAACCAATTTAAAAAAAGTATGTATATAGCGCAATACAAGTTATATGTATGTATATCTATATATTTATATCTGCTATCAGAAAAAGTATGTATATAGTGTAATGAACCTAAAAAAAGAAATTAAAATAATAATAGTATATGAACAGTGCAAGTCTTGTCTCTACCATTTGGTTTGCACACTACTAAATAATAACTAGTACAAGGGTAGTCTAGGTCTAGTTTTGATACATGTTGCACTATTTCCAAGGTTTTGAGTTTGTCAATTAGGATGTGTTCTAGTGTGCAATGCTACTCATATAATGATACGTTACGGAGTATTAATGAAGGAATTTGTGTCTGGGTCAAGTACTGAATACATAGATGTTCATATGAATTTTCTTTCTTCTTAGCCAACATAATCATTATCCACATTGAGAGGGGTTAGATAACACAACAATTAGCAAGCAAAATGAAACAATGTTGATAACTTGGCACATGAATAACATTATATAATTTCAAAGTGAATATGACTATAGTTGAACCTATGTATGTGATCCTAACTCTCATGCCATTAAGTAATTGTGTGGAATAGTTTTGACCAGCTATGTATGTCCCAAATGTATTTCAGTGATCAACAATATGGTATATTCCTCTTGAATCTAAAATCCATGGTGTAGTCTTGAATCTGGTGTTTAGTAAAGTATTTAACATTCCAGCATTTAGAATTGAGAAAAGTGAAGCAAGGAGTAACCAATCTGAGTTGTAATTGATGGTATGTCTAATATAGTGGGTTGATTTCTACTTGTGGAATCGAAATGTTCACAAAGGAGACTAATTTGTTGGGCAAGGATGTTGATGATATTATGTAGCTTTTACATAGACATTCCATGTGCTATGCCTTGGTATTCCCTTACAGAGTTTTGGATACTCACTCCCACTAAGTCTACCATATTTGTTCATAATTGAACCCCTATCGTATCATTGCTTTTGATATTTTGGTTGTTCTCCTTTTGCTACGATAAGGGTAGACAAGCATTTCTATATCCTCTTCATAAGTTTAGTCAAATTGTTTTATAAAAATTTAAACAATTCTTTTTTTATATCCATCTATATAAAAATCCTTTTTTTCTAATAAAAAAATGACTTTTAAACAATTTGACTAAACTTCACAGAGCTATATTAGTCAAGAAGCAAGCTGTTCTTAATTATCTTATGTATCTTTAGTTATATACAAAATTTAATATTCAAACTTTTTTAATTCTATTGCATAGAGACAATCTTAAATACTTGAGCTATCTCTATAATTTGAATTATATGATTGCTATGGTTCATTTATTATGGCAAGCTTCATTGTTAAGTTTGTTTATTTTATCCCGCTCTTTGTTAAAAATAAACATAATTTATGCCAATTTAATGATCCTTAACAGACCCTAAATAGGCCCAAGCATGGGTCCTTAAGACCCCAAAATAGGCCCAGCTTGGCCCTTGAGAAAGGGCCCTGCTAGGCCCTCCAACAGCTAGTGGAAAACTAGCTTTTGGAGTTTCCAACGGTTATTTTCCACTAGCCGATGGAAACTGGCAGGCAGGAGAGGGCAGTGCCCTCTCCTACCTCTCCTCTCTCTTTTCTCTCTCTTTTGTATCTTTTGTATTTTATAAATAGTTAGAATCTTTTCCCTTGTAAAATATGAACAATTACTCAAAATCTCTATGAAATCTCACCTTGAAATGCAATCAAATTTCTATTAGTTTTATACTTTATTTTTATTCAATTTCTTTCATAGTTTCAACATGGTATTAGAGAATCAAACGATCCCATCCTCTTTAAGGTTGGGTGACACTCTTCCTTCCATAAACCTCATCCAAATTCAAAACATTTCCTCTATTCAATTAAAATGAGGAAATTACTATCAATTGGTGAGTATTATGAAGAGAGTACTCAATCTTCAAAATTTAAAGGAGCATATTTTTTATGATCCTCTTGATGAGAGCAATCCCTCATATAGGGAATGGAAGAAAAGAGATGATCATATTTTTATCATCTTACTAAACTCCTTAGATGAAACTCATAAAGCCATGGTGACTCATGCTCCCAATGCCAAATTGGTATGGGACACAATGTTCTCCCTATATGGCCAAGAGTCCAATGTAGGGACGATCTTTGAGTTGAAGAAACAAATTGGTAGCATCAAGAAGGAGGGAAAGTCTCTTCCTTAATACTTTGGTGAGCTCACCGACTTATGAAACGAGTTAATGACTCTCCGACCGGATTCAATTGATTTTAGAGTCATCTAAAAGAGAAGAGAGGAGGACAAAACGTTTGCACTTCTAATGGGGTTGGATGACTCCTTCACTCATCTCTGACAAGAAATTCTACGCATGAAGGAATTTCCTACATTTGAGAAAGTGCAAAACATGGTGCAAAGGGCAAAAGTAAACATGAGGATTGAGGAAAGCTCCAAGCTAAAGATGGAAGCTCACAGATTTATGGCTTCTCAAGACCTCACGGCTGTCAAGATCATCAAAAGGGAGGTATGCTCTCATTGCAAAAAGAAAGAGCATACAAGGGATAAATATTGGTTCTTACATCCTCACCTAAGACCAAAGAATTTCAAACCAAAAGACCAACAAGGAGGCCCAAGTTTTGGAGTTCAAGCTACTGCCCAACAAGTAACTTCTTATGATCCAACAATGGCCGAGCTTGCTGCCCTCAAAACCACTCTTGTGAGTGTCATAAGAAAATTTCAACAAATCTCTCCTCTTGAAGGTAAAATTCAAAAACCACTCACTAATTTGCATTCAAAAAATTTTCTCATAAATTCGAGTACCGACTACCATATGGTTAAGGATATTTCAAAAGTTAAGAGATTTAAAAACCTCCCTAACATAAAATAGTCCGAGTTGCTAATGGGCAATATTTGAAGGTAAATCAAATTAGAAAAATTGATATTTTTGGAAAAATTATAAATGTTTTATATGTTCCCAAACTTACCTCAAATCTATTGTCTATAAACAAAATCACTAAGGATCAAGGGTGTATAATTATTTTTGACCCAAATTCCGTTTTTTTTTCAGGACTCAAGTCGAATCGATTGATTGGCAAGGGTTCTAGAAAAGGAGGACTTTATTTTTTGGATCAAGAACAACATGCACTTACGGCACATATCAAGAAAGATTCATTTCTTTGATATGGGCAGTTAAGGCATCCTAGTGACCGAGTTTTAAAACGTCAATTCCAAAACTTAAACTATGAGAATAGATATTGTAAAACTTGTATTTTGTCTAAAGAAACCCGAACTATGTATCATATTTCTGAAACAATATATGAAAATCAATTTGATTTGGTTCATTCAGATGTTTGGACTTCTCCCATTATTTCACATTTAGGATACAAATATTTCATCACATTCGTTGATCATAAAGCTAGGTATACATAGGTGTATCTTTTAAACACAAAAAACCAAGCTTTTGAAACTCTCAAGAGTTACGTGAAATATATAATCAAACTTTATAATACCAACATTAAAGTCCTAAGATTCGACCATGGTGGTGAATTTACAAACCACAATTTTGAAAATTACCTTAAGGACAATGGCATTATCCATCAATTATCATGTGTTTACACACCCCAACAAAATGGGGTAACTGAACATAAGAATAGGCATGTACTAGAAATTGCTAGAATTATGATATTTCATGCAAATACTCCGAAGAAATTTTGGTGTGACGCTGTTAAAACCGCGGTTTATGTAATCAATCTCATGTCATCCGATGTTTTGAAAGGCCAATCTCCTTTAGAACTCCTTTTAGGAAGAAAATCAAAACTTTCTCACATTAGACCATATGGTTGCACATGCTACGTTCATGTTCCTACGCATTTAAGAAACAAATTAGAACATAGAGGAAGAAAATGTGTATTTCTTGGGTATGCATCCTTTGAAAAATATTATAGATGCTATGATTGTTCTATTAACCGTACATACACATCGAAAGATGTGATATTCTTGGAGAATGAGTTTTACTTTTCAGGAGAAGAAGTAAACGAAATTCCAAAGGAAAGCTCTCAAACAACCACTTGGGATTTTCTAGTGACTCACAATGCTACTCAAGAAGTTGAAAATCCAATCAATTCTCAAGTAGCCGAAGGAAGTTCTCAAAATGAGGAAGAATGATCAAACCCTACGGATAAAAACTTACCACTTGATTCAGGAGGAGATCAAAGACCAAGTGATGATGAGAACTCTTCACCAAGTTCAAAAAAGCCAAGTGACCCTCCCGTTCAACTTAGGAGATCAACAAGACTTAAGCTTCCACTATCAGAATGGGTCAACCAGAGATACCCTATTTATAATTATTACACTACGTCTCACATTTGTTTGAGCCATCAAGCTTTTTTGAGTGGCATAGATAAGGAATTAGAACCAAGAACATTCGAAGAAGCTATCAAGGATCCTAGATGGAAGGAAGCAATGAACAAGGAATTAGAAATTCTAACTAAGAATGGCACTTAGGAGATCACCCCTCTACCAAAAGGAAAGAAGGTCGTAGGATGCAAGTGGATATTCAAAATCAAATATAAAAGTGATGGTTCCATCGAAAGATACAAAGCAAGGCTAGTAACAAAGGGATACACTCAAGCATATGGGGTTGATTACAAGGAAACTTTCACACCGGTTGCTAAGATGAACACCGTTCGAGTATTACTTTCGTTTGCAGCCAATTATGGATGGAATATGTTCCAAATAGATGTAGTAAATGCATTCCTTCGAGGAGATTTAGAAGACAAAGTGTATATGCAACTCCTTCAAGCCCTCCAACATCAAGAAAGAAATGTATGCAGGCTACATAAAGTAATTTATGGACTTAAGCAATCTCCAAAAGCATGGTACGTAAAACTAAGATTGTTTTTCTTAGTAACGGTTTCATAAAATGTAATAACGATTCATCTTTGTTTATTAGGAGAAACAATGATAAAGAAGTAATTGTCTTAGTTTACGTAAATGATATTATAATAATAAGCAATGACATGCATCTCATTGATATTGTTACAAATTTTTTTCAAATTTAGATTTGAAATTAAAGATCTAGTGAGACTAAAGTATTTTCTAGGAATTGAGTTAATCTATTGCCATAATGGACTAGTTCTATCCCCAAGAAAATATGCTCTTAACTTATTGCAGGAAACAGGAAAGTTAAGAGTTAAACCGGCTTGTAATCCCATCTCCACCTCCGGACCCTTAGAAGATGATGAGGAACCCTACGAGAATGTTGAGAGATACCAGCGGCTTGTAGGAAGGTTAATCTACCTCATTATCATAGCTTATGTCGTGAGTCAAATAAGCCAGTAGATGCATGCTCCTAAGAAGGGACATTGGAGAGTAGTTGAAAGAATCTTCCATTACATCAAAGGTTCCCCCGAACTAGAAATTTGGATGAAGAGAAATGGAAGTTCAGAAATTGAGGGATATTGTGATGCAGACTGGGCAAGTGATTCTAAGGATAGAAGATCCACCACTGGGTTTTGCATGTTCGTAGGAGGAAATCTTGTTGCTTGGACAAGCAAGAAATAGAGGGTTGTATCTAGATCAAGTGTAGAAGCCGAACATAGGGCCATGGCAACAGGCACTTATGAGATAGTATGGTTAAAGGCCCTGGTAGAAGAGTTAGGGTTTAGAGTCTCAACACCAATCAATCTTTATTGTGACAATCAATCTGCAATTCATATTGCCTCTAATCTTGTCTTCCATGAGCGCACCAAACACATAAAGATTAATTGTCACTTTATTCGACAGAAGGTATAAGAAAAGCTTATTGCCACATCTCATATCAAAGGAAAGGATCAATTGGCAGACATCTTTACCAAAAGAGGAACATCGGCTCATCTTCAAGATATAATAGGTAAGTTGGGCACTATAAACATATTCGCACCCAACTTGAGTGAGAGTGTTAAAAATAAACAAGATTTATGCCCATTTAGGGATCCTTAACAGACCCTAAATGGGCCCAAGCATGGGTCCTTAAGACCCCAAAATAAGCCCAGCTTGGCCCTTGAGAAAGGGCCCAGTAGAGCCCTCCAACAGCTAGTGGAAAACTAGCTGTTGGAGTTTCCAACGGCTAGTTTTCACTAGCCATTGGAAACTGGCTGGCAGGAGAGGGTACTGCCTCTCCTGCCTCTCCTCTCTCTTTTCTCTCTCTTTTTTGTGTTTTTATGTCTTTTATATTCTATAAATAGTTATGATCTTTTCCCTTGTAAAGTATGAACAAGTGTTCAAAATCTCTATAAATTCTCACATTGAAATGCAATCAAGTTTCTATTAGTTTTATGTTTTCTTTTTATTCAATTTTTTTCATAGTTTCAACACTCTTCTGCGCTGAAATAGTTTAAAATTATTTTATAATATGTTCCCAGGAAGAATGTGAGTATTTGCAATAGCAAGTGAAAGAGGGTCTAGTTAAGAAGCTTACAGTAGTAAGTATCCTCACACATTGTTAAGTTGGGTTGTTATTTGTTGATATATTCTAATCAAGGGAATTCTCAGAAGATAGGGTGATATGGACAATGCTGATGGGTGTCCTTGAGTATGAAAAGATTGTTTTTTTTTTTTAAACCAGTCATTGAAAATTTTATCTATAGTTTTGGAATATGTATGAATATGATGCTTTAATTAGGACAACAAATAAAAATGAACAGCACCTCACAATTTTTATTTCTGGTTTAGCCTACATTATGTGTGCCTTGCAATTGTTTTGGACAAATAAGAATGTTCATTTTATGAATTTTTTAGATCAAATCTATTGTCAATGTATTTTGTCCTTCTAGAGCTACTTTGCTGGATGGCTCCATGGGAGACAAAATCTTGTATTGAGTTTGAATGTTTGACATGGGTGTCTTCAAAAGAGTCTTGGGTTCCCACAACTGCCTTTGCCTTTGGAGTGACCACCTCGGTTTCTTCATTGCTATGGTAGCTGGTTGCGAAGGAAAACAAGATAGAGTTTTTTTTTTCCTCAAGATATCAAGATTGGACCATCCATATCTCCAGCTTACCAAGTGTTCTTTGCATCCATCTCATTTGCATTTCAAGAGAAGCTTTAGGCTGATCCATTGGAACATGTGTCCAGCATTGTGGACCAATTGTTTTCATGTATAGCAAAAGGGCTGAATTAGTAAGGGAGGCCAGAGTGAGATAAGAGATCAGGGAAATAGAATAGAATCCAAGAGAGACCTTCAAGAATGTAAGAGGCCCATGGCTCTTGAGAACCCCTGCATTTTTACCATCAACAAAAAATTACACGTCAGGGGATGTACCATACTGTTTCTGGCCAGACCATTCCATGGATTGAACCCATCTTGAGTTTCCTGTACAAATAGAAACTGACTTTTACATATTTTGACGGCACATATTTTACTCGAATGTAGTATAGTATCACAAAGTCTGAGAAAAATCGTTCAATTTCTTACCTAGCCAGTTGCATATAAGATCATATTCTCTCTCTCTCTAGGGATTTACAAAGTGATTGTAATCATCAATCCAATGACATAGCTTCACCTAAAAAATTGTTCAATTCTAGGATTCTATAATGATGACAGTGCAATTTTTTGTTTTGAGAACAAATAATCACATTCTCTTTTCCTTTCTCTTTATCGATTTTTACATTTATCTCCCTGGTTTGGCCTTATACATATTAAAAATTAAAATGTTCAATTTTAATTACAAGTTTTTTTTTTTAATTAGAAAACCTCCAACACCAATCTAGATTTTTTTTATTTTACCTTTTTAATATTATTAATTAAACTTTTCCCTAAATCTTTGTGTTGAAGCACATGGATTGAATCCCCACTCTCTGGCTAATACAGCGAACAAACCCTTAAAAGGCCTTGCAAGTACACGTTGGCTATTTGAAGGTGCCCTTTCTTTGGGAGAAAAAAGTATTAGCTATTAACATTATTCATTATGATTTTTATCTTATTAAAAGATTGTCATAAAAGAAGTTAGTTGTTGATAACTTTTTCATGTGCGTTAAAGTTTCTAAAAGAATTTTAATTCATATAAGTCTTTTGCATCTTGTTAAAATTTTTGTTTCTTGAATTTTTAGAGACAGAAAATGTAAAACGATAGAATTTGGATGTATAATAAGAACTTACCTGAATACCAAGAATTGACCGATAAGTTTTATACTGCGTTGGAACAATTTTTGGATTTCACTAGTAGTCAAATTGATTCATGGTTGGAAATAAGTTAAGGTATCCATGTAGAAAGTATAGTAATGGTAAGTTCTATGTGTGTAATAAAGTTAGAGAATATCTCTATAGATTTAGTTTTACTCCGAATTACTATAATTGGACTTGTCATGATGAACCGTTTATATCTGAGAAAGAATATCGAAAAAGTAGACAATTTTTAGTTAGAGGAGAATTTAAATACGACTAATTAAACCATATTAGATAATGGTAATTGTTGCAACTGGCGAGAATTTTGTTTCCCAATCGAACCATGCAAGTACGAGTTCTACTCCAATATTTGAACAAGTGTATGGTAGTTATGTATTACCATTGAAGGAGGTAGAAGGAATAGGTATTGATGAGAATGTAAATAGTGAGACTTTTTTGTCCAATTAGTTTCGGAAAGTGTTGAAAGCTGCAAATGAATCTTTGTTGGCAAGTTGTCACACTAAGTTATCAGTGATAACAAGACTGTTAAATATCAAGACAGAGTATAATGTGTTTGAGAATTGTTTCAATTATTTTATTTAAGTAATTCAAGAAATATTGTCTCACGATCATATCATGCCAAGTGATTTATACGATATGAAAAAATTAATTAAAGACTTGGATCTTCCAATGGTAAGGATTGATATATGTAGTTGAGGTTGTATATTATATTGAAGAGGTGATGAAAATGTATAATTTTGTAAATTTTGTAACAAATGTAGGTACAAGAGTTGTAGGAGGACATATCGTAACAAGTGTAAACCATACGGGCAAAAGTTTTATTTGCCTTTAACCCCCCGATTGCAAAGGATTTATACATCTAAGACCACTATTGAACACATGACTTGGCATGCAAACTATGAAATAGAAGAGGGTGTAATGTATCATTCTTCAGATATAGAGGTATGGAAACATTTTGATAGAATATATCCTAAGTTTGCAAAAGAGTCTCGAAACATTAGATTGGGGGTCTTTGTGGTGATGGGTTTGCTCCATTTGGTAAATCGGGAAAAACTTTTCATATTTGTCAGTTATCTTAATTCCATACAATCTTCCTCTTGGTATGTGTATGAAGATAGCTTATATGTTTCTCGCATTGATCGTGCTTGGCCCACAAAATCCAAAAAAGTTAATAGATATTTATATACAACCACTGATTGTGGAGTTAAAACAACTATGGGATGAAAATGTTCCCACATATGATGTCCATATTGATAAGAGCTTTCTAATGAATGCTATAGTTCCTTGGGCGATAAATGACTTTCCAGTTTATGGCATGTTATTTAGACGGAGTACTGTAGGGATCTTAGAATGTTCGATATGTATGGAGAGATCAAAATCATTCAGATTAAAATATGATAAGAAAGCCAGCTATTCTGATTGCCACAGACAATTTTTGTCACTAAATCATTCATTCAGAAGGAATAAAGTTAAGTTCATAAAAAATAGGGTTGAAAAGGCATCTCTACCCTTGAGATTGACCCGTGATCAAATTTGGGAGCGAGTGCATAATTTTCTATCTACTATTGAAGACCCTCATGGTACGACTATTGGATATGGAAATACACATAAATAGACGAAATGGAATATATTTTGGGATTTACATATTGGAAGACCTATCTTGTCCGTCCTAATCTCGATGTGAAGCATGTTGAAAAAAATGTTTTTGATAATGTCATAAATATTGTCATAGATGCTTTTGGAAAAACAAAAGACAACTTGAATGCAAGAAAAGATATGAGATTTGTTTGTAATCAGCCTACACTAGATATGGATGCAAGCAGTAAGGGATCAAAGCCAAAGGCAATTTATACATTTAACAAGAATCAGAGATAGATTGTTTGTAAATGGTTGAAATTGATGTAGTTTTCTGATGGATATACTTCAAATATGGGGAGATGTGTTGATTTGAAGGAATACAAGTTGACAGGTTTGTGGAGTGATGATTGTCATATATTTATAGAAAGACTAATTCCAATTACGTTGAAGGAAGTTCTACCAAATTTTATATGGGATGCCATTATAGAGTTAGCCTTTTTTTATGACATTTGCTCAACAGTGTTGAATGTATCATATTTGGAGAAACTGGAGAGAGATATTCCAATCATTCTTTGCAATTTAGAAAGGATATTTCCTCCATCGTTTTTTGATTCCATGAAATATCTCTTAGTTCACTTGCCTTATGAGACCAAAGTTACAGGTTCCGTCCAATTTCGATAGTTGTATCATTTTGAGAGGTGAAATATTTATCTTATTTGTTTCAAAATTTTACTTTTTTATAGATTTTCTTTTATGATCTTTTCTTTTTGTTACGATTAGATTTTTATATCATTTGAAAAAAAAAGTGAAGAATAAGGCACGGGTCGAAATCTCTATTGTTAATGCATATATGGTGGAGAAAGTAACAACGTTTACATCGTACTATTTTGAGTCTCACGTACAGTATAAGAGGTGAAGAGTAGGAAGAAATGTGAGAGACCTATGGATCCCAATTTGAAACCATTTTCTAATTTCAACTATTTTGGTCGACCTTGTGGGACATGTAAGGAAAGATAACCTGTCAAGAATTGCGAGCAACCAATACATATATTTTATTGAATTGTCCAGAATTGGGACCATACTTTAAGTATACATTTATAAACATATGTATTTTGTGTGGCTCAGACGTTTATGTAATATATAAGTGGTATTCGATAATAGGATTTTCCAAAATTCATTCTCTAAACTACCTGACAATGAGTTTGACCATATGTGCGATAAGGAATTTGCAACATGGTTCAAAACATAAGTTACCTATATATTAAGTTCCCATCATATTTTGTTTTATAATCATTAGTTAACTAACATATCCTAATTTGGTCATTTTCTTTTAGGTTCATAGCAATGATAGTAAAGTTGAGTAAAATTGCTATATCATCTGTCATGGGATCCAAATTCATTTGTATGAACTTGGTCATTATATTTTATAAATAGATTTAATTTTCACAATCAAGAATATGGAATCAAAAAAGCCACAATGAATAGTAGGGTGTGTATTCGGTCTTCCAATGATGAAAGTGCAAAAGATAATTTTTGTGGTTTGTTGGATAAAATCATAGAGATAAAGTATTGTAGAATAGAATTACAAGTAGAATTATTTAAGTGCAATTAGTTTGACCCCGTCAAAGGGATGAAAATGTATCCGAAGTTTAACTTGGTTGAAATAAATCATAAGAGGAAATATAAGAAATATGAACCATTCATATTAGTATAACAAGCAATTCAAATATATTATGCATCATATCTTAGTTTGAAATGTGACAAAATTGATTGGTGGGTTGTATTCAAAATGAAAACATGGAAAAAAATTGATGAGCATTGGGTTGATATAGCATATCAACAAGAAAAAATTACCAATATGATTCAAATTGAGAAATATAATATTCTAACTTTATGAGATCCATGTGAAATAGTAATAGATGTGAATCCAATTAAAATTTGCAGGGATAATGATGAAGAATCTGATATTTAGATAGATAATGAGGTTGAGGATGAGGATGAAGATGAGGATGGAGATGAATATGACAGTGGAGATAACAATGAAGATTTTGGTTTGTGATACTCTGTAAGTTTAGTTTTCTACATACATCGATATGCTTTTTTCATTTGTTTATTATTCATATATATGCTTTTTAATTATGTCTTCATTTTTATACATATTTGTCTTTATTATATATCATTTGTTTTTTATCTACACACATGCATATATTTTTTTCATTCACTAAATTTATATTTCTCCAACTTTAAATCATTTTGGCTTTCTAATTCTAATATTTTGCTTTCTTTTTGTAGATCATTCGAGTTAGTTAGTTGGAGTACCGGTGATATTTTGTCTACTATAAAAGTTTGAATATGGTAAGTTTCTTGATACACTTTCTTATGTATTCTTAAAACATGCAATCGTTGTTTTTCTCATTTATCTAACATTTATATTTGTCAATATAAATATGGAAGACATACCCAAATTTTACGAGGAAGATCGAGTACTTCCCCTTCACCGTCCCCATCTCCCTCTACTTCTGAATTTCCTTTAGCCCCATATTCTTCAATTGCACTTTCAGTGCAACAATCAAATGTCGTGGGGCACACAGACATAGAAGATATGTAAAATATCATATCCGCATGTGGAGATTCGTAAGTATTCTATTTAATATGATTCTTTTATTTATATATATGGTTCTTTTAATTATCTTATTTATTTACTATTACTCATTTATAAGTTATTTATATTTAAATTCTTAAATCTAGTATATGCGATGCGTATTGTTAATAAAATCATTAATAACCATTGGGGAGAGACATCGATGAATTACACCGGCACTCCGAATGAAACAAAGAAGTTATGGTGAAAAAAGTTTAAGATAAGTTTTGCCTTCCAATAGATATATCGAGTAAAGTTCATGTTTTAAAAAATTTTATTATATTTTTATTTATTACAGCGGAAGTTTATTTGGGATGAATCGGAAAAGACTGAAATAAGAAAAATCTTCAAGAAAAAAGTTAGCGATCACATTTGAAATGTAATCAACAAAGCTAAAACAAGTCGTACGAAACCAAAATGCATCACAGAGGAATATTAGATGAGAATGTTGGCCACATGGGATTCTGACGAGGGTAAAAAAAGAAGTGAGCAGAACAAGAGAATATATCTTGTAATTCTGGACAAGAGTCTGTCATGTATGCAGGGAGGACAATCAATATTGATGAGTATAGAAAAAAACTGGTAACTATTTAAAGCACTTACATTTTTATATAATTCAATTATTTTTTGTTTTTACTATTTCATTATTGGTAACTGTGAATTTTTGTTTAATTGTTTTAGGCTAAGGAAAGGGGATTTGAGCCATCATATATGGACACTTTTGAGCACACATTTCAAAAGAAGGATAGGACGAGGAGTGGGGAGAGAGCAAAAGCAATATCGGTATGTAATTGACCAACTTTGACATACATACTATCTAGTCTTATGCAACTCAAGTACCAAAGACTTCACATACTCTAGGGGTTGTTTAATATAGAGTTTTTCGAGAAAGTGATGATTAAGATTCAAAATAAATTGATTGTACTTTTTTTGTTAATAGTAATATTAATAATAGTTTATATAATATTATTTAATATAGGGTTTGTTAAAAATTGAATGATGTTGTATCAATGATTAGAATTAAATGTTATTGGTATATATGCTGCATCAGATGCAGTAATCTTCCATTTGTTCAATAACAGTATCAAATGCTTTAATCATGTGTAATTGACATTCAACACTAAACGCACTCATGTTTTAGAATAATGAAAATGGTCTACTTATACACAAATTGTCACTATGGCTTTCAGCTTTTTAATTTACTAGATTTTAGGTGATAATGATTGTTTACTACAGTCAAATATGTCTAATATAAATTGTTTACTGCAGCCAAATATGTCTAGTATAAAAGGATATGCCATGTTCTCTACAATAGTCTCTTTTATAACTGGTGCCTATTGTATATGACATTGGTTCATGCCTTACAATAGATCACAATGGTGGCATGGAAGGTCTTGGAGTCTATATTTGTTAGAACAAAGATCACAATTTGAAGTTCGAGATAGTTTGGTTTTTAAGGCAACACCGTACAAGCAACCTTATTGTGAAAGCATTGAAAATTCTCATTTATTTTAAACTTGATGGCATGCAAATGTTCAGTCGAAGGGAATTGAATCCTAATGAGGTGGAAAACTAGATGCAAATTGGGTAAAATTTCGTCGTGGTAAGATTCTTCTAAGAAGAATGCCTTATTGAGTGTAATTTCTAGATGACTAAGCATCTCACTTTGAACTTTGGTGCTGTGGGATAGTTCATTCTCTTTGTAAGATATGCACCACTGCAACCTTGTAAATTGAATGTTGTGTCCTGTGGATGCGATGTTCTCTTTCTTGCTAGTATGCCCCTCCCCCTTCTATCATTGGTTTTTCGAAGATTAAAACGTTCAGGTCAATATTCAGAAGTTCTAAGTTGTAGTTAACTAAATAGAAATTAAATATGGATGGTACCCTTCATGTTGTGTTTGAATGTAGGATTTGAAAGCCCTTTGGGATTTCTAATGAAGGAGATTGAATGTAAATAAACCTACTGTAAGTATAACAATCTTGCTTAGTAGTTTTATAACAAACAAAATAGTAGCCACCGGGTACAGTTAGTATTGTTGAAAGAAAGTTTCACTCAACCCACCTAACATACCAACAAATTACTCCTCTCATCAACTTAATTAAAAATGTTCAACAAAAACTATTGGGTCTCATAAACAAATCCCAAGAAAAGAAGACAGAATCTGTCCAGAAAGCAAATAAGGGCATTTTGGGCAAAATTTATAATAGCTAGCTATTCCTTTCTCTCTACCGACTAGTTTTTTGTATTTATTAGCTCTTTCCTTGTCTCTAACAGGCAGTTTTGGATCTTGGATTATAAATAGGTTTTCACATCTCTCTTATAAATTATGATAAACACTCTCAAGAATTGTATGTAAAAAACTCTTACAAAATTACAATGAAATTCCGATTTATTCAAGTGCATTTTGTTCATTCTTTATTTCATATTTCAACATGGTATTAGAGCGGGTGACGTTCCATCTTCTCAACACCAAAGATCACCTATATTGGGTGGATCTCATGCAAAAGTTGCTAAATTTGTGTGATGAATTAAGTCTCCTTTTAGAAGAGCCATTTGGAGCATTCAAATTCTTAAAGCTATGGAGGAAGTTGCATCAAGATACATCAATATAAAAGCACTTCCACATTACGAAGAGATGAAGGCTATCAATGAACAAATAAAGACTTCTGAAATCCTCAAAATCAATGCCAGAATATGAATGGAAGAAATATCTTTAACACAACAATGGAGCTGTAACAAAATCCTTCCATTCCTCTCAAATTTGGCCACCAAGCTGATGCACGCAATGTAAATCCACTATCCTCAATAAAAGCCAAATGTGATGAGTTTCAAATCAAGCTGAATGAATGCATAAAAGGCCTGTAGCAGCCGGCTTTAAAGATCATCATACTCCTAAAGTTCTATCCAATTTTGGTTCTTAGCAATAGATCAATATGCAGCCACTTATACCTTTGTAATGACCGAATGTTCTGTGCCCCAAATGAGGGTAGACGGCTATTTGAAAGGGCACCAACAATTATCATCATTAGTTAGTAACAATCAAAGCACTTCTACTCATCTAAATTTAGAATATTTTCTTATAGATTTCGAAACCGATTGTCACATGATTAGAGATAAAAGAAAAGTTACACATTTTAAAAATCTCCATAATCATGTGATAGTTAGGGTGGCCAATGGACAGAAATTGAAAGTGAATAAAATCAAGAAAATTGATCTTTTGGAAAAACAACAAATGCCTTATATGTTCCCAAATTCACATCCAATTTTTTGTCCATAAGCAAGATTATTAAGGATCAAGCGTGTAGAGTCATTTTTGATCTAGATACTGTCTCCTTTCAAGATCTGAAATCAAATAAATTGATTGGAAAAGGATCTAGGAAAGGAGGCTTGTATTTTTTAGATCACGAGCAACATGCATTTGCTGCCTATATTCATGATGATAGCACTCTTTGGCATGCACGTTTAGCTCACCCTAGTAGTCAAACTCTAAAACACCTTTTTTCCAAATATGAGTATTGAAAATAAGTATTGTGATACATTCTTGGAAAAGAAACTAAGGCAACATATCCAATCTCAAAAACTAGATATAATGCTCCTTTTGAATTAGTGCATTCAGATATCTAGACCTCCCCATTGTATCTCACTTAGGTTACAAATACTTCATTTCATTTATTGATCAAAGGATTAGGTATACTTGGATATACCTTCTACATACAAAGGATCAAGCTTTTGAAGTACTCAAAAGCTACATTAAATATGTGACCACATTGTATGATGCAAAAATAAAAGTCTTTAGATCCTATCGTGATGGAGAGTATACGAGCCACAAATTTGAAATTTTTTTGCTAGACAATGGCATTGTTCACCAAAAGTCTTGTGTTTATACACCCCTAACAAAATGAGGTTGTCGAATGCCAAAATCGGCACATATTAGAAACACTAGGTCCATGATGTTCCATGCTAATGTGCCAAAAAAATTTTGGGACGATGTAGTTAGAACCGCTATTTATGTTCTAAACTTAATGCCCACCGAAGCTTTGAAGGGTGCATCTCCCTTAGAACTAGTCTTAAAAAGGAAACCGAACCTCTCACATCTTAGAATTTTTGGATGATATGTTATATCCACATCCCATCACACTTTAGGGATAAGTTGGACCATAAAGGAAAGAAATGTCTATTTCTAGGATATGCTTCATTCGAAAATGGATATAGATATTACGATCCAAAGACTAACAAAACATACACGTCAAAAGATGTGATATTTGTGGAGGAAGTGTTTTATTTTGTAGGAAATGAGGCACATGAACCACAAAAAGAAGAGATTCAAACATGACCATGAGAGTTCTTAGTTTCTTCTTATCAAACCCCTATGACCGAAACTTAAAGGGCTAATGAAAATACCCAAACAAATGAAGAAGAATCATGTTATTTGGAGGAAAAACCATCAAATGATTCAGGGAGAGATCAACAAATAGAAGAGGTCGAACATGAAGAAAAAAATTCAAAGGAATCTGAAGAGCCTTCTAATTCTTCACCTCCCTTACGAAGATCAACTAGATTGAGGTTTCCACCATCAAAATGGATCAACTGTAGATATCATATCTATGATTATTATACTACCCCATATGTTTCTTTAGGTCATCAAGCATTCTTGAGTAACATAGATAAAGAATAAGAGCCTAGATCATTTGAAGAAGCTAAGAGAGATCCAAGGTCATGGAAGAGGAGCTAGATGCTCTCCCCAAGAATGGAACTTGGGAACTCACCAAGCTATCTAAAACAAAAGAGTCGTAGGATTCAAATGAGTATACAAAATCAAACACAAAAGTGATGACTCAATAGATAGATTCAAGGCAAGATTGGTGGCTAAGGGGTTCGCTCAAGTTTATGGAATAGATTACAAAAAAACTTATGCCCCCGTAGCAAAGATGAACACGATTAGAGTGCTAATGTCCTTGGCCATAAATCATGGATGAAGCATTTATCAAATGGATGTTGCAAATGTCTTCCTCCAAGGAGATCTCAAAGAAGTTTATATGCAACTACCACAAGAGCTCCAAAATTATGATGGGAAAGTATGCATACTTCACAAGGTCATCTATGGATTAAAACAATCCCCTAAAGCATGGTACGTCAAATTAAGTCATGCTTTCCTTGGTTGTGGATTTTCAAAATACAATAGCAACTCATCACTCTTTGTTAAGAAAGACAATGAAAAATTTACTATAGCTCTAGTTACTGTTGATATTATTATCACCAGGAATGACACACACCATATAGACTTAGTTAGAAATTTATTGAAGTCTAGGTTTGAAATCAATGACTTATGAAAGTTAAAGTACTTTCTAAGAATTGAACTAACTTATTGTCCTAATGGGCTAGTTCTAACGCAAAGAAAGTATACTTTAGATTTGTTACAGAAGACAGGTAAACTAGGAGTAAAACCAGCAAGTAGCCCCATCTTCACATCCGGACCACTAATTGATGATGAGGAGCCATATGAGAACATTGGAAGATATCAACAACTTATAGGGAGACTAATCTACCTAATAGATCTAAAGTTAAATGCTTGAATTGCAAGAATAATATTTTCAACCAATGATCAATAAGACAATCGAATATATGAACCCTTGGATTGGAGTTTGGTGAATTGATTTTTTTCTTTAAATTTTAGTATTTTTGCATATTTGATTTGTCTTTTAATTTTAGCTATTTAATTTTTATTTAGGAATTTCTTTTATAAACCCCCCATTTTATTTTGGCATTTACTAAGGAGTTAAGTTAACATAGTTCCCTTGATATTCGACTTGGTAACCACTATTGCTACAGTTTGTTGCATTAGGGAAATCAGTATTAATTTGAGGATTTCGACAATTCGACCAAATTTTGACGCCATAAAATTTGATCAGGTTGTCAAAACCCTTAAATTAATACTGATTCCCCCAATGCAACAAACTGTAGCAATAGTGATTACCAAGTCAAATCCCAAGGGAACTATGTTAACTTAACTCCTTAGTAAATGCCAAAATAAAATAGGGGATTTATAAAAGAAATTCCTAAATCAAAATTAAATAGCTAAAATTAAAAGACAAATCAAATATGCAAAAATACTAAAATTTAAAGAAGAAATTCAATTCACCAAACTCCGATCCAAGAGTTCATATATTCGATTGTCTTATTGATCATTGGTTGAAAATATTATTCTTGCAATTCAAGCATTTAACCTTAAATATATTATGATAGCCATAATAAATCTTGTGTTTTCCTAAAATAATTGACCAAACCCAGCATCCAGTCAAAATTTATCATTAATCAACTGGACATGATAGCATTCCATATCAAATAATGACAGCATTAAGTTCTGTGACAACAGTTAAACCAAAATACAAATAATCAGGATAGCCGTACAATTATTCGATTTTGTTTCATAGATTCCTTAGGTTAACATAAATATCAGCGACAACCCATAAACATAAATAACCTATTTGCTACTTGTACTATTCATTCATGACAATTACGGATCATTAAAATCCTGGATGCAGTAGAAAAATTGATATTGAATTAAATTGTCAGATTAATCAATACCAAACCTTCATAAAAATAAACCAAGAATCGACGAATACTTGAATTAAAAATGCAAGAAATTAAATAAAATACATAACCTCACAATGAAAAACAATCGATTAAAATTTCCCTTGAATTAGAATAAAAAAAACTAGTCACTCATGGTGACCATGTTCTTGAGAATAAACAAAAAAAGTGTTCTTCAAAGAAAAAGAAAGAAAAAAAAATAAAACCTAAAACCTAAAGAGAGATTAATGTAGCCGCCACAGCACTTGTGAATATATATATATGAATAGTGCCGTGAACAGTAATGTGAATAGTGCCTTCTAGGGTTAATGAGGAGAGTCCTTCTTTTAATACTCTAGGTCTCCAAGATTCTTTCAAAATAATAGGAAAAAGATCCACCAAAATAGGAAAATTTAGAAATTTTACTCTTAACAATAATTTTTACTTAAAGTAAAAATTTCTAAAATAAAATCTTCCACTTTTTAATACTTCTTCCTTTCCTTTGTAGGCCCAATTGATATCTTGAACCATTTAGTTTCAAAAATGTCTTCTTAAGCCCATTTTGATCCAATCTCCATTTTTTATCCCTAAAAATAAAAATTCAATAAACACAACCATTAGGGTATTAAACAATGCAAAATCAAACCATAATATCAACAATAAAAATGACAATTTGTGCATCATAACTACCTCACCATCACTAGACCTGATATCGCTTGCGCTGTGAGTAGGGTTAGCCAACACATGTACACTCTGAAAAAGCAACATTGGAGGGCTGCTGAAAGGATCTTGCTCTATCTAAAGGGATCTCCCAGATTAGGAATTTGGATGAACAATAATGGAGGTTCAAAAATTGTAGGATATTGCGATGTTGATTGGGCATGTAACTCCACGGATAGAAGATCAACCACATGCACACTCCGAAAAAGCAACATTGAAGGGCTATTAAAAGGATCTTGCTCTATCTAAAGGGATCTCCCGGGTTAGGAATTTGGATGAAAAATAATGGAGGTTCAAAAATTGTAGGATATTGCGATGTTAATTGGGTATGTGACTCCACGGATAGAAGAGCAACCACAGGATATTGCATATTTATAAGAGGAAACTTAATAGCTTGGAAGAGCAAGAAACATGTTATGTTTGGATCAAGCGCGGAAGCCGGATATAGAGCTATGGCGGCTACCACTAGTGAAATGGTATGGTTAAAAGCTTTAGTAGAGGAGCTAGGGCTTAAAGTCACAACACCAATCAAGCTCTATTGTGACAATCAATCCATCATTCATATTGCCTCTAATCCAGTATTTCATGAGCGCACAAAGCATATAGAAGTAGACTGTCACTTCATACGCCAAAAGTAGAAAAAGGGATAATCTCTACCACATTCATCAATCGAAGAGATCAACTTGCAGACATCTTCACTAAAGGAGGAATCGCAGTTCATCCTCAAGAAATAATGAGCAAGTTGGACACTATTGACATATACGCGCTCAATTTGAGGAGGAGTGTTGAAAGAAAACTTCACTCAATCCACCTAACATACCAATAAATTACTTCTCTTATCAACTAAATCAAGAATGTTCAACAAAGGCTATTGGGTCTTATAAACAAAGCTCAAGAAAAGAAGATAGAATCTGTCCAAAAAGTAAGCAAGGGCATTTTGGGCAAAATTTATAATAGCTAGTTATTCCTTTCTCTCTACCAGCTAGTTTTTTGTGTCTAACAGCTCTTTCCTTGTCTCTAATAGCTAGTTTTGGGTCTTGAATTATAAATAACTTGTCTCCTCTCTCTTATAAACTATGATAAACACTAACAAGAATTGTATGTAAAAAAACTCTCTCAAAATTGCAATGAAATTCTGATTTATTCAAGTACATTTTGTTCATCTTTATTTCATATTTCAATAAGTATGAGTTGTGATGTGGGAGGGTGGCACTAGCTACAGTGGTGATTGGTGATAGCTTTAGGTGCAAAGGTGGTGCCAGTGCTAATGGCAATGATGTCCATGTTTCATGGTGAGTAATAGGACAGGTGGGTTACAAGTGGTAATGGGGGGTAGGTTCTTATAGTTATATGGAAGGGTGCTGGTATAGCAACCACAGAAGATGAGAGTCACCATGGTTCATGATGAGTCGGTGGTGGTAACTAAAACAATGAATGGCAACCACCATGGTATAGGACCATTGGAGATACTAGCAAGGGCATCAATGGGAAACAGTACTGAAGTCATTGGCAATAGGTTATAAATACAATGTTCTAAAGTCATTGACTCCTACTCTAGACTTCGTAATTGTTGGAGCTGGTCCTAAAGCAGGACCAGGAAAATTGGGAAAACTTCCATGTTTAGGACCACATCAAGTGGCTACCTTTTGTCTTAAGTGATGTGAGAAATTCTGATTTGTTTGTTCACAAAACAACAAAAAGATGTGATTGATACAATTATGTGACTTATTTGTGGTTGGATGGTATAATGTGGTTATCTTGGTTCTTCACACTCTCAAATTTGCAAATCTGTCTTGCAGTGTAGTAAATACAATCTATTGGAGTAGTAACGAGTACAAAATTTGTTTATTGGTGAACAGAAATAATTTATTGCACTTTTATATATTTGTCCATTGTGGTATCAACTTGATATAGTACCATAGCAATAAACCATCATACATGTAAGAGTATTGATGTGGGTGAAATTATTGATGGCATATTTTTAGAGGTAGTTACATTAAGAGATTAACCATATTTCTAGAGGAGCAAAATAAGATAGATGCAAGTTTAAGTTTTTTCTATATCCATACTTAGCAAAATGAGATAGATGCATGATTCTGCTCTTACATACTTCTGCTACTGACTTTTGAGTTGCGCTCTATGATTATGATGCTACTCGTCCTTACATGAATCTACTTTGTATTAAATTCTTTCCCCCCTTTTCTTATTGTATTCTTTTAGCACTTGATTTGTCATGAAATTTTTTTGGAAGTTTAATGTTTATGCGACTTGCAGGGGACTGCATATGTTTGAATTCCTGAGGCCTGAAATTTTGAATTACCTTTATCCTTACAATCCGCTCTTCAGCATCTACATAGGCAAGACACCATGGAAGATTTCCCTGAATCTAGTCTTTTTACTGATATCCTTTAGGCAAGATTGTGTGCCATTAGCATTAGCAAGACAGTGTTGTTGAAATGGTGTCTTAGTTACCATAAACTAACATTATGATGGTGTAACAGGGAGTTCCAAATATGGTACATTTTTTGTGCTTGATGCTCTTGTGCTTTTTTTTCTTTTGTTTTTTCTTTTTTATGTTATTTAAGTAAAGCCACTATTTTCCAATTGGTCATTAGTAATTCTGTGAGACACTGTGTAGTAACCTACTAATCATTTAACCGTGAATATTATCGCCTTGTGATTTGAATGACTTCCTTTCTCTTCAAAGGAATTATGATCGACCCCAAATTTGCTTCATTTCACCGACGTTTTGAAAAATTGGGCAATTGATATAATTGCCTTCCCCTCAAATTTATTATCGATAATTTACCAAACTCCATAATAGAAAGCTAAAGGCCCGTATTGTATTCATTTTGGTATAAACTTGATATTGTACCATAGCAATAGTTCAAATAAACAAAATTTGTTTATTGATGGCATTCTTACTATTTTATTTTACTTCTCTTTTGATTTCTGTCATAATAATGTAGGAGAAATAGAATGAATTTCTACTGATTTATTCGAGTAGTGCTGATGATGGTGCCTCATCTGAGCCATCCTTTAATAATATGGTTTTGTGGATAGAGGTATCTGGTGGGGTAAAAAAAGGTAAAATACTTGGGATGGGATCGTTGAGCAGAATATACACATCTGGCCTATCTTCCTCCACTGTGGCCATTTCAAGGAAACAAGTGCAAATAGGCAAAGAAATGTTTAACCTCAAAGCACAACTTGCAAAGAAAGATGAAAAAATCAATGAAATCAAACAATCACTTGAGCTAACACGACTTATGTTATAGCACCTCATATTGGATGCAAGTCAGTTTCTCCATTCACAAAGTCAGATTCCCCTTTCTATACCTCCTACTAATAACCCCGATGATGACCAGTAACATGATAATTGATGGATATTTGTTGGATATTATTACTATTTTAATGGATGATGGATGTTGGATATTGAACTATATTGAAATTATTATTAGTATCTTCTTTGATGTTACATATTGGACTATATTGATATTTGTTTGATTTTGTTCTTATTGACATTTTGTTGGATACTCAAAATTTTATTGGATAGATATTAGTTATATTGGAAAATTTTTAGATTTAATGGATAAATGTCGATGGATTATTGGTTGGATAAAAAACGATATTGAATTGAATGGATACTAATGGATTATTGGTTGAATTGGATATTTGAAAAGATATTGATTATTATGAGTTTTACATTTGTTGGATAGGGCAATTTTTTTTTTAATAGAGAAAAATATGAAAAAAATCAATTTTTTTTCTTAAAGTTACAAATCCGATCCGTTGCTAAATCACATTATTTTATGACTAAAATTTCCAGAATAGTTGCTAAATTCGTCTAAAAAAAGATTCGTCAATAATTTCGTTGCTAACTTAGCCATAGATAATTTTGCTCGTCACTAAATATTGGCTTGACTTAGCAACGGAATTGAGAGTCCGTGACTAAATTTAGCCCCAAAATTTAGTGATGAAATAAGTTTTGTTGCTAGTTTGATGACGAATTTCTATTTTTTGTTATTAAATTTTTGCAACGCATTATTAGTTATGAAAAATTTTTCGTCGTTAAATCCGTCGTTGAGAAAATTAGTGATGAATTTTTCTAAAATTTTCATCACTAAGACTATGTTTTTTTATAGTAGGTGTCATTTGGGGAGCTTTCTTCTCCCTATCTCCATGTTGGTTAGGAGCTTGTCTTTTGTAGCAAGATAGATAAAATATCTAACACCTTCAAGCCACTTTTTTTTCCATACCCAAGCCCAGCTAATCTCAAGAATCGGGTGAAGAGCTTCTTACTTCTAGGTGAGATTGTAAGCAGAGGAAACTGAAAAAGATCCATCAGAGGTACCTTTCTAGAAAACTACATCTTGCATAAGAGTTATGAAGGGGATTATAACTACTCTGATACGATTGACCTTTTCCTCTCGAAGAACTTGCTTTAGGCTATTAAGGTCCTATTCTCCCCTTTTTGTGATGAAGTTACTTTTGTGTCATCCTAAAGGGCTTGAGCAGGAGAAGGGAGAGCATGTCTATTGACCAGATCCTTACCTAGCCAATTGTCTTGCCAAAACCTAATGTTTTGACAATTCCCTAGTCTCTATTGTAGACCTTTACTAATGCATTCTCTATTTCTTAGTATTCCCCTCCAAATTGAGGAACCACCTCATTTTTGCAGTGAGACATTGGCGTCCTCTCCTTTGAGATATTTTTTTGCATAATTTGACACCAAAGGGCATTCTCTCCCTTCATCAACTTCCAAGCTAGCTTAGCCAACAAAGCCATATTGTTTCGTCTCATTTTTCTTAAACTCGGGCCTCCCTCTCTTTACTCCTGCAAACTTTATCCTAATTGACAGGATGTACTCTTCTTCTCTCTCCTTGCTCACCTAGAGCTTCTTTTCTCTCCTTGTCCACCCCAGAGGAAGTCCCTCTTCAGATTATCCAGTCTGTTGCATGTGTTCTTTGAGATCCAAACTAATTACATGATATATACTGGGATTTCAAAGATAACAGCTTGAATCAAATATCTTCTTCTTGTCGTACTTAGGAGCTTAGTTTTTCGATGGCTAAAAATTAGCTTGCATTTTTTCCTTTAGCATGTTATAGGTGTTTTTATCCACTCTTTTATGTATCATAGGGACCCCAAGGTAAGTCTCTAGGCTCTCAGTAAGGCTGAACTTACTAACTATAGCCAAGAAGGATTTAAGAGACCAAGGGGCTATAGGAGAAACCCACAGTTTAGATTTTGATGGATTAACCTTTAAGCAACTTTTAACTAAGAATACTCTCAAGTAGTCCAGAATGCTACTTAGGCTCAAATAGTTTGCTTTCACTAAAATCATTAAATTAATTGCAAACAAGATGTAAGATATGGAGGGCCACTCCTAGTAGGACTAATGGGGTCTTGGAGCCTATCCTCACCTTCTTTTTAATCATGTAAGCTAGTCTTGCTATCACTATAATGAAAGGATAAGGCTAAAGGGGTCCCCCTGATGAAGGCTTTGACCTGCCTTGATTGAAGGGAGGATTTCTCATTCTATAGAAAGGAGATCTCACTATGGGTCACTGTAGACATGATCAACTTCATTAATTATAAGGGAATGTTGCAATCCAGAAGAATCTTGCCTATGTATGACCTGCAAACATTATTAAAGGCTTTTTGAGATTAATCTTCATCACTGTGTGATGCTTCTTGCTCCTTGAGGTTCTTATCGTGTGAAAGATCTCCTAAGAGACAATGATGTTTTCGAGAGTCCCTCTCCCTGGGAGAAAGTAGATAATCACTTTGGTCAAGATCTTGTGGGAGGTATTTAGCAGACTTATAGGTCTAAAGTCAACATGGATTCAAGTCTATTTAGATTTTAGATTAAAATGACATAGGCCTTAGCAGTTTTTGGAGAAAGGAAGCCATCTCTAAAGGTTTCCCTCATGAAGATGCAGATAACTTGCTTGATAGTTTCCCAACATTGTTAATATAAGATAGATTGGATGCCATCAAGACCGAGGAATATCAACCCTTTCATGGCAAAAACTGCCGTCATAACCTCCTTTTCTGAGACTTCATGCTGAAGACAATCCTGGAACTTTGTAAAGAGCTTATGTTAATGTCTATAGTATCTTGAGCTTCAAGTAAAAACTTCTTAACCTACAAATAAGTTGGCAAAGTAGCTCCAGACTTGATTCTGAAAAGCACACTGAGCGTACTCCTACTTGATTTCAATCTACAAGTAGTAATCTTGTTTTTGTTTCTTCTTATCTTAGTAGTCATGTGATAGAATCCGGTGTTTCTATCTCCCTTGCAGAACCAGCTAAGTCTAGACTTTTGATGCCAGAAGACTTCTTCCTACTCTAGGATTGTATGGTATTCAATTAGAAGATCTTGTTCAAGTCTTTGCAAGAACTATGATTTGTTATAGTTACTAGAACCAGGAATTCCTCTCAACCTAGCTTCCATTTTCTTTTTCATACTAAAGATGTTTTCAAAAACTTCCCTATTCTAGGTCCTTATCTTCTCTACAGTATGTCTGTTTTCCTTAAAGGAGGTTGGGTAGGCTTCAAAGGTCTTGTTGAAGTTGGGATGAGTAAGCCATGTTGTTTCAAATCTAAAGGCCTCTTATCTTTCCTTAGGGTGTTGTCATTTCAGTTTACAGTATTATAAGATTATGGTTTCCATGAATTCTTGGGAGATTTGTTAATATGATCTCAGGAAAACAAATGCGGGTTTGGGGGTTGGCTAAAGCTCTACTAGCCTCTTCTAAAGCATAACTCTACCATTTTGCTTTCTTATCCGAGTAAATTTTGGACTAGCCACACCTAATTCATGAAGATTACATTTATCCCACTGCCTTATAAACTTTAGTCCTCTCTTTGTTCCTTTTGCTTTGAGGTTACTCGTCTATTCCCTACCAGCAATGTCATTAAAGTCCCATAACACTCATGATTGAAGCATGTTACCTACAATGTTTGCATAGGGACAGTGTGCTCTCTATCCATACCCATCTTCTTGAGAAAGATTGGCAGCTTATTGCTTCTTATGTTTGTTTCAAGCAAACACAAGACTTTTGGGAGGTGAGATCTCTAGAGTTCTGTGCATGCTCTCTTGAACTTTACATTGCCAACTCCAAATGAGTTCCAAGCTAGGATTTTTACGTTTGACCACATCATTATTTGAATTGTTCTAATTTGGTGAAGTAGACATTACTCTAACATGGTGGCCCTTCCATCCTATTGGTATATTTATAGGTTTTGATTATTAGCAAAATATGATTAGTTTGATCAAAAAAAAATTTGGAGTATGTTAGCTGAAACATGAGTAATTGACTCACAAGAAGAAAGAGCTAGGAATGCGTATGGACAAAATGCGTAAAAATAGTCGACACTTGAGAATATTGAAAAACAATCACATAATAAAGAGAAACAACTCATTAAAAATAGTGGGATGATGGTGCTACTCAAGCAAACGAAGTTAGATAAAAAATAAGACACTTTAGAATATTGAAAACACAGATTTGACCAATTCATCATAAACTAAATACTCAAAAATATGAGTATTTAAAATATCAAGAAAATGAGAATAAAAAATGGTAGTGTTTGTTCCTCATGTATCAATTAAGTTAAAATATATTTTTTCAAAATCTTTCTAAGTCATTAACCCTTCGAACAAAATTCATCCAAAAATCAAATCAGAATTTTATTTTTTAAAGGGAAAGTTGACTTTTTATTCTTAAAAAATTAGGTTTTGAAACTATTTTTATTGAATCCAAATGAAATGTATTTCCTTATTTACATATAATATCTTAAGTAAATAAAAATGTAAAATGTGAACATTTACTTAAATAACTATTACAGAGTAAATAATGTCAGAACTGAGTTTTCTTAAATCCGAATACTTTAAGTCTATAACTTGATGTTGGTCGTGTCGACCTGAACAATGGCCAAAAAGAATATTGACCTATTTAGAATTATGACTTAACCAAACCTAAATCTAATCAGAAAACATGTCAACTTGCCAGAATCCCCTGTTGATCCAAATGAATATGAAACATAACTTCTTTCCCGAAGCATCTTATGTCGATATGCCCGATAACCTGTCGACCTGTTCTCGTAATTGGCCGACCCAAACATTGAAATTGGTCGACCCAATAACATAAATCCGTTGACACACTTTAGTAAACTCTTAGGATTATCCATCTTACCAAACAGGTCGACCTGATATATTAATGTGTCGACATGGCTTTTAGATTCATAATACAAAAAATTTGAATTTGAGTCGATGCCATTTTAAATCTTGTCTACCCAAGAGAAACAATTTCACAACCCATAAATCAAAATGTTTCAAATATAATGGTAACCCTTCTTTGACTTGCTTGTCTATCTCTATCTATGGAAAACTAACATTATAGTGCAGTTAAAGCAAAAGACATTGGAAGCAGAGCAAAAAGAAAAAGCAAATCACTTCATTGGCCAAGGTTGGAACATGCAGCAACAAAGAGAATTCAATCTACAGAAAATGAGAAACGGTTGAAAATATTAAATGAAGCCAGTAAACCTCATTAATGGCCAACGTCCAACATTAACCAACTTCACAATGGTACTATTAGGTTTATCCTTAAATACTGAAACAAAAGAAAAAGAAAATGAGTAAATGTTCTTTGATGAACAAAAAGACAAGAATTTACTATACAATCAATACTCTATTTCTAAACAATCATACTCCATTTTTCATTTCAATATTCATCCCTAAGTGTAAATTTGTTATAAGTTCATAGATATTTATATCCGAGTATTAAAGCCTCATTATTTGTAACTTTACTCTTATACTATACTTAAAGTTCAAATACGAGAAGATTACTCTTAGTTTGGGTTTAGGGAGAGAAACAATTTGTGAGAGGTTGGGTTGTGTTTCGTGAGTAAATACCATAAAGATTCAACTTGCACCTGAAAACAAGTTTGCTAAACTATTTGGGTTGCAAATAGTAGAAATCCAGATAGAGTTCAGGAGTGGACGTATATCGGATTTGGTGGAACCACTATAAAATTGTGCATATGCTTTGTTTTTTTTTCATTTTATAAATTCTTCATTTCCCAGTTATTTTCTATAAACTGAAAAATCTTCAAACCATTGAAAAAAGTGCCATACTATCTATTCACCCCCCCTTTTTGGTTGTATTTCACATGCTTAATTTGATTTATGGGGTCTTGCATCTTAACACAGTAGGGGGTGCACTTGTCAATTTACATTAGTTTGATTGTGTTATCTTTTAGGTCTTGTTCACCTAGGTCATAGACCCAAAACTTCCTTCTCCACAGTTGATAAGGAATCTAGGTTCATGTCTTTTAAGACGGGACTTGTACATTCATAAGGACTCATGTAGTTGCACTATGGCCCATTAAGCTGGACTTGTTGATTGCAGACTCTATGGTTTTAAAAGGTATCCAGTGTACCCATAGGTATCCTTCTAGGCCCCTCAGAGCATTCCTTAATCTCTATCGAAGTCCTCACATGCTCTCTTTTGTCCCTTGTTTCTAGCATATGACCTTTCTTCTCTTTCTTCCCCTCCACTATTGACTTTGCCCCTTTTTAGCTTTATGTTGGCACCCTTTTTTTGTTTTTCTTCGGACTTGCTTTTAGTTTTCTGGAACGTTGACTCAGGTTCTATATCCATTCTCCTTGTGTCATCACACCTTTACTCTACTTCTCCAAATGAGACATTGGCTAATCTTAGCAATTTATTTTGTAGGTACTTTCCTTTTATACCTTTTTCTTTTAAACTTCCCACTTTTGCATTTCGTTGCTTTCTAGGCAAAATCATCCATTGACCATGCCCTTTATCACGTGCTGGTTCCTCCAACGAGTTGCTAGGGTCTGAGATAGGTTTTGGTATGGATTTTCCGGCACTGTCTAAGCTTCAACATGTCTTCTATCTTTGCAATCTTTGCTGTTATAGCCAACCCTGCCACAATCAAAGCAGATGACATGGAGACCTTCATACTCAAAACTTTGAATTTTTCTTCTTATCTTCAATCTAGACACTAGGGACTTATTGAGATCGATCTCAACACAAATTCATGCATATTTCCCTCCCAAGGCATTTGCAGTATTTGTGTCTCTCTTAACTAGCCTACGTATACTCCTGCCGATTTTTAGAAGTATACTTTCATTAAAGACCTCAATCGGCAACTACAGAAGTCTCACCTACACAGTTGCTCTCTCTATCTTGGCATTACTAGGGAGAACCATGGCTTCCACTATCTCATAATGAGATAATGGTATATGTATCATCCAGGGACCCTCTGTTAGGGTGTGCAAGTAGTCTTGCTTCAACATGAACTTGACCAGATAATACCCTTCTCCAAAGTCTAGAACATCAAAATTTCCATAGAACTGAAATCTTTGTTAGCATTAGGTGATATCCTATACTCTTGCCTATTAAATTGATAATGATAGACTTTCTCCATGGTTCCTACAATTGTTTGAGTTGGTCATCTAACACAAGAACTCTGGGGATGGTCTAGTTGCATTCATCCTGTTCTCCCCTTTCTTATGTGAATAGGTCTTCTTTTGGGTCTGAGCCCATCTCATACACTCTTTTTATTCTTCTTTTATTGTTTTTTGCCCTATAAACATGTCTTTAAAGGTAGTCTTTTGCAAGGAGATTGAGGCTTCATCACAAAATTTCACTCTTTTTGCACTCTGATAGAGGTGATTAGTCTCTTCCAGGGACATCTCTCTCGTTTGTACATCCTCCGGAGGAGCCTATGATTGAAGAGAAGTCTTTTTTTGCCATTATGCATGACTAAAGGCTTTTACGCATCAATGCTCCTTGAACACTATATGCTCTTAGACCAGTACATAGCATGTGCGTTGAACAATCTAATAAGCAATCCCCATGTAAGCCTAGGCAAGCATAGTGCACGCATGATACTCATAGCAACGTCCACGCATTGACACGACATATAGGCTCCTACCTACAGTCTAACTCACTCACACAATCTTAAAAAAATAACGTAACGTCAAAAATTTGATGTTAGAATTTTTTTATTATTATTTTTATTAAAGTTTTTTTATGAAATTTGAAAAAATAGTAGATTATATTGACCATCACATGTTAAATCAAAACTCTATGAAATTTCTTTCGAGTAATATATGGATTTACATTTTTGGTGATTAAGTAAGTTAGAGTTAAGATAAAATGACGGAAAATGGTAGACGAAACAAATTGAAGTTCTTGACTTATAGAGGATAAATTGGTAAATTGGCCTCCCCTTTTTTATTTCCATAAATGGGACTTATTATTCTCATTTCTCTCTACCAATCTTTAACTTACGATAACCCCTCCTTCCTTACTCTCTCTTCCCCTTTCGACTCACTCTCACTCGCCCTTTCTCTTTACTCTCATCAAAAATCAACTAAAATACCAAAAACTCATACTCTAGAGACCCCAAACTCTAAGCCCAATATCTAAAAAGTTAGATGTAGTGAGAGATTTGGGGTTTTCAAGTGAGTGAAAACCTAGGATTTGATGGTAGCTAGGCTTGGAGGCAAAATTGATGATGAAAATTAAGGTAATCATCTCATTCTTAATTTGGGTTTACTTTTCTCTTTCATGAATTTAAAAAATTATGTTAAATTTGATGAAATAAATTTGGAGATTTAGACTTGGGGTTTTGTTGGAATGAAATTGATGGTGATATTTGTGATATAAGTTGAGAAAAAACACTTCCCCATATGATTATGATGTTAAAACAAGGATGGAATGGTTTAAAAATGAAAAGAGCCACGTTTTGCAACATAAAAGTATGAAAAAATTTGGAATTCTGCTTGCTGGATACTCAAACCACACTTTTATTTTTATCCCATAACTTTCTCAGTGCAACAATAAATTGAATAAGGATTTCTTCTTATGAAACTAAACTGTCGAAGCTTCAAAATGACAAATGATTTGAAGGATTTTATTGAAAATTGAATTTTTGGGGAATTTTTAAATTAACACAAATTCTGTAGAAAATTTGTCCTATTTCTGTCATGTTTCAATACTGAGCTTTGTCTTCAATTTTAACTAATTTCTAGATTGAATTAAGTAAAATTTGTAAATTTATGTCTTGTTTTTAAATGAACACTTGAATCACCTCAATCCAATATATGTAAAGACAGTTATTCTAATTTTTTCAAAATTACTCATACTACATTTTGAATTTCAAGCTGTAACTTTGAGTGACTTGGGTATTTTTGTGCGATTAGAATTGAGTCTAATCATAAATACAAAAGTTATAGTTGTATGTCTTAATTTTAAGTAGCAATTGAAATCACCTCAATCTAAGCTTTGTGGGTCAAGATATAATAGTTTTTATAAAACATGGCTATGTAGGAAATTTAAGTTATGAAACAATTAGGGAAAAAATTTGACTAACCCTAGTATTAAACTATATTTAAGTGATGAAATTGTGTTTATTGTTTTAGGTTGAGATAATTGAAGATTTAAGAGTGATTAACTTAGTTTGAATTGTGGATTAGGAGTGTTGATTCTCCCAAGAGATGGGTGATTTCATGTTTGTATTTAAACAAAAAAATACTTTTATTAAATTTTCTAAATGATTTTTGAAACTTGAATTTATATATTTTAGCGGATGTAGAATATCCTAAGGATTGAATTTCGAGCTCCTATGCATCCTGTATGTTTTGAATGAACAAGTGTACTCTGTTGATTTATTGATATTGGATACGTTTTCATGTTAACTACTATTCAGCATTTGTTAAATTGATGATATATAAAACGGATTTATAAATTTTATGAAATGGTGCACATGATTGGATTAGAGTGAAACTTTGAATCTCTTTTAGTCATTTCTCTCCATGTGCGATTTGATGGGATAACGTGGTAGGGTTGGAAAACCATGGGATACAGTCGAGCACATATGGTCAAAATAGTTAATTACACCACTAATGAAACATCATATCCAATACCAAGAATGATGATATATGTGTACTTAAATTATTAAAACCCCTTGGTAGTCCTGCCCTTAGTCGATGTAGATCTTTGTTGAGAATAATGATTTTAGTAGTCCCAATATTCAGAAACAGTGAATTTGTTAGATGCATGATACGCGATTTTGATCTCACGATTTCGGGTAAATATACTCTAGTCGATGTTGTGTGTAATGCGAGTAAGTATCATTCCTACAAGAATATTTAATACTACCAACTATGAATTACCATATTTATATTAGACAAATCAAATCACAATTATAAAGATATTAGAAAAATCAAGAGAACATTAAAAGATTTAAATCAATGAATAAAAACTCTATAACGTCAATTTCATCTGTTTTCAATCTTTCACATATCTGAATTTTTTCAATTCCTTAAATTTACTGACTAAACAGTTATTGTTGATAATAACAGATTTTTTAAAATTAAATTCACCTAATGGTCATGTATTGAATTCTTAATTCGACTAAGCAAAATTCATTGGTCATGCAATCTTGATTAAATCAAATTATATTAAGTTCTATGAAAAATCTATAATTTAAAATTTCTCCTAAAACCTCACACACAGAATTAATCATCCATCAATCTCATAACTTTATATGCATTTTATTGTATTGGATTAATTTCCTATAATTATATTGGTCATGTATGCATTCAATCTCAAAAAATACAAAATGCAGGTTTAAACGTTTTGAAATATTAAGATCAACAATAAAATTGTATCAAACAATAATCATACCAATAGATTTTAAGAAAAAGAAATAAATTCAAACCATATTATTAATCAAAGAACAGTGTCCATCAAGTTCTAAGAATAAGAAAATTAACTAAATATACTAAAAAAATAAAGAAAATAAAACCCTAAAATCTGTGTGGAGAAAATTATATGTAGGTGTATAAAGGATATCTCCTATTTATAGACTTCAACAAGAATTCGTGAGTTTCTAGAAAACTTGGGTATTTTTACTTTAACTTAGAAACTTGCGTTGTGATGATAAACTTTATCTTTTTACTATCTCAAAATTTGAAAATTTCATCCTTATCTTTTTTATTTTGAATATTTTTTAAGTTATCAACAACTTTATCTCAAAGATCTCTTATTAAATAAGATCAATTGGTTTCCTTCTTTAACAAATATTTGTCTTTCTTAAATTTTATCATGCAGTAGATTGTTTCCAATTTTCAAATACCTTCTAACATAAATTAGCTTCTGCACTCTTCACAAAATTTGTAAATCTTGAAATCTTCTTTCCAATGTCATAAGAATCAGATCAATCGAATATCGGAGTAAAAAGTTATACCTAAAATATTAATAACTGTTTGTGCATTCCAAATTTCTTTAAATAAGTCCAAAATTACCTAAAACAAAACCCACGAAATTAATTAGTGTAAAATCATAAAATAAGGTTTAAAACAATTCTAAAATAAATAAATAAAAGCAAAAATATTATAATTCAAGTATATAAAAATATTGATATCAATGCATTTGATATTGAATCATGATTATTGGGAATCTATTTATTATTGAATGATTTTGAGAATGACACGATAACTTGAAATATATATATTTGATATATCCACCACACAAATTTTATTTATATACAACATAAATATCATTCATTGAGTATATTTTATACTCATCCTCTCGTTGTTTAATTTACAGAGGATTCATAGATTGAGAACGCCGCTTGATATCTAGTACTCATTCGAAAAAGTTGGCTAAATTGACTTCTTCCATAGGTATTAGTTTTGGTTTGGTTATTTTTACTACAAAATTAAAATGTTGTGCTAACGGTAACTTTTAGTATCGGTGAACTTTAGTGATAGTTTTTATGGGTTATAGAGACGATATATGAGGAAACTGTCGGAAAATACAGGTCTTTCTCCACCTACTAAAATGTCTGTAAAAAAAGGTTTACCAACTGTCAGTCACAACTATCCATAAATTCTGATGGGTTATAGAGACGACATATGAGAAAACTATCGGAAAGTATAGACCTTTCCCAACCTACTAAAATATTCATGAAGAAAAGTTTACCAACTGTCCACAACCGTCCCTAAACCTATATTCAATTCTGATAGTTAAAAATTATGGTCATAAATGTAATAGTGTTTTTAGCACGGATTAAAAACAGTCTCAATATAAATTTTTTTAATTTTCTACTTAACAATACCATCTCCATAGGTTTTAGATGTATGGTAACACACAAATTCTATCGTCTTTTAATACAATATTCAATTCTTATCGTTAGAACAAACCGTTTGTATAAATTTTATTTATACTAAGCTATATATTTTGTAAAGTCTGTGAAAACCTAAAATTCTAAGATTATTATCATTTTTGTATCATAATTTGAAAATAGTCTAAGTTGTAGTAAATTTATGATAATGATAATTTAGCAAATAAGTGATAATGATAAATAGTAGTAAATAGTAAGTAGGTGGTAAATAAGTAAATATGCTTATATAGTGGTAAGTTTGTGACATGGTAAATAGATTGTAAATGGTAAGTAGATAGTAAGTGGTAAGTAGAAGGAAAGTAAATGGCTACTTCATGGTAGGTAAGTTAGTGATAAATAGGTGGCAACTATTACATTTTATCATTTTTTATTTCCATTAATTTCATTTCATTTAATTTAATTGTGTTTGTTTTTTTTTTTCTAATTTTTTGTTTTTTATGGAATTTATATAAACCAAAAGCTTAATAAATAAATAAATTAAAACAAGTAAAAATTCTATATATTTAATACAAAATCATCTGAAAAATATAAAAGTTGAATGGAAAAAAAAAAGGAAAAATAAGTTGATTTGTCTGTTTTTTAGCTTTGATGGTTTCGATGCAAGTCGGATGAACTTCTGTGTGTGAAAATGAAGTGGGAAATTTAATTTAATTAGCCTGTAGAAAAGATTTCCAAAGTTAAAACCTAGTTGTTGATACAAAATATAATAATCTAGAGGGGGTGAATATGTTATTTACAAATTTTTGATTAATTATAAAGATTTAAAACTTGTTTTACACAAATAAACAAAGAAGAAAGCACATAAAGATTGACACACAGAATTTATAGTAGTTTTATCTTCTTGTTATACGTCCACTCCCAGGCTTTACCCAGATTTTCAAATCCACTATTCTATTCAAGAAATTACACACTAGCTTTCAGTGGTGCTAGTAAACCATACAAGTATTTTCCAAAAACTTCAACTTGATTTTTCACAGAATCAATAAAAAACCTAATCTGATACCTCCATTTATCTCTTTCGCATAAATTCAAAATGACACGATTCTGATTTTACACAACAAGAAGAGAGAAAGTAAAAGACAAAATGAAGCTGTTGATCTTCAGAATGCTCATTATAGTGCTAATAAAAAATAAGATCTGTAAACAAAATTCAGAGTTTTGTTCAAGCAATTTTTTTCTACATCTTTTGTGTCCTTCAGCTAATTTTATATTCAAGGAATAGTGTGTAGCCGTTGGACACTGTTGAATACATTTCAGTGTTTGGTAAGATAGGTGAACAGTACAATAAATTCACACCAACTCTTCTGAACAAATGAACGTTAGACACAGCAGGTCGATCTATCGAGACTACAAGCAGACTTATCTTTACAAGTTGAATTCATAAGTCACTTTGATAGGTGTATATGTCTACTTGTCAAGCTCTTTGAATGTGAGAGATAAGGGGACTTGTGTAGACTGTGAGTAGGCTTGTTTAAATTATTGGTTGTCTTGTCCTTTAGTCAAGTCACCTTATTATGGTTATAAGAGGACTTGCTTAACTTTGGGTTGGCTTGACAACTGTTCAAGTGTATTTGTCAAGATTTTAGGTGTGAGAGGTAAAGGGACTTGTCTCCACCATGAGTGGCCTTGTCATGACACAAGCCTTCTTATGGAAATAATGAATCGTCTCAACCTTGACTTTCAATTTACAAGGTAACTTGCATTTTTGGGCAAGATGATTTACATGCATAAAATCTCTAATTATGTCGTCTTGGATAGGCTTGGGTCCTTTTGCCTAAAATTCAGACTTTGCCGGTCGTCTTGATAAACTTATCGAGGTGACTTCTGATTTGATTTCCTATGTTTAGGTTGTCTCATGTCAATGACTAGGTCGCCTTAGATGTATGCAGACTTACATTTTTTAGACCCAATTTTATCAGGTCATCTTGTCCCGAATGCTAGGTCGTCTTGCATGTTGTGCAGATTTAGACTTCTAAGAGGTGATTTTCCTAGGTCGTCTCATGTCAATAGTCAGATCGCCTTATGTTTTGTGCAGACATAAACTTCTAAGACTTGACTACCTCAGATCGTCTCATGCTAAAGGTCAGGTCATCTTACGTGTTCTGCAAACTTAGACTTCTGAGGCTTGAATTCCTCATGTCGTCTTATGCTGGAGCTCAGGTCATCTTAAATTCTATAGTACATATAACATGTCGTCTTATGTGAATGAGTGAGACTACTTGCATATCTGGAACCAATTTTAACAATTTTTTCAATTTGTTTCTAATTTAAATTAATTACTTGAAATCAACTTTTATTACTCTTAATTATCATCAAAACTTATTTTATTCAACTCTAGCCATTCGATTCAATAAACACACCAACCATCGGAACCATTGGATCCTATATCACCTCGAGATGAATTATTATATATAAATTATTATAATATGTGGTGCTACAGTAGTAGTAATTAGTAGTAATAATATTAGGATTATTATTTTATATAGTATAGTGGTAATAATATATATTATTACTGTATTACTATTATATAATTATATATTAAACAACTACAATATTGTATTAAATTATATACTATATTTAACCTATATAAATAATACATATAATTTCAAATTAAAACTAATATCGAATTAAATAAATATAAATATTAATCTATTAAAATTACTATATCCATTATAATAATAGTATTACTAATTTAAATTATAATATATTAATAATTTAAAATATATAGATATATTTAATCAAAAATACTACTATATTCAAAATATATAATATTAATAACTTATAATTCACTCAGTATATAAATACAGCAAATAGAAAAGAAAAAAAAACAAAAAAAAAGAAAAAAAAAAATAGGTCAAAGTGAGATAAGAAAAAAATAAGAGTAAGATAGGAAAAAAAAAAGAGTGAGATAGAGAGGAATGAAGAGATGAAAAAAAACAAAAAACTCAAAAATGGAAGACATTGTGGTACAGTGGTTGAAATAATAGAAATAAATTTAAGTTTGTTACATAGATTCTAGGTTCGATTCCTGTGCGGGTTATATAATTAATTACAAATATTTACCGAAATATATAATATTAATAACAATTTTAATTACAAATATTTACCTAAATATATAATATTAATAACAATTTTATGGGTGAGAGTAAGATTAAGAAAAAAAAAAGAAGACAAAAGCATGGAAGGTAGAGAGGAAAAAATATATACATATAGATTATATATTTAATTATAAATATTTATCAAAATATATAATATTAATTACAATTTTTATGCGTGAGAATGAGATAAAAAGATAAAAGTGTGGAAGGTAGAGAGGAAAAAAAAAATATATATATATATATATATATATAATATTAATAAGAATTTTTATGGGTGAGAGTGACTTAAGAAAAAAAAAAGTAAGAAAGCTATGGTATAGTGGTTGGTATTGTCACATTTAAACTATCTGCCCATTTGTATTTTTTGCAAAAATAAAACAGTGCATGCCCTGTGCAGTTTCAACCGCGGGGCGCGTGGTTTCAACCGTGGGGCACGTGGTTTCAACCACGCCCTAGGCATGTCCAGCGCACCTGTGCGTGGCTTCAATTGCGTAGGCATGCCTAGTATAGATTCATGATAATAATAAATTAATTATCAATATTATATAATTTTATATAAATTTCAAAAAATAACAGTTATTTAATAATCATTATAATAAAACAATAATTATAAATATTATATAATTTTATTTAAATTTTAAAAAATAACAATTATTTAATTTACAAACTTATAATTTTACTCTACAATAAAATGCGTCAAAATTAATTTTCTATTTCGGCTCTAATTTAATCAAATTTCTCTTTTCGTGTCAAAAATATTTTGTTTCTTTATTGCCAATTTAATTATATTTTTTGTGCCCAAAACAATTTCTCTTTTGTTTTGATCCATATATTTATTTCAATATAAATTTGTACAAAACATTTGATTTGTTTTCACAATAAAATCTCTAATGACTAAAATCAATTTTCTATTTCGAGTTCAATTTAATCAAATTTCTCTTTTTTGTACCAAAAATATTTTGTTTCTTTATTGCCAATTTAATTATATTTTTTGTGCCAAAAATAATTTCTACTTTGTTTTGATCCATATATTTATTTCAATATAAATTTGTACAAAACATTTGATTTATCTTCACAATAAAATTTCTAATGTTCAATTTTCTATTTCGGTTCCAATTTAATCAAATTTCTCTTTTTCGCATCAAAAATATTTTGTTTCTTTATTATCAATTTAATTATATTTTTCGTGACAAAAACAAATTTTCTTTTGTTTTGTTCTATATATATATTTCAATGTAAATTTGTACAAAACATTTGATTTGTATTTAATATTATAGACAAGTCATAGTATTCTAAATTAAAAGAAAGTGATGAATATATTTTTAGGTTAATGCAGGTGATAGAGTTTTCAATCATTTGCTACTTTCAATCTGGATATATCATCAATATATCTAATCTAGATACTTGTTTTTAACCATGATATGTTTCGTATATTACATTCAGATAGTTTCATGATTCATGATCGATCTCTCGAAATGAACCAATTTCATATAAGTTTTATGAAGCCAAAAGTAGAATATATGTAGTCGTAAAAATATGGAAAATGTTTGTTATATAGTTTTAAGGTATTGAAATGCTTGGTATATAGTTTTAGGATGGTTGCATGTGATAAGTTGCAATAGGATATATGAGTGCATGCATATATGATGTGATAATAGGTAATATGTGATATTGTGATGATAATAATAGTATCATAACAAAGTGATAAATTATACTAATTTTGAAAGTAATAAGAGATGGTAAGTTTTGTGAGAGTGTGGTAAGTTAGTGTTGAGTATTAAGTTTGACATAGAGTGGTAGTAAGTAAGTGATAAGTAAATAAGTTGGTAGGTGAAAATATTATTATTGGAATACAGTAAATGAGAAGTGATAAAATGAAATTGGATTTTATGATGAGTGTAAATATTGTACCAAGATATTATATGTGTGTGCAGTTGGTACATCACAATTTTATAATTTTTCCGTTATTTTCACAAATTTCCGTTTCCCTTTTATCTCAATTTTCTGTTCTGGTTCATTTTTTTGAACTTCTTCAAACTTTTTTTTCTCTTTGTTTCCTCTATTTCCATCTTCATCCTAGATATGATCTCAGCACTAGATTGCGTAGGAGTGTTATGATATATTTTTTATTATTAGATAATAGTGTTATATATTGTATAATTTTATATAAATTAAAAATAAAATAACAACATTAATATTAATATCAAGATATTTAATTCATTTAGACAATCCAGACAATAATCTTAGTTTTTATGCCAAAAATAATTTTTTACTTTTAGAGCCAATTTAATCAAATTTTCAAATTTTTTCGTCAAAAACATTTTCTTTAAGCCAATTTAATCATTTTTGTTTTGCCAAAAACATTGGACAAGTAATCGTTTGTATTCTAAATCAATCAAGCGGATTAAAAAATAATGGCAAGATATCGTGTCCTTGTATTCAACGATTCAGCGATATTCAATCACTTCGTTATTACTAACTTTACATATATATCAAAAAAACCAAGACTATGCTTACAACTATTGCACTTATGTCATTTAGAGTGTGTGGGTGGATCAAGTGTATCATATCTTCTAAAAATACAAGTGTTAATAGTGTTAACAAGTGTATCTTATTTTATAAAAATTAGATTTTAATTAGATTTTGATAATGAAAATTTAAGTAAAAACTAACTATTGTAAAATACAAACAATATAAAAATTGCATGAAATACAGTAATAGTAAATTAATAAATCCTATAAATTGTATGAAATGTAGTAAGTGATTTTTTGAATGACACGGAAAAGACATGTGATATTAACTATGAAAAAATGTGAGAAATTAAGAATAAGAAACAAAGACTAATACAGGTATAATAAACAGTAAGTAGTAAGTGATTTTTTCAATAACCTATATAACATAACGCATATGAAAGACACGTAGTGGTATTGATTAAAAGTGTAACAAAGAATTAAGAGCAATGTGGCTAATGAAAAAATAGGCGGGAAAAAAAGCGACAAAAAAATGGGCGGGTTTTTAAAATTTATTTATGAAAATGATATATTATAAATTATTCAGATGAAAAGTTCACTATCAAATTTCTCCTCGCCCCGAAAACTTTTCTCCTCTAACCATCTTTTTTCTAACTATCTAAATCTCTTACTCAACAAATAAAAGCTAATTACATTTTTTAATATAAAAAAATCACTCTGGATTCTATGTTCTGTTTTACTCTCGCTTCTACGTTCTACTACTGTTTGCAATTGAGCACAAGCATTCCAACAAGAACAAATTTCTCAATCATCCTAAGATGTTACCAGGTTTAAAAATAAATATAGAGATTTAATTTTTTAATTTTCATTTTTAATTTTTTATTTTGAGTAATTGTCAAAAAATATAGACACCAGTACTATCAAGATATATGTTCACTTTTGTCTGATTTTTCTAGTTTTTAAGATCATTTTACTAATTTCACTATAGTTAGATTTCTTTATATCAGATGTACCAGATGTCAGATGCCGGTAGTGAACATAGAACCTAGTCATCATCATCACTTGACTCCATCCCAAAAGATAATATAATGATTGATATTTTTTGACGATATCACCATATAATTATATTCATTGTACTATTTCTAATGTTTTTAATGAATAGATTGACACAAAGAGGATAAGGACGTCTTCATTTTTTTTGAGTGATGGAACATTTCAGAAAACAGAAGATATATATTTGTGCAATCTTTTCTCTGTTTTTTTTTTTTTTTTGTTTATATGTATCTATCATTCTACATCAATGTATCAATCATTCTCTCATATTAATAAAATCTTTATTATGTTTATATTATTTTTGTAATCTTTTATTTTCCAGTGGCAATCAGCAAATTTTTCTATCACTTGTACTAACCGATCATAAAATATAGTAACATTTTCTAATATTTATGGTAAAATGGTAACCAATAATACAAGACAGTAACATGTGGTAACCAAGGATAAATGATTATAACTTTTCCTACGGATAAAAACAGTAACAAAGGTAGTAACATATGTAATAATCGATGATAAAAAGTAGTAACATTTCCTAATATATGTAGTAACTGATAACAAATGACAACAACACTTTTTAACAGTGGTAAACGATAATAAAAATAGTAACATTTTTTAACAGTGGTAATCAGCAATAAAAGTAGTAATATTTCCTAACATATATAGTAACCGACGATAAAAGTAGTAATTTTTACTAATATATGTAATAACCGACGATAAAAATAATAACTTTTACCAATACTTTTTGAAATCGATGGTAAAAGATAGTAACTTTTACCAATACTTTTCTAACCATCGGTATAAATATAGATATGCTCAAATGGTGATCAAAACTGTCGGCATAGATCTATCTCGACTGATGTAGAGCAAATTGAAGGTCCATCCGTTTGAGAAGATTCTATCAACGGTTTTAATAGGTTTTGTAGACAGTTTTTATCTGTCTATATAAGACATTTGTTTTGTAGTGTTTGGGAGATTGTAGCTCGACCTTGAATCCCCTTTGTAAGCTTTTATAGCTTTTGGAATATTTAATGTTATTTATTATTTTATGTAACACCAACCCTCGGTGTATTCTATAGTGAATTCCATTTCATATATATATATATATATATATATATATATGATATTTCTACTACTACAGATTCATGAATTTTCACAAAAAAAATGATATTTGACGGTAAAATACAAATCGCATCAATTTTGACTCAAAGAGATTCAAAACCTTAATTTCATATTAAATAAATTAAATTAGATCTAATATAAGATTTTGGGCCTAGTATGTAATTATGAAAATTTTATGGGTCAAATTAGAATTTTTATAAGTCAAAGGACTTGTTAGCAATTAATAAAACCTAAATGAAATGTGACAAGTGTATTCTTGTATTGAACAGGTGTTATAGTGAGGAGGACAAATGTTGGCCAAATGGAGATGAGAAAGGCAAGGTGAGCCAATGAGAACACATGCACATGAAAAAAAACAAAAACCAATCAAAACACATGCAATAGTCAAAATGATCCTATGGTTTAGATTATTGGAGATTTGATCCTAGGATGGTGAGTTATTAACACAATAATAAAAAAAGAAGGCCTTAGAATGCTTGTTCATTCTTCCCAAATTCGTGAGAACAAGGAGAGAAGCAAGAGAGGAAGACAAAGAAAGTGAGGTAAGAAATTTTATCATGTCTCACTTTAAATTTTATTTCTGTCCGTAACTTCATCTCTGTTTTAAGACATCTTAGAGCCAGAATTTGAAAATGTGATAACTATATGAATTGTAGATCTAAGTCTTTCTTTTTAACGAGGTAAGAATCACCAAATTCTGATGCCTGTGCCAAAAGTTATGGCATTTTTCCTAAAACTCGACATAGAAGCATCCTGTTTCGAACCTTGACAGTAGTGAGTAAAAACGACCCCTCTCCAGTCTTAGTTTGAAAAAACACAAAACATGAAAGTTATAGATATGTGCCTTGCCTATAACATATAAACATTTCAGTTATTTCGCATGAGGAAATTGAAAGTTATACAATTTTCCTTAAAACTATGTTGACAGAAACTGTATGTTTCACTAAAACGTATCTGTCCTGTTCATGAATTTTGTTCAACCTTTTCCAGAATATCTGGATAAAACTCAAAACACGAAAGTTGTAGATCTATATCTTAGCTATAACATATTAAAATTTCATTAGACTTTGGTGAGTAGGATGAAAGTTATAGCTTTTGTACAAAAACTGGACAGAATCTGAAACTTAAATATGGCTGTAAAAAAATGAGGCTTACCGGGAATTCTGTGATTTGAATCTGAGGAAGTGTGCAAAATGAAAGTTATAGTGCTATCCCTTAGCTTTAAAATGAGATAAGAATCATCTGATTTAGATTGGTATAGCCAAAGTTATAGCTGTTTTCCATGACTGCACAGGTTAAAAATCTGCAGACTGTTTGTCTTCCTAAGAGTTATTTGAGTTGAACGGAGGGGACACTTGATTTACGCTTTGTGGAAATGTTGGGGAGTGCGTTATCCTCCCCTAACAGTGAGTGGGACTTGACATCTACTTTTAATTGATACCGTATTTTAAAAAGCTTTCAAAAGTATGATTTAAAATGGTATGATTGACCTATTCTCCTGAATTTATGAAAATGTTTTGTGATATATAGAGTGTCCCAACTTGTTTATATCGATATGCATCCATGATTTTGATACTTGATGATTGTGCCACACTTTGATATATTCACATGATTTTATACTTCCATTGCATATTGGCACATGCTTTTGACATGATAGAGCTTGATGATTTGGCTTGAGATATGTGATTTGGGCTGGATGCCCCTGTGGATACTGTGATGATGATGATATGCTTTCTATGGCATTCCGTAGCTACGAAGGACATTTGATAGAGGTACTTGTTGTGCCCGGATACGCCTCTGCAGGGGGTATTCGCCAGATTGTCATACATATTGTATGGACAGTCGTCGGTTGAACCACTCCAGGGAGGACCTTGGTAGGTCTAGCACCGATAGGTTTCCATACACGTTTGATCCTTGATACGTGTATGATATATATATACAGGCTAGTTAGAGTAGTTTGTGGCCAACATTGGGGTAAAGAGCCTTATTTTATTACTTGCACTGTGAAAACCCCCAACGTTGCCCATCCTTGGCCATGGTTGGCCCTTACCGGGATATTTTCGGCCGGCTCTACATGATATAACGGACATACATACTGGATGCATATTTGATTTGATACGTATGCTGTGAATGATTTATTGAGATGTCATAATATTTTTTTTTTGCATACTATGGATTTATTGGGACATAATTTTGTCACTCCTAATTCACCCAAAAATTAATTGTAGTATGTCATTCCCCCCGACTTGCTAAGTACCAACCCCCCTCTCTACGGTACTCACCTCTCACATTTCCCTCCTACAGGGGTAGACTCAGACTGAGAGATTTGTGCACATTATTGTATTAGATATTCTTTGAAGACTACTGGGTAGGGGTATGACTATCCGCTCTTCCGCTATATATTGAGGTTATTGTTTCATCTTGAGAAAGTTAGGATGACATTGTATTTGTTTAAATTGGGATGACTATATTTATAATTTTTCTGGTCTGTATAAGGTTAACTCTCACTCATTTTAATTTACATTGAGGCATACATGTATTATTTTTATCACTTGGGGATCTCTGTGATTTGAAAACTTGGATTATGTGAATATTGACAGCCTTACGGTGCTTCGATGTGCGGGACGTGGTGCCCGTGCATCTAGGTGTCGTGGCGAGCTCGTTGCGTGCCTGACTCGGGAGTAGATCGGGGCGTAACAGGCCTCGGTTGATATCAGAGCTCTTGGTTATAGCTGTGTTGAGAAACTGATTTCAACAAATAAATAAATAAATAAATATCCCAAAGTAAATCTGATTTTGAAAGTTCTCAATGCATGTGAAAGTTACTGTACAGTCATTCCCCAGTACATGGTCAAAGGCAGATGAGTTCATCCATTTTTAGAAGGTTGGATACGGATCATATCTAACCTAGCATACATTATCCATTGGTTCCGATGCCAAGTTGATTTCTTTTAGGGGGTTAGTTATTCCATAACTAACCCTAATTCTTATATATCTGCCTGATTAGTACCTTTTTCCTCGCAGAAATATGACGACTAGGCGAGGTACCCACTTCTTACCTACTGAGCCCCCTAGTGAATCGGAGGACATGTCTTCCTCACACGGTTCTCCTTCAGTGCCTACACCACCGACCACCACGGCCACAGATCTACCACCACCGCCACCGCTGGACGCCTACCGACAGGTGTTCGAGTGGTACATTGCCCACGGCATTCAGATGCCACCACCACCACTATCACCGATGGCTGAGCCAACCCCTACGGCAGTGCCACGACCAGTCGCACCAGAGCCTCCACCTGTTGTTGGTCTATCTGTAATTTCTAGACCCAACAACAGTACTTCTTCGACGTTGAGACAGATTCATGAGCTCACCCAACTTGTGAAGGAGGCAAGATAGCTAGGTTGTACCGAGTTCTCTGGGGTGGGTGATTCCACTGCTGTGAAGCACTAGATCAACCGCACCCGCCGAGTATTGACAGAACTTGGCTTGAGTGAGGAGTTCAGACTCCGAGTGGCCGAGAGATTATTGGATGGAGATGCCCTCTCGTGGTGGGAGGCAGTTTGTGATGATGCAGCGGAGCCCAGGAGTTAGGAGGACTTTCTACAGGAGTTCAACCGCAGATATTTTTCAGCATTCTAGTAGAACAGGAAGAGGACGGAGTTCTACCACCTGCGGCAGGGGACTCGGACTGTAACCGAGTATGAGGCCGAGTTAAGGAGACTGGCCGCTTTTGTTCCGGACCTAACCATACCCAGTCAGTTGAGGTTCAAGTTTGAGGATGGCCTCAACTTGAACGTCCGGAGGTATATGACGGTGACCCCTAACTTCTCATTGCCAGAGATAGTAGACTCAGCACTTCGGACTGAGGAGATCGTCCATGCTGAGGACAACAGAGACAGAGGAGGGAGCATAGGAGGAAGAGGCCCGAGTTTTATGGGGGCCAGAGTTTGAAGAAAGGGAGAATCTCAGGGTTTCGCGGGGACCTTTTCCAGAGGCAGGGATCATAGTCCCAGAGGTTTAGAGCACCAGCCTCGAGTGCCTCCACTCAGACTACAGCCCGACGACACCCTTTTTGTCGTCGATGCGGCAAACATCACCCCTTCGGAACTTGCGGGGTGATAGAGACTTGCTTCCATTGTGGGAGACAGGGGCACATCAAGAGCTAATGCCCTGATCTTGGAGTAGGGGGTCCGGCAATTTCTATTCAGTCTAGTGCTCCACGAGGGGGACAGCAGGGAGCACCGGCACACTCTACCCCATAGCCCCACGAGCAGTAGCTGGGAGTAGTATGGCACCGGGACCATTGCGGCAGCCGCCGAAGGCTCAGGCCCTAGTGTACTCGATGATGCAGGAGGATGCGCAGACGAACCCCGATGTCATTATTGGTACTCCCCTTTCTGACTCACACACTTAGAGATTTGCCTTATACTTTTATTTTGAGACTCATCATAAGCCAAAGCCTTAGAGGCTTGACTATGTTGGCTGTACTTACTTTTGAGATACATATACTTTTGAGATATATATGATGAGTATCTATTACCACCTTTATTTAAAGTGATCTCTTTACTTTCCCCACATTTAGGAACTATGAGGATTTATGGAGTTGACACCCGTATCCTTATCGATACCGGGTCGAACTACTCGTATGTGAGAACATCCTTTGCCCACCTGATGGGTAAGCCTTTGATGCCACTTGGAGAGGAGATATTGGTTTTCACTCCTCTCAGTGAACAATTCTTGAGAGATTCAGTCTATAGAGAGATAGAGATCATGATTTGAAACACCGTACTTTAGGCAAATTTGATCCCTTTGGACCTAATCGATATTGATGCCATCCTTGGCATGGATTGGCTGAGCAGACACAGAGCCTCCGTTGATTGTTTTACTAAGAAGGTCGAGTTTCGGAGATCAGAGGGGCTTACTTTGAGATTTTCTGGTGAGAGGAGAGTATTGCCTCGCTGTGTTATTTCGGTAATGGATGCCAGGAGGTTAATACACCAAGGCTGCACGGCGTACTTGGCCCATGTTGTGGATACTACTGTGAAGGGACCTAGGAATGAGGATATCTCTGTAGTACAGGAGTTTGCAGATGTTTTCCCTGAGGAGCTACCCGGCCTTCCACCGGCTCGGGAGTTTGACTTTGAGATCGACATAGTTCTGGAAGCCGCCCCTATATCTATTCCACCATACAGAATGGCGCCAGCTAAGCTGAGAGAGCTCAAGGTCCAGTTGCAGGAATTACTAGACAAGGGCTTTATTCGTCCGAGCACTTCGCCTTAGGGTGCTCCGGTGTTGTTTGTAAAGAAAAAGGATGGGACCCTACGACTGTGCATGGATTATCAACAGTTGAATAAGGTGACCGTCAAGAGCCGGTATCCTCTGCCACGTATTGATGACCTATTTGACCAGCTTCAGGGTGCACGGGTCTTTTCGAAGATCGATTTGCGGTCTGGTTATCATCAGTTAAGAATTCGGGCCGAGGACGTGCCCAAGACTGCATTCCGTACTCGCTATGGTCACTTTGAGTTTTTAGTGATGCTGTTTGGATTGACTAATGCTCTAGCGGCTTTTATCGATTTGATGAACTGGGTTTTCCATAACTACTTGGATCGTTTCGTTATCGTCTTTATTGATGACATTTTGGTATACTCACGGAGTGATGAGGAGCATGTACAGCACCTAAGGATGGTCTTACAGACTCTCCGTGAGCAGCAATTATATGTCAAATTCACCAAGTGTGAATTTTGGCTAAGGGAGATTGGATTTCTGGGCCACATTGTTTCCGCGGAGGGGATTTTTGTTGATCCGCAGAAAGTAGAGGCCATATTGAGGTAGGAGCAGCCGCAGACCATTACTGAGATCCGGAGTTTTCTTGGACTTGCTGGTTATTACAGACGATTCGTAGAGGGTTTCTCGAAAATTGCTGCTCCACTCACCCGATTGACGAGGAAAGACGTCAAGTTCTGTTGGGATGATTGCTGTGAGGCGAACTTTCAGGAGCTCAAACAACGACTGACGTCGGCACCTATCTTGGCTCTCCCTACCAGTTGCAGGGAGTATGTTGTGTATAGTGATGCTAGCCGGCAGGGGTTGGGTTGCATATTGATGCAGGATGGATGGGTGATTGCCTATGCTTCGAGACAGTTGAAGCATGAGGTGAACTACCCTACTCACGATCTAAAGCTGGCTGCCATACTCTTCGTACTGAGAATATGGCGGCATTACTTATATGGAGTTACTTGCAGGGTCTTCATAGACCATAAGAGTTTGAAGTATTTATTTACTCGGAGAGAGCTAAACCTGAGACAGAGAAGATGGTTAGAGCTGCTGAAGGACTACGACTTGGTTATTGACTATCATCCAGGCAAGGCAAATGTAGTAGCAGATGTCTTGAGCCGGAAGTCATCTTCTTCTACCACTTCTCAGGCAGCAGAGAGAGCTTACATCTCTTGCTTGGTAGGACTCTGAGCTTTGGGAGTCAGCTTGGCTAGCGATGAGTAGGGTACGCTGTTGGCCAGATTTGAAGTGCGGCCTACACTACTTGACCGCATCAAAGAGCTTCAGGGTACAGATGTAGAGCTCCAGGCTATTCATGATCGGATTCGCCGAGGAGACGGCGGGGATTTCCGAGTCCGTACTGATGGACTCGTGGTTCTCAGAGATAGAGTGTGTATTCCAACTGATGTTGAGCTTCGACGTGCTATTCTTGAGGAGGCACACTTTTAGGCTTATGCTATGCATCCCGGGGGTACAAAGATGTACCGCACCATCAGAGGCAGTTATTGGTGGTCGGGCATGAAGCGGGAGATAGCAGAGTTTGTAGCACGGTACTTGGTGTGCCAGCAGGTGAAGGCTGAGCACCAGAAACCAATAGGTATTTTACAGCCACTTCTCATTCCTGAGTGGAAGTGAGAACATATTACTATGGATTTCGTGATGGGGTTATCGAGGACTTTCACGCAGCATGATGCGATTTGGGTGATTGTTGATCGACTCATCAAATCTACATACTTTATCCCTATCCGTGGTGAATACTCCTTGGAGGTACTGGCACGTCTCTATATGGACACCATAGTATGACTTCACGCGGTGCCTGTGTCGATTGTTTCAGACAGGGGCTTCAGGTTCACGTCTAGGTTTTGGCCCAGTTGCAAGAGGCATTGGGTACTAGACTGAACTTTAGCACAGCCTATCATCCTCAAACAGATGGCCAGTCAGAGCGTACGATTCAAACACTTGAGGATATGATTCGGGCTTGTGTTATTGATTTTCATGGTAGCTGGGATCGACATTTACCACTTGTAGAGTTTGCATATAATAACAGCTACCAGGCAAGTATTGGGATGCCTCCATACGAGGCATTGTATGGGAGGTGATGCCGCACACCTTTGTGTTGGGACGAGATCGGTGAGAGGCACCTCAGCAGTATGGAGCTTGTTGAGGAGACGAGGGAGAAGGTCAAGATCATCCGACAGAGGATGAGAGCCACCCAGGATCGACAGAGGGCATATGCAGACTGTAGGCGGCAACCACTGGAGTTTCAGGAGGGAGACATGGTATTCTTGAGGATCTCACCCTGGAAAGGGGTGATCCGTTTCAGGCAGCGGGGCAAACTGAGCCCCAGATATATTAGGCCCTTCCGTATTCTTGAGAGGATCGGAAGTATGGCATACAGATTGGACCTGCCAGAGGAGTAGGCACGTATTCATGATGTATTCCATGTCTCGGTACTTAGGAGATATATGCCTAACCCTTCTCATGTTTTAGAATCTCCACCAGTTGAGCTACGGGAGGACTGAGTTTACCTATACAGCCCGTAACAGTCCTTGACCAACAGATCCGTAGACTGCGAAGCAAGGATGTCCCGTTAGTACGCATTTTGTGGCATAACAACCAAGTCGAGGATGAAACTTGGGAGCCCGAGGAGACTATGAGGGGACAGTACCCTTATCTATTTACTGAGTAATTTTCCTTTCTCTATATGGTTTTCTTTTAGTTTCGGGGATGAAAATTATTTTTAGGGGATTAGGAAAATGTAACACCAACTCCCGGTGTATTCTATAGTGAATTCCATTTCATATATATATATATATGATGTTTCTACTACTACAGGTTCATGAATTTTCACAAAAAAAATAATATTTGACGGTAAAATACAAATCGAATCAATTTTGACTCAAAGAGATTCAAAGCCATAATTTCATATTAAATAAATTAAATTAGGTCTAATATAAGATTTTGGGCCTAGTATGTAATTACAAAAATTTTAGGGGTCAAATTAGAATTTTTATAAGTCAAAGGACTTGTTAGCAATTAACAAAACTTAAATGAAATGTGACAAATGTATTCTTGTATTGAACAAGTGTTATAGTGAGGAGGACAAGTGTTGACCAAATGGAGATGAGAAAGGCAAGGTGGGCCAATGAGAACACATGCACATGAAAAAAAAAAAAACCAATCAAAACACATGCAATAGTCAAAATGATCCTATGGTTTAGATTATTGGAGATTTGATCCTAGGGTGGTGAGTTATTAACACAATAATAAAAGAAGAAAGCCTTAGAATGCTCGTTCATTCTTCCCAAATTCGTGAGAATAAGGAGAGAAGCAAGAGAGGAAGACAAATAAAGTGAGATAAAAAATTTTATCCTGTCTCACTTTAAATTTTATTTTTGTCCGTAACTTCATCTTTGTTTTAAGGCATCTTAGAGCCAGAATTTGAAAATGTGATAGTTATATGAATTGTAGATCTAAGTCTTTCTTTTCAACGAGGTAAGAATCACCAAATTCTGATGCCTGTGCCAAAAGTTATGGCATTTTTCCTGAAACTCGACATAGAAGTATCTTGTTTCGAACCTTGACAGTAGTGAGTAAAAACGACCCCTCTCCAGTCTTAGTTTGAAGGAACACAAAACATGAAAGTTATAGATATATGCCTTGCCTATAACATATAAACTTTTCAGCCATTTCACAGGAGGAAGTTGAAAGTTATACAATTTTCCTTAAAACTGTGTTGACAGAAACTGTATGTTTCACTAAAACGTATCTGTCCTGTTCATGAATTTTGTTCAACCTTTTCCAGACATATTTGGATAAAACTCAAAACACGAAAGTTGTAGATCTACATCTTAGCTATAACATGTTAAAATTTCATTAGACGTTGGTGAGTAGGATGAAAGTTATAGATTTTGTACAAAAACTGGACAGAATCTGAAACTTAAATATAGCTGTAACAAAATGAGGCTTACCGGGAATTTTGTGATTTGAATCTAAGGAAGTATGCAAAATGAAAGTTATAGGGCTATCCCTTAGCTTTAAAATGAGAGAAGAATCATCTGATTTAGATTGGTATAGCCAAAGTTATAGTCTGTTTTCCATGACTGTGCAGGTTAAAAATCTGTAGACTGTTTGTCTCCCTAAGAGTTATTTGAGTTGAATGGAGGGGACACTTGATTTACGCTTTGTGAAAATATTGGGGAGTGCGTTATCCTCCCCTAACAGTGAGTGGGACTTGACATCTACTTTTAATTGATACCGTGTTTTAAAAAGCTTTCAAAAGCATGATTTAAAATGGTATGATTGACCTATTCTCCTGGATTTATGAAAATGTTTTGTGATATATAGAGTGTCCCAACTTGTTTATATCGATATGCATCCATGATTTTGATACTTGATGATTGTGCCACACTTTGATATATTCACATGATTTTATACTTCCATTGCATATTGGCACATGCTTTTGACATGATAGGGCTTGATGATTGGGCTTGAGATATGTGATTTGGGCTGGATGCCCCTGTGGATACTGTGATGATGATGATATGTTTCCTATGGCATTCCGTAGTTACAAAGGACATTTGATAGAGGCACCTGTTGTGCCCGGATATGCCTCTGCAGGGGGTATCCGCTAGATTGTCATACATATTGTATGAACAGTCATCGGTTGAACCACTCCGGGGAGGACCTTGGTAGGTCTAGCACCGGCGGGTATCCATACACTTTTGACCCTTGATACGTGTACGATATATATATACAGGCTAGTTGGAGTAGTCTGTGGCCAACGTTGGGGTAAACAGCCTTATTTTATTACTCGCACTGTGAAAACCCCTAACGTTGCCCGTCCTTGGCCATGGTTGGCCCTTGCCGGGATATTTTCGGTCGGCTCTACATGATATAACGGACATACATACTGGATGCATATTTGATTTGATACGTATGTTGTGAATGATTTATTGAGATGTCATAATATTTTTTTTTTTGCATACTATGGATTTATTGGGACATAATTTTGGCACTCCTAATTCACCCAAAAATTAATTATAGCATGTCATTCCCCCCGACTTGCTGAGTACCAACCCCCCTCTCTACGGTACTCACCTCTCACATTTCCCTCCAACAGGGGTAGATTCGGACTGAGAGATTTATGCACATTGTTGTATTGGATATTCTTTGGAGACTACTGGGCTGGGGTATGACTACCCGCTCTTCCGCTATATATTGAGGTTATTGTTTCATCTTGAGGAAGTTAGGATGACCATTGTATTTGTTTAAATTGTGATGACTGTATTTATAATTCTTCTAGTCTGTATAAGGTTAACTCTCACTCATTTTAATTTACATTGAGGCATACATGTATTATTTTTATCACTTAGGGATCTCTGTGATTTGGAAACTTAGATTATGTGAATGTTGACAGCCTTACGGTGCTTCGATGTGCGGGACATGGTGCCCGTGCATCTGGGTACCGCGGCGAGCTCGTTGCGTGCCTGGCTCGGGAGTGGGTCGAGGCGTGACCATTTAACTCTTCATTTAAACTTATTTGGAACCTGTGATTTATTTTTTTTATTATAGATGTTCGACAATCAAAATGGCCTATTCACGCCTTATGAATTTTAGATGGTCGAGATGGCCACTGATATTTTTATGGGTGGCCGAATGGGCTGAATTATGTGTGAATGGAAATTTATGATAGATTGTGATGGTCTTTGTGCATGATTAAGTATTTTATTGGATAATACCTTGCAATACCTTGAATCACAAGGTAGAGCTTACACGTGGTCAAGGTACCATGGCAATTGTCGCGTGTCTAGTCCAAGAATCAAAGACTGACAACTTTATTGGTATCATAATTTAGATTTGTGATTTTAAAATGATTTAAAAAAAAAAGGAGTATTTTTCATAAGTTTTCAAAGGGTTTCAATTATTTTCAAAATTTTAATATGTGAAGTATGCCAATAATTTTTTTTAAACCTCCTAAAGGTTCTAGGAAGTTAGGAATATTATTTTTGGGGAGTTAAACACTTAGTTTAATTTTTAATTTATTTGTTAAGTTTAGATCCTCTTTTGTAGAACTATGTCTCCTAGACAAAGAATAAGGAATCCTAATAAGATTCCTCCTTTCCCACCTCCTCCTCCTCTGGTTGTTACTTCAACCAACCGCCCTATCATCGAGTTGTTAAATTTAACCAAAGAGACGAGACAACTCGGATGTCAGACATTTTCAAGCACGTGTGATGTCTCAGTGGCCAAGGATTAGATTGGCCAAATCCAAAAGACCATTACCGACATAAGTTCAAATAGCGAAATGAAGTTGTAGGTAACTGTGAAACTATTAAACGTGGGTGCAAGGACTTGGTATGGTAGGAGAATGTGAGAGATAGGCCTTTAGTTCTCTGACTTGAGGAGAATTTCTTAAGTATTTTGAAGAGAAGTGGTCCTATAAAAACTAAAAGAGGGAAGAATTCTTCAAACAAGTATAAGGGAATGGAATGCTGGCGAAGTATGAGATAGAGTTAAGAGAGCTAGCTATAAATGTTCCATTTGTGAATTCCGAGAAATCCTTGTGCATAAGATTTGAATTGGGGTTAAACTTAAATATGAGAAAAAAGATGTCAATAGTAAAGGGGCATACATTTCAAGACATTCTGGAATTGATCTTGAGGGTCGAGAAGATGGTAATTTAGAGGGGAAAGGTCAAAAAATGTCATGCTAAGAAGAGATATACGTTTTGGAACAAATTTCGAAGTACCACTTATTCCCTAATTAGTTTTTATGTTTTGAAAATTGCTTATAAATAATTTCCTGTAGTTTTAAATGAAGGCAGGAAGTAGTGATGAAAATTTGATTGGACTAAATTTTCTTGGGTCCTTTATTTGAATCGTTCCCATTTGTCCTAGTCTGTCGGCTTAAAGACCTCAAGTCCACTCTGGGTTCCCATTAAGTTGGCCTCTATGATTTGAATCATTCCATTTCCTTTTCTAGCATCTACTTTTTATGTTTTATTTAATCAGTGCTTAATGTTTATGCAATCATAGCAAGAATATGAAGTATTGTACCTAGGGTAACTTTTATATTTTGGTAAATCTATACCTAGGTGTAATGGCTCACTACTTCCATAATTGGTAATGCTTAGTATTTGTTAAGAATAGTTGGAAATACGAGTTTTGTGAATCTATGTATGAATAGAACTTTGGAGTGGAGGGGTATGAACTACCAAATGTTATTTTCTTAGAAGATCTAACCATTTGGTATGAGGAAAGCATCTAAGTTTTGTAATAGTTGTTAGTATGGTGCCTATTTGAAGAATGCAATTGTTAATTCAGAAAAGATTATTTGAAATGGTTTCTAATTATTGAATTATTGTGGAAAAGTTGCTCAAAAAGAGAATCGCGTAATCGCTAACTCTTGTATTAAATTGGAAAGAGAGAAGTCATGTCATGCATGCTCATGTGCTCTAAGGGCTCTTTTGTCTTGTCTTTAAATTGCATAGACTTGCCAACTGCAATTTGTAGTTACAATTTTGATTTAGATTTCAAATATTTTAGGAGCTTCTGTTTAGGTTCTTCTCCCTGCCACTGTAGCCTCTCCTCTCTTTTCCATGTTTCTCACCTAAACTAATATTAAATTGTTGTCATGCCTATAGTTTCTAGTGGAGTAAAATATGGCCTATGGTAGTTTTTTTTATATATATAGAAAAAGAAGAATATGTTAAACGAAAAAAGAATCCTCGAAAATTTATGGCCCATAGTAATTTTTTTCTTTATACTAGTATATGACATTCAAGTAGACACATTTTATTTTGAGTTTTGGGAACCATTGGTGAGGAATGTAAAATATTAGTGTTTGGTCATAGCAAGATTGGCTTTGGAAATAATTTGATAGTTGAATTAGAGTTTTTAGTGTTGATGTTGGAATGTTGATCTGATGCTAGTGGGTGGACTATTATTTTTGAAGTGATCCTATTAAATTTATTCTTGGCTCCCCATCAAAAGTAAAGTGGGCTCCTCTCTAAACAAAAGATACATGAGACAAATAGAAATGATAGACCATGGTATCTTATGTTGTCACCTTTCATTTACGATTGTCGTCTTAATGTTGTCTGTTCACAAAAGGCTAGCCAACCAAAGCAAGCATCACTTATACCTCCACTACCCAATGTGCTTCAAAGAGGGAGGTACATGGGTTGTTTAGAGTGGGATAAAACTTTGTTGGAGAAGGTCAGGGGTATTAAAGAGAGAAGATGTTTATTTTTATGAAAAATTATCAGTTTTATGACACAAACCAAATCCTCCTTTTTGCCCAAGAGAGAGTAAGAATTTTGTGTAGCATAGGGGGAGCTAAGCATAAATGAGATTTTAGATAAATTTGACTTTCTAATGAATCAAGAAAAGAATTAAATGTAAGTTTGCAATGAACACTACTTTTCCTTTTGTAAATTCTTTGATTGGTATTAGAGAATCTAATCTTTGTCAAAATTTTCTTACAAGTATGTTGATGGTTGTTTATGGAAATCATTTCAATTTGCAGAATCATTTTACATCTAAGAAAATTGTTTCTAATGCTATGGTTCCACATCTTATCTTAAACTTAATGTTTAGTTGAAACTCAAAAGATTCAAGTAAATTACCAATTTTGGTCTTGAAAGTTAAAAAGAATATGATTGTAGTTATCGATTGTGGGAATTCGTTGGCTTCCACATTATTCTTGGGTAGAAACAAACAAAAATTAAGGAAAAATATTTTTCTATATTTTATCAAGCCCAACTTTTGTAACAATATTTTGAACATAAGCCACTTTTCTCTAGTATTGTTGAATACTGCACCCAATTTGAGGAACTCATATTAAGATATAGCATTGAGGACGAACCATAGTTACCCTCTCTAAGTACATCTTTGGTCTAAAATCTTAAATTCAAAAGGGGTGAACTTGCACTCCCTTGATTTAGTGGAAGATGCCTATCAAAAAGCCCTCGAGATTAATAGTTATGATAAATCTCAACGGGCTTCTTATATTATTAGAAAATCTAAAAAGTCTAAAATCGTATTATGCAATAATGTTGGCAATAACACGTAGCCTTCCTCTTCCACTCTGAAAAGAGGCTCTTCACCCATTATAGTCACTCGCATTACTGCAAATCACCCTCAAGAATCAGTTTCTTGTTCTCAAGACACATCCATTTAGTGTCTTCATTCCCCTCAGAATGGGACACATTTTGCCTTTCAAAATTGTCTTGATTGAACTCTAGTCCTTAATTTTCTGATAGATTAGGACAATAGAGATTGTGAGGGTGAAATTGTTGATTCTCTGCAGAATATCTTTCCAAGGAAGAAGAAGGAGAAGGAGAAGTTATTTGTCAGGGTATGGGCTTAATGTAACACTCTTGGCATTTGGGTAAGCGCATGAGACCACAAGCACAATCATACCCATGGCCAAGGTGCAACTCGGCAGCTTGGCAATCGCATGAGGGAATGCTAGGATAAGAATGTAGCAAACATTGGTTTGGATTGAACTACACATTTAGGTGGCAAATGCTAAGGCCTTGAGTGCTTTAGGGACATGAACCCATGCAGAATGTTAGCTATGTAGTGCTGGTTCAAGTTAATTCGTAAGCTTGCACATGTGTGCAGCATGTACATGTGGTTGGCTGCAGTTAAAGGTTGTTTCTTTGATGGTTGGCTGCAATTGAAGGCATTTACGTATGATAGTTTGATTCCAGTTAGAGAATTGAAACTTGAGAGATCGAAAAGTCGATACGAAAACAATACCCTTATCTTTTTTATGTATAATTTTTTTTTTAATTTAAAAAACGAAATTTTTTTAGGGGATTAAGTGTTGTAATATCGAAAATTCGATATTAGATATTTTTTATTATTTTTTTATTAAAATTCTTTTATGAAATTTCAAAAAAAATAGCTAGTTATATTGACCATTGCATGTTAAATTGAATTCTATGAAATTTCTTTAAAATAATATATAGATTTATATTTTTTGTGTTTAAGTGAGTTAAGATAAAATGACAAAAAATGGTAGAGAAAAAAATTGAAGTCGTTGACTTATGGAGGGTAAATTGGTAAATTGGTAAATTGGTAAATTGGTAAATTGGACTCCCATTTTTATTTCCACAAATGAGATTTATTGTTCTCATTTCTCTCCACCGATCTCTAACTCAAGATAACCCATCGTCTCTTACTCTCTCTCCGTTATCAGCTCACTCTCTCTTTCCCTCTCTCTTTGTTCTCATCAAAGATTAACCAAAATACTACAAAACCTACACTCTAGAGACCCCAAACCTTTAACCCAATCTCTAGAAAGTTAGACCTAATGAGATTTGAGTGAGAGAAAATCTAGAGTTTGATGGTAGCTAGGTTTGGGGGTGAAATTAGTGACGAAAATTGAGATAATCTTCTCATTATTAACTTGGATTTATTTTCTTCTTTCACGAATTTGAAGATTATATTGAAATTTGATTAAATAAATTTGGGGATTTATACTTAAAGTTTTGTTGGGATGAAATTGGTGGTAAAATTTGTGACACACGTTGAGGTATGGTTTAGGAATGAAAGGAGCCACGTTTTAGAACATAAAAGTATGAAAAAATTTGGGATTCTGCTTGCCAGGCATTTAGACCATACTTTTATTTTTAATCCATAACTTTCTCTACATAATATTAAATTAAACGAGATTTTTCTAATAAAATTAGACTTTTAGAGTTTGAAAATGACATATGATTTGAAAGATTTCATTGAGAGTTGAAATTTTGGAGAATTTTTAAAATAACATACATTCTATAGAAAATTTGTCATGTTTTAGTATTGAGTTTTGTCTCGAATTTTAACTAATGTTAGGCTGAATAATGTTAAATCTTGAACATGAAACTTGTAAATTTATGTTTTATCTTTAAATGAGCATTTGAATCACCTCAATCCAATATGTGCAAAAAAAAGTTATGCTGTTTTTTCCAAGATTACTTATGCTGCGTTCTGAATTTCAAACTGCAACTTTGAGTGATTTTGGTATTTTTGTGCGATTGGAATTAAGTCTAATCATAAATATAAAAGTTATATCCCTATGTCTTAACTTTAAATTGCAATTGGTATCACCTCAATCTAAGTTTTGTTGGTCAATATATGACATTTTTTCTAATACATGGTTGTACAGGAAATTTAGGTTATGAAACAATTGGGGGAAAATTTGACTAATCCTAATATTGAGCTATATTTAAGTGATAAAATTGTGTTTATTATTTTAGATTGAGACAATTGAAGATTTAGAGGGATTAATTTTGTTTTAAATTGTGGATTGGGTGTTGACACTCCCAAGAGGTGGATGATTTTATATTTTTATTTAAATCAAAAAATACTTTTATTGAATTTTTTAAATGATTTTCAAAACTTGAATTTATGTGATTTAGTGTAAGTGGAATATCACAAATATTGAATTTCAAACTCTTATATATTTTATATGTTTTGAATGAACTAGTGTACCCTGTTAATTTATTGATATTGAATATATTTTTATATTAACTACTGTTGAGCATTTGTTAAATATATGGCACACGAAATAGATTTATGAATTTTATGAAATAGTGTATATGATTGATTTGGGGAGAGAGTTTGGGCCCATGTTAAATTACTAGTCATTTCCTTTCATGCTGCGACCTGACGGGATGACGTGATGAGATTAGTAGACAATAGAATGTAGCCGAACGCGTGCGGTGTATTCATGACCAAATATTATAAATAAAATGATGAGATAGTTGGTTATACCACTAACAAAACACCGCATCAAATGTCAATGATAGGGATATTTGTGAATTTAAATTACTAAATTCTCTTTGCGATCTCACTCTATGTCATAGTAGATTTTTGTCAGAAACAATAATTTTGGTAGCCCCAATGTTTGAAAAATGTGAATTTATTGAATGCATTTGATATTAAATCAAGATGATTGAGAATCTATTTATTATTAAATGATTTTGAGAATAATACGATATCTTGAAATATATATATTTGATATATTTATCACACAAATTTTATTTATATATAACATGCATATCTCTCATTGAATATATTTTATACTCACCCTCCCGTTATTTAATTTATAGAGGACACATAGATTGAGGACATCGCTTGATATCTAGTACTCATATGAAAAAGTTGGTTGAATTAACTTCTTCCATAAATACTAGTTTTGGTTTAGTTATTTGAGGAGATTGTAGATAAATCTCGAAGCTCCTTTTATAAATTTTTATAACTTTTGAAATATTTGACATTATTTATTACTTTTAACTATTCGTTTAAACTTATTTGGACCACTTGATTTATTTCTTTATTTTATATGTTAGACAGTCGAGATGGCTTATGTATGCCTTATAAATTTTGGATGGTCGAGATGGCCACTGCATGTATTTATGGATGTTGATTGCCAAATGAACTGAATTATGTGTGAATAAAAATTTGTGATAGACTGTGATGGTTTTTGTGCATAATTGAATATTTTAATGTTTTGTGATACCTTGGATCATGGGGTGGAGCTCACACGTGGTCAAGGTATCATGATGGTAGTCACGTGTTTGGTCCGATGGCATAGTAACGAGCTTTTGCTGATGTCTGTAGTATCTTGAGCTTAGAGTATCAATTTCCTGATGTATAAATAAGTTAGCATATTAGCTCCAGATGATATGATTATGAAGAGTTCACTGATCATACTTTCACTTATTTTCTATTTTCAAAGTAGTGATTTTATTCTTGTTTTTTCTTATCTTAGTAGTTATATGATAGAATTTGATATTTCTATCTGCTTTACAAAACCAATCAAGTCTAGACTTCTGATGTTAGAAGAGTTCTTACTACTCCAGGATTATATTAAAAAAAAAACACTATGAAAAGACAAGGAAGGGAGAAGAACTTATACCTAGCAAAACAAATATAATTAACTTAATATTTAATTGAATTATGAAATTGTTATTTGGTACTAAAGAGTAATCTCTAGTCTCCTATTTTTTTTAAAATAAAAATCAGAAATGTTCTTAGATTTGTTAATTAATTTTTATGACATATGTGCTTAATTATTTTAGACTTTTTAAAAGACAACAATTTGAAAATTTTAGGGAAAAAAATGACAAAATTGTCATTTTGGGTAAAATCGACGTATACCGGTATGAATTTTTTTTTCTTTTTTTTGGGTCTTTACGGGTCAAAACCCTTCATAAAGAGGGATACCATGCACGGTGGCACGGGTTTCGAACCCATGGGCAAGGGTTCAGCGTCGTTGATGCAAAGGCTTGGGCGATAATGTACGAAACACGTGGCCTGCAGGAGTACAAGTATCGGACGATTTTGGAAATAATAATAATAATAATAAAAAAGTGGAGTAATATATATAAAAGGGAAGGTTGAGGGAGGCGAGGCGAGGTGACGGGACAGGGTAGGTGAGATTGGTAGGAGAGAGAGATGGCGATTCAGATTGCGATGAAAAAATGGACATGGGCAGCGGGAGATTTGTCAGATGGGAGGTTAGGATGGTGGAATAGAGAAAGCAGAAGAAGAATAGACAGAGTGGTTCCCTTTGGTAAGGGTCGCCTGGTGGTGTTGGGCAGTAGCAATAAGGATGGTGGGAGTGGGAAGCCACAGGCGAAGGCAGTGCCTAATTCGAATTATGTGGTGCCATTGGACAAGTCGGCATCTTGTATGACTCGTCCACTGGCTGAGATCCTTAGAGATCTCAACAAGAAGATCCCCGATAACATTCTCAAACCTAACTCCACCTTCATCCCTTGGTACCATGCCAATCGTATGCTCAGCTTCTACGCCCCAGGTGAATTAATCATTTTCATTTCCCAATTCGCAATTCCAAATTCCAATTCTTTGAATTTATTAGTGGTTGATTGATTTTGTTAGGTTGGTGCGGTGAAATTCGAGATGTTATTTTCTCGGACAATGGCAATGCCAGCGTTACTGTTGTGTATCGTGTTACCATCCGAGGATCGGATGGAGAGGTTTGCTTTTTAATTTAACCTATACCTAAACCCCTCTTCTTACCCAACAGTTTATCATCATTTCGTTTTGTTGCACTAGTATAGTATAAAATTAGCTCACAAATGAATGAAATTATCTTAATTGGACATCGTTGGCAGTGTTAACTTATCATGTCTGTATACCTTCATTGACAAAATCTCTCCCTGAAGCACAACTGTTGGGACTCTGTATGATTGTTGCAAAGACTTCTCATCCTTCAACGGTTCAAAGTAATACTTATTTATGGTGCTAGATAAAATAAGAGACTTATTTTTTTTTTTATCATTTGTTAAATTTTAATGTTACTTAGCATCTAAATTTGTGAATTTTATTTATTTATTTATTTATATGGGATGGTGGATAAGAATCTAAGGGTGTTATCAAAATGTAAGATGCCAACTGTAATTTTAGAATTCGAATTTCAAGGTGTAGCCAACAGTGAAAAATATGGTGTTTTCTGTAGATTTCTTAAGCTCAACGGGTGCAACTCTCTAAACCTAAAAACGCCTAAGAGAATCTACATAATGGAAAACTTTAATCTCTCATCCCCTTCAAAACCTTGCTACTATCACTAGACATTGTAGCTTCTTTACTCTCATCCGACAAACTAATTTATAGGAAAATTTCATTTCTTCATCTGTGCACCTTTTTATGAGTTCTTAATCAGAATCTAGTTGGTAGAGCATCTTGGGGAGTGTAATATATGGTATTGTGAGTAATAATAGACACTTGCCAGTTCAACTGGTTTTTACCAATCAAATCAGTTGAGCTGACCTTAGTGGTTTTATTTGGATGTGAAAGCACCACATTAGTGTTTCAATTTTTTTCTGAAATCCTGTTGTCCAAATAACGGGAAAAATGTGCAAAACTAGTTTAGGTTTAGCAAAAAGCAGCCATAATAGATAGATTTCCAAAATCTATTACAATATTCTATACGTAACCACTTGATTAGCCCTAGAAATCAAACAGTTACAAAGGAAAATATTGGCTGATAGTGGTACCTGTATTGAAATTGAATAGAGAAGTATTTAACATTTAGTCTTCAAACCAATAAGCTATGGGAACCTAGATAAGGGTTAATCAATGAGTCTTCAAACCAATAATCAAGCAGTTATTTTAGATATCAATGAGACTAAACAGTTAGAAGACGTTGTTGTTGTTTAAGCATATAGAATATGTGATCAGTAAGTTAATGTTTCTGTTGCCTAAACCAACAATGTAGCCGAAATTTATCTAGAATATTTCAGGCTTCAAAGTTAACGTTGTTTAAGTGTATAGGATATTTTAGATATCTATTTAACAGTGTTGTTGCCTAAACCAATAATCACTATCATACATCAAATGGTTACACGATGTTGAATAGAGACTAAATGTGCTCAGCTATGTTTTGATACAATATAATGAGACTAAATGTTAAGTATCACTATTATAACCAATTAATTTAGGGGAAAAAAAATACCAACATTTAGTCTTCAAACATTTTAAATATTACATTGTGGGGTAGATGCACCCTTTGTTGTTTTTTCCCCCTAAATTAATCAAATTTAGTCTCATCATATGAAATATCAATGCATTTCAAGAGTTCTTATCAATTCTATTGTCTATGTTTTCTATTATAGTTATTTTAGATAATGGAATGATTTAGGTTATCAAACATTTTTTGGTCAAAAAAGAAGAATATATTAGATGTAGGATAAAATATACAAAAACTCCTTCAAATAAAGAATCCTTGGAAGAAATAAAGAATAATACAAAACATGTACAAGGAAAACTAATGTGCAATTGTTCTCTACTCCCTTTTAAGATCTTCTAGAATATAATCTTTATAAATCTTCGAGGTGTAAGCCCATGGGGTAGTATAAAATACAACTTTGTCCTATGCTTTGATTGCGAAAAATTTTGGTGTTATGCTCTCTCCATATGCATTATTCTTGGCCTAAAATGCATACTTCAAAATAGCCAAACTTTCTTTTTTTCAAAACCTTTAAATTTCTTGAGGAACAAATTTAGAAGTCTCCCCAAGCAAACCTAGTCATTATCACACATGGCAAAAAGGTGGTTCCACATTTTTTAGCAGTGGAGCAATATAAAAATAAGTGGTCTCTAGTCTCCAAATCGATAAAACACATGACACAACCATCTACTAAGATAGCTTTACGAGATCTCCTCTTTTGAAGAACATTATTTGTATTAATTTTATTAAACATCATGGACTAAATAAAAGTTTTAACTTTAGTAGAAATCTTTACCTTTCTAATAAAATTCTTTAGTTGAAAATGGGAATTTATAGGAAACTATTTAGGTAATAAAAAATGAGTCCCCGAAGAATCAAGATTTCAAGTTCTAGTGTTCTGGACATGAGGAGAAGTGGAGAAATTAAAGAAGAAAATTAAATAGCTTCTCCATAGTTAAAATTTCTTAAGAAACGAAAATCCCAAGAAGACAATTGTCCTCCTAAAAATAGAAATCTTTAATATGAGCGAAATGAAGTTTAGATAACGTATAAAGGTGAGGGGAAGAAGTAGATAAGGGCGAATCCCCAATCCAGCCATCACCTACCTTAGGACATCAAAGGAAGAGAAATATTGTTTAATTAAGAAATAAATTGTCAAAGATTGCAATAAGAAACTCTTGCTTGAGTGTTTGTATCTCATCCATTCTATTGGGTACCATACTTGCTATTTATAAAACTGTGCTAAAGAGTATTGGTTTATAGAAAAAATCTCCAAAACCACTTGCTTGGCAAAAAGATGTTCTTAGATACCATGTTACTGAGACCTAGCCTAATCCCAGACTTTGGTTTAGGCAAACAAATTAAGTGTTTATACATATCCAACCTATTATCAGACCAAAGAAAGTCTCATCAACTTTAAGGAACGAGATTTCTTAGGCATTAGAGTAATAAAAGTAGAGTTCATACACCTCAATACCACCCTGTTAGTATAAAAACTATCAAAAACTCTAAAGAAATCCTCACAAATAATGTCCAAAAAGTTATGAGAAAAGGCCATAGTAAAACTATCTGGGTTAGGGCCTTTATCCTTGTCAAAATAAAAACCCACTTTTCAAATCTTATCCCTATCAATAGATCTCTTTGCTCAAGATGCTCTAGCACTCTCAATAGGAAACAAATCAACCCCTTCAATGATTAGGGAAGCCATACCCTTCTCAGTTTATAGATCCCTATAAAAGCTTGTGATAGTACCTCAATGGAGGGAGGAAAGGTAATCACATTGTCATCATCATCTCATGTTTTTTATAAGACCCTTTTGCCTCCTATCAATGGCCGGCCAATGAAAAAAACTGGTGTTACAATCCTATCCTGAGCACACTTAAAGCGAGTTTTGGAGCCAGCTAAGCTACTCCTTAAGGATAAGCTCCTCTCGATCATTCCTAAGGTTCTCTCAACAGCTAGAAAGATCCCAATTCAAGCGTCCTTGACCACCACCATATTTTCTTCTTGATACCCCGAAGAATAGAACTCATTCAATCTCTAATATCACAAAAGATCCCCTTATTCCAATCTTTAAGTGCTCTTAATTAATCCTCTCCATGACTTCACCACTCTCCTAGGATCATAATGAGACAACGACATGTTCTCAATCTAAAAGGTTTTGGGTCCCAACTGAGAGGGAAATGATCTGACATGATTCTAGTAAATGTCTCTTGCCACAAATTAAGGAAAGGAGACTCCCAAACATTAGAACAAGAGAATGATCAATATGAGAACCAGCCTTATGCTCGCAGCATTTGAGGAAAGAATGTCCTGCAGCTCCCACTTCCTATTAAAACAGTCAAAGTGTGAGATGTTGGTGGTGGTCCTAGTGCTATTAAAATTCTCTTAAGGAAATCTATCCATGTTAAAATCCCGTCTGGACACACATTGGCCAAACACAAACCAAAAACCCCATATAATTTCTCCCAAAAAGAGTGATGTAACATAGGCATATTCAGGACGTAGACAGACATGAACCAATAATGGAAACCTCTAACATGGAACAGATTGGAGTGGGGAAAGGAATCACGAAGACTATCAATATAGTGAAATGTTCTAACATCCCAAATGATAACCATCCCGCCGGAATTACCACCAGAGGGAAGATATTTCCACTCCTTCAATCCCTACTCCCAAATACAATTAGTTACTCTACCATCCACCTCCTCTAAGTTAGTCTCCTAAATAAACACCATCTCAAGGTCAGCTTTACGAATGGTATCTCTAACCTTTCTTCTTTTCCTTCTATGTCCTAGGCTCCTAATGTTCCAACTGATCTCCTTCATTGTTTGTGTGATCAATCTCTCTGTGAGACTCTAGAGCCCCCTCCTCTCTCACCTTTTTATTCTTTTCTCTTTTGGTGACAAAAATAAAAAAGCAATTATGACTTTTGCCCGACTCGAGAAATTTCAAATCTAATATATTGAGGACGTATTATTCCCGGCTATACCTCTCAGTATTTGGGGGCTAAGGCCAAAAAAGGATTACCCCTAGGACTTAAAACAGCATTGGTGTTACTGATGTAAATTTGGTTTTAATCTAACATTTGAATGATTTATTTATTTTTTTTGGTACCATGACTTGGCCGCCATCCAGTATCCGGAATTTCGTCATGACTAATTTGGATCAACCGCTGTGGGGCCTACCGTGGTGAGGGGTCTCCCAACAAATTCCTCTCTGTTCCCATGGGGAGTCAAACATTTGAATGATGCCAAGACTGGTTTGTTTATATTAATGCATGAAGACCTACTGGAAATAGGACCCTTAACTAGGTGTGAGCTAAATTGCCATACTGTACCATGTTGTAATGATCAATATTGGTACGTTTGGTTCGGTATCATGTGGTAGGATCATTTCATATTTCGGTATGGTTACCAACCGAAATGGTCTCAGTTTTATTGGACCGAAACCCATCAGTTTGGTACAGTTACCCAATTGGACCGAATTTGGAGTAATAAAAGGCTTGCAGAACATAAATGCCCCATTTCTCTCCCCATCTGCCCTCTCTTTCTCCCAACTCAGACAAATCGCAGCCCTATCTCTCTCCACCATCACTCTTTTGCGTGTCCCTAGTTCTCCTCTCTCTCTCTCTCTCTCGCGCGTGTGCGCTCGTCCACACACGCAAAACCTGCATTATATAATTCTCTCTCTCTCTCTCCTTGGCAGCATGTTCTCTAATCTCAAGTTTTCTTTCAATTCCTTTGTACCTTCTATAATGAAATCAAAGATCCTTTCTCCTCTTCCTCAATGTACAGACATTTGACCCACTTCCTAGCTGCCCTAAAATTGTTGATTTTGTGACCAAGTTGAGAGTGATTGACTTTGATATTAAGGTTTTGTGATCAATTTAAATTTTTCCCTATTTTGATTTTTAATTTAGTAGAAAAAACCTGATTTTTATTATTTTAAATTGTTTTTGCAGTAACTTTTGCTGCTAATAAATGTTAGTAGTATGCACTGTTCTTGGCAATTCCCATTTTTCTTTTATTTGACTTTCTCTTTTTTTTTTTTTGTATTTAATGCTATGATTTTTTTCTTTTCTTGAAGTTGCGATGACTTGCCTTGGCATGCACAGCTCCCTGTGCACACTTTTTTTTGTTGTCTTCCCATATAGCATCGGTTCATGTAAAGTTGGTATACCAATTGATTTAATCATTGCAATATTAGTTTGGTACAATTTTCATTTTTGCCAATTTGGTTGGTACCATCTGATAAGAGATTACTGATTCAAATTGGTTCAGTTTTATACCAAACTGACTTTTGCTCTCCCCTACTCTTAATGGACAAATTTTGCAAAATGGGATATTTTATTGAAAAAGAATGAGGACTAAGATTGTTGACCCTTTCCAAGGTGTTTAATACCTTAGTATCAATATCTCGTGAGGACTTCCTAGAACCATCTCTGCGACATGCTGCATCATCATGCTGAAATTCACTCACAGAGACTATCTTGGAAAAGCTCAACCTCCTTCTGGATTTTCATCTGGGTTTTCATCCTCATACTCCCTCACATCTTCCTATAATAGGCCATTATCATACTTCCTCAAATCTTTTTCATTATCTCTGACTATATCTCTTCCATCATCTCCCTCATACCAGATCTTGACCATTGTTTAAACTCAAGACCACAAACCCCTTGTGCCTCTGTTGAGCCAAAATCTCCTGTGTATTTGTTACAATCTCAGAGAACTGAACACCTCTCCATACTAAACCCCATTTCTTAGAAGAAGAAGGCCCTAGACATTTCTGACACCTGCTGTCGGATTCAATTAACCTTCAATTGCTGGGATTCCATTCTAAAAAGAGATTTTCCTGACACATTTTTCATTGCTGGAGAGCCTAGAGGAGCAGAAACAGAACCTTCGGTGATCAGGAATGACGGTTCCCGAACATCCTCCACTGATGAAGATGACCTCTCACACACGGGTCTCTTTAGGAAAGTCAGATCACATATCTCCCGATGGGTTAACTCTGGATCCACTTTCAATAAGCAAATTGGGCATGAATCCTTTTTGGAACCCAAAATAGACCGGACCTTTTTTCTGGTTTTGGTTTTTTTTTTTTCTAATTTTATTTTATAACCCATTTAAGTTGGCCCATTACATTCTTAGCCCAATACACATGACACAGCCCATTTGCACCCACTTTTTTTTTAAGCCCATATCCAATTTCACTACCCATCATCTTTGTCTGCCTCCAGATGATTCGCCTCCCCTCCCCAAAGAAAAATAGTAATAATAACAGGCTATTAGGGAAATTTGAATTAGACTTTGTTCTCAAACAAATCCCATGAATTCCACAATCAATTAAGTTTGTTTTTCATATTCCCTTCCATTTTTGCCAGAGAGTTTCCATAATCAAAGTATATCAAATCCCTACTTCCTCCGTCACTCAATTTCAACTTCTAGTGAGACTCATCCCTCGCCACATCAGGCGAGAGTTCCTACTAAACCCGTCTAGGATTCAAAGCCTTTCTATTAGGAAACATGACTTCAACTGATCTATCATCACCAATATTCCACTTTCCTCGTCTAAGCTGTTCATCAAGAGACCTTTTCCAATAAAGAATAGCACTCGTAAAGAATGGACTTCCGGAATTTCTCACACCCCGTTGTGGTATATTTTTGTGCTGCTAGAACCAACATCTACTCTATTTGTAGTGTTGTTTGTCACCCACCCATGAAAAACACCTTCAAAACCTGGCTCAGTACATACATGGCTCAAGTATGGACCTCCATTATTACAAGTAGGCTTCAGCCAAAGAGCACGACTATGATCTCTAAAGACCTCTACTACAAACTAAATATTAAGCTGGCTAACATCTTATCCAACAAACCACATAACCTCGAAGTGCAATTTTGACCTAGAGAAATCAAACGAATAGATATCCTCCTGTAGTTTTCTACCATTTTGCTGCAATTAATTGTCACTGATGAAACGAGCCTTAAAAACTTTGGATCCAACTTCAAAAGTTGGCATGCAATCACACTTGACGCGAGGAAATACTAAAAGCTTTCAATGACAAATAAAATCAAGAAAATATTCTGAAAAATAGCAAAGAGAGTCATCAAAATGTAAGATGTTGATAAGTGATGGATTCCTCTACGTGCATAATCTGGAGGTTGGAGTACAAGTTGTTGTGATGATTGGGGAGAATCTGGAGAGAGAGAGCTAGGTTATCAAAAAAATTTATGAAAGAAGTATTAAAACTTATTTTTTAAAATTTATGTTATGAATAAAAAAGGTATCTATTTTTGTTATGAAATTTACAAATCGTAAATCTATTACGTATAAACAACTTATGGAAAAATGATTACTATATTGTGAAAAAGTTCTTGTTGAATTGGCTTAGAAATCATAAATCTATTATGTATAAACGATTTATGGAAAAACAATTATTATATTGTGAAAAAGTTTGTCTTGTTGAATTGGTTGGTGATGGGGAAGGGATTGCATAACAATGTCAGATCTCTTAAGGTCATATTATTCTCGGATATTTCAAAACTCCAATCTCCTTTAGAGGTGAGACCTGAGAAGTTTGTTGGTTGAATCATAACACGATAAACAAAGGATGAGGATATCAGCAAGATCTCTTTGGCCTAGACAAGGCATGAGTCTAGTCTTCCCTTCTCCTTGCTTCTAGGGTTATTGTGACCAATGTGAAGGCGATATCAACTGATATGATCACTTTGAGGCTGCTATGGGAGAAACCCTATTTCATCCTGTAACGGCAAATCATTCCTTGCCGATATTGTTATAAACTGGCTGATTTGATCTGTTATTTTAAACTATGGTTTGAACTTGATAGTGGATATGTTAACATTAGCAATTGAAGTTTTGTGTATAGAAAGGTCAAGTTTAAATTGCTTGCCTATGCACCCTAGCATCTTATTTATGTCTATGTATAATTTATGTAAATGTGTTCATGCTTTGCACCTGTTGGTCTATTACTCATACTAAAAATGAAATAATCTTTGTTTTCTAGAAGGAAGAAAAAAGAGGCAAAAAAACACTTTGGAATTTTTTCGGAATGTTTTCATTGATAAGGGAAGTTGCTTTCAAGGGACAACCTAGCAAATACAATTCACTAATTCTCCAACAATTAAAAACATTTATATATTTTATAGATGTAAAAAATCTAATGAATGTTGAAAGTTGCTTTGAAGGGACAACTTGGCAAATACAATTCACTGATTCTCCACCATGGCTGGTCCCAAACCCAGGTAAAGGAAGAGGGTTGCGGCTGGTTGACAGTTAGTGTAAAACTTTTGTTAAAATCAAAATTAGAGACAAGTATAGAAAATTCATTGGGATGTTTACTTCTCAGTGATGCCTTGAGCGTGTTATAGGAATTTTAAAAGTAAAACAAATAGCGACGCATTCGAGAAGTATAAGTTGCAAAAAAAGATGAAGAGGATTATTCGCGATTCAAAAAGGAAGGTGTGTAATAAATTATATAAGAAACTAAAAATTAAGAACGAAAAAAAAAAATAGAGAAAGGGAGAGAGATAAACAATTGACAAACTAAAGGATAGGAAGAAAAAAGTTTTAATTGGTGTTAAGCGTATTAAGAGTGAAATCAATAGTGTCTTTGTAAAAAATGACGATATAATAAATCGTTTGGGGGATTATTTTGTTAACGTCTATAACGTTGAGAGTACAAGAGATGTTAGCGATATCACTATACCTTTGGAGCAGATCGATAGGGACTTTAAATATAAAATTTGTCCTCATGAACTAAAGGAGGTTTTAAAAAAAAATAATAATAATAAAGCGATAAGTTCCGACTGTATCTCTATTGAGGTGTGGAAGTATTTGGGTTAAGTGGATATGGGAATGTTGACGGATCCTTTTAATAGAATTTGACAAATCAAGAAAATGTTTCAAGCACGGAGAGAGAGCAAAGTTGTACTACTATATAAGAATAAAAGAGTCGTACAAGATTGTTTCAATTACAGGAAAATTAAATTTTTTAGTCATATTATGAAGTTGTGGAAAAAAGTGACTGAGTATAGATTAAGATTGAAGATATATATGTTTTAAATGGATTTGGTTTTATGTTGGAACGATTCACCATTGAAGTCATTCACTTGTTTAGATATTTGATAGAGATGTTTAGAGTATAGAAAAGAGAATTATATATGGTATTCATTAACTTAGAAAAAGCATACGATAGAGTTCTAGAGATATACTGTGGTGGGTATTGATAAAAAAAGAAAATATCCTTGAAATATGTTGAGCTTACAAAAAATATGTATGAGAGAACTGTTAAAAAAAAAAAAAATCTTATCCGGTACACAAAATACTTTCCGACTTAGTGCAAGGGTAGGGGGAAAGTGGGCGTATATTTATGCAGCTTTTCCCTTGCATTTTTGTAAAGAAACTGTTTACACGTATCGAACTTGTGACCTCAAGATCACCAATGGAGTATGAGAGAACTATTATCAATGTAAAAAGCTGCAAGGATTTAAGTAATTGCTTGTCAATTAACATTGAGTTTCACCGGCGTTTGACATTAAGTCAATAGTGATGAATGAAATAACAAAAAGTATCCAACATGAAGTAATATGATATATTTTTTTGTAGATGTTATAGTGTTGATCAATAAGACTATGGTGGGTATTAATATTAAATTGGAATTATAGAGGGATACACTAGAATACAGAGAATTTAGAGTGAGTCGATAAAAAACTGAATATATGAGATATATATATTTGATGATAGTGATCATAATGATAAAGAAATGATTAAGTTAGAAGAACATGATGTGCTAAAAAGTAAATGTTTTAGATATTTTGAATCTATCATTCAAAACGATAACATAGATGGATATGTGAATGATCTAAGCGGATTGGATGAAATGGAGAAGTATATTTAGTGTTCTTTGCGATCACACGATATTATAACAGTTGAAGGGAAGGTTTTATATAATCGCAGTAAGATTTGCATTATTGTATAGTACCGAGTGTTGAATCATTAACCAACAGTAAGAGCATAAAATGGCTGTAAATGAAATTAAATGAAATATTCAGATGGATGTGCTATAAAACTAAAATAGATAGGATTAGAAATAAAGATATACATACTAAGTTGCGAGTGAATTCAATTGTGGATAAAATGAGTGAGTATCACATAAAATGGTGTAGACATGAGCAATGACATGGAGAAATGCATTTGGTGTTCTTTGTGATCACACGATACTTTTATAGTTGAAGGGAAAGTTTTATAGAACCGCAGTAAGGTAGGCATTATTGTATAGCATTGAGTGTTGAATCATTAAACAATAGCAAGAACATAAAATGGTTGTAAGTAAAATGAAAATACTCAAATAGATGTGTAATAAAACTAAAAAAGATAGGATTAGAAATAAAGATATACCTACCAAGTTGCGAATGAATTCAATTGTGGATAAGATAAATGAGTATTGCCTAAAATGGTGTGGATATGTGCAATGAAAATCCAGATATGTATTAGTTAGGAGGAGCAAGAATTCAAATATAGGAGATTTAATGAAATATTGGGTTAAATTGTTAAAAATTTAGAATTTAAGTTATCCGTAAAGATATTAATGTTAAGAATTTAGTTGAAGAGGTTAGTTTAAATAGGAATGAATGGCGTAAGAGAATCTGAATTAATTAAAGAATCATCATTATCATCATTTTAAATTTCTATGGATATTTTATTTTTACTTCTTTATTTGCATTATTTTTATTTTTATTTTTTAATTTTATCTTCTTTATTTTTGTTTTCAAAATGTAATTTTATATATATTTTTATTTTTTTCTTTATCCTATATTGGTCTCTCAATTGGTAGATCCCAAAATATGGTATTAAGAATCAATTTGTTATTGTAGCAAAACAACCTTAGCTCCTTACTATGAGTGATGAAGGCCAAAATTTATGACGGTGATGCTTTGTTTTTGCAATCACCCTATTGTATGGAACTTTTCAAAGGAGATCAGATTTAGGGTACTCTTGTTTTCCTCAGCTCCACTTGAAATTATTGTCTTTAAACAAGTAAACTCAACTTGAAATTTTTGGAAATGTGCACTATGGCTGTTACATGATGTATTTGTGGAGAACAAAATCCCAGAATTTTCAGGAATGAATCTATTGTTTCTTCTCTTTGGGACAAAACTTCTGTAGGTTGATGCTGAGGGAGTTATAATGATTATAACTTAGCAGAGTTGAAGAGGGATTAGAGAGCAGTTATTCTCTAGTTTTATGTATTCTCCAGTTTTATGTGATGACCTTTTTTTTCTCATCTAAGGACTTCTTATTGCTGGAGTTTTGTACATTCTTTTCTTATCTAATGCATCTTTTGCTACAAAAGTAGACAGCCTTTCTCTGTGTGACTTCTATGATATGTTTCTACTAAATGGAGCAGTGCATGAATCTTCTTGATAACATGAACTTTTATGTGTAGCTCATTTAAAAAAAATGGTTTGATTCCTCTAGGAAAAAGTTTTTTCATGTCCAAATCCAAATCCATCTTTATATGTTTTTTTTAAAAAAAAAAAAAAAACTATGATGTTAATTTCTATTCAGTCAAATGACAAAGTAAAAATGTCATTTCTATTTTCTTTTGTTTGGAATGAACAACACAAAACTCGAAGCTAGTTGGTCACGTTTTTCTAAGATGTGAGATGCTAAAAGATGAGAATGAAAGACAAGTCCTATTCCTTGTGGTGAATTAATTAGTTTAGAAGAGTTTTGCATTGTTAGCAGCACTCATATAGTTGAACTTTTGATTTTGTGTGATGTAAAATTTTCATTTAACCTTGGATGAGGAATTAATTGTTGAGAATTTGAAGTAAACACTAAAAAATGCTTCAGAATTTTATTTCAAAGAAGAGTTATTTTGTGTACATTGCTTTGCAATTCTATCATAGTTTGAAGACTCAACCTTTCCTCCTATTTATAGAACAAGCAAGAGGGAGAGAGAGAGAGAGGACGGAAATCGCTCTCCAACGGCTAGAAATATGGTCGTTGGAGAGGGTGTCCCAATGGCTAGGAGAACTAGCCGTTGGTACTCCAAACGGCTAGTTCAAGCTAGCCGTTTGGAGGCCCACTTGGGCCAGCCCTCTTGGGCCAGCCCTCATGGGCCAAAACCTGACCGCTTAAGGGGCTTGAAATGGCCATCTTCAAGGCTCTTCAAATGGGCTTTTAGGAGGACTACATGGGCTGGATGGAAGACCAAAGATTGGAGACTTTATTTGGTTGTACTTTGATGAAGGTTCTTTTCAATACTCCCCCTCAAATTTGGTGTATATATGTCCATGGCACCCAACTTGCCCATACATTTGAGGAGGTGATTGGCAGTTACTAGTTTGATAAAGATGTCAGTCACTTGATGATCACTTCTTGTAAGAACACGTGCAATGAGTTTGTTTTCGATCTTTTGTCTCACAAAGTAGCAGTCCATTTCAATGTGCTTTGTTCTTTCGTGGAATATCGGATTTGAAACTATTGCTGATTGATTGTCGTAGTGAAGATGGATTGGAGTTTAAACAGAGAATCCTAGTTCCTCAATTAGGGTTTTTAGCCAAACTATCTCACTTGTTGCGGCTGTCATGGCTCTATATTCCGCTTCAGCACTTGACCTTGATACTACACATTGCTTTTTGCTTTTCTATGCGAGCAAATTTCCTTAAACAAACATGCCATACCAGGTAGTTGATCACCTATCTTCCGAATCTCTAATCCAATCTGCATCGCAATAACCTGTGACTTTTGAATTGTTGTTCTTTTTCATCCAAATTCTCATGCCTGGAGACCCCTTTAGTAGTGAAGAATTCTTTGTGCGGCTTTCCAATGCTTCCTCTTTGGCTTGTGCATGTGTTGGCTTGCTTGACTCACAGCAAACGAAATATCTAGTCGGGTTATAGTAAGATATATCAATTTCTCTATAAGCCTTTGATATCTTTGTTCATCCTCATATTATCTTCATCGTCTTTAAGGCCATGAGAGGAGCTGGGGACTACATGCGGGTTTGGTGCCCAATTTTTCGGTTTCCTACAAAAGATCAAGCACATACTTTTTTTTGTGATAGAACTAGCTTATTTGGACAATAAGCATATTCTATACTTAAGAAGTATTTAGTTTTCCTAGATCCTTAATATCAAATTTTGTTTGAGTAAATCATCTAACTTGGTTGATTAAGTTCAAATCATTTTCGGTTATGATTATGTCATCTATATAAACTAGAATAATAATGATCTTTTCGCATTGTTTCTTAATAAAAAGATATGTATCACTATTGTATTTTTTGAAATTATTGTTAAGAAGAGTAGAGCTAAATTTGGCATACCACGCTCTTAGAGATTGTTTGAGTCCATAGATTATCTTCCTTAGCTTGCAAACCTTAATTGCCTTGATGAGAAAAGCTCGGATGGATCTCCATATATACCTCTTCTTCTAGATCTCCTTGAAGGAAGGCATTTGTTATATCCATTTGAAATATGTTCCACTCATGGTTTACAACAAGAGACATTAGAACTCTAATTGTATTTATTTTGACAATGGGAGCATATGTTTTCTTATAATCTATTCTGTAGATTTGCGTATATCCCTTACCCACGAAGCCTTGTTTTAAATTACTCAATAGATCCATCTCTTTTATATTTGATCTTGAATTCTCATTTGCACCCTATTGTCCTTTTATTTCTAGGAAGCTCAGTAACCTCCCAAGTTCCATTCTTAGTGAGAGCCTCGAATTCATCTTCCATTGTCTTTCTCCATCTAGGGTCCTTCTTTGCCTCATCAAAGTTTCTAGGCTTCAATTCTTTGTCTATACCACTCAAAAATACTTGGTGGTTCAAAAAAAATGTGAGGTGGTATAATAATCACAAATGGGATATTTTCGGCTCATCCAATCCGATGGAGGAAGCTTAAGTCTTGTTAATTTTCGAAGAGGAGGTTCTTCTTCACCTTGTTCTTGTTCTAGATCTGCTCCCCTTGCCTCTTGGTCCGTTTCATGATCAAAATGAGATGAGACTGGTTTTTCTTGTGATGGATTATCAGCTTCCCTTAGAATTGGTTCCTCTTCTTCATTTGGTTGTGGTGGTTCTTTGATAGTAGGAAGCACCACATTCCATTGATCTTGAGTCTCTTTTTCCTTTGAGTGTTCTTGGTTTTTTACATCTGCAAAATAAAGTTCACTTTCCACAAATATTACATCTTTAAATGTGTATAATTTGTTAGTTGAAACATCATAGCATTTGTACCCCTTTTCAAATGTTGAGTAACTTAAGAGCACACATATCCTTCCCTTTTTGTTTAGCTTGTTTCTAAATTGTGCTAGAACATGCACATAGCAAGTGCATCCAAAAACTTTCAAATCAGAGATATTAGGTTTTTTGTTGAGAAAAAACTCTAATGGAGATTTTCCTCCTAGAACATTTGTGGGTATAAGGTTTATGAGGTGAGATGCTGTTTTTATAGCTTCACTCCAAAATTTTTTAAGAACATTAGTATAGAATATCATTGTTCTAGCTGTCTCTAATAGATACCTATTTTTTCTTTTAGCAACTCCATTTGTTGTGGAGTGTATACACATGATTTTTGATGTATAATCCATTTTTTCCAACAAATTCTCAAATTCATTGTTAGTGTATTCATCCCATGATCGAACTTAAGTATTTTGATGTTTGCATTAAATTGTTTAGTCACGTATCTATAATAACTCTTAAGAGTTTCAAAAACTTCAGATTTAATGACTAGTAAATATACCCCAAGTGTACCTAGTTTTATGGTCAATAAAGGTTACAAAGTATTTAAATCTATTATGAGACACTATAGGTGAAGTTCATACATCAGAATGAATTAACTCAAAAGTATTTTCATAAATGGTATTTGATATTGGATAATACATTCTAGTTTGTTTTTCAAGAACACAAGTTTTGCAATGCCTATTTTCTATTTCTTTATTTGGAAATAGGCGTTTCAAAATTAGGTCTCCGGGATGTCCTAAGCGAGCATGCCACAAAAAAGATACTTGATTTTGAATTGCGAAAGCTTGATTTTCTTGTTCCAAATAGTATGGTTGTTCTTTCTAAACCCCTTGCCAATCAAGTGATTTGACTTGAAATCCTAAAATATAACTTGGTTAGGGTCAAAAGTGACTTTGCATTCTAGGTCTTTGGTTATTTTGCTAATAGATAGTAGGCTGGAGTTGAATTTTGGCACATATAGGGCTTTGGTTTTCTTGCGAAAAAGTTCAACTTCTGCCATATGATCAATTTTTAGTTTTTGACCATTAACAACTTTGACAATCCTATGGTCAAAAAGAGGAATAAATTTTTCAATTTTGTTTTTATTTTTGATCATATGATTATCACAACCAGAATCTATAAGTCATTTATCAAAAAGAGATGAGTTTAGATTGTTATCAGAATGGAGAGCAACTTGACTAATGATTTTTTGTATTTCCTTCCTCATCTCCTTTTGCATTTCTTTCACTTTGTTTTCAAGAGCAGCAACCTGAAAAACTTGCTGAGTATATGTTGGTTGCTCCATCTCCTTAGTTGATTTTGGCCTTAATTAAGGATGAAGGAACCAGCACTTTTCCCTCTTGTGCCCAGGTTTTTTGCAGTAGGTACATACTTCTTTTTTTGTGAAATATTGAGCTTTGCTGGCTACATGATCCTCTTGAGTAGATTTGAAGGCTTGAGCTTCGAATTTGACCTTGGTTGATTCTTCTAGTTTCATGCTAGTTTCAGCTCTTTGAATCATGAATTGAATTTCTTGGAATGAAGGAAAGATCATTCTAAGAATTTCTTGACGAATTGCAGCATATTCATCTCCTAGACCCATGAGAAGTCCGAAGGTCATGTCTTCATTACTTCTTTTGAAGTAGGATCTTAAGATTTGAAGTATGAGATCTCAATAGATTGAGTTCATTCCATAGATCTTTATATTCACCAAAGTATTCAGGTAAAGATTTATCTCCCTTTTGGATCTTGAAGATTTTCCTTTCCAGCTCAAAAATCCTTTTGGTGTTTGTCTATTGCCCATAAAGAGTATGCATTTGATCCCACAAGGTTTTGCATTGGGAATGCATGTGACCATTGTTTTTTGAGATTTGTCAAGAGACATTTGAAATAGCACCACCACTTGATCATTGCGTTTCTTCCTTGCTTTGAATGAGGGATCAGCGGCATCCAAGGGGGTCCTCCAAGATATGATTTTCAAGGTTGAAAAAATTTAAGAATCTCTTGATGGTGTCTTGCCATGCATTGTAGTTTGTGGCATCTAAAAGGATGGAAGTAAACATAGAAGTGCTGATTTGTGGTGGAGGGTCACCAAGACTGGATGAGGAAGGTATAGAGGTCTGCTCTGATACCATGTTGAGAATTTGAAGTAAACACTAAAGAATGTTTCAGAATTTTATTTCAAAGAAGAGTGATTTTGTGTACATTGCTTTGCAATTCTATCATGGTTTGAAGACTCAACCTTTCCTCCTATTTATAGAACAAGCAAAAGGGAGAGAGAGAGGAGGGAAATCCCTCTCCAACAGCCAGAAATATGGCTGTTGGAGAGGGTGTCCCAACGGCTAGTTTAAGCTAGCCGTTTGGAGGCCCTCTTGGGCCAGCCTTCATGGGCCAAAACCTGGCCCCTTAAGGGGCTTGAAATGGACATCTTCAAGGCTCTTCAATTGGGCTTCTTGGAGGGACTGCATGGGCTGGATGGAAGACCAAAGATTGGAGGCTTTATTTGGTTGTACTTTGATGAAGGTCCTTCTTTTCAATATTTATCTTAAAATAGCCTCTATAATCCAATGAGTTTTACATTGTTGAATTTTATGGGCTTAAAATTTGAGGATAATTTGTAGCAGTTTCTTAGTGTTGGTTCCCAACACACTGGGGTCGCCAAATTGGGGACTCTGGGCGAAGATTTTTACAAAGTTCTATCCAAAGTGCTTGCTAGAAGATTGAAAACTGTCATTGATAAGGTGCTTGGTGAATTGCAACATGCTTGCTATTTTAACTGCGAACAAAGTTGTTGATTCTAAAGTGGGGAGATCTTATTTTGATGATTTACAAATTGGATATAGAAAAGATCAAAGGCTTTGGCTACGAGCATTTGGAGTTGGCATTAGAAACCAATTGTGCAAGTTTTGAACTGCTTGTTGTGGATGATCCAATCATTTCTTTGGTGATGAGTATTACACTGATACTTTTGAGATCTATCTTTTATACTTCTCTTTGGGCTTATGCTTTAGGTGTGATTAGACTATAGTTTAAAGGAGTTGGAAAGGAAATTGGAAAGCACTCCTTCGCTAGTTTTGGTTTTTGCTCTTTGCCTCACTCATTTATGAGGATGTCTCATCCTTAGAGCCTCATGTTTTTTTTTTTTTTCTAGTACATCAGATACAACTCTTTTGCTATCAAAAAAATAAATAATAAACACCAATTCTTTGGAAGTTTATTCATGCAAAGGTAGGGAACCCTTCCCCCTTTCACTTAGGGTCACCTCATGGTGCTAAAGCACAAAGATAAAGTCATTTGGCCTAGTGTGGTGAAGAGACTTGAGAAAAGGACATTTCTTTAAGGTATTGAGGAGGGGGCAACTCAAAAGGCGGAGATAAAGTTCCCTCTCTTACATTAAAAAGAAAATAAAAGAAAAAAGAGGTATGGGGCTCGAAAGTTTACTTTTGGCTGGGGGAAGAGGATAAAATCCAGTTTTGTGTGTGGTATTTAGGTTTGGACTTTGTTTTAGGATTGAATTAAATAAAGCCCTTGTGGCACGCCCATACTTATACACAGTATGACAATCAGAAAAGTGATTATGGAGATTTGTGCTTGTGATTGCCCACTAAATATGGAGAAGGGACTAGACTTCAATGGATGGACTTAATCTTTGGTTATTAGTTCTATCAAGCCCATGTTGCTCTTTTGCTGCTTTAATATATCTTCCTTTCTTTCACATATCAAACAAAGCTTGAGCTACATTCCTTAAAATGTTACATCCTCTATTTTGGTAATATAAGTTGCCATGTTTGGCCAAACATGTGAACAAACTTTACAAGGGTAATTGATTGTAGATTGGATGATTTTTTTCCCTTATTTTATAATTGTTAAAATGGCTGTTTCCTCCATCCTATATGGGACTTTGGGACATAATGGAACTACATGGTTTTGTCTTTTTTGGGATACAAGGGTAACTGCATGGTTAATAGTTGATAAGATAAATTTTTCTGGTCTCTGATACAAAACCTTTTCTCTACACAGGCACACCGCGAAGCAACTGGCACAGTGTTCACAGGTGATAGCCAGGTGCTGGACCCTGTTGCTGCTGCAGAGGAAATAGCTTTCTGCAGAGCATGTGCTCGATTTGGCCTTGGCTTGTATCTTTATCATGAAGAATAGATGGAATATAGACAGTAAAGAAACAAAAATTTTCATCAATGTGTTGAAACTGCGAATGTAACTCATATACAGTTTCCATCTGGGTTGATGTAAATATAGTATGAGTTGACCAATACTGGTGTCATTATGAACTACATATACGTGATTGCTATTTTTCTTTTCTATTTTCTTTGGGCCATACTTTGTTTTTCTTAAAGTTTTTAGAAAGAGGAATTAGCATTCGACTAAGTTGGACAAGCTTATGTAAGGAGGAATAAGGGAGTATTTGATTTGTACTTTCGAATCGGAATCGGAATCGAAATCGAAATTAAAAACCTTAGAAATTGAAATCGAAATCGAAATATGATAACCTCTTGTTGGACTCAAATTCTAAAATGCATTTGATTATCAATATTAAATTTTGGTTTATATATCTTTTAGAATAAAAATCTTTAATAAAAAATATTTTAAAATTAGTATTTTTAAAATTTTATTTTATTTTGTAAAATTAAAATTATAATCATTATCTATTTTATTTTCTTTAATTTTATTTTATTTTTTAAAATTAAAAATAAAATTAAAAGATTTTTAAAATTAATATTTTATTTTATTTTTTAAAATGTTTTAAAAGTGGCTCGATAAAATTAATATTTTATTTTTTAAAATTAAAATATTTTGAATTAATATTTTCTTTTATTTTTTAAAATTAACTAAAATTAAAATATTTTTAAAATTAATATTTTATTTTTAAAAAATATTTTAAAATTAATATTCTATGGAAGGAAAAAAAAGAGTGAGAAAGAATTTTTGTAGAGTTTCGTCTATAGATTTCAATCAAAATCCATCATTTCACATGTGTTTCACAAAATCCATAGATTTGAGATTTCAAATAATTTTCTTAATCCAAACAATTTATACGAGTTTCAAACCCATTCCCCGATTCTCATACCTATTAACTAAACATCATCTAGAGTAAAAATTTGAAAGGAAAACTTTGGACTAAATTTTTCTAAGCAAATGATCCCACGGTTATTCTCCTTTATCCATCAAATTAGTTCAGGGTAAGTTTTCACCTCTAAATTTTTTTTTTCAATGTTGTAAAATTTATGCAGGCACATGACAAGCTATACCTATATATATATATATATATATATATATATATATTTTCTTTCTCTTATTTACAAAATTGTAAAGAGTAATTTTATATCATCATAATTCAAAACTCTCTCTCTATTTTTTTTTTTTTTTTAATAAATTAAACCATTCTCCCTCTTCAACTATGGAAGAAGTTCTAGTGAATTAGAAGAAGCAACAAAACCCTAGACACGTATACAAATTCCTAAATTTCAAAACCTCATGTAACCTTCAACAATATGAAATAGTTAATCACAATATGTCTGGAGGGATAATATGCAATCGCGAAGGAGAGGGGAGAGAGAGAGAGAGAGAGAGAGAGAGTGAGGTGTTTACATCTTAAGTTTTCAAATATGATTTTGCTCAAATGAATGGTCAGTTGAACGGGGAGGGGGGAGAGAGTTTGAAAGCTTTGGCTGAAATCGTGTTATTAACTTTTTTTTTTTTTTATCATTGGCATTTGGGTTTTATCCGACTAATCCACTTTGAGCATTGTGGAACTCATTTTAGAACTTGACTCTCCTAAATCTTTTTTTGTCATTTTCAGGGTCGAACTTGAGACCTCTGGTTAAATGGTAGAGTGTCCGACAACTCAATCTAAATGAGTTTAGTGTGTTACTTAACTTTTTGAAAAAAATATAAAAATATCTTCTGAATTTAAGTCCAAATATAAAAATGTTCTTAAACTTTTATAAATACAAAAATTTCTTATTAACCATAGGAATATGTAAAGTTAGTCTTTTGGTTTATATTCAATTTATTTGTCTCATTAAAATAATAAAAATACAAAAATATCCCCGAACTTAGGCAAAATACAAAAAGAACCCTAAACTTTCAAAAAAAGAATATAAAACCTTCCCTTATTATGGAAATATGTAAAACTAACCATTCCGTGCATGGTTCGTTTGTTTTTACCATTAAAAAAAGAAAAAAATATTGAAAATTTTATTTTTATCAAAAAATATTTAATATATATTTTCCTAAGAAGGTAATAATAATAATAATAATATAATTTTTTTTTTGGGATAATTTATGTTTTATTTAAAGGGTTAGGTTTTATTAGGACGTGTTATTACTTATTAACCAAAACTATTATAGCTAAAAAAGAATTATAAAAAATAGAGTTTATATGCTCAAAGGAAACTCCATATACACAAAGTACAAGATAAAGGGAAGTCAATTCAAATTGATTGATCGGAACATTTATCATTGAACAGTAAATGTCGTGACTTCAAGTCACGACATGAATGTATTAAATTTAAAAATATTTTTTGAATGGTATTATTTTAAAAAAAATTTTAATTTTTGAGATTAATTCGAAACAAAACTCCAAAGCTCCCTCTCCTGATTAAAAAACGAAATGAAACGAGTGGAAGACGATGGTTGTTGAAGCGGTTTTAAGGAACACAAAGGCTAAACTCGCCCTTCAAAGTCAGCGGTTCAATTTAACGACATTTGATTAAAAAATGATATTTTTGTGCCATATTTCCTTATTAGTTGGAATATAAAAATGAATTTTATGTGTAGATGACAAAAGTTCAGATTGTCAAGATGAATGTCATCGAAGATAATGTCCTCATTTCAGTGATTGTGATCATGATTGTGATTGATTGTGATTTGCCAATGACATGCCATAAAACCCTGATCTTTGACTAGGCTTTATTCCTGTGGAGTGGAGTATTTTAGTTGCCTTGGCCCCTCATACCATTTCCCTTCCCTAGTAAAAAAGGTGTTTAAATTTGCTTTATATGTAGTATGCAATGTGCTCACTTGTATTTCATTTATTTTGTTCTTCTATTGCCTACATAAATATAAAAAGATGATAAGGAATTCTGATAAGAAAGAGAAACAACTAACATCTAAAAAGAGTGCTTGCTATACTCTTAGGTCATACCAATATCTGTAGCAATCAGACCATTCATTCTTCTACTCTATGGAACGAGTATGTTTTTTATATTTTCTTTGTGCTCACACCTCATGGACTTATGAGGATTATAGCTTCGAAGAGTTTAGAGGGATCGGAGAGTAGTTGTCCATTATATTATTGTATTATTATTCTTCTCACTCCACAGAATTGCTTATCTTTTGGATTTTTGTACATTCTTTCGTATATGTCTTGAGACTATTAAATCATGGACCCAAAGAGAAGTGAAAAGAATAATCTTATTCTGAAGGAGAGAAGGAACAATAATCTCTAATTTCTTCACTCTCTTAGGATGCACTATGAGCTACAAATGTGCATCTCAAAGCATCGAAGCATCTTTCCACCCAGCAATCTGAAGCAAAATGATCTTTAGTTTCAAAAAGTTTTGTAGTGCATTCTTTCTACCTTGAGTTAAAGGGTGCCTTTTCAATTAACTCAAAGAATGAAAGATAAAACAAAAAAAAAGAAACTTTTGAATTCCCAGTCAGAAGTTTGACTCAAAAAAAAAACTCCCATTGTCTCTTACTCCCGTGTAAAGGGATCATTGAGCCACAAAATCCTCTTCATGTGAAGCTACAGCTCTCTAAACCACTCCTTCAACCTGTGAATAATGGTGTGCCATCCACCCGAAACTAGTTTTTCTTTACCCAAATGTCCTCATTTCTTATGTATTGATAGACTCAAATGTTATTAGAATCATATAGACAAGTAATCGGGCCGGTTTGGGCCCGAAAACCGGTCCGGCTGGCCCGAGTAAAGCCTGGACCCGGAACCAGCACCTGCTACAGTAAACCGGCCCGGCCCGAACAGTTTACTATAACGGGCCGGGCTGGTTCTAAAAAAATTTGAACCGTGAACCGGTCCGAACCAGAACTGGCCTGGAACCGGAACCGGCACGAAACCGGAACCGGCCCAGGCCCGGAACCGGCACGGAACCGGCTAGAACCGGAACCGGCCAGAACCAGAACCAGAACCGGCCCAGGCCCGGAACCGGCTGGACCCGCCGGTTCAGGCCCGGAACCGGCCCGGCCTGGTCCGACAGGTTCCAGTTCAAAATTTCCCCCTTTTTTTTGAATTTTAAAAATTTTCCAATTTTACCCCTCCCAACAGCTATAAAACGACTATTTTTTAGGTTATTTTGGTCCATAGGGTTAAAAAATTTTCCTATAAATTCCTTATACCCCATTTCCAAAATTTCCACAACAAAATCTTTCTTTCTCTCTCACATCTACATTCTCTCAATATTACTATATTCTCTCAATTTTCATTAATTTTCCATTATTATTTCCTTTCTATTACTATTTTTTATATCATTTCCATCATTTTCTACACCATTATCTACACTATTTTTTATATCATTTCCATCAATTTCTATACGATTTCATCACCTTATACGCCATTTTCATTTTCTCAATTATCTACATTTCCACCATTATTTACATTTCCACCAATTTCTACACCATTTCTATTACCTTATACCACATTACCTACACCATTTTTTATATCTTTTCATCAATTTCTACACCATTTCATCACCTTATACCCCATTATCTACATTAATCAAGATTTGACAAGATTTCAAGGTTCGGAGCTCATTTAAGATTTTGTGAAAAACAATTGCGATATTCGTCAAATCGGTACATTTAATTTTTTTGCATATTTATTTTTTTGCATTTGCATTACATTTGCATTACCTTTTTAAAAAATTTAAATTTTTAATTTTTTTTAAAAAATTTAATCTTAAATTTCCGTTTAAAAATTTTATCTTATATATTATTTTAAAAATTTTAATCTTAATTTTTTTATAAAATTGCCGGAACACACTCTTCACAATCTTCTCAACAATCTCCTCTTCCTCCATTTTTTGAAATTCCCGATCATATAGATATTGAAACTTTTTTGAAAAAAACTGAATCTAGTAAAACTGAATTTAACACAACACAAACTAAAAAAATGATTTTAATATATGGACATTTTTTGAAAGGAAAAATGATAAACAAAAAGCAATTTGTAAAATTTGTCATCAAAAATATAAATTTTTAAAAGGTTGGGGGTAGGCACACTTAAAAGACACTTAATTAATAATCATCCAGATAAATTACCACAAACAAAACAAACACAAATTTCTACAGGGGGAGGTAATATAACTGGTACATTTAAATATAATTCGGATAAAGAAAAAATTGGACAAATAGAATGGTTAGTAAGAAAAGAATTACCATTTAGTATAGTTGCATATCCTGTATTTGAAGAATATGTACAAAAATATTTACAACCCGGTTATAAAAAAAGTAGTAAAAAATCCGGTAAGAGAAGATCATTAGATAGATATCAGGAATTAAAAATGGTACACTTACACAATTTATGACTAGTCAATGTAAATTTTCATTAACTTCGGATAGTTGGAAAAGTGAACATAAAAAAGAATATTATATTGTAATAACATGTTATTGGATAAATAATTCATGGTCTTTAGAAAAAAGAATTTTAACTTTTCAATATTGGGAATTTTCACATTCCGGTGCACATATAGCTAGAATAATTTCAAATGTTGTTTATGATTATGGAATAAGTGATAGAATTTTTTCTATTTCCTTTGATAATATTTCGGCTAATACTATTGCGGTTAATAGTTTAAAAAATTCTTTAAAAACAATTTTAAATGGAAATTTTTTTCATGTTAGATGTGCATGTCATATAATTAATTTATGTGTTAAGAATGGTTTAGCAATGGGAGAATTATTTTTACAATCTATTCGCGATTTAATTCATCAAATAAGAAATTCTGCTGTAAAAACTCAAGAAATAAGACAATTATGTATTTTACATAACAAAAAATATAAAAAATTTAAAATGGAATGTGACACTAGGTGGAATTCAACATATAACATGTTACAAGGTGTTCTTCCTTTTTAAAATATTTTAATTGAATTTGCAAATTCAAATTACGAATATGGTTTTATTGATAATACCGTTTTTGAATTTGCGTCTACACTTACAAAATTATTAGAAATTTTTTATTTATGTACAAATTTATTTTCTGGATATTATTATCCAACTACTCATTTAATACTACTAAATCTTTGTAAAATTATTTATATATTTAATGAATTTAAAAATGAAGAAAAATTTGGTGAAATTGTTCTTTCAATGAAAACAAAATTCAAAATTTTTAAAATATTATGAAAAAATTTCAATTTTATATTTAGTTGCAAGTGCATTAGATCCACGTGTTAAGGTTGAAGGTACTGAAATGTTAATAAATTGTTTTGCACAAGTTTTTCCATCAGAAATATCTATTAACCCACATTTTTTAAAACAACAAATATCTCATACTTTACAATCAATATTTGAATTACATGAAAGGAAATTAATAATTTAAATACTAATAATATAGCTAGTAGTAGTAGTAATAGTATTCAATCATCTTCATTTTCATTTAATTCCTTACACATGTTAGGAAAAAAACAAAAAACTTCTACTTCATCATTTAATGAATTATTTTTATATAAACAAATACCTAGATTAAAAGATTTTGATGATATAAATTTATATAATATATTAGATTTATGAAAAAATAATGCATCGTATTATCCAATTTTGGCCCAAGTGGCTAAAGATGTACTAACCCCTCCGGTATCCACAGTATCATCCGAAAGTGCTTTTAGTGCAGGTGGTCGAGTGTTAACCGAAAAACGTACAAATTTAGCGGACGACATTTTAAAAACTTTAATATGTATTAAAGATTGGAAAGATGCAGAAAAAAGAATGCAAAGAATCATCAAAGTCTCGGAAGATGATGAACAAGAAGTAGAAGAAGAAGAAAAATAATAATAATAATATTAATATTTTTCTTTTGTTTAAAAGTCATTTTAAATAGAAAAAAAATCAAAGTGATGTAAAAATCAAAATAATGTAATAAAAAAATAGTGGATTTTAAAATCCAAGTGATGAGTTTGGTAGTGGACGTACACCGAATTCAGTGGAACCACTCTAAAAATCTTGTATCTCTAATTTTTAATTAAAAGTGAATTATCAAAAGTGAATTAAAAAAAAAACAAAGTTAAAACAAATGGAGTTATAAAATTAAAATGGAATTAAAAAATAGAGTTACAAAAAAAAATTAGAAAAATGCAATAGAGAAGAAAAAAAAAATTGGGCCGAACGGGGCCCGGCCCAGAACCGGCCCGGCCCGGAATCGCAGGTTCCGGTTCAGCGGGCCGGGCCGGTTCCACAAGAAAAAAATGGGAACCGGCCCGACACGGCCCGGACTGGCCTAGGAACCGCTGCCGGCCTGGCCCGCGGTTCCTCGAACCAACCTTGAACCGGCCCGGGCCTGGCCCGGTTACTTGTCTGGAATCAGATCAAATTGGCTGGTTCAACCCGAGAACCGGTGAATTGACCCCTTAACTCGTCTGATTCCATGCGTTGGATAATTTGTGCGACTGAACCAAATTTGTGCGTCTGATTCCATTTCGTTTCTCTAATTTCACCAAAGATCTCCTTAATTTAAAACTTTTAGGCCCTGCATGGATCCAAATGAATTCCACATTTTTATGGAGTTCATTTTGAAATCCAAATTTCAGTGCTCGAAACAAAAAACGGTGTTGAATTCATTTCTAACTCTATAAAAACCATGAATTTCTAAATCAGAAAAAAAAAAAGGTAGAATTCACAAATGATCTCCACCGGAGTTTGTGGCGTCCACTTAGCTTTATTTTAAATGACCATTTTATCATAATTATTCCAAAAGAGTGGCAAAGTTAAAGGTAATTAAGTAAATAATTGTTGGATTTATATGCATATACACATGCGGAAGCGTGATTAATTTTATATTTTTTGAGTATATCTTAATGAGCAGATCGTAAAAAATTTGGGGAACCATGAGTTTTGCACGAACGATCTCACCGTCGGGATGATAGTCACGGAAATCAAACTATTACCACAACATCACAACACCGCAAAAGAAATCTGGTGACAAAAATGACACGGAAAAATCTCTACACAGAATTTTCTCTAGTACTCTCTCTCAAGGGGTTATTTTTCTCTCTATTGAACCGTCACTCAATGGTGTACCATTGTGATGTGCTCTCTAGGATTTTTGCCCTAGTTTCCATATCCTCCCGTAACCACAAATGGAAGGATATTCAAACAACATCAGTTACCATATTTGGATATGGAAAGTGGGATAATTCCTATTTTCCATACATGGAAAAATGCCCCACGTGGGCATTAATTCTATCATCTCCCACTTGTACACGAGGGCATTTTTATCCGTCACAAGATCACAACTCATGCGATCTCCTATATCACCCTACTGGATTTTCATATGTGATTGGGTGTCGTGCGACAGGAAAGTACAGATGCAAGTAAAGATTTCTCGATACACCTGTTAGGATGATTGAGAAATCACCGTTAGTATGAAAAAGTCTCGTTGTACCCCAAACTCAACATAATTACGTCCATCGAGTCACTTTAATCATCGAAAGTGATCCACAATATGTGCTCGACTGTGTATTTACTATTACGCTCGTATCCCAACGTGGATAAACGTAACAGACTGGTCGGTCAGCACAACACAACAATGTAATATAGATTGGTCTTCCTTTCCCAAACTCGAATCTATTGGCCTCAATTCAACTGTTTTCCTAGACATGTTCCTTAAACCTCAATTTATCTTCCGGGATATAGGTAAACAGACTAAAATAGCAAATACTGAATCAAAACTTTTAGAGACAGCTGAAAGTAAAATAAAGATACCAGAGATCCCACCCAATAAATCTTGAGTCTCACACAGTGGGATAGGGATCATGACTAGATCATCGTCTCATGTAATAGCTCTCACTGTCCCTAGTTATCTATCACACGTGGAATGAAACGCATGCCATAGTGTTAATCTCTCATTCCTCAGAAGGGTATATGTCAGATTTCTCTAACATTATGTAGATACGGGACTCAGTCTATGCATAAGACTTTACTCAAATATCTCAGAGAGAGTGTTTCAGAGACTATCACTATCGTAGGTGATATCCGAGATTTCACATCTGGCTACTCATAGGCAACATGGATATGGGTATTTCTATGTCGGTTATATTTCAGATGATCTCATTCTGAACACATATCAGGGCGACTTGTGTTCTAGCTGGGCCACTCTCAATGCCTCTTACGACTAGAAACTGTTTCATCTCCGCTTACTCAGAGTTGAAGGTGGTCACTCATGTGAGAGAGTCGATCTCATCTGCCTGACATATCTTTTATCACATCAATATATGTATGATATAAAACAAGTGCATTATTTAAGGAAAAATAATAACTCAACTGTGAAGGAACAATACACAAAATCATATATAAATGTAATAAGTATCATATCGTCAATTTAGTACAAGATGAGAAATGTCAAAATATTCCCAAACCCTATGACACTCTATGTGTTACAAATGAGTCTCTCGCAATGGATTTGGTGAAGGGGTCAGTTACCATCTGTGTGTCGAGATGTATTTGATGGTTACTTCACCCTTCTCGATGATATCTCTAACAAAATTAAATCTGGTGTCGATATGTTTGGTTCTACTATGATACTTAGGGTCTTGGGTGTAGACTATAACGGTCTGATTATCACAATAGATTATCACCGGTCTCTCACTATCAGCCACAACCCCTAAGTCATCTAATAGCCTCCGGAGCCAAACACTCTCCTAAACTGCAACTGAGCAAGCCACGAACTCAATCTCTATCGTAAATAAAGTTACACAGATCTACTTCTTACTGCTTCAAGCAATGACACCACCATTGAGCAAGAAGGCAAAACCTGACGTTGATTTACGTTTATCCAGATCACCGCCCCAATCGGAGTCAGAATATCCCACAAGGCACAAATCACCTCTCCCATAGCACAAGGAGTAGCTCGTAATTCTCTTGAGATATCTAAAATTCATTTTCACTGCTCTCCAATGACCCTTTTTAGAATTTGATTGATATCTACTCATCAGACCGACTGCGTAACATATGTCTGGTTGTGTACACAATATCGCGTATATCAGACTTCCTACTACGCTTGAATAAGAGATTTTCCTCATTTCCTTATTTCTTCCTGCGTTTTCGGATACATCTCAAGAATCAGGCCATCACACTAGGCGATTAGAGTATCTATGAGATTACAATCACTCATCCCAAAGCGCTCGAGGATCTTCCTAATGTAGATCTCTTGTGAAAGAGTCAACATTCGTCTCGAGCTATCCCTCTGGATTTTAACTCCAAGGATGAACTCAGCTTCACCTAGAAGCTTGATGACAACTATGCCTTGATTGTCATCAGATACTCAATGTTGTTCCCGGCCAACATTATATCATCTACATATAGGGACAGGATCACAAAAGAGTCATCAGATTGTATCAGATAGACACAATGATCCTCCTCAATCATTGTAAAACCATAAGATATCACCTCCTCATAAAATTTTAGATACCATCGCCTGGATGATTACTTTAGGCCATATATCGACTTCCGAAGTCGACAGACCTTATCCTCATGACCTATTAAAATGAACCCAAAGGGCTGCTCCATGTAAATCTCCTTATCCAGATTTTCGTTAAGAAAAGCGGTCTTTACATCTATCTAATACAACTGTAAATCCATGCTTGCGACAATCGCCAAAAGTAAACGGATCGATATAAATTTGATTACGGGGGAGAAAGTCTCCTCGTAGTCAATGCCCTTTGTCTGTGTGTAGCCCTTGGCTACTAGACCGGTCTTATATCTCTCTACCGATCCGTCAACCTTTCTTTTGATTTTGAGAACCCACTTGTTTCCACTGACTTTTCTCTCCTTAAGGAGGTCAACTTGGTCCCAGACCTCGTTGACTCTCATAGATTCAATCTCCTCCTTCATGGCCTCTAACTATTGGTCCTTCATAGGACTCTCGAGAGCCTCCTCAAAGGTCCAAGATTCCTCATTATCCTCGGGAGTCACGATGAGGACTCATCCTCAATCAGAAAACGACATCAAGGTACATGTCTCCGACTACTCCTACAAGGAGGAGGAGCCTCTTCACCTCGAGATGGGCTTCCCACTAGGACCAAGATCCGTTTCAGGCTCTTAGGTCCCTCCGCTAGGCTCAATTGGGCCGTTAGGTTTACCCATCTCATAAAAGGTAAAATCCTGATTGATTTTGCCTCTCTTAGGGAAATCAATTTCTAGCAACGTAGCATTACGAGATTCGATCTCGAAAATCGTGTCATCCGGGCGTTCACCTAGGAACACGTCCCTTAGAATGTTCGAAGTACTTTATGAAGATACATTTCTTTTCTCACGGGGCTAACTTGCCATGTTGGTGCGAGAACTCATGAATGTATGTGGTTCAACCCCATGGTTTCAAATGGCTAAGGTCAGGTTGCCTCCCTATTCAAAACTCGTATGGGGTACTGACTACGGATTTAGTTGGAACACGGTTAAGAACGTAGGCAGCAGTCAACAACGCATCTCCCTAATAGGAAATAGCCAAGTTGGCCTGCGCCATCATCTATCTCACCATCTCTAATAAAGTCTTGTTTCTCCTCTCGGCTATCCCGTTCTGCTGGAGAGTAGCAGAAACAGTCAACTGTCTCATAATACTCTTCTCGAAATAGAGTTCTTTAAACGCTCAGACAAATACTCGCGTTCTCGATCGGTTCTGAGAGTCTTGACTCTTAAGTCTAACTGATTTTTAATCTCGTTGATAAACCTCCTAAAACAATCTAAGGCTCAGACTTGTGCGAGATCAAGTAGACGTAACCGAAACGCATGTAATCTTCTATGAACGTAATGAAGAATGAAGTACGTGACTCTGTTTCGGGCTCTCACATTCAATGGCCCATAAATATCGGAGTGGATCAGTTACAATGGGGTCCCAGCCCTCATTGCCTTTCCAAATGGTTTTCTTGTCGCTTTGTCAGCTAGGCAAAACTCACATAAGGGCAACTCGACCCGGGTTAGCGGACCCAACAAGCCACTCATAGCTAACTAATTCATTCTCTCTTACCTTATGTAGCCAAATCTACTATGTCAAATAAAAATATTATTAACTACACTATCAGATGTATGCACAATAGAAGACAAACCATAAATTTCATTATAGGAAACAATATCCAACGCATAAAGTCTATCATGAACTAAACCAGTACACAAAAGAGAGTTATCGTACATGACAGAAATACTCAAATTTCTGAAAACAATAGAGTATCCTAAACGATCTAAATAAATGACAAATATGAGATTCCAACGAATTTCGGGAGCATATAATACATCATACAAGTACAGGACTTGGTTACTTCGCAGTATCAACTTGCATGTACCAATCCCCTTCACAATCACAAATGTTCCGTTCCCTACATATAGCCTCCTCGCTTGAGGACTCAATCAGTGGAACTCCACATATGTGCTCCTATCTGGAGCTAAATGTTCGGTGGCTCCTGAGTTTACAATCCACAAAGGAGAAGAGTTAGTAAATATCACAGTGGATGAAACATAACTTATACCATGTAAATAAGAAGGACATACCTTTTGCTAGCCACACTCGCGAGCGAAATGCCCAAATTTACCACAAACGTAGCATCGGATTTTGCTTTTGTCGAGCTCCTTCTTCTTGCGTCTCTGCCCTCTGTCATCGGTTTTCGCTGATGGCTTTTTCTTGACTTAGCTAGGTTTCTTGTCATGCATGTGCCATTTACACTTGACGCCCTTGGAGTCCTTACTCGACTCCGCCGTATAGGCATGATCGGAAACCGACCTAGCCACCTCCTGGCGCTCTTCCTCGAGCTCACAATGCCTACACATGTCCATGAAAGTACAAATACTCTCAGTGTGCATGAGATAGGTCTTCACCACATCCTAGGAGTCAGGCAAGGACTGGATTACCCCAGTACCTGAAGTTTATCAGACATCGGCTCCCCAATGTTCTTTAGAGAAGCGATCATACTCGACATATATCTCAAATGCTGCTTCATAGTGTAATCTGGTCTTTTCTTATAGGTGATGAACATATAGGTTAGCATCCTCAGCTTAGGAGCTGACCGGGAGCCAAGGTGCTCTCTCAGAGCACTCCAAACCGAATCACAATAGGATACTACTCGTATACCAGAATCAGATCATCGTGCATGCTGCTAAGGAGGATTGCCCTACCTTGGCCATCCTTCCTTTTCCATGCACGATATGCCTCCTCATCCAATTTTGCCTGAGGCGTATCACTTATCCCGAGGTCAGTCATCTCGTATAGTAAGACCTCCGTTAGGTCTTGTTCCTCGAAAACAAATTGAATTTTACGGTGCCAAATTTCGTAGTTGTCACCATTCAGCTTATCTCCCTTAACAAGATCAAGTACGACACTTCTTGTCGCAGTCATAGTCTCTGTCACACAGAAAGAAAGAGACGTCAATGACTAATAATGTTTATTCTCACAATTTCATGCACCATACGAATCATCAAGTCCAAAATGATTCTAGTATTGACCCCAAAACGATCGTATGAATCAACGGACACCATACACTACAACCCAGGATCTCATCTCACCATTTAAAATTGAATTCGGTGCACAAAATCCCACAAATAGTCACAAATATGGATATAGAACTCTTAGAAAATTAAAAAAATTCAATTTTAGACGACCTGATGCGCCGCCAGGGTCCCCACACGCCGCCACACGCCTCCACGCACCGACAGGAGCCTGGCTCATGTACTAGATGCACGACGCACCTCACACGCACTGCAATGCACCTGGCGTGGCTCTACTCACTCTCCAGACGCGTGGGGCACCTCACACGCGCTTGGCAAGCCTCACACACGCTTGGCGCGGCTTGGCTCATTCACGCTAGGTCGAGGCACGTCTCATGAGCCCTCACGCGTGAAGCCGAGTCAGCCGGGTCTGCGATTGGGTCTGACAACGGGTCAGGGTTGACCCGAGTTGTGGTAAAACGGGTTGGAGTCTAACCCGACAATGTCGGTTCATGGGTCGGAGCATGTCAGGCTCCGACTCGATCCTAGTCCCGGACCCCTTCATGCACCTGACTAGCGTGTGAAGTACACGCACCTGCGTGTTGACCTATGATGCGCCTCTCCGCCCATGCTCATCACGCGCCTGCAGGTCTGGATGTCTTCTTCCTCGCCCGACGGGTCTGTAACCGGGTTTTTCAACCCGGTTCTCCGGAAAACCCATTTTCGGCTATCACTCAATGCAAAATGCATGTCAAATCAGAGATCAATGCACATGGAACACAAATATGTGATTTATTTAGATAAAAAATCTCTCTATACGGATAGATCTAGGGTTTTAAGTTTTTGACAACCTTTGGATTGAAAACTTTGGCCTCAATTTCAATGGCCAAAACGTGTTCCAAAAATTCAAAAAAAAAAATATATTTATGATCTACGTAAGATGAGCAACGTCATGGTATAATCGGATTCACGAAACTCATCCGTGATCCGAACCCCAAATTTTCAATCCCATACTTTTTATACCCAAAAATATTTTGAAAATTATTTAATAAATCCAACTCTATGCTCTGATACCAATATTGGATTTATATGTACATACACAAATGGAAGCGTGACTAATTTTCGAAATCGAAAAGGTTTATGTTTTTCGGGCATATCTTAATGAGCAGATCACAGGAAATTCGGGGAACCATGAGTTTTGCACGAACGACCTCGTTGTCGGGATGATAGTTACGGAATCGAACTATCACCACAGCACCACGACACCGCAATAGAAATCCGGTGATAGAAACGACACGGAAAAATCTCTACACAGAATTTTCTCTAGTGCTCTCTCTCAATGGGTTATTTTTCTCTCTATTGTACCGTCACTCAATGGTGTACCATTGTGAGCTCTCTAGGGTTTTTGCCATAGTTTTTATATCCTCCGATAATCACAAATGGAAGGATATTCAAATCACATCAGTTACCATATTTGAATATGGAAAGTGGGATAATTTTCATTTTTCATATATGGAAAAATGCCCCACGTGGGCATTAATTCCATCAATAATAATATTTAACAATGAACTCCGTATTTTAGATTTGTTGCTCCAAGCATATAGAATCAATTGAAATCTGTATTAGAAATTTTCGTTTCAAGTACAAGAGTTCATTTGCTGATAAAGTCCGCAGTTCATTCGAATGAATGTACTCTTTTTCATTTGGTTGGGGTTAGGGTTTGTTTAAGACTCTTTAGTTTCCACGTAAACTTAAATCCTTTTCACCTTTCTAAATTAGAATCTCTGCAAGAATCTTGAACCACCTTTCTAAGATTCTATGAGAGAGCCGCATGTTCTCAAACCTGAAAGGAGTAGGACCAAAACTAATCCAATCATTATTGCATAGCATAATAATCAATACCGGAAGCAACCATTCCATCCCTGACATAGACCGGGTATATAGAGCTGACATATTATTTCGTATTCTTACTCCCATTAAACTTCTCTGTAGGGAATCTGACAACATTAAATTCCCCACTTCAAACGCCAATTTGAGGAAAATAAATACCAAAAAGAATTATGAAGCTCAGGAGTATTCCGACCATATACGTATGTGAACCATCAATGATGAAGGCCACTATCCTCAAAAAGGACAGAGAGAAAAGGGCAAATGAAGACTATCAATATGGTGTAAAGTTCTAACATGCCAAATGATATGATAATAATACCGCCCGAAGACCTACAGAGGGAAGACATTCCCAACTCTTACATCTATAGTGTCGCATGGAATTTGACGAAACTTCTATCCACATCCTCTAGTTTAGATTCTTGAAAAAGGACAATAATATGAGCAACTCCAAGGATGACTTCTTTAGCCTTTCTCCTTATCCTTCTATCACCAATCCCTCTTAATTCCAACTTAAAATCTTCATTTCGTGCTTAAGCGCCCCTCTTTTAGATTCTAGAATCCTCTTCCCCCTAACCTTTTTCTTCCTTTCCCTTTGGGTAACATAAACAAGAAAAGCTAGGTTGGTTTCTATGGAGCCACACTAGGTTCTGGCAACATCAAATCGGTATTTTAAGGGTAGATTGTTCCCTGGTATCTCCCTTACCCTCTGGGGTAGTAGCTTTAGGTTGATTTCCTAGAGAAACCAGTTCTAAAGTGGCATTAAAGTTACTAGGGCAAGCATGCTCACTGACAAATGTCTGGAAAATGCCAAGATTGGGTCGATTGTTTTCATTGTTGTTGGATTTAATCGCACATGTGGAAACGTAAAATAAATAGTTCGGAATTCGGAATTTTCGGGATAAATACCTTTACAGGGCGACCTCCAAAATCCACCGTGTCACGATATCTCTCGAATGGATCGCACGGTCGGATGGTGATCATATCGAACCACCACCGTAAATCCACGACATCACAAGCATCATGTCCGGTGAATCGTTTGACGATGGGAAATTTTCCTACGCGAAAATCTTTAACCCTCACAGTATTTCTCTCTCTAGAGAATGTGCATTGGAGATGAAAGCCACACCTCTACATTAGCAAGAAGGAGAAGAATCCATTTCCACATAAGGCTTCAAAATTTGCTTAATGGGGAAGTTACCACTTAATTGAGTGGTTAATAGGGTGTTTAATGAGGGGAGTTATCCCATTCCTAAATTACCCAAATGCCCACCTCAATGGGCATATTCCAACATCTCCCACTTGCACATGAGCGCATTTTACTTCCGTCAATCATAAGATCGCAACTCTTGCGATCTATCACATCACCCTATTTGGACTTTCATACAGGATTGGGTGTCGTGCAACCGGCGAGTACACCTGCAAGCAAAGACTTCTCGATACACCTGTTAGGATGATCGAGGAGTCACTGTTAGTATAAAAATAACTCGCTATACCCCAGACTCAATGCATTTACATCCATCGAGCCACTTTTCTCATCGAAAGTGATCCCCAATCAATTTGCTCGACTATGTATTCACCATTATGTTTGAATCCCAACATGGATTAACATAACAGGTCGACCTGTGAATACACGACAATGATGTAATGTCTATTGGCCTTCCTTTTTCCAAACTCGAATCTATCAGTCTCAATTCAGCTATTTTCCTAGACCTGCCCCTTAGACCTCAATTTATCTTCTAGGCCATAGGTAAACAGACTAAAGTGGCAACACTGAACCAAAACTTCTAGAGACAGCCGAAAGTAATAAGGGTACAAGAGATCCCACCCAATGGATCTCAGGTCTCACACAGTGGGAACAGGGATCAAGATCAAACTATCGTCTCAAATAATAGCTCCCACTGTCCCATAGTCGTCTCGTCACACGTGGTATGAAACACGTGTCACAGTGTTATTCCTCCATCTCTCAAATGGCATATGTCATATTTCTCTAACACTGTGCAGGTATGGGACTCAGTCTACATATAAGACTTTACCCAGAGATCTTAGAGAAAGCATCTCGGAGACAATATCACAAATCGCAGGTGATATCTAAGATCTCAAACCTGACTACTTACAGGCAACATGGATGTGAGTATTTTCATGTCGGTCATATCGCATATGACCTCATCTTGAACACATATCAGGGCGACTTATATTCTAGTAGGGCCACTCTCAAAGCCTCTTACAACTAGAATCCGTCTCATCTCCACTCACTCAGAGTCGGAGGTGGTCACACGTGTGAGAAAGTCGACTACGCCTGCCTGACACATCTTTTATCACAAGATCATAATATATGACAATAAATAGTGCATGAAATAAATATGTGACCCAATAATGCATGCATGTCATATATTTCAATAAGCATCTAAAACAATATATAATGAGAAATATTAAAGTACACTAAACCCAATGATTCCTTATCTCACAAAGGAATCTTTCACAACGGGTTTTCTGAAGGGATCAGCTATCATACTGTATGTCAAGGTATATTTAGCTGTCACAATACCCTTAATATCTCTCACAAAGTGGTCTTCGGTATCAATGTGTTTGGTTTTCCTATAACACTTAGGGTCTCAGTTGTTGACAATGGCGGTCTGATTATCACAATAATCATCGCTAACCTTCCACTATCTGTCACGACCCTAAGTCATTCAGAAATGTCTGAAACCAACCATTCTCATGAACTGCAATTGAGTATACTACAAGCTCAGTCTCTATCGTTAGAGATATACAAGTTCTCTTCTTACTGCTCTAAAACGATAAAACCTATGTTAGCTTGCGTTTATTCAGATCGCTACTCCCAGTCAGTATCTGAATCCCAATGAAAAACGCAAATCATCTCATCCGTAACACATGGAGAGGTCCATAGTTCAAATGAGATATTTCAGAATCCTTTTTCACTGCTCTACAGTGATCCCTTCCAGAATTCTATTAATACTTACTCATCAGATCGACCGCAAAATAAATGTCTGGTCATGTATGCCTCATCGCATATATTAAACTGTATATCGCATGTGTATACCTCATCGCATACATTAGAAATGTATATTGCATTGAAATAAGAGATTCTGCTCATCTCCTTTATTTCTGTATTAAATTTTAGGACACATGTCAAGAATCAGGTTTTTACCTTTAGCGATAGAGTATATATTAGGTCATCATCGCTCATCTCGAAATGCTTAAGAATCTACCTGATGTAAAACTCTTGTTAAAGAGTTAACACCATTCTCAAGTGATCCCTATAGATCCAAAAATCGAGAATGAATTAAAACCTCATAACCATATTACAATGGTCATTGGATACTCTCTGTTGTTCCCGGCCAATAAAATGTCACCTACATATGAGAACATGCTCATAAAGGAGCCATCGGGATGTATTAGATAAATACAATGATCCTACTTGATCATTACAAAACCATAAGATATCACCTTCTCATGAAATCTCAGGCGCCGCTGTCTGGATGATGGCTTAAGGTCGTATTTTGATTTCTAAAATCAGCAAACCTTATCCACCTGAACTACTAGAACGAACCCAGAGGGATGCTCCATATATATCGCCTCATTTAGACTTCCACTACGAAAGCGGTCTTTACGTCCTTGTGATGTGACTCTAAATCCATATTCGTGACAATCGCTAAAAGATAAACGGATCGAGATAAATTGAACTATGACTTCTCGATAGTCCACCCCTCAATCTAAGTGTAACCCTTGGTTACTAAACGGGTTATTTACCTCTTCATCAATCTGTTGACCTTTATCTTGACTTTGAAAACCTACTTGTTCCCAATAGTCCTTCCGCCCTCAAGCAAATCAACTAGATCCAGACCCCATTGATTCTCATCAACTCTTTCTCTTCATTTATGGTCTTTAATAAACTGTCTTTGCATCTTCTGCAGAACCCTCGAGTGCCTCTTGAACCGTTTTAGATTTTTCATCATCCTCTAAAGTCACAACGAGAGTCTCACCCTCAATCGAGAAGCGACGTTTAAATATGCATCCTCGATGCTCTTACGAGGAGAGAAAAATCTTTACCTCTTGTTGGATCGCTCCCACTGAGATCAAGATTCGTAGTGGATTCTTGTATCCCGCCGCTGGGCTCCCCGAGCCATTAGACTCATCCATCGCATAAAGGGTAAGGTCCAAATTGATTTATCCTCTCTTAAGGAAATCATTCTCAAGAAATGTGGTATTACGAGACTCAATCTCGATTATAATGCCGTCCGTAAGTTCACCTAAGAACATGTATTTTCTCGCGGGTCTAACTCACCATGTGAATGCGAGAAATCGCGGCATAACCCCATAACCTCAAGTAGCTAAGGTCAGGAGCTCAAATGGGGAACTGACTAATAGTCAATAATCTCATAATACTTTTCTCGAAACAGAGCTCCATGTGTAGTTTAGACGAATACTTGCATCCCCGATCGGTTCTGAGAGTCTCTACTCTCAAATTTAACTGATTCTCAATCTCGCTTATAAACCTCTTGAAGCAGTCTAATGCCTCAGATTTATGCGATATCAAATAGATGAACCAAAACGCACGTGAGCGTGTATAATTATCTACACAACTCCATATCTGGCTCTCATGCTCATAAGACCACAAAAAAAGAAAGGCACAATGGTCTAACTGCAATGGAGTCCCAGCTCTCATTGCATTGCCAAATGGTTTTCTCGTTATTTTGTCAGCTAAGCAAAACTCACATACGGGTAACTCGAATCTGGTCAGCGAGTCCATTAAACCTCTCGCTACTAACCGATTCATCATCTCTTACCCTATGTGTCCAAGTCTACTATGTCATTCATTTACATCATCATCTACGTAATCAGATATAAAGACAATAGTAGAACGACAAGAAACCATTAAAAGGAGCAGCACCTAGTGCATACAATTCATCATGGATTAAAACCAGAACAATTCAAAGAATTGTCGTATTATTAAAAAAAAGAATAATTTTATGCATATCCTAGTCAATCTTAGACAAGGTACTAAATTGAAAAACCGTCGAATGCCAACAGTATTTAGAACGTCATGGCAAGTGTCGTTCCCTCTAACAACGACAAATGCTCTGTCCTTAACGTAAATCCTCCAAGCTTAAGGATTCACTTGACGGAACTATATTTACGCACTCCTGTCTCGAGTTACGTGGTCGGTTGCTCCTGATTACAAAGGAGAGAAATCAGCAAGCATTATTGTGAATGAGACAAATCTCAAACCACGTAAAGAAGAAGGATATTAATTTTTGTTTGTCACACTCATGAACGAAATGATCAAATCTACCTTAAACGTAACAATTTACATTGGTCTAATCAAATTCATTCTCTATGCCGGTTTTCTCGGATGGTTTTTATTACCTGGATCTCGAGTCTCGTTCACATGCTTATGCTATTAGCTTAGTGCCAGGGAAGTCCTTACTCGACTCCTCTAAATTAGCATGACTCGAATGTGGCCTACTCGCCTCTAGGTGCTCCTCATCGAGCTTACAATTCGTATTCACGTCAACGAAAGTACGAATACTTTCGTCAAGTGTGAGATAGGATTTCACGGTTTCCCATGAATTAGGTAAAAACTGGATCACATCCAGTACCTAAATTCCATCCGAAATTTGCTCGTCCGTATTCTTAACTCGGTGATCATACTCGACATTTGCCTCATTGTATGATCAGTCATTTTCTCCTGCATCCTCACATTAGGAGCCGAAGAGAGTAACACAATGCTCTTATGGGGCGAGTCGATCACATCCAATACCTAAATTCCATCCGAAAATTATTCGTCCGTATTCTTAACTCGGTGATCATACTCGACATTTGCCTCATTGTATGATCAGTCATTTTCTTCTGCATCCTCACATTAGGAATCGAAGAGAGCAACACAATGCTCTTATGGGGCGAGTCTAACCGACATTTCCATAAGATATGACTCGTAGAACGAGATTAAGTCATTGTACATGCCTCTGATAAGGATTGCCCTAACTTGGCAATTCTTTTCTACCATGCATGATAGATCTCTTTATCTTGTATATCCTGAGGCGCGGTGCCCACCCTAGGGCCCATCATCTCGTGTCTCAGATTCCCGTTAGTTTTTGCCTCTCGAGAATAAACTGAATCTACTGATGTGAAATCTCGTAAATCACATCATTCAGTTTACTCTCCTTGTAAAAATTTAATACGACAGTTCTCAACTTATTAAGAAAGACATTTATGACTTGGAGATACTTATTATCACATTTTTGTACGCTTTTCGAATCATCAAGACCAAAATGACTTGAGTACAGACCCCAAAGCGAGCGTTTAAGTCAACGGACACCATATACCACAACTCAGAATCGTATCTTACCATTTGGACTTTGATTCGGCACATAAAAACCCACAAAAAGTCACATTTATGGATAGAGGACCCCAAAGAAATTGAAAAAAATTCAATTTTAAGCGACCTCACGCGCCGCTCGGGGCCTACACGCGCCGCCATGTGCCGGCGGTGCACTCCACGTGCCGGCGGTGCACTCCACGTGCTGCCACGCTCCTCTACGAGTAGGCAGCAGCCTGGCGCACGCGCCAGATGCGTGGCGCGCCTCACACGCGCCGCCACGCGACTAGCATGGCTCAGCTCACGCGCCCCCAGTCGCGGCACGGGGCTTACGCGCCATAATATGCTGAGCCATGTCGAGCCGGGTCATACCGGGTCAGTCAACGGGTCGGGTCCGACCCAAACCGGGGACTAACCTCTTCACGCGCCTGCTGGATGAGCCTTTGGGGCACGTGAGACGCACGCGCCACGAGGGTTTGGGTCTGTTTTCTTCGCCCGATGGGTCCTGTAACGGGTTTTTCGACCCGGTTGCTAGAAAACTCAATTCCGGCTTCTTTTTCTTGCATTTTTCGACTGGAAAAAATTAGTGGGCATCCTCCAAACATCCTACACTTGATTTTAGAAGGATTCAAGCCCAAAAATGGTGGAACTCAACCACCCCAGTCGTGGCCCTCCGCGGCCATTCGGAAATCCCGGTTTCCGGCATCCAAAACTCATACTAAAAGACATGAACATGTAGATCTAGATGCAAGGAACACACTTATAACCTTTTCATGCATCGATCCGCCCTCTAAAGCTATAGATCTAAGATTTTCATGTCCGTACGGTCGCAAACTTCGACCGGACGTTTCATGGCCTAAACATGCTCAGAAAATTAAACAAAAAATATTTTTGTAATCCCTAAGCCATGGGTATTCCTATGGTGTTCTCAGATTCACGAAACTTATCCGTGATTCGGATCCCAAAATTTTATACCCCCAAATATAATTCCGAAAATCATTTAAATTAAATCCAACGATCGCTCTGATACCAATGTTGGATTTAATCGCACATGCGGAAGCGTAAAATAAATAGTTCGGAATTTGGAATTTTCGGGATAAATACCTCTACAGGGCGACCTCCAAAATCCACCGTGTCGCGATGTCCGTCGAACGGATCGTAGGTCGGATGGTGATCACATCGAACCACCACCGTAAATCCACGACGTCACAAGCATCATGTCCAGTGAATCGTTTGACGATGGAAAATTTTCCTGCGCGAAAATCTCTAACCCTCACAATGTTTCTCTCTCTAGAGAATGTGCACCTGAGATGAAAGCCACACCTCTACATTAGCAGGAAGGAGAAGAATCCATTTCCACATAAGGCTTCAAAATTTGCTTAATGGGGAAGTTACCACTTAATTGAGTGGTTAATAGGGTGGTTAATGATGGGAGTTACCCCATTCCTAAATTACCCAAATGCCCACCTCAATGGGCATACTCCAACAATTGTGAACTCTTGAAGAATCACAAAGAATAGAAACCCTTAAAGATTCTTTTTGACAATCAGGCTGTTGTGGTATTAAAAGAGTTGAAGACAAAGGCTGTTTGCCCACTTTAAGGCTTGAAGGTTTTTCCGTAGTGCTTATTCATTCATACCAACGTGTTATCGAGCCCTTTTAGAGCCATATCCTGCCCTGAAATTGATCCAGCTAATTGAATCTCCCTCCAAATTTGTATCAATTGGGTTCTCATCCCCATGCTCCCTTGTTTAGTTCAAAAAAACCCATCATCGGATCCCACTAAACTTGGAAGATCATCTCAGTCTGTCTCAGATTCTCCCCTGCAAGCGCCTTCACTTTCATCGTTAGATCCATCAGGCAGATCAAGGACCGACAGCCCCTTCGTATCATCTGCAGCCCCATTTAAAGAGTTAAGTCTGCCTTTCGACAGCATCTCATGTCTACGCTTTTTGTGGAAGCCTATAATATGATAGTGTGTAAATGGTTGTAGTTATGTGTAATATTTGTTGTAAATTTTTTAGGAAATATCTTATTTATTTGTAAATATAGGAAATTGTTTGGTTGCTTCTCCTTTCAACCTTTATTGAAACATAACCAATTTGAAATCATCTTACAACTTTTGGGTCATCATCTGCAAGCCCCTTTGGTTCCCAGTCGGTTTTCGGGCAGACCAACAATGCTAATAACAATCTTTTTGCTCCCAAACCATTTGGAAGCACAATTCCATTTGGTTCACAGACAGGGGGTTCCATATTTGGAGGCTCTTCGACTGTTGGTGCAACCCAATCTTCATGTCCCTTGTCTTCCACAACAACGTTTGGGGCTTCAACATCACCAGCTTTTGGAAGTTCAGTGCTTGCTTTTGGAGCTTCACCAACTTCTGCTGGCGGTTCTTCATCATCATTTGGTGGTAAAGTTATCAATATTCCATCATATACTTGTGTTTTCAGTCCAAGTTCTACCTGTATATTTTGTTTGTGAATATCATTTATTGGAACAAAGCATTTATGTGCATAACTGGTTTACTGATCCCAGGCTATATGAGAATATTTTTGCATTGTAAACTATAATTTATTAGCCAGAATACTTTTGGTTCTTGCCTTAATCTAAATGATTTTTAATGATTATATTGAAAAATAAATTATTTATTAGATGAGATAGAAAACTTTTTCCCCCTTTTGGGCCCCTTCCTCCAATTGTGAGCTTCTTGGCCTGGCCCGCTCTTTGAACACACTTCCTTTCGGCCCTGTGTATATGAGTATTTGTGATAATTGGATTGGCCTAGGAAACCTTTATCAGACCATTCTGCATAATTGTATAGCCCAAACAATGCCTTTCACCATTACTGTTCATCTTCTTCCCCTAACTCTTATGCCAAAGGATCCATACTGTCTTTTGCGAACAATTGACTTTCGCAAAAATTCTATCTCCTTGTTGGTGCTGCCTTGGAAAACTATGTATCTCAAACAAGAAAAAGTTTCCTTCTCCCTCCAGCAATTCGGTATTCCTTCTGTCCTCTCTGTTGAATCACTTCAGAGCAAGAGAATGCCTTAGAACATGCTTTGATTGCGGCCATGGGAGAGACTGTCAATAGCAGCTGGCCAGGCATTTTCTTGATTGCTCTATGCATAATGCAATCATTGCCTCTGACAATTTGCATGACCCCTCTGCCACAAACCTTCACGAGCTGCCAAACTTTGCTGCCTCCTAAATGCATGGAAAACCACGCTTCTCCATCCAGAAGCTTTGCAAACTTCAATCAGACATAACTTTGAGTGTGTCTTGCTTTCTTCATAGTTCTTGGGTATGTTTAAAGGATTTCCCCTCAATTCTCATGCGCTTAAAATCTTAGAAAGCCAGGGGGAAAAAAAGATTGAAACTGGAGGCAAAAGAAAGCCCTAAAAAACCACTTCTAATGATATAAGCATATATTAGAACAAAATTAATCTTTATTACAAACTTTCTTGTAATTTTCATGTCTCTCCTGCTCCCTTTTATGTGAGTTTCTTGATCTGAAAAGCTATTATCACAGGACATTTAATGTAGGTGATGACATTAAGGAAAGGCTTCTAGAAGGAAGTCATGCTAAGTATGCAGAACTGAATTGTGCAAAGATCGAGTTTATGTGGTCTAAGCCAGCATAAATAAAGTAGTATTGAGACGAGAAAGAGATTGAGGACGCCTGATTGGATGACATGAAGTTGTTAATTTTTTTTCCCCACAAGGTGTGAGAGAGGCTGTGGTTTTTGAAAGGTTTCTTGTTGTCCATACTTTAATTTGGTAAATTGTGAGTAAGTTTTGGTGGGATGGCAGGTTGTAGGGTGGAGTTTGGATTTGACCTCTTCTCTTTGGTGTAGAGGCATCTTCCCTTATGATGTGAACCCGTTAGGTATAACAATCCTAAAACCCACGAACAAGTTAATTTAACCCAAAAAATCGTCCCAACGAATTATTTGAACTTGTGGAATTAAAAACCTCAACCCTTGCCCTAAATGAGGAAAAACCTAAGATATATGACTTTAGACCCGTTTCTCACTAGATCAAGAACCTTAGTATAAAAAATGGAATGAATGACGCCACAATCTAGATAGTTCGAAATCTAGATTGATAAGTCAAAAAACTAAACAAAACTCCTATCTTGAATAAGTTCAAAGTTCTCAAAAGAACAAAACCTGTGTGAAGAATCCTCACAATAAAATAAAATTAGGAAACTAAATAAATCAAACTATTTTGACCAAGTCTTGCTGCTATTTTTCTTTATTTTCGTCCTCCCTTAGTTTTGGGTAGTTTTGGACCTTTTATTCTTCCAACTGGACTTGCATGAGTATAAGTGAGGCCCCTTTTGGTTCTTCATTCATTTGGACTCCAATTTTTTTTTGTAAAACCCTCTGAATTAAATTATTCAGTACTTTTTTGAACCTTTTAACTTGAACTTTTGTTACTGACCCAACTGAAACTTGAGTTGAATCTTGTAAATTTCTTACAGTCTTGATGATCACATCATTCCCCCCTTCTTGACAACGATTTGTCCCCAAATCGTCACATGTGTGAAAATGCATCCGCAACCGCATTTTGCTTGGAAAAAATGTCAATGAATTCAATCCCTCGAACACGTCTCTTACCATCTTAATGAATCAACAACTCTTTGAATTTAACTTACAAATAATTGTCTTGTGAAATTCAAAGAAAGAATAACAAGAAAAATAAAGAAGGAAAATAAGTGAGAAATAAGGAAATCGCAAATTTGGAAAAATTCCAAATTAAGAAAGAAACAAATATGGAATAAATTAAATAAGAAAGGTGAATAAAGGAAGAAAATAAAGAAGGTGAACAAATAAGAAATAAAGAAGAAACAATAAAAGAAAAAAAAATTGGAAACTGCCTTTGTTTTATGAAAAATTATAGACAAATATGAACAATTATAGACAAATATGAACAACTCGAAAGATAACCCGAAATTGCTCTGATACCAACTGATATGAACCCGTTGGGTATAAAAACCCTAGAACCCACGAACAAGTTAATTTAGCCCAAAAAATCGTCCCAAACGAATTATTTGAACCTGTGGAATTAAAAACCTCAACCCTTGCCCTAAAGGAGGAAAAACCTAAGGTATATGACCTTAGACCCGTTTTTCACTAGATCAAAAACCTTGGTATAAAAAATGGAATGAATGACGCCACAATGTAGATGGTTCGAAATCTAGATTGATAAGTCAAAGAACTAAACAAGACTCCTATTTTGAATAAGTTCAAAATTCTCAAAAGAACAAGATCTGTGTGAAGAATCCTCATAATTTTATTAATTCTCTCCAAAGTGTTGTTTTACACAATATATAATGGCCTATTTATAACCTAAAGGTAAAAATATAATTGGCAACTAAAAATTTAGTAATTCTCTACATAATAAAAAATTAGGAAACTAAACATAAGTTACAAAAAAATAAAATTAGGAAACTAAATAAATCAAACTATTTTGACCAAGTTTTGCTGCTATTTTTCTTTATTTTCGTCCTCCATTGGTCTTGGGTAGTTTTGGACATTTTTTTCTTCCAACTGGGCTTGCATGAGCATAAGTGAGGCCCCTTTTGGTTTTTCATTCATTTGGACTCCAATTTCTTATTATAAAACCCTCTTAATTAAATTATTCAGTACTTTTTTGAATCTTTTAATTCGAACTTTTGTTACTGGCTCAACTGAAACTTGAGTTGAATCTTGTAAATTTCTTGCAGTTTTTATGATCACATCACCTTACCTTACTTGGGCTTGCCTTTGACTTTGAGAAACAAACTATATTGATGAGGCTGCTCCGAGTATGATTATTATGAGGATGGGAAAGAACTTGGCTGGTTAGGAGAGGGGCTATCTTTTTAAAAGTGGCTACTCAGCCTAATCTGGTGTTCTTCATTAAAATTTTCAAATACTTTCAAATTTTTTCTCCAGTTCCTTTAGCTGCTAGCAAATTTTTGTGGGGGGGTTTTGTGTTTAGGATAAAGGGTTATATTCAATAGTGGAGTGTTGGAATGAATTTCTGTTGAATGCAATAAAGCCGTTCTTGGAAAGTGGATACCAATATCATGATCAACAAAAGATCATTTGGAGCAGGTAATGGGTATAATGGCAGTTTAGTATGGCTTAGATCATAGTGTGTAGATTCCTCTAAGGCAAAAGGGGGTGAGACGTTAGGATGTGAAAGTAATTGGATAATATTTGAAGGATTGTTTCCTAAAGGTTTTAGATTGGAGAGATCTTTTTATCTTTGGCCAGATAGGTGTTGCTGACTTGCTCTTGAGAAGCACTAGTCTTTTTTTTTTTTTAATTTCGAGGCGGTGGCAGCATAATGCCAGTTGTTTATCCATGCTTGACCAGAGATTGAGGAGTTTAGCTCTTTCCTTTTGATATCTTCACGCAGCTTGTTCATGTTCGCAGAAGCGGGTATGATGAGATGGAACTGTTCTGACAGCATGGTCATTTTCTGGCATCTTGCTGTAGGAAATTGGAAGGGTGTGTTGGTCTCTATTGTATATTATTTCTTTGGTCTTTGTTTGAGGAGGGCTCAGCTATCTCCTTTTTTGGTAACTGAAGTTGAGGAAGACAATTTTTCTTTTAACAGTGCATGAAATAAAATTGATTTAAAAGGATTAGGGCATTCCTCTTCAAGAACTGACCCTGAGTATGGCCATTGTGGAGAATTCCTAAAAACAAAAAGAAACACCTGCTAGCATTTGTGCAGAATTGCAATTAGCATCCTTCTAATCAAGCCCCTTATTGGTTGATTCTATTTAATAAATATTATTCCTTTTCCTGGGAAAACCTCATATTCCTTAAAGATACCATGGAGCTTATTCTACCTAAGTGCAAGAAACTAAATTATATGAAAAAAGATGATCCCAAGTCTACCTGTTATTATTTTCTCTTAAATGTTAGGACCCATTTCATTTTTCGTCCACCTTGCATGGAGTAATTGTTAGTGATACTCCTTAAATTTGTGGACAAGTAAAAGCATTCCTTTCTACAATGGGTGAATCTATCCATTTGTTTCAGTTTTCTCCTTTGCAATCAAGGCTGGTCATGCCCCTGAAATATGGACTTTGGTTGCAGAAAACATGCATTTTACTGTGAGGTAGAATGATTTCAAGTAATCTTGTTTACATTTCTTTGCTCCTGTGAAACTGATAAAAAATTGCTTATGCGATGAAACCTTTCGTCTACCCTTCCTCTTAAATTTTATGGAACAAGTATCCACTCCAAAAGTTCAAGCTTGTGGGGAAGGTTTTCCATCTAACATGGCCTCCACCCCTTGTGACAACTTAAAAAGAGTCCTATGTGTGAAAATATTAAAAGCGGATAAATTGAGTCCGGTAGGATTTGGATTCACGACCTCTAGATCTTATACCATCTTAAATATCATGGAATAACCATCCACTTCAAAAGCTCATGCTTGTGGAGGAGGCGTTTATATTATTTTTTTTAACTTAACATTTCCTTATCTGTTTGCAGGTTCTTTACCTGGTCCATCTGACTATTGAGTTTACCTTTTTCTTTTCTGTTCAGAAAGTTTTCCATATTTTGTTGTGATAACATTGAGTAACCCACTGTTCAAATTTAATTCGCATCTATTTCTCTTAGGTAGGTGCTTTTTTCATTTGAATATCATTTGCTCTGTTATTCTCTAACTTGTTGCTTCACATTTTGCGTTTATCAAATTCTGATTCTCTGGCTATTCTTATCTCTCTTCTAACCTAGTTTTTTTCTTTATTTTATTATTATTTTTATTTTTATTTATTTTTTTTACCCTTGATAGGATCTTCTGTATTTGGACAGAAGCCTGTGTTCAGAGGCTTTGGTTCTATTGCTTAAACAAGCCCTTTTGGCACTCTTCAGCAATCACAGCCAACTTATGGAGGCAATGTATTTGGTTCTTCTACCCATCTCGGTGCATCTAATCAGCCTGCATTTGGCACTAGCACTTCCCCTACATTTGGCTCAACAAGTACACCTGCTTTTGGCAGTACAAGTATGCCCGCATTTGGTGCAGTAAATTTGCCTGCATTTGGTGGTACAAGCACCCCTGGATCTGGTTCCCCCTCAACTCCAATATTTGGTAGCACAGGCACCGCATTTGGTGCATCTAATGCACCAGCTTTTGGATCTGGGGGAGCATTTGGGGCTTCAAGTACCCTAGCTTTTGGATCACCAACAATTCCTGCACTTGGTGCTTCTAGCGCTCCTGCATTTGGCACTTCTAGTGCTCCTGCATTTGGCGCTTCTAGCAGTTCTGCATTTGTTGCTTCAGGTTCTGCTTTTGGCACTTCTAGTTCTCCTTCCTTTTCTTTTGGATCCAGTGCAGCATTTGGTCAATCAACTTCTGCATTTGGAAGCAGCCCATTTAGCACCACTTCATCGCCTTTTGGGTCTCAGAGTTCAGCATTCGGTGAGATGTTCTTATTTATAAGCTTGCTTGAATTTAAAACTTGTTATCAAGCTTAAAGATCTAATGATTGTGCAACATTTCATGCTTAATGTTTGTTAGAATTCTGCCTAGTTTTTTTTCAATAGTTGTAGTGAAGGTTATGAGCTGTCATACAGGAGCCCAGCCTACCACATCAACATTTGGTGCTACAGGCTTTGGGCAGTCAGACTTTGGTGGTCAGTGTAGAGGGACCACACTAGCAGCTTACATACCCCCCTGAGACTGATGCAACTGGCAGTGCACAGCCTGGTGGAAAGCTGGAGTCAAAATCGACCATGCCTGTATACAAGGACAAAAGCCACGAGGAACTTGGATGGGAGGACTATCAATTGGGAGACAAAGGTATTTCTTCTTAATACATATGTTTTTTTTGTAAGAACAGGAGGGTGGCCCATCACCCTCCATGCCCTGCAAAACCATCCCTGAAAATAAGGGATTTCATTCACCAAAGGGGTAACCAAGTATGGGTCTCAATAATGGTTGTTGATGGCACAACCATTATAAATAGGGGCAACCATAGCAAGGGTCCCTAAGCTCAATTCATTAGTCTCACACACTATCTAGAGAAAGAATTGAGAGCTTGGAAGGCTTCTTGCACGTCCAGAGGTGCTGTCAAAGGGAGTTCAGACTCGCCGGAATCCATGGCTGGAGGTACACTTGCTTCCGCTTGTTCTATGGTTCAATTTTACTTTTAAATTCATGTATTAGACTTGCATGGATGTTTTACATTTGGTATCAGAGCCATTAGAACCTCTGTCTACATTTTCCGGCAATGAATTTCAATTTTTTTGGCTTCTGAATTTTTTTAAAATTGGCCCAAATTTGAGCAAATTTTGGGGTTTTGAGTTTGGAAATGAGTTTTGCATGAAATTTTGGATGATTTTATGTTTTCAGAGCAAAAAATGGAGTTTTTTTGGCACTTTTCCGCGACATTCCGGCATTCAGACCCGTCGGATCCGGGTCGGGACCCTCGGGGTCCATTCGGGTGAAGAAGACCCGGATGCAGACCAAAACGACGTCGTTTTGGTCTGTAATTTTTTAAATAATGGATCTGCCCGAAAACTTTCTGTAATTACGAAATCGCCCAAAACGTTTTTGATCTGTTGCAAAATGGTCCCTGTAACCTTTCAAAAACTCACAAAACTTTAAGATATTGCACATTGGTCCCCGGCCTTTATACAAAAGCCGATAAACCTTGAAATGTTACAGTTTGGTCCCAACATATTTTGAAATGTTACACATTAGTCCTTTGGACTTAAAAAAAAAAAAATTGAAAAATTTAATTTTAAATTTTAAATTCATATTTGGGTCATTTTTGAGAATTTGAAATTAAAATTTTTGATTTATGTGTATTATGGTATCACACATAAATGAAAAATTGTGTATTTTACACAAATTAATTTTTATATGATTTTTTATACATTGAGAGACGTGTAAAATAAAGATTAAGACCCGTACAAAATTATAAAATCATTGAAACTTTATGATTTTGTATAAATTAATTTTTGTATGGTTTTTGCATATAAAGACGCATGCAAAATAAAGGTTAAAACCTACATAAAATTGAAGGAAAATATTCTTGTGGTTCGTATGATTTCTGATTGTTAGGGTATAGCCACAACAGCTCTAATATGAAAGAAATTATATATTAGGATAGTTTTGACCACATAAAATAAAGAATATTATTTGTGATTATTTATTTTTGTGTGACAAATTTTATCCCACAGGAATTTTTGTCGTATTAAAAATAATTAATCAGGATTAGATGGCAAGATTGGATAACCTAAATTATGTGGATAGTCTACTTGACTTTAGAGTTTTCTCCTACAAGGTTTTTCGAGTTCAGCAGATCAAGTGCATGTCTAGGAAAGTCCTGTCAACAAGACGGGGATAAGTCTAAGGTTGGTTGGTTCTTAAGCGGTCCCATGTGACCCACCACCTACCTGGGGACTTTCCTGGTGCACGAGTGATGCTGTTTTGTAGGGAAACTCTAATTCAGGGAAAGATTTTCTATATAATTTCTCCTAATTAGCCTACAGGCATTAGGAAATTAAGTAATCTTGTCAATCTTTTCATAAAATATAATAAATCTAATCTGAATTAGAAATTTAGCCCACAGACAATTTCTATGTCAGGAGATTTATTTTATATGTTTTACATTGGTAAACATATGTTAAAGCCTCAACTAAAATTTGTAAGCATTTTTGTTGCAGCTATACAAACCGTTGATATCGTTGAAGTTCCCATATTAAATGGTGAGAACTATAAGGTGTGGAAGGAGAAAATACTTCTCAATTTGGGATGGCGTGACTTGGATTATGCTATCAGGCATGATGAGCCACTTAGGATAACGGATGCCAGCTCTATAGTGGACAAAGCTCTTTATGAGCGCTGGGAGCGATCTAATCGTCTCAGTACGATGTTCATTAAGGATAAAATATTAACTGGCATCCGCGGCTCTGTCAATCAGCATAATGACGTTCGTGCCCTTCTTAAGGCAATTGATGAGCAATTCGAGACGTCTGATAAAGCTCTTGCTAGCACCTTGATTATGGAGTTCTCATCGAAGAAACTCACCACTATCCACGGAGTACGCGAGCACATCATGAGGATCCGGGATATAGTGGCCCAACTAAAGACTCTTGAGGTTGAGATGTCTGAATCCTTCCTAGTGCACTATATTTTGAATACCCTTCCACAGCCTTATAGTCCCTTCAAAATTTCCTATAACACACATAAGGCTAAATGGTCCATCAATGAGTTGATGACCATGTGTGTACAGGAAGAAGGGAGGTTGCTCATGGAAATGAAGGAGGGAACCAGTAGTGCACATTTCGTCATGCAAGGAAAGGCGAAGGGAAAAGCCAAACTGAAAGGAAAAGCAAAGGGACCTACCCCAATTGTAAAAAAGGAGTCTACGTGTTTCTTCTGTAAAAAAAGAAGGGACACATAAAAAAGGACTGTGCCAAATTTCAGAAATGGCTTGCTGCCAGAGGTACAGAAATCTCTTTTGTATGTTATGAATCTCTTATAACTGAGACTTCTTATGATACATGGTGGATTGATTCTGGATGCTCAATTCATATTACGAATGTGTTGCAGGGCTTGCAAAACCCGCAGAAACCAGTGGGCCGTGAGCAATTCATCTATTCAGGAAACAAGATGAGTTCGCATGTAGAAGCCATTGGAGATCGCAAGCTCATTTTGACTAATGGACATGTCTTGCAGTTGGAAAGAATTTTTTATGTACCAAGTTTTTCTAGAAATCTAATTTTTGTGTCAAAACTTGTACAATTCGGATATTCTTTCCAATTCAATAATACAATGACATTACTTTTGCATTCAAATGTTGTTGGTACAGGTCTATTGATTGACGGACTATACAGAATTAATTTGCAAGATAATACATGTTGCAACACAATACATATTGGTGTGAAAAGGTGTGCCATAAATGAAAATTCCTCTATGTTGTGGTATCGGAGATTAGGACATATCTCCATCGAAAGGGTTAAAAAGTTGGTAAAAGATGGAGTACTTAGTACTCTAGATTTTAATGACTTTGAAACCTGTGTGGACTGTATTAAGGGTAAACAGTCCAATAAGTCAAAAAAAGGTACCAAGAGGAGATCAAATCTATTAGAGATCATTCATACAGACATATGTTGTCTGGATATGGACTCATATGACCAAAGGTATTTCATCACTTTTATTGATGATCACTCACGTTATATGTATCTCTATCTTCTTCGCCATAAGGATGAGGCGTTGGATGCCTTTAAGGTTTTCAAGGCAGAAGTAGAGAAACAATGCGATAAGCAAATAAAGATAGTGAGATCGGATAGAGGTGGAGAATACTATGGGAGGTATACTGAAGATGGACAAGCACCTGGTCCATTTGCTCGATTTCTTCAAGAAACTGGGATTATCGCCCAATATACCATACCTGGTTCTCCAAACCAAAATGGTATGGCTGAAAGAAGAAATCGGACATTATTGGACATGGTAAGGAGCATGATGTCTAACTCTAAATTGCCTAAATCCTTGTGGATTGAAGCTCTTAAAACGGCTGTGTACATATTAAATAGGGTTCCAACTAAGGCGGTTTCCAAAACCCCATTTGAAATGTTCAAAGGTTGGAAACCCAGTTTGCGACATGTACGCATTTGGGGATGCCCGTCAGAAGTAAGGGTTTATAATCCACAAGAAAAGAAACTGGATCCAAGGACCATTAGTGGGTATTTTGTTGGATATGTTGAGAGGTCCAAGGGATACAGATTCTATTGTCCATCTTATCATACTAGGTTTGTGGAATTGAGAAACGCGAAATTTCTTAAGGATCACTTGATTAGTGGGAGGGATTCCTTTCAAGAGTTAGTCCCTGAAAGGAATCTATCAAGTATGCCTTCCACTTCAAGTGAAAGGATGATTGTCATTCAAAGCGTCCCTCCAGTACCCATGAACGTTGACCCGATTACAGATGACAATCAAAATATTCCACAATCCGCTGACACCGGAACAGGTCAAGTTGGACAACCCTTTCCTAGAGAAACTGTTGAGCCGACATTAAGGAGATCTGTTAGGATTAAGAAATCAGCAATATCTAGTGATTATGTAGTCTACCTCCAAGAGTCTGATTACAATGTTGGTGTCGTAGATGATCCTGAGTCGTTTTCACAAGCCATAAACTCTAACAATTCGAGTTTGTGGCTGGAAGCCATGAAAGATGAGATGGACTCCATGACGAGTAATGGAGTTTGGGATCTTATAAAGTTGCCTGATGGGGTAAAACCCATTGGATGTAAATGGGTTTTTAAGACAAAAACTGACTCATTTGGCAACATTGAGAAATACAATGCCAGACTTGTTACTAAAGGGTTCACTCAAAGGGAAGGAATCGATTATTCGGAGACCTTTTCTCCAGTATCTAAGAAAGATTCCCTCCGTATTATTTTGGCGATTGTTGCACATTTTGACTTAGAGTTGTAACAAATGGATGTGAAAACGGCATTTTTGAATGGAGAATTAGAGGAAGAGGTTTACATGTATTAACCCGAAGGATTTTCCTCTAGTAATGGTGAGAATTTGGTTTGCAAACTTAATAAATCTATATATGGATTGAAGCAAGCCTCCCGCCAATGGTATTTGAAATTCCATGAGACAGTCTCTTCATTCGGTTTTGAAGAAAATGTTGTGGATCAGTGTATATACCAGAAGGTAAGTGGGAGTAAAATTTGCTTCCTAGTGCTGTATGTAGATGATATTCTACTTGCAACCAATGATAAAGGGATGTTGCATGAGGTGAAATAATTCTTTTCTAAGAACTTTGCTATGAAAGATTTATGTGATGCGTCTTATGTCATTGGCATTAAGATACATCGAGATAAATTTCATAAGATTCTCGGACTATCTCAAGAAACCTATATTAAGAAAGTTCTTAAGAAATACAGAATGCAGGACTGCTCACCGAGTGTATCTCCTATCGTCAAAGGTGACCGGTTTAGTTTACACAAGTGTCCCAAGACGGAATTGGAAAGGGAACAGATGACCAATATTCCGTATGCTTCCGTAGTTGGAAGCCTTATGTATGCACAGGTCTGTACTCGACCTGATATAGCATATGCAGTTGGAATGTTAGGACGATATCAAAGTAATCCTGGTTTGGAGCATTGGAAGGCTGCAAAGAAGGTGTTGCGGTACTTGCAAGGCACCAAGAACTACATGCTCACATATAGGAGGACCGACAATTTTGAGGTAGTCGGATACTCGGACTCGGATTTCGCTGGCTGTGTTGATTCTCGAAAGTCAACATCTGGATATATTTTTGTTCTGGCCGGTGGAGCTATATCGTGGAGGAGTGCTAAGTAGACATTGACTGCGACCTCTACTATGGAAGCTGAATTTGTAGCGTGTTTTGAGGCTACGTCACAGGCGGTGTGGTTACGAAGTTTCATGGCTGGGTTAAGGATTTTTGACTCTGTACCTAAGCCATTAAGCATATTTTGTGATAATTTGGTTGCGGTGTTTCTGGCTAAAAATAATAAGAGTGGTAGTCGAAGTAAGCACATCGACATTAAGTATTTAGCCATAAGGGAACGTATATTGGAAAATAAGGTTGTAATCCAACATCTAAACACCGAATGTATGCTTGCTGATCCCCTGACTAAAGGCATGCCTCTAGTTAAATTCAGGGATCATATTGTAAATATGGGTTTAAATCCCAATTTTAATGGAATTTCGAATTGAATTTTCTCGTATAAAAAATTTGTGCACATTCCAGTTTTGAGAAAATTTCTTGAAAATGGATCCCGAATAAACATAGGGTTTATTCATAAAGATGGTTACCATAAGGATAGGGAGTAGCATGCATTGTGATACACAGGAGACAATACTCGCTGAATTAGAGAACTTGTCACTGTGATTCATGTGTGCTTTTTCCATTAAGTATCGGCTTGGATAAAGTCACCAAGTCGGGTGAGTGGACCAAGTGGGAGAATGTAAGAACAGGAGGGTGGCCCATCACCCTCCATACCCTGCAAAATCATCCCTGAAAATAAGGGATTTCACTCACCAAAGGGGTAACCAAGTATGGGCCTCAATAATGGTTGTTGATGGCACAACCATTATAAATAGGGGCAACCATAGCAAGGGTCTCTAAGCTCAATTCATTAGTCTCACACACCATCTAGAGAGAGAATTGAGAGCCTGGAAGGCTTCTTGCACGTCCAGAGGTGCTGCCAAAGGGAGTTCAGACTCACCGGAATCCATGGCTGGAGGTACACTTGCTTCCGCTTGTTCTATGGTTCAATTTTGCTTTTAAATTCATGTATTAGACTTGCCCTGCAAAACCATCCCTGAAAATAAGGGATTTCACTCACCAAAGGGGTAACCAAGTATGGGCCTCAATAATGGTTGTTGATGGCACAACCATTATAAATAGGGGCAACCATAGCAAGGGTCCCTAAGCTCAATTCATTAGTCTCACACACCATCTAGAGAGAGAATTGAGAGCTTGGAAGGCTTCTTGCACGTCCAGAGGTGCTGCCAAAGGGAGTTCAGACTCGCCAGAATCCATGGCTGGAGGTACACTTGCTTCCGCTTGTTCTATGGTTCAATTTTGCTTTTAAATTCATGTATTGGACTTGCATGGATGTTTTACATTTTTTTCTCATTTTTAGGGGGAGGTGGGGGGACTGGAGACTTGAACCATGGCCCAACCTTATACCACTAGGCCAATAGACTCATGCACATAGTAGAAGTTACCAATATTTCTCTAATAAGAAAACTCTGATGACGCAGCATATGTATTAATAAGGTCTTTGATAAAGGAGTGAGGTTGGACTATATCAATTTATGATGTTCAAGTCAGAATTCTATTTGATTTTTTCCGTGGTTTTATAGAGAATAGTAAGACAATATTGAATTTATAAGAGGGTTCTGAGTTTCAAGATGAAGAAGATGAAGCGGATTTGAAATGCCGGCTGCCTCATGCTGACCATTGAAATTGGTTTCCAATATGTACGAGGAAGATTTGATTGGCCTGCAGAGCCCTGTGGGGAAGTTTTGGAGTGGATAGTATGTGTTTCTGTAGCTCTTGTTGGCCACTTGTGTAAAAGTGATACTTTTTGACTAATATATTCAAATTCTCATTTTGTTTTGGTGTGGGTAAGGTCGATATATGTGGCATCAATGGTCTTTGGTTCTTTCTTCCATGTCCTGCATTGGATGGTTTGGTGTTGTGGGGTTCTTCATTTCGACGTTTTGTTGTTTTGTTTTTGGGCATGCTTCGTTTGCATTACGTGGTTTTTCCTTTTTTTTCTTATATTCCTGATGCGTGTGTTTGGTATCTTTAGCACGTGAAAATAACTGATTCACATTTTTTTTTCCTTTAATAGAACCGACGAGTACTCACTTCAGGCATATGTTCCTCTGCCTATTTAGGGTAGGATTGCGTGCAATATTTTAATAACGTATCATACAGATTTGTTAAACTTGTTAAACCGGTTAAATCAAAAATCCAAAAGTTTTATATCAAGATATATCAAATTTTGATAAAATATCAAAAAGAGAAATTGCATAAATTGTGAATTGATAATTTAGGTAGCTCTTTTATCAAACCCAATTTTCTAATTGGGTTTTCTTTCATTATTTATAGATAGTAATTGAAGCTATAATTATTAAATAATTACTTATTATTTTTTTGGTAAGGAATTTATTACTTCTTATGTCGGTATGTTTAATGATCGAATTGTGCATTTAAACCGACGGACAGTCGGTTTAATGGAATAGAGTGTTAAATCCTTAATTAAGTCTTAATTTCGAAACTTGAGAATGAAAAAGCAGTTTAGTCTAATATTCTATATTAGAAAAGGAATTACCATAGTTTTGTGTATTTATTATTTCTAACATTATTATTAATTAAGTATATAGATTGAAAACTAGATTTTACATACTGTTAGTTAAAGGTCTTTTATAAGATATAAATTTGGTGTAACAACACCACAAATTTAATCAATAAGCTTTTATTAAAATATATATATTTTATAAATGTATTATTTATTTTCTCTTTTCTTTTGATAATGTCATACTTTGTGAAATACAAATTTTTGGCTCTTGATATTATGGAAAAAAAATGTTTATTATGGGTGTTATATGATGAAATGAGTTTACATGAAATGGGTATTGAAGACACCGTTAAAATAATTTGAAAGAATAATAATGATGGAAGAATACAATTACCTAAAGTGGTTGTTCTTATGATGGAAAAATTCTACGGAGAAAATAATATTGAGAAAGATATGTTAAAAAATTCTTTACTTTTCATGTCTTAAATTTGTTCCTGCATTAGCAATATTGGAAAAAATGATTCAAAATATTTTGAATTGATTTTATATTCCATTGTGCCTGAACAAAATATTATTGATGAAAATTATGAAACTCGACCTACTAGTTCATTCCCTAAAATTAATGTGATAAATATTGTTATATAGAAGAGGTCATGATTACAGTGATTATCATAATTATGCAAATTTATCAAACCACCGAAATGGTCATGCAAATTTATCACCCCCAGAAGTGGGACATTAATGATATGAAAAGATAATATAAGTTCTCAAAAAGTTCTGAAATCAATAAAAGGTAAGAAAAATTAATAACTCATTGATAGTATTGTGATATATACAATAATAATTACTTCTCTGTCTAAAGTTGGGTGAAACAACAGTTAATATCATAAGTAATGGTTTGAAATCAATTGAAAACTCCAATAGAGTACAAATATATATCCCTTAAGAAAAAATTGACTACTCGATTGGTGATGGGAGTGTCCAAAATAGATTTCTTGGAATTTATTAGGATATAATTATATTTTGCTTTATATGAGTTGAATTCTAAAATACTTGTCATACTTAAATATTTTTATTGATATATTTATTTTGTCATGAAAATAAATTTTTAAAACTCACCGGTACTAACATTGTTATGAATTCTAAAATGTTTGTTTGTTTATTGAAAAATATAGATACTCATTTGATTAATTTCGTGATGAATGGTGGAGTTATATGTTTCGTAAACAGTGTAACTATACATACTATATTAAAATATGAGAAATATTTTTCTTATATAATAATGCAAGAGATCAATGTTAATACAATATCAATATTAATACAATATCTGGGAGTACAAAATTGATAGAAAGTTCGGAAGACTTAACATATTCTTACCGAGAGGAACTAAATTTGAAATTAATGAGACATTATACTCTCCCAAATTTTAACGAAATTTATTGAGTTTTAAAGATATCCGTAGAAATAGATATCATATTGAAATAACAAATAAAGGAAATATTGAATACTTTCACATTATGAGTATAATTTGGGGTGATAAAAGTATATTAGAAAAATTATCAGCATATTCTTTCGGTTTATAACATACATACATTAATGCAAGAGAAACATATGCAATGGTAAATTAGAAATTTATTAAGTTGAATGATTTTATTGTTTGAAATAACCGAGTAGGCATCTCAGTTCAATAATAATGTGAAAGATTATAAATAATTCATATGGACATTCTTTAAAGAACTTGAAGATTTTTTAATTCAATAAATTTACTTGTGTTGTTTGATCTCAAGACAAATTAATTATAAAACTATCACCAACTAAAATAAATTACACGGAGACATTTGTGGGCCTATACACCCAGCATGTGGACCATTCAAATATTTTATGGTTTTAAGTGATTTATCAATTTAGTGGTCACATATATCATAATTATCAACTCGCAATCTGGCATTTGTGAAATTATTTACTCAGTTAATTAAATTACAAATATGTTTTCCAGATTATCCAATCAAGAAAATTTGTCTTGATAATACTGATGAATTTACATTCCAAAATTTTGATAAATATAATATGTCGATTAGGATAAGTGTAGAATATCATGTAGTACATATTTACACTCAAAATGTGTAACAGAATCACTCATTAAGCGTATTCAATTGATTACTAGATCATTATTTATGAGAGCAAAATTACTAGTTTCTACTTGGGAAACATGTTGTTTTACACACAACAACACTTATTTACATCCAACTAACAAGTAGTAATGATTTCTCCCAATTATATTTGGTTCATGGTCAGAAACCAAATATCTCCTATTTGAGAATTTTTTGATATGCAGTATATGTCCCCATTGTTCCACCATAACGAACTAAGATGGGATATCAAAGGAGATTGGAGATATACGTTGGGTATAAAATCTCCATCAATTATTAAATATATTGAACCTATGATAGAAGATTTGTTTACACCTCTTTTTACTAATTGTCATTTTGATGAGTCTGTTTTCCCAACATTTGGGAGAGAAAAGAACAAACAGTCTGAAAATAAAATCAGTTGGAATGAATTATCATTATCTTATCTTGATTCTTGTACAAATCAACATAAACTAGAAATTCAAAAGATGATTCATTTACAAAGTTTAGCAAATCAATTGCCAACCGCATTTGTTGACCATAAAAGAGCGATTAAGTCATATATTGAGGCTGTTAATACTCCCATTAGAATTGATATCCTTGAATGACAACATAATATTGCTAATGAGTCTGAAGTATACGCAAATCGTGATAAACTGATTGGTTCCAAAGATAAAATAGAAAATGAGTAAAAAAATTTAGATGGTCCAAATGGGGATATTATATATCCTAAAGATGCACTAGTCATGGATGATATTTCAAAAGCATATCAGATAGCTGAAAATATAGATAATCATAAGATCCCAATAAATTATGTTACGATTGGAGAAATATAGAATCAAAATAATGTCAATATTGATGACATTTTTGTATTTCACATAACAATAAGTATTGAGAATGAAAATGATGATCTTGAACCAAAATCTATTGAGAAATACAAATATAGACATGATTAGATAAAATAGAAAGATACAATTGAGACAGAATTGAAATCTCTTGAGAAAAGAAATATTTTCGAACCATTAGTCCGTACACCTATTGGTGTAAAACCCGTGGGATACAAATTGGCTTTTGTGTGAAATGAAATGAGAAAAGTAAAATTATAAAATATAAAATACGTTTGATTGTACAAGGATTTTCAAAAAGATCTGATATTGATTATGATACAACATACTCTCCTATGATGGATGTAACTACATTTCAATTTCTAATTCGTCTAGTAATACAAAAAGAACTCAATTTACGACTAATGGATGTCGTTGTAATTTATTTGTATGACCTATTGGATAATTATATCTATATGAAACTCTCAAAAAAATTTAAATTGTTAAAAATATGTAATTCCATTTCTCGAGAATATTACTCAATCAAATTGAACAAATTCTTATATAAATTAAAATAATCAGGTCACATATGGTATAACCAACTTCGTGAGTATTTGATAAAAAAGGGATATAAGAATTATCTCGTTTGCGCATATATTTTTATATATTGAGAACATATTGTTAGCCGAAATGATAAGAAATATATCTTTCAGATTTTGAAATTATTGTCTTCAATTTTGAGATGAAAGATATGAGCGAAATAGATAGTGAGTTAAAACTCATATAGATCATTTCAAGAGATTACTAAAATTATCTCAAAATCCTTATATTATAAAAGTTTTAGAATGATGCAAAATAAAAAAAACATACAAATCTATTGATACTCTTGTGGCTAAAAGCGATAGTTAAAGCGATGATATATACCGAAAAACTCCTGATAAATAGATGAGATCTAGAATACCATATTATTCTAGTGTAGTTGAGAGATTAAACTACGTTATAATATGTACCGGTCCCGATATTTATCATGCTAAGAGTTTGATCAATAGTTATCAATCAAGTTTAGAAAAGAGTCATTGGATTGTTGTGAAAAAGATATTAAAATATCTGAACAGAATTGTACATTATTTTCTTTATTATCAAATAAATGATTTAGTATCGAAAAGATACATGGATAGTGATTAAAAATGAGATTTAAATGAGAGAAAACCTATCTTTGGTTATATTTTCTTACTCAATGATAGTACTATTTCATGAAAAAATAAGAAACAAATATATGTATCACTTTTTATGATAGAAACAGAATTTGTGGCTTATGTTTCTACAGTTCAAATAAAAGTTTGGTTGAGTAAATTTTTACAATATTTGGGAGTAGTAAAAATTCAGTGGAAGCTCTGACTATTTATTATAATAATCAATTATTTATTGTTTACGCTAAAAACTCCAAATATGATAGTAAAACCAAACATAAACACAAATTTCAATTTTGCTAGTGACATGATTGAAAAGAGTGAAGTAAAACTGAAATATATGTTTACGCATTTTATGGTGATTGGTCATTTTACGAAACTAGTACCTAAAGATATGTTTGTGAAATATGTTAAATTACTTGGCTTGCGTAGGTCGGACAGTATTTGTGATTGTAATCGTGATTGTAATCATATACAAAGTATTTATGATACAATACTCATATTCATTAACATTTGAATTTTATTTTTTTGTCTAAAATTTTTGTGTCTACGTTTGAAGGTATGCCAGACAAATTTTGAAAATTGACTCTCTTATACGGGCAATCCCCTCTAATATCTGGGTGATATATAGAGTAATAAAATGAAATTACCTATTACGTATATATATATAGTAATCGAAATAAATTTCTCACAATCTATTAAATTTTTCTAATAATCAAGTGTGAATTTTTTCTAAATATTGTGAGATTTTAAAGAACTTGTAAAAAGGAAAATTTAGGTTAAGTTTTGTATACACTTATATTAAAATCTATATAATATATTATTTTTAGAAAAGAAGACATATATTTTTAGATTGGAATAAAGAGTATCGTAACAAGTGTTTCATATCACGTGTGCTTTTGTAACCATATGAATAATGAGATGGTGTATCCCTATTCACCTTATTGTGTGAGATTTGGAGTTTCAAATTCAACTTTAATTTTACGCTTATAACTTTCAATTGTTTTTTGAAATTTTATTTTAGTACTACTATTTCAATTATGCTCTTACAATATTTCGAAAGATAAGAGACACATTGAAACATATATTCACCATTTTTAATTATACTCTTACAAAGTGAAAGCGGGTATTCTTTATCGAAGACTTGGTCATACTTTTACGACCTTGGGGGTGTAATTGTTTTGGTGTAATTATATTCACCAATTTTTTTATAAAAAAAGAAACATTATGTTAATGTTTATGATTTCTTATATTTAGTTATATTACAATTTTATAAATATGATTACTTAATTTTTGCTGAAATAGAAGATATAAAGATTGACTTTGCTAAAATTTAAATATATCTCAAAGGAATAACTTGCAAAAATTTTATTTAATAGAATAATAAACAGAAAAATCAATCTTACAAATTTTAAAGTACAAGAGAGATTTTAAGAATTTAATGACAGAGATCTTTTTTTTTTTTTGGGGGGGGGGGTTCTTACAAGAAAGGCAAAGTATTTGGTAGGGAGTATATGGCAAAATGGATCGATGTGAGATAAAATAATAATAATAATAATAATAATAATAATAATAATAAAGTTTTTTAGAGAATAAAATTAAAAACAAATGATGTGACTATAGAGATAAATTCATTATAATTTAGTTTTTTAATGAAGAAAAAATCGATTCCTTTTTTATTTTAGAGAGAAAAAAATTAAATTTAGTTTTATTTTTATTTTTATTTTTATTTTTATTGAGAGAAAACCTAAATTCAATTGTTTTAAGAATGAAGCTATGAATCAAATTGATCTTTTAAATAAATAAAACTAATGTGTTTAGTTTATAGGGAAAAAAATTGACTTTAGTTTTTTTGGAGCAAGAAAATTTATAATTAATGTGTTGGAAGGGACAATTTAAAGATAATTTATTTTTTTAAGTGAGAAAACAAATATTCTTAGTTTTATAGAGAGAAAAAAAAAAACTAAATCTTCGACTTTTTTAGAGAAAAAAATTTTAAAACCGACGCATTCAGAGAATGAGAAAATATAAATTAAACTGATTTCTTAAATAGAAAAATTAATGTATTTAGTATTGGAGGGGAAATTTTAAATTTTATTATTTTGAGAAAAAAAATTAAAAATTAATATATGGAGAGAGACAAAATTTTAAATCATTAAAATTTTCTAAAGAGAAAATTAATGTACTTATTTTAGAGAGTAACAAAACTAAATCTTATATATATATTTGTAATAACAGAAAACTCAAAACAAATATTTGGAGAGAGAGAGAAAATATGAATTAAATTGATATTTTAGATTAAAAAAAATTAATGTGTTTAATTTTAGAGATAATAAAATTAAATTTAATTTTTTGGAAAAAAATTTAATACCATTACGTTTAGAACGATAAAATTTGAAATATTAGGATATATAAAATTATTGTATTTCGTTTTAAAGAGGAAAAAAAAAAACCAAATTTTATGCTTTTGGTGAAAGAAAAATAAAAAACTAAATGTATTTGCAGATTAAATTTTTCTTTTTTTAGTTTTTCTAGAATTTTAAAATAACTTGATTATTTATGAAAAAAATATATCTTACATAATCATAAATTTGATATTTATTATATTTTGACTAAACCGAATTGAGTGATGTCTTACTCTTTCTATTGAATATTGTATTGTGATATGACTTAGTGTATTGTACTCCAAAAACATAATGCCTCATATGCAAGAGACAATAGTTTATATCATACACTAATTTTATTATGAATCCCTAAGTAATTTTTCTTTTTCTTTTTGTAAAAAAAAAAAAAATGTATTAATCGCAAGACCATATTGATCTGTGCCATAAAATCTAAGGGAGTTGACCCAAACAACTCCGGGTTCGTAACTGGGTCAGGAGGCCCATATCTCTCTCGTGACTTCTACTCATTCAAGACAGCTCCGGGTCGGTAACTGGGTATCGTGACATCGCTGCGGGCGCCACAAGAAGACAAAACCAGACCATGCTTCTCTCTCCGTAAAATGATCAATAAATCTCGTGATCGTTCGATCTTAAGATCGGAAGCCGAAGGAGTATTCATTTTCAACTTTTCACGCTCGCGGACACTCGTTCGCTCGGCTAATCCACATCTATCTATCTCTCTCTCTCTCTCTCTCTCCGGTCTCCACCAAAGCAAGCTGTACTACTTGCGCTGTGACGTGATCATTCTCAATTTTCGGAAAAAAAAAATGAAAGAAATCAATCCGCGGAAGAAAAAAGGTAGTGGCAAAAATAAAAAATAAACAAAAATTGCTGACGAAAGGATATATTGGCTTTGGATTCTCGTGGGTGTGGCAGATCGTGGCTGCCAGCTTTTTCTTGCTTTGGACATCGGCACTTAAAAAATGTATAAATTCAACTAAAAAAAAATTAAAAAATTAAAAAAAGAAAGGAAGGGAAAGAAAAGGTAAGAAAGAGGGTTTGATCCAGTCCGGCCGCTGTTGTTTTTCAGTCGACCGGGGGCCGGTGGCTGCGGTTTTCTTTGGAGAGGCGAGAGAGAGAAAGAGAGAGAGAGAGAGATGTTGGGAAAGTGGTGGAGGCTTCAGCTTGCGTTACTACTCCTGGCTTGGAGGCCCACTTCCATCAATGGCTTCACAGATCAGGCAGATGGTGAGGCCAGGCATTGTCTTTAACTGTTGTTCTTCTCTTTCTCTAGCTACCTATCTATTGTAGGGATTGCAAATTACATACTCTTGTCTTGAATCAACTGCCCCTAAGCGAGTTGCTGGGTATTCTACCGTACCGTGTCGCTGATTTGCCTTTTGAGTTCGTTATATCTATTATTCTGCTTTCCATTTCCATACATATTTCATTACTTCTATTATTTGACTTCTTGACATTTAAAAATCATGGCATTGATTTGCCCATGGGGCGCTGCTCTTAAAATCTACTAGATATTGAAAGCGGAACCATTGCTGTCAAGCAACCGTACTACCACGAACAAAGTAGTCTGGTTCGTGGACATGTTTGTTTTTAGCTCAATTTAGCTTAGGTTCTCCGAAGTAGTATATATATATATATATTTAAATGAATTTAGGGCCTCATCCGCCAGCTTCTGGTGTTTCTACTTCTCAATCTTGCTGTAGTTCATATGGCTTGGCCGCAATCCTACACGGGGCTGTGGGCTCGTCCTCTTTTCTCTCCATTTTTCTGAATAGGGAGACTCTCTTTTCCATCGATGAGTCTGAAGGGTCTCTTTAATGCATCCAAGAGAAGATAGACAGGTAGATAGAAAATAGGCAAATGGTGGCTGAAATGTGATGGAGGCAATAAGGGAGGAGGCCAACTCTTTGGCCATAAGATGAAGGAGGGTGAAGAGGTTTTTATTCGTGAAGCTAATGTGGGTCAGCATTTAAGCCAAAAACCATTGGCTTTCTCTCTCTCTCTCTGTTTTTTTTTTTTTTTTTTTTTTTTTTTTTTTTTTTTTTTTTTTGATTGTTTGCTTTTGCATCTTTGTTTAGTGTGTCCTCCATAGCACTCTCCAATCAGAATAATTTCAATCTTCTTGAGGTTCACACTGGTGCTAGACATTGCTTCAAACCTAGCACTCTCCATATGAGAGTTGGGATTCACTCATAACATGATAATAAAATTGGCAAATACAACAACAATAATAATCAAATCTTTATCCCACTAAATGGGGTCGACTATATGGTTCGTTTTATGCTATTATACTTTATTTCAATTAGCACAATATTGTAAATGATTTATACATAAATATTTGCCTTAGTTTTACGCTGGCTGGCCACTTTATGCAACCTTCCTCCTTTACCCGGGTTTGGAACCGGCCATGGCCAAGTTCACAAAATCTGCAAATAACTGAAGAGAAACTTCTGAACTTTTTTCATCTCTCCTACCAGCTTGCAACCCGAAGTAACGGTCTATCACTTACCTTATCAAGCACAGTACTCAATAAATCTATTAAAATGTAGTGCAGAGGAGGATGGGATCCGTTCTCACCATAAGTCATCCTCTTGAGCTCATGTAGTAAATATAGGCCTTCCCCATATTAAGTTCACAAATAAAAAATAGCGCATTGTTGGTGGAAGATTCTTTTACATGGTTATATATGTAAGGGGTGGGGGGTTAGTGGCAGAGGCATTCGGTTTCCTTGGAGATCCATGTATTAGTCACAGGTTCCTTCCAAGAGATATTTGTTACTTCTTGTTTATTTATTTATTTATTTATTTTCTGTTTCTCTTGGGAAGCATACTTGGAATGGATTCCAACACAAGATAATTAGCAAAGTGCTCATATATTGGAAAGAATACACAGCACACATGGCAAGGAGACACAACGAGCCTGCATTGCTGCACCGTGATAGGACTAGAAAGTCGTGGAATATGGTTAATTTGCTTGTCGATCATAATAATTGTGTATCGTGGAAGTGCTGTGTTCTCTAATGCTTTTAAAGCTTTCATTTTTCTTCCTGGATCAACCAATTTTTTCTAGGTTGTTACATAGTTTTTGTGGTGCAATTATTTGAGTGTATTTATGACAAGCATCTATTTCTTTTTATGTCTATCTAGAAACAATATGATTTATTACAGGTTGTGATGAGGAATTTTAGTTTGATGTGAAGTTGCTAAAGTCCTCAACTGGGTTCTTAAATTCAGCTCTTGGAAGAAACCTTGCCCATCCTTGACCCTAGATGTTTAATGGGATACCTTAAGCAGAACGTGACCTTCTATCCGTTAGTTGCTAATTGAGGGGCAAAAGAAATTTGTCTGAGATCAAGCAAGTGAGATTTTTTTTTTTTTGATGCTAAAGAGGGTTCCTACCGTAAATGCCACAAAATAGGGCACTTGACAACAAAGCAAGTAAGCAAAGCATTATGACACTTGGCTCAAAAAAAAAAAAAGTGTTGGAATAAAAACACAAAACCTATATTATACAAACACTTCTAGAAATGAACATGTTGGTGTGATATCAACATGTTACAATATGACACTTTGTAACTTACTATCTTACAACTTTGTCATGTCGTGTCTCATGTGTGATAGTAATGTTGGTGCTTTATGGCATAGCTTGACTTACTTGCACAAATATGATTCCCGGCCCAAAACAAAGGTGTCGCACAAAACAAAAGTCCATACAAAACAATGGGTCCTTTTGTGCCAGGCACAAGAATGAATCATTGTTGTCCAAAACAGGACTTTTTTGGTCCAAGAAATGGGAACCATAAATAAACATTGTTGTGTGCCATGCGGTATGGGGTCCCCATACTGCAGCAGAACTCCATTCAAGTATCTTACATTCCAACAAGCATGGAGACCTCCTGTTGAAAAACTACTGATGTTTGGAACTAACAATTAAGATAGTGGAGGGAAAAAAAGATAAGTTTTGTGTAGATTCTGTTTACATTGTTTCTTCAGTGAAACACATAAAAGGAAGGATGTAGCATTATCAATGATTAGTGTTATAATAGTTTTAATGAGTTGTTACCTGGTAAGATTAAGAGAAGAAGTTTATAATTATCTACTACCACTAACTTGTGGAACCTTTTATTTACAGCTTCCGCTCTCAGGGTTATGTTTAGTAGTTTGAATTTACCACCTCAGCTAACCAAATGGAGTTCAACTGGTGGTGATCCTTGTGGAGATTCTTGGAAAGGCATTACTTGCTCAGGCTCAGCAGTTAAAGAAATGTGATTTTGGCTAGTGATTTTTTTCCTTGTCCTTCCTGATTTTGCATGCTTCTCTTTACACCAATTCTGCTGGCTTATGATGCATTTCTATGCTCTTCTTTTCTACCAGCAAGTTACCTAGCCTTAGCCTTACTGGTTCGCTTGGTTACCAGCTCTCAAGTCTCACATCACTGGTAAACCTGTAAGGGAAATTTCTTTGAGGGTTTTTTGCTAGTTATTTACTTTATTTCATACCTTTTTTGAAAGGCATTATTATCTTCATTTGCTGAATGATTAAACTGCAGAGATGTGAGCAATAACAATTTTGGAAACCAGATACCTTATGGCCTCCCTCCAAACGTGCAACAATTGTATGCTTCTATATTGTTTGCCTTATTTGTTTCTGTATATCAGAATTTGAAATATCTTCTTTATTAACTCTCTTCTAATTCAGAAATCTGGCTGGAAACAACTTTAATGGGGGCGTCCCTTATTCAATTACTTCGATGACTTCTTTAAAATATCTGTGAGTAAAGCTTGAACTTGTTCATCTTTCGATGGAAGCAATAGAAACGTCATTAGAAAGTTGAGTTATACATTTTGGGAATCGAGTGTAGGAACATGAGCCACAATCAACTCCAGGGTCAAGTTGGGGACATGTTTGGACAGCTCTCTAGCCTCTCAACATTGTGAGTTCTTCACCCTGACTCTCAACTATAAAAGTGATCCTAAAGACTGTATTTTCCCATTATGATTTGAAATTAACAACGTGATTACTCCTAAATAATTTTGTAGAAAGATAATCATTTCCTCCTGAATAAGTTAGTAATTAGGTCTCAAGTTTATTTTCTTGAGTTAAATCACACAATGCATTTTGTTATCATGTAGTTCTTCCATTATTGCATGCTGTGTTATGGTACCTGCTTGTGCTAGACCTATTCCCTGGTCTTGTACTGTTTGTGATTCTGTCTCCTTTAGATGGTTGAAATTGAAGTTGGTCAACTTAAGAATTCACTGAAGTAGAGATAAATTACTTGATCATTCCTCCCACGTGTATGTAGAGGGTGCTACCTTCAGGATAGTAATTCTGCTGTATTACAATGGGTCAAATGGAGATATGGTCTCCAAGCACAAAGATCTGAGAGCATTAAAATATTATCGAAAAATAACAAGATCGGAAAGCTGGGGGTGATTCAACATTAGAAGAAAACACATCTCTGATTTGACATGATAGGACTGCTTCCATGATCTGGCTTTCTTCTGTTCTTTGGGAATGAAAAGAGTAGTCTAGAAGAAAGGGAGTCTTTCTTATATTTAATGGATAAGATGAACTAGCACTGTGATTATTTTGTTTTCCTTTTGTATCCTTGGTCTTTGTTAAAAATTGTTTAAAGAAATGGTACCATCAATTTATCTGTTCTGTTCGTGAAGCCAGTACAAGTCCAACTTAGCTGTATTTTGTTGTTTAATGGTTACAATTTTCTCAAAGAGGACAAACTATGATAAATATTTTCCATGCTTCAGGGATCTCTCTTCCAATTCTCTGACGGGTGATCTGCCCAATAGTTTTAGCTCGCTTTCAAGTATGACAAACATGTAAGTTGACAAGAACCTGGTCTGACATATTATTGATTATTTGGCTTCACTTGATTGCCATATTACTTTGATGCAGGTATTTGCAGAACAACCAGTTTACTGGCACAATTAATGTTCTTGCCAATCTTCCACTTGATAATCTGTTGAGTAACCTATAAATCCATTTTGACCTAGTCCTTTTGTATTTGCCCTTAATAATGATTTGTTTGCCCTTTGATTTCTTTCATCCTAAATTGATTAGGAATGTTACAAATAACCACTTCAGTGGCTGGATTCCTGAACAATTAAAAAGCATAAATCTGCAGTGAGCACTTCATCAATCACCTGTGTTTTCCTTTTAAGTTATGCAGAAGAATTTTTATCCTGTCATGTAAATCATATTGCTCTATTGGTCTTATTTTTAATGTGCATGACAGGAGCGATGGTAACTCCTGGAACTCTGGACCTGCACCTCCGCCTCCACCAGGGACACCACCAGCCTCCACTACTAAAAGAAATCATCACTCTAATAACAATTCTGGGTCCAACAATGGTGGTGGTGGTGGCAGCAAGAGACCAGGGTTAGGAGGCGGGGCTGTAGCTGGAATTGTCATATCCATTTTAATTGTTGGGGCAGTCCTAGCCTTCTTTTTGATGAAGCGGAGATCCAAAAGGTCATCTGCTGATCTTGAAAAGCTTGATGTTCAGCCTTTCACTCCTCTTGCTTCAAGTGAAACCCATGGTATACCATCTAAGTCTTTAGAATCAGGGGATTATTATTGATTACTCTTTTTTGTTGTTTTATTTTGTTTAATCTGATACTGCGCTACAATCTTCTAATGATCTTTCTTTTTATTTTTTTTATTTTTTTTTGAATTGGCATGATGTAAGTGGTATATAATATACTACAATATCGTTCAACCAAAGCCCCAACTCCCTTCCCTTGTGGGGCAATATACACATAATAACAACAAACTGAGTCTTAATCTCATAGTGCACCGTGACACAAGTTCAGGAATCGAAATCAAGGGCCAAACAAATCAATTTTTATGAAGTGCTTACTGCAGATCTATGAAGTGCTCACTCTGAACTTTAGTGGTAGTAACTAGTCTTGATTATAGTAGTAATTGTCGAACACTCAATGCCATATGATAATACAAGTTTTATTGCGGTTCTATAAAACTTTCCTTTTAACTGTAATGACATCATGCGATCGCAAAAAAAACTCCAAATGCACTTTTCCATTTCATCCAACCCGCTTGGTTAGTGTGATTCACATCATATGTTCACACTTGGGGCAACATACACAAAAAAGGAAAAAGCCGAACCTTCCAATGGAGGGTCAATGTAGGGTGTATGGGTAAACAAGGTTGCAAAAAGTAAGCCAGATAATTAGCAATTTTTAAGTATAATACAGTAACATACTATAGGATTCCACTAACCTTATGGCGTGTAAAATGATTAGAAGGGTGGAATTAAACGTTTTGCTCCATGTTGTCATTAACAATATTGTGTCTCCTTCCTCCATAAAGATAAAGTCATTAACATCAAATGCCTATAAAGGAATACTCATTTAGCTAGTTCGTTTGTAACCTTTGTGATGATTTTAATAGTTAAGGTTCTGTTACAATGATGTAAGCACTGGCCTAGGAATTAAGTGCCTCAACTTGATTATATCTCTTAATATTTAATAAGAATGGATATCAAGCAGTTCGATCTTCTTAAAATTGTTAACTTTTCTATCTGTCCAATCTTCATTATGGATGGCGCCTCAAGTGTGATGCCATGGTGTTTATTCCTATTAATTGTTACCATAGTTTTATTCTCCATTCCTATATGATATATGTTGAGGTTAGCTTGATATAAGCTATGCTATTTCGAATGATGGGAAAAGTTTTCGATGCTTATGGTTAGAAAACTACGTTGTGTGACAAAAAATGAAAAATCTGATTTGTGTATATTGAAATATTATGAACAAGAGGTTGCTTTGTTAGTCTTAAGACAAGCTGCCAAGTTTACAACCCAGATCTCTTGCCTATATCTCTATTGACCTATTATTTCTCTCTTCCTCTTCCTCTTTTATTCAATTTTCTTATTCCAATTACTTGGTATTTGAGAGTATTGATTATGAAAAAAATCTGAAACACTAGCCTACTTGGATTTGGACTTGGAGTACAAATTCCAACAAGGTTGATTAGAGATCAGATCCATCTTCCCTAACATTTCAGGCCTTGAAACCAAGACGCTATGGAGATTTTAGAAAGGATCTTGAATTGGAACCAGATCTCACCTCCAACTAATAGTGCACTGTGACACAAGTTCAGAGTTGTGATAAATCCCTGGCATATGAATGGCTCTGGTGATCCTTGGAAATACCTGCATCCTGAGTTGGTCGATTTGGCTTTCCTTTTCATTGATACATAGATTGACTCCGAAGTTTTTTGATTTGCATGCGTTTTGTTGTTATTAATTTCCCTTCTTTATTTGGGTTTCTATCAGGAAGTTTCTATATTTTCACTTTCAATTTATCTTATTAGTCACGAAGCTTTAACTAGAAAGCTTTACTTTAGAATTAAGACTGTCCTAACTAGTATAAATAAGTCAATGGTAATCACTTTATGATATTATTGCTTTCTCTCTCAATGAAGAAATTCATTGGGTTTCCCTTAAATCTAGTTATTGTTCCAATCACAATCACTATATTTTAGTGCTAATAGTTGAGATCTAATTGCTTAAACCCTTTCACTATTGTAATCTGGTGGGGCAAACTCAATTTTTTAAATACTCTTCTAGTTTTTAATATGTCTTATTTTTTGTGACCCTTAATTGCTAAAATGGATTGAGGGGGGCAAAGGGATAATCGAGATAATGTAGAGGGGAACATGGACATGTTTTGAACTACCAAAGGTGATTTTTCCCCCTTAATAAAGGTGATTTTTTCCTTAATAAATATTTGGAGTAAGTTCTTGATACTCATTTTAGGTGATTGTTTATGAGTAATGATTGTTGTACTAGTGCTTGTTAGTTTCTTGCTCTTTTTTGTTTTTTTGTTTTTTTAATATTTTTTTAATTCGCCATTCCTTTGTCATTTGAATATTTTCTTCGCAGAAATGAAGTCTGTGCAAACTTCTTCAGCAACAAACACAAAGACATATGAGACTTCCTTGATAAATCTTCGACCTCCACCTATTGATCGTCACAAATCATTTGATGAAGATGATTTTTCAGCAAAACCCATCACTGTAAAGAAAGCTAATACAACTCCCATGAACATTGTATCCTATTCGATAGCAGATCTGCAAATGGCAACAGGCAGCTTTAGCATTGAAAATCTTCTTGGGGAAGGATCCATTGGGCGTGTCTACAGGGCCCAGTTTGATGATGGGAAGGTACACAATTCTTGCCTCAGTTAAATCTCTTTTACTGGTAAATAGCTTAGTAATTAAACAAATGGTCCAGCTGCTGAATTCAGCAACTTGGAATTGAGAAATTTTGTGCTGTTAGAGAGGATTTTCTTTTGTGCTTTAGGCTCACATCACCTCAAACCAAATTCCTTCTATAATGAAGTTAGAGACCATTTCATGGACCATTTTAGCTGGGATTCCAGCCTAATCTAATGTCTAATGCTTAATGCTCCAAACTTCTTAGCTTTTTGAACATTGCAGGTGCTTGCTGTGAAAAAGATTAATTCATCTGCTGTTTTGTCCTGGCGGTCTGAAGATTTCATTGAGATGGTCTCAAGCATATCACAGTTACACCACCCAAATGTAACAGAGCTGGTGGGTTATTGTGCAGAGCATGGACAATACCTGCTTGTATATGAGTTCCACAAGGGTGGTTCATTGCATGACTTCCTACATCTCTCAGATGACTATAGCAAACCATTAACATGGAACACTCGTGTCAAGATAGCTTTGGGAACCGCACGTGCCTTGGAGTAAGCAAATATTTGCTAGTGACTTAAAGCGATGTCATATTTTTTCTAAGGGGAACATAATTATCTAATTCACATGGTATGCTTAGGAGAATATGTGTCGGTATGCATGTGGAATTGCCACTATTCACCTAAATCCACAGTTTATCGGTGGATTTTGTGACTTTTAAGATCTTTTAAACTAGTAGATTCATGGTAAAGGGCTTTGTTAACAAGAGAGAAAAGCATTACACTTGATTAATTTTTTCGCCATTAGCTGTGCCTAGTTGTGCCTTACTAGGAGCGGTAGGTTTATGAAAATATAGTATCGTAGAAATGAGGCATGTGCCAAGAGGACAAGGAGGGCAGGCCTTTTTTATTGTCGAAACATTGAAGGTTGTCTTGGAGCAAATATTTTCTAAGTCAACACATTCACTCGTATATGGAAGGTTGTCTTGAAACTTATGTTTGCTTAGTCTACATATTCATGGTTACAATTATAGTCAGCCAAGTTTTACATTATATTTGGGAGAATGGTGAGGGAAACTAAATGGTAGGAAAGAAATTGACGGGAAATTAGGAAAGAAACAATTGGAAATAGCACAAAAGAGGTGCAACCAAACAAGAACTACGTTGTAAGATTCATGAAATCAACAATGTCCATAACAGAGGAAAAAAATTTTCAAAAGGCTAGTAGCTGAACTCTATTTCCCACCAAAAAGGAGCTAAAGTGTTGAAGTTCGAGAATTATTTTGCTTTAGTGGTATTTGTGAATGATTTGAAGCTTCTATACAAAGAATTAGAAAAAAAATAAGGATGAACTATTTTTACTGTTTTAGGAAAAAGCCATTTCCACTTGTGGTAGGCTAGGACAGAATCAGCTCAACTGTTGGTCGATGCGCATTGATATTTAAATGAATGGTATATACGGGTTTCCTCCTTATGACAGTGTCACAAATCTAACAAAATTGTATCAGACCAATGGTTCTGTCAAGTGTGGCCTAGGGAGAAGGTACTTGACAAGTGTGGAATGAGAAGTGCTCAAACAAAACAATGGAGCATAGCAGTAGCTCCATATTTAAAAAGAATGTTAGTGTGAAAAAAGAAAGTGTTGGAAGAATGCTTTGATGAAAAAGAAAAGGAATAGAACTTTAATAATGTTGTGGGTGTGGTTGATAGTAGTTGTGGGTAAAGCGAATTGGTTGTATGGTCTTTGTGATCGTGAAACATTGGTCCCATCTTGTAAACACAATAAACATGTAGACAATCTAGCATTCATATGCAGTGGTGCAGTAATCTATATGATTCCTTGTCTAGAAACTGACCTTTAGAATTATCTTTTCTCATTTCCATTACAGCAACCTATCCACCTCATTTACCAGGCCCGGATTTTACATGGCCAAAAGATGATCTGTCTATGCTATAAATCTTTTTAAATGTGATTGAAATGGTATGTGTGAATTGGTTATATGGTTTGCCTCTTACTCAGAAGAACTTCATTTCAGGTATCTGCATGAAGCTTGCTCACCATCAATTGTTCATATAAATATCAAATCAGCCAATATATTGCTAGACGCAGATCTCAATCCACACCTTTCGGACTGTGGCCTTACAAGTTTTGTTCCAAATGCAGAGCAGGTAATTTTGAACCATCTTAAGTTTGACTAGGGTCGGTAAAATGCTATATGCAAGCTTCTGCTGCATCTGATCTCGATAAAAAAATGTGCCACATTTATGTATCATGCATCGTCTCACAGACATGAACAAACTGGTCCCAATCATATCTTGGAAAGAGGATAGTGTCATGCTTATTTGCTTTGTCTCACTCTTGACGGTATTGATCTTAAAGTCTGAAGACGGTCAAAGATGTTAAGCAAGGTAATCATGTCTCTAGAACCCTTACTATCCTCTTTAAGAAAGAGGATAGTATCATAAACAAACTGAGGATTGAAACCATAAACATCGTGACCTCCAATCCTATAACCAGAAAAAAAAAACATTGATACGAGGCCCTCTCTTATTAATCTACTCAAAGGGACTACCACGACAGTGTAAAGAAAAAGAGAAAGGAGGGCTTCATGTTGTAACCCACAGGAGGCTAAGAACCAAGTTTAGGCTTACCATTAAAAATGACAAGATAGTTGGCCGAGCTTAAGCACCTTATCCATCTTCTCCAACGAATTTCAAAACTCTTATTTTCCAATACATTATCTAGGGGGCATCAATTTAGTCTATTATATACTTTCTCAAAGGCTATGTTCAGAACTACTCCCCTTTCATGCTTCTCAACATAATTGACACCTCATTATCAATCAGAGCCTCACCCAGAATTTTTCTAAATCCAAAAAGGCACTTTAGTTGCTGGACATTTTGTAATCTAACACCACATATAAATTATTAGCTAAAACTTAACCACAATTTGATAAAAATTTGTGATCAGACTAGTAGTTCTAAATCCCTTCACCTTCAAGGGAGCAGATTTCTTTGGAATAAGGGTAATAGAAATAGAGTCCTGCTCATGTTGACGTAGGCAGCTGAGTCTCGGAGATTCATAATAGTTTAGAGGTTACTATGAAAATAGGATTATTTTAGTTTTGCCCTAATGTTAAGATTTTTCCCCCCTCCTTTAAAGGACCTTAGAAATTACTAGCAATTTATTGCATTGAATTGCAAATTAATTAGATTAATGAAAATTAAACAAAAAAATTTTGTATTTTCTCTCTATTCATACTTAGCATGCTGTCATTTTAAATATTTGCAAATCAATAACTATTTTGTAAGTGATCACAACTAACATACTGCGGCCCCTTGCCATTAGCCGTCCACTTGAATAGGTGCATCTCTTAATGTTAGAGTTGGAGTCTTGGTGAAATTTTTGAGATAATTGTGTAAATTAACTTTCCTTTCAATAGAATCCCAAACGTCATTAATTTCAATGAGAAGATGGTAAAGAAACGAGAATATAGTATGTTTCTTATAATTTGCCTTTGCATTAATTTAATTATATGTTTCTTATCCACAACATCATTAGTTGTGGAAGAGTGATGGAGCATAGATTGAAATTGGAGGTAAGTATATTTCAGAATCAATTTCGGTTCATGTCAGGACAATCCACCACTGAAGTCATTCACTTGTTCATACATTTGATGAAAATATTTAGAGTACAGAAAAGAGACTTGCATAAGCTATTCATTAATTTAGAAAAAGTATATGATTGGATTCTTAGGGACATTGTGGTGGGCATCGATGAAAATGAGATCTCCTTTAGATATATTAATTTTATCAAAGATATGTATGAGAGAATTGTTACCGATGTAAGAATTTGCGGGGATTTAATGATAGTTTCTTAATTAACATTGGGTTCTACCAAGATTTGGTATTAATTCCCTTTCTTTTTTTATAATAATGATGGATAAAATAACGAAAATCATACAAGTTTTTTGCAGATGATATAATGCTCATTGATGAATCTAGGGAGTGTATTGATGCTAAATTGAAGTTATGAAGGGACATACTAGAATCTAAAGAATTTAAATTGAGTAGGTCAAAACTTAGTATATAAGATGTATGTTTGGCGGTAGTCATCAGAATGATAAAAAAAATGATTATGTTAAAAGGACATATGTACCAAAGAGTGAACATTTTAGATATCTTGAATCTATCATTCAAATCTATAAAAATATAGATAGGGATGTGAATTATAGATATCAAGCGGGTTGGATGAAATGGAGAAGTGCATTTGGAGTTCTTTGTGATCACACGATACCATTGCAATTGAACGGGAAGTTTTATAGAATTGCAATAAGATTTGTATTATTATATGGTTGTGTTAGATTATTAAATAACAATAAAAGTATAAAATGACCGTAACTGAAATGAGAATGTACAGATGAATGTGTGGTAAAACTAAAAAAAATAATATTAGAAATGAAAAGATACGTACTAAGTTGGAAGTGAGTTTTAAGACGAGAATATAGACTAAAGTGGTTTGAACATGTGCAACGAAAACTCAAAGACGTACCGATTAGGAGGAGCGGATCCTTAAATATAGGAGATTTAGTGAAATGTCGGGATAAATCATTGAAAAGTTGAATGCAAGTTATTCGTAAAAATATGAGTATCAAGAGTTTAGTTGAAGATATGATTTTAGTTAGGAATAAGTGGCGTAGAAAAATCCAAAATAATTAAATCATCTCTCTTATTATTTTAACTTTCTATGGATAGTTTATTTTTTTATTTCTCTTTTTTCATTATTTTTTATTTTTATTTTTTAGTGTATTTTCTCTATTTTTGCTCTCAAATTTTAATTTTATATTTTTTTCTCCTATCCTATATTTATCTTTTAAACAGTCAATCCAAAAATTTAGAATTAAAACTAAGATTATTGTTGTTGTATTATTATGAATGGTTAATTTTCACTTATTTCTTTATATTATTTTTATTTTTTTAATTTTATCTTCTCTATTTTTGTTTTCAAACTTTATTTTTATATATTAATTTTCTTTTCTCTCTCTTATATTGATCTTTCAAACGGCCGATATCAAAAAAAGATTTAGAATTTAGGGTCAGTTTGTTTTTTTTGCCGTCGTTGTCGTCGTCGTCGTCGTCGTCGTAACTGAGAAAGGCAAAATGAAAAACAAAAACCATCATTCGATAGTTTATGTATTATGTATTATTTGTTAAAAAAGGGAATATTTTGTTTAATATTGTTTCAATTAGGAGTGTAATAATGAAACAATTGGTATGCTCTCTTATCCTTGTCCTGTTATACTATCCAAATGAGATACAGCATATAACCTTTCTGATCCCTACATCTAAAGATTAAAAAAAAAGGGGGGAAAATGTGCTTGCATTTTCCCTCTCTTTCCTATCATTTCCTTTCCTTTAGAATATAGATTAAGCTGTTCTTTACCATCCCTTTAAAACTCCTAAAATGGTACCTTACTGTAGAACATAATAATAATAATAAGTAATTCTTATGTAACATTAGCAAGCAAAATCTAATTCGATGGGAGGATTAAGAGGGAAAGCATTGCTAGCGCTTGTTGGAGAGAATATACATGTGTGTGAGTGCATGTGCATGTGTCTGTTAAAGGGAAAAGAGCATATGCTTGCAGACTTGAAATTAGAAAAATTGAAGAAATTGGAGAACTTAGAGGTCACATGTACCTTTAAAGAGGGATGCCAAATTTGAGAGCCAAACCAATTTGACAAATCTTCTGATCAGATATATTGTCTCGTCTGGACTGCCAGTTGGATCACAGCAGGAATGATTTTCCTTCTGGTTACGCAAATCAAAACATTGCCTAAGGTCTTCATCATACCAAAAGTTGATAGTAAATAATGAAGATGCTTGTATGCAAGCGTTGTTTGTTAAAATGAAGAATTTCTTGTTAATGAGTTTGTTCTATAGTTAGTGTTTGGAACACAAGCTGCTGGCACAATTTTAACAAGTTGGAAAGAAGTTAGGCTTATCTGGTAAAATTTGTCATCTCCTAGAAGCCAGAATGTTTATTTGTCTCTTAAGATTATTTGAGAATTTAGGATGTTCTAGATTCTAGCTTTAAGTCATCTGAGTACTCAAAATTCAAAAGACAACTGTTTTTTATTCTTTCTCTTCAGTGAATAGAACTTGATATTGAAGATGTAATACTTGCCAGTTCTCTCTGATAAGTTACGTGTATAAATAGTTGCATAAATTTTATTCAATCTCTTCAGGCATTCGGATATGGTGCACCTGAGGTGGATATGTCTGGTCAATATTCTCTAAAGAGTGATGTCTATAGTTTTGGAGTGGTCATGTTGGAGCTTCTTACCGGACGTAAACCATATGATAGGTGACTGTTTTGCACTAGCAATCTCATGATTGTCATGAGAAGATAAAATTTTATTACTTAAATTGCTGCATTCACTCCTTTTCAGCTCAAGACAACGATCTGAGCAATCCCTGGTTCGGTGGGCTACACCTCAGCTTCATGACATTGATGCTTTGTCTAAAATGGTTGATCCATCACTCAAAGGGCTCTACCCGGTCAAATCTCTCTCCCGCCTTGCAGATGTGGTTGCTCTTTGCGTCCAGGTAATGCCTCAAACTGTGTTTGTTTGCTGCACAGAATAATCAAGTTTCTAGTCCCTAATGAAGTAGAGAATTTGGTAATTTTTAGATTGTATTAAAATATAAACCCTCCCCAAAGCACCCCAAACTGAAGGGGGTGAATTTTAAAAGAGTTAAAGGGGAGATAGGAGGTTTTCTGAAAACCTCTATTTCCCCCCTCATTTTAGAAAAAGTTCCACACACTACACAAGTTGCTGAAAAGAGGTTATTTAGCAAATATAACGCATCTAACCTTCCAAACAATTGGAATAATAATGTTTTCCACACAGCTTGGTATAATTAATAAACTAACAAAACATCCAGGAAAGTGAAAATTTCTCAGAAACAGAGTGAAATACAAGTTGGATTGAGGGGCTTGTGCTGTACAGTCAAAAAGAAAATGCAAAAAGAAAAGCAAATCCTTTTTTTTATTCTTTTACCTTCATTGCTCATCTTTAATATCTATGATCTATATTTTGGGCAGCCGGAACCTGAGTTCCGTCCACCAATGTCTGAAGTTGTTCAAGCACTGGTTCGGCTTGTTCAGCGAGCAAACATGAGCAGGAGGACTGTGGGAAATGAACAAGGTCCATCTATTAGAGCTGACATTCCAGAAGCACGTGACATGTCTTAAGGGGAATTGAGATTGTATGTGATAAAACATACCAATGGATCAAAGTAATTTGTTGATTCCTTGTACTTTTTTTTTTTATTATTATTATTTTTTATTTTTTATATTTGATCTATGACTTCCATTTGACTGGGCTAAGTTTGTCTTCCTTTGTGCATTGTGTTGGTGTGAAGTTGATAATTTAAAGAAGAGAATCATTCTTGTACCACCTTATTTTGAGATGTTTGAGATTGAGCCAAGAGCTTTTCAATATGCAGTCTCAAACCACTTATTTCGTTAATAGGGAGAGAGTGACATGGGCGTAGTAACCATTTTGAGTTCTCATTTTAGGTTTAGCTGGTGACTATTGGACCATGGTCAACATCCTCCGGACCTTAAAAAGAGTATAGCCCTTGTTGCCAATTTTTAGGCTTTCAAAGACACCATTACTCCTTTGTGTCAACTAGGAGGAGCACACTGCATGTGTGTGCGGTGTGGAGTTTGCATTTTAAATGTCCATTGAAAATAATTGTAAAAGATTAATTGTATATAAATAATAAAAGATTAAGTGATGGTTTATCTCAAGAAATTGTTGATGTGAGTTTCTATGTTCTAACGCCTCAATCAATTTGAATTCACTTGAAAGACTTCAGCAATTACCTAAAAAAAGGGAAGTATTCTGTAATTACAGAATTCAATTAAATTTGCATACTACGTTGAAATGAAAATGCTAATGACATGACCCTATTTCGATGAAAGCTCTATAGAGTTTCCAATCTTTTAATTTCGTAACTTTTTTCTTATTCTAGATTATCATTTCTCAAGTATAGAATAAAAATACCATAAAATTTCTCATAAATTAAAAAAAAAATTATTATACTAATCGATCATGGTAGAAGAGGTTTGTTGGTCTCATCCAAGCGATGCCAAAATGTGGTAATTTGACTGTATTTTTTAGTAGCTTTGTTTACTCTTTTATGTAGTTAACTATTTATCTGGGTGAATGCAAGCAGACACTCCTTTTGAGTTATTGAGAAATACAAACAATATGATATAAAAATTGGTATGAAAAATTAACCTTTTATTAGATATTAACCAAAAGCTTACAATGTTTGAGCATTCAAATCTATTCAAAGGTGCTCTTGACTCAACTGCTGACAATTCATATAGTCAAGACCATTTAATCTTATACAACACAATATTGACTTTATGCGGTATGAAGTTTGAATTTCATATGAAATATTGAGATCATGTCCCCATCGAAAGTAAATGTAAAAAATAATTAAAACGTTTTTATTATGAAATGTGTTGAATTTTGAATTTATGTAAAATTAAATCAACATAAATTAAAATATTGATATAAAAAAACTCTCAATTAAAATGTTATATATCTCTCGGTTATTGTTTAAGAGAATGTTTAGCATCTCTCCATTATTGTTCAATGGGGGGGAGGTGTTTTAGAGTGAGAGGTGTGAGGTGCCAAAAAAACTTTCGGTTAAAATGTAAGTTTGAATCAGAAGATTTTAGAAATAAAAAGTGAATAGTGAAGGATGGCAAATAGAATAATAAATATCTATAATGTACCTCCAAGAAGTAAACATAAAAAATATATATATTTAAGAGTTGTTAAGCTAATGGGTTTGAGTGAAAAATAGTGAGCGTCTCCGTTAAATATTGTTTGTAATATATAATGAGTATTTATCTCGCATCGAAAAGTTAAAGAAAATTTGATAGATTTATAACACATCAAATTTAAAACCATTTGAATTTGATTGAAAATTGTGTATTAGAAGAAAAAAGTAATTTTTATCAAATGACCTTAAAAAACAATCATTTACAGGTCAAAGGTGTTAGACGTTATTCGGTTTGCTCAGTGTTTGTTCGGTTACCGAATGCTTGTTTGCTCAACTGTTCGATCACCGAATACCTGTTTATTGGTCACCGAATACCTGTTTGTTCGATTATTCAGTTTACCGAGTGCTTGTTTGTTCAATCTGAGGATTAAATGTTTCAGCAATGATAAAACACATGGACTTCCATGTCAGCATGCATCTATGTTTTCTTACGTGTCTAAACCAACTATTACCTCAAAAGGGATCATGTTTACACAGATAGGGAAATACATTGCATCTTTTTAGGGTAAACTATCAATCCATAGTATAGCCTTGGTAATGTTTACCCCCGTTAAAATTTTACCCATCTCACCAAAAACCACCTAAGCAATAGAACTTGGAAGCTGTCAAACAAGCAGGCCAAACTCAGCAAGTCTTTCAAGTTTCAACAAAATTTACTTGGAATTTAGCAACAAATTCAGAACAACAGATGGAGGCCACGAGCTTTAAGATCGATTAACTCTAACAATACTCACTATTAATAATAGAGACAAAAAAAATTCAACATAACTTTGTACGTAGACAAAGTAATCTGAACTTGATCACAAGAAACTATTTTAGCATTACTTACACAATTAAATGTGACAATTTACAAACAAACAACCAGTCTAACAGACGTGAATAGTGAAAACAAAAAAGCAAGGAGTATAAGCAAATAAGGGTGGCGGCTTGTGCTTAAAATCTTCAGCGCCCCACCAAAGTAAAAAGAATTGGACCATTTTAAAATCTCTATATCTGAAACATTACTGTAAAATTATAAAAATGCTACATATGATAATGGGAGTAAACCTATAGTTTATATTCCTCATCATACAACTAATCTCAGGACTCATCCTTAGGATTCTGCTACGGCATAATTATGAATAAGCTAATCAACAATGATTTATAATTCTTGAATCTCTCACAAAAAGAATTTTTTTGAATAAAAGTTGTTGCATGTACAACATTGGGACTAAGTGCCCATTAGGCTCAGCAAACAAGACATTAATTACTAAAATGAATTATAAATACCAGATTTCCTAATGAATTCATGACATTTAGTATGACTAAATAACTTTTCTTCAAATATAAATATCACTCGATAAACTACTTTTTAAAGTCTCAGTGGAACACACACGGTGCCATCTGGGTCTGTCCTTAATAGGTAACATTCTTATGCAGATTCAAACAAAGATTTATCAGAACATTTTTATTTTTCTCAAGGTAAATTGATGGGTGCAGGAATATATAAACTAAAATGGAAGGGAATAACAGAAACTTTGAAGCGCTCGAAGTACTAAATATGTGCAAGACTTTAGGAGTAAAGACATTCATACAATTCTTGCAGAAAATCCATCATTTCAATAGGTAAATTTCTTACGGTAACAATCATCAGCTAATGGAAACTTTATGCTCATGTTATCATATAACCTAAACAAGATATTGTACATATTTAAGAAGATAGACAACCTGGGACCCCTTTCGCCATTTTTCCTTTGGTATAACATGTGACATCTTGGGGTTATAGCATTTCTCTTTGGCATCAAGGAAGCTGTAAGATAAACAGAAGAACAAGTACTGTGATTATTAAAGCCAAATCTAATTTCTTATAATTAATAATCCTCCATGAAAAGAATTCACATTCCTCATATACCTATCTACAAAGGAGAAGCCATCACATGGTTGTATATGTGGCTAAAGTTGAACAAAGGAAAACAGCTGCAAGATAAACAACATCAAAAACAAAATTTTTAGCTCAGGATGTGATATAAAGCCATACTTCTGGTAATACATATTGCACAACACAAAACATATCTATAGATAGCTTTTGTAAGCAATCAACATATGTCAACCGCTTCTATGGAGTCTATATCAACCAGCAACATACACTAATGCAACAAATACTAGAATTATTAGCAAATCTCATAAGTCATTTACCTTAAATATCTTAACAACTAACAATCTCTATTGGACTATATTAGAATATCACAATGTAGATGAAATCAGATGCCAAAAAAAATGTAATCCAACCATGTGCCTAACTGACCATTTGAATACAAAGAACACATGGGTGAGTAAATTGGAAATTGAAATCCCAACCACAATTTCATTAATTTCTTTAATGTAGAAATTGCGTCAAAATATTCTGAAGTAATTTTAGGACAGAGAGTGTTTGCTCCTTCAAAATAAAAGAGGGAAAATATATATGGAAAATCAGGGAAATAAGAAAGAGGCAAGGGAACTGGATTTCTCCACCACAAGTTTCTGTACTCAGAATTAGTTGGCTGGATCCTCCATTTTGTTTTCCATCCAGTCAAGAAGCGGCCTTGCTTTACACACACACAAACACAGAGAGGGAGGGGAGGAGGAAGGAGGGAGGGAAAGAGGAGACTGGTTGAGGATAACTTGCGAAAGAGAAGAAGGAGAATGGAAGACAGATTCCATAATGTACATGATCTTTTGGGCAATATGCAAGTTTCCCCCAGTTCTCATTACTAAAAGGGCAAAAAAGGTCATGAATCAACTGCAGAATTCAGAAAGAAGAATAGAAAAGTTAAAAGGGGAGAAGATTCCCCTTCTAGAGCTCTTAGTGACCAATACTAAGGTGAGCTCTTATTAGTTAGTTTGCATTTAGAGGATGTATCATCATTCTCTTTAAAATTATTCCATATCTACACTCATAAATAAATTTCCTCTTCTATGGGGAAAAATATAAACCCAAAACCAGACTAAATTCATTCTTTTGAGGCTTCAAAACGAACCAGTCTGAGAGAAGAATAAATCAATGGTTTGCAGGATCCTCAAGAGCCGCTTTGAGTAGCAACCCTCGGCCTGAATCATACTCGATTCTCCCAATTTTACCTAAAATTAACAATACAAACAACAACAATTAACAACAAATAAATCATCAGAACTACCAACTAATAAAAATTGAAAAACATATGAACAAGATAAAATCTTCAATAACGCAGATTATCAAAGCAACAGTTTGATTCACAAACCATCAATAACACAGATCAAATATATTCTTCATAAAGAACATGGATTAAAATGGCTATGGAAAACTAGTTCAAAATAACCCAAAAAAAAGAAGGATAAAGGAATGCGAAGAGAATGCTTTCTTGAAGCATTATCCAGAAATAATGTTTTAAATAACATACAATAAGCAAAGAACAACACAATCATTGAGATTTAAGTAAACAAAACTGCAATGAAGTACATTTAACACAATAATCAAATTAGAATGATTTTCAAGACCTATTTAATAAAAAGTTCTAAAATGTCACACAATATAAAAGTTCCTTGACCAACGTTACGAAGTGCACAAAAGTTCCCAATACTTTGGAGGATATTTCTATTTTCTTTAGCTTATCCAAAATGTAAACATTGCTTGTAACATAAAGAAATGGCAAATTTGCTTTCGTAAAATAACTAAAAACAGAAATACATAAGTCATTGACTTAAACATAAAAAATTTAACAAAAGATAAATTACATTACCGTGCTCATACACGAAACCATCAAAGCTAGAGCATCTAGGTCCACCATTGAGCCAAAAAACAACTGGATCCTAAGATGGGTGTCTCTTAGACACCACAAAATAATAGAACAATTTCTTCCCATGACTTTCATCGATTGTCACATACCTTCAATACCCATTTATACAAGACACAATCAAATTCATGGAAAAATTACCAATTCTTGTATATATTTAATACCCACTAAAGAAAAACCAATCAAAGACAAAGCAAAAATTAATAGAACACCTTATCGTCTCAAACCTTGACCACTCATTACAACAAAAGTGTCAAATTCACAGAAATGTAAACGAAAATGACAAAAAAAAAAAAAAAACATAAGTAAAAATTAGAAATTTAGGAAATTACCCTGAATAGAATTTGGAAGGAAAAGTGCCGGCACAGGCAGGAAGTTGGGTGACGAGCACTTTCAGGAGCAGATTCTGATGATAAGTAATTGAGTAACAAGTAAATGAAGAGTGCTTTTGGGAATATAGGTTTGTGGGTAGACATTGTTAGGAGATTCTCCTTTTGGATTCTGTGTTTCAGAAACAGAAACAAAAATTTATCGAACACAAATCAAATTTACAGAGAGAGAGAGAGAGAGCAGAAAACCTCGAAGAAGCTGCCCCGGAGAAAATCAAGAGGGGGATTGCGACGAACAAGAAACAAAAAACGCTATCTTGGGAGGGAGGACCTTCGAAGTCTTGAACTAAAGGGCGAGATCTACGAGATCGAGGAGGCACAATCAACGAACCTCCCAAAGTCTCTTGAGCATAATGAAGTCAGTAAAGCGCATAAACACATAGACCAATCGTCATCAAAATCACAAGCTTTAATCCAAATAAGAAGGCTATTCTCAATGTCAGCTATTGCGCTTGCTGTGTCTTCTTCGTCATAGCTCCTGTAAATTTTGTAGAAAGAGAAATTTCAGAAATGGGTATTGAAGGCATGTGACTCTACCACAGGCCATTGCAACAGTGTCATAATCTAACAAATCGAAGCAGACATGTAGTAGAATTCACAGAACAAAAGGCATGAAAGATGGACTTTATTCGGATCTACAGCATCGAGAGAAAGAAGCTAAGCTACAATAATGTTGGCCATGCAATCATCAACAGCTCCACCACATCGAATAATTCTCCAAAAAAATTCACAATTAACTGACAAACATCAGTAATAATCCAAACCAATTATACAGAGAACTATAATAACACACCTAAAAGAGAATGACAAGACCGATTCGACTTACATATTGAAAGAGCTGACTTCTAACGCTCTGAAAGCACCCTTGCACTATGGGAGGAGGCCCTTGCCCTCCTTGCACAGAGACCGGAAAGAAAGGCATTACGCAGACCCAAAGTAAAAGAATGCAAATTTCAACAAATCTGAATATGCAAATGTCAGTAAATGAAGTGAACTGAGTATGAATATCTAATGGACCAAATTCCTTGGCGAGAAGCCTTATCAGGAGACCAAAGCCCAGAAGAATAGACAGTTTTGACTGAAGAAGTGCTCAATTTCTTCGATTCATCCACTGATCTTCTGAATTTCCTGAGAAAAATATTAAAAAATGTTTAAATTCCGAATTGACCATAAACGGAAGAGAGAAGGAGGGTGTACCTGAGATGAAGAGGTTGACAGAGAAGAGAGAGGTGAGAAGGTTAGATTTTTGGGAAGAGAAGGAGAGGGTGTTGAGCCAAAGTGACGAAGAAGGCTTTTGCAGGCGGAGAGAGAGAGAGAGAGAGAGAGTATGTATGCGTGTGTGTATGCGTGTTATGCCTTTTGCAGGCAGAGACAAATCCCCGATTTTACGGTCATGTAATAAAGACTGAAATATCACGGCATTGTTACCCACTCCAACTCACCGATCGCCAACTACAGTAGGATCATCTCTTGCCAAGTGGATGTCCAACTCAACAACGACAGAACACGCTTTGCCAATTGGAGGATGACCAAAATCAACGTGGCAAGGCTTTACCACACTTATAACTATATGGTTACTAAGAAAACCTCTATCTTTAAATGTAAACGATAGAAACCCGAAATTGACAAGTAAACACTGAATGGCCCATTTTACACGGAGTGAGATCCATGTTCCAATTTTTGTCATAATGACATGAGCAGGACAACATGATACCAGTATTCTGGACATATCTAAAATAAAATATAAAAGATAACATCATTCACCCCCACTTCCATTGGCAATAGTTTTTGTAAATTATCCAAACATTTCTTCGGCCACCTACCACAATGGTTAGATTGAGATACTGTCAGTGAGGAGGTCATGGGGTTCAAATCATATTAACAACCGTCCTACTTGCATTGCAAGTGTAAGATTTGAGTGCCAATTCTGGTATGTAACTGCAAATGTCCATAGATAACATTGAATAATAAAAAAATGAAGCCTCTTGCAATAAATTAAAATGTGATCATGAATAAGCCATATGAAAACCACAAACACATCTGTAAACTAATCTAATTTCTCGTACTTAAGGACATCATTTTTGTTCAAATCATAAGTCTTGCATATATTCAAAATTACAGGACAAGTAAGGCTATCACCAGCATATCTGTTACAAAGGAGCCTCTCAAGTTCATATGATGCGCGGCAAAACCTAATTCCATCAAGTAACATCCACTTATTAGCTGACAAATACATACCATACAATAGATCTATGATAGAGTCAAGGAAAAGTAATAAAAAAAAAAATAGTGATAAACATCTTTCAAAAAAATATATGGGAACCATCACCACTATAAGACATTCATACTGCTGTGGATATGTAATGTAAAACACTTTAGTATTGGGACAGAGAAGACTAAGTGGGACTAAATTGTGAAAAGGAACACATCCAATTATTCCAAAAGCTCAAGCTGACGGAGAAAGATGTCTTTATTTTATATCTTAACAAGGAGTTTTGCAAATAAAGATGGTAAGCAACATGAATTTGAAAAGACAATAAGGTTTTGGGTCCTAAATGGAAAAATGCCCAAATGATGTTTTCCATGTGCACCAAAAAGCAACCTGGTAAGAGCACCAACTCTTGTAAAGATAATCATAAAAGGGAACAAATAGCATCCAAAGCAAACACAACTTAGAAACTCCAACTGTAATTAATTTATGCTTCGGCATGATATTCACCGGTTCCACGTCTCCTCTTCCAACTCCTTGACTGCCCTAATAAGACCACAAGTAATTCCATTCAGAAGCAACACATTCTCTTTCATTTCCTCCGGCAGTTTCTCCGCTGTTTTCCAATCTAAAGCCCTTAGACATAGAGATTGAACTAACTTATTGTATTCATCCTTATTTGGCTTAACACCGTAATCCTTCATTTCACTCAAAAGATTCAAAGCCTTGTCAAATTCTTCAAGCTTGCAATACCCACCGATAAGGACATGGTAAGTCACAGGGCTCAACTTCGAATGCTTTTCTTTGGCTTCAGATAGGACTTTGATTGCCTCATCCATCAGACCACCTTTAGCATAACCTCTCGTGATGACGGTGTAAGCCCCTTCTCTCCATTGGTCTTAAAAGCTCCATAGCATCACCCATTTCCCTTGCCTTTGACATTGATAACCATATTGAAAACTGCATTCCCAGGAGGGGGGCCCGCATCGATCATCTAATAAAGCAATTTCTTTGCCCCATCAACATCTTTGATCCTGCACAAACCCTGAATCACAGCAGAAAATGCCTTGATTGCATATTTGCGAGCATCTTCCGAGAAATCATTCAACAACTCTACTGCTAACTTTACAGTCTTATCATCTTGGCACATAGAGCTAATCAAAATGTTGATTGAAGATTGAGGAGGATGCTTGTTCTTCTCCTTTGCAGACAAGTAAAGAAAATGGGTGCAGACAAGTAAAGAAAATGGGCATCTTTGGCCTTATACCCTTTACATAACCAAACTATAATTTTGCCAATCTTCTCACAATCAGGTAATGCTCCGGCATCAACCATCTTCTCACAAACAGCGGAAACCCAGTCATACTGTGATCGCCTACACAAAGCTTCAAGGGTATAATGGAAGGTGTCAGAATCTGGATTGCACTAAAACTCTCAAACTTGTCAAAGACCTCCAACGCAGCCTTTCCTTTGCCCAACTTAGACAAGAGAGATATCAGTTCATTAAGCATTGAAGTATTCAATACACCTTCCTCATTGCCAATCTCCTTCACTAAATCCCACAATGCATATGCGTTGCTCTTTCTGACTTCAGTTGTAACAGAGTGAACAGGTGCCTCCAGGATACCAGGAGTGGTAGAAAACTCCGGTTTTGTCCTAGCCCATTTAATAAAAGCAATTAGATTCTGATCAGAAACAAGAGGGGTCTCCATGATCCGCAATACAAACTCTTCGTGAAGACCCAAATCCATTTGATCAAAACTAGATCGTAGAGACCCCCTTAACTGAACTGAATAGACAAGACGCTCTCCAAATTCTCTACATCAATCTCCGGTGTTTTATCAACGACTCCTTCTTCATCTCTCTCAGCAACATCCAACTCCAAATCATTCGAGACTGAAGACTTATCAAGAGTGTTTACAGACTCGGTAGTCGAAGACCCAATACAAGACTCGTCAAAGCCAGAATCTTCGTTATTTATGGAGCTTTGTACCAAATTAACCTCAAAAATAAAAAGTTTTTTTCAAACAATACCCTTCAAAAAATATTTCCAAATCTAACACACTCATAACACACTCATGTCGTGATTTGAAGTCACGACATTATTATTTATTGAATAGTAAAATACTGTTCAATGAACCGTAAAACACCTTTTATTGAATAGTGCCATGTCAGTCACGACATGTATAGTACCATGTCGTAACTTCAAATCACGGTATGAGACCGTGATGAACAGTGTCATGTCGTGACTTGAAGTCGTGACATGACACTGTTCAATGAACAGTAATGTCGTTATTTCAAATCACGACATATGTATTAGTTTTAAAAATATTTTTTGAAGGATGTTTTAAAAATTTGTTTTGTTTTTTAAGTTAATTTGGAACAAAACTCTTATTTATGACGGTTGTAGTTGTTGATTCGTAAGAGAGAAACCTAGGGTTTTGGGGACGGAACGAGTAGCGAAGGAATTGAAATGAGACATTTAAAGATGGAGATCGAATTAGGGTTGCCAGTTGTACTTCGGGATGCTGAAACAAAGAGAAGTTGCGCACTCCATTTGCTCCGATGATAGATTTCGTTCTTAATCTCCACATCTCTCTCTCTCCCCGCGTCTCTGTCTCTGTCTCACACAGCAAAACCAGCCAAAACCTACTTCGAAAAAATCTGTTTACCCCTCACGTGCTGGTCTTCACGGAGTCATCAAGACATGTTCACCTCTCTCTCTCTCTCTTCATCTGCTATGCATCGCAGCTTGATCCTTTCCACACATAACCGTGCCCTTATGCCCTTATGGCCCATGTTTTTAACAAAAATATTATTTAATAGTTATCAGTTATTAAACTAATAAAATATTAATCTATTTCCTTTTTCTACTCAATAATTAAAATAAATTAGTTTATTATTTTTAATAATATAATATGAATTATTAAGAACTGTTTTATAACCAGCATCTTCGTCTCTATAAAAAATTCCTTGAACCTCCTTTTCTTCTTTGGAATCTGCAATACCAGTATCTGTACTACCAGAATTAGGAGCAGTTACTTTGCTGCGAGCCTCTGTGAAGCTCTTGATCTTGGTCTATCTTGTGTCTGACCATCTGGGTCCCTCCGCTTCCTCTTCGTGCTCAAGAAACCGTTTGCAAGGGCTTCCAAGGCCTTAGTAGTCAGTGGCCGGTTTCTTGTACTTTGCCTTGTGGGGTTTAAATGTGGCTGCTGCTCTGCAGAACTGGCATTAAGTGATGTTCTCCGTGGCTCCAATTCACTGACAAGTTTGTTTTTGTTAGATGGAGGGCATGAACCATTTGCAGCGAGGTCACCATGCCTGTCCATTTCTGCCATGAAAGCATCACTGCTTTCAGGATCCAAAGGGACTTGGGGTATGTTTAGGTCAATTAGAGCATGGGGCCGGGGGTTTTCAAAATTTTTATATCGATCTTAAACTTGGTAATTAGGCCTCAAGTTTATTTTCTTCAGAGTTAAATCACACAACGCATTTTGTTACCATTTAGTTCTTCCATTACTGCATGCTGTGTTATGGTGCCTGCTTGTGTTAGACCTATTCACTGAAGTCCCGTACTGTTTGCGATTCTATGTCTCCTTTAGATGGTTGAAATTGAAGTTGGCCAGCTTAAGAATTCACTGAAGTAGAGATAAATTACTTGATCATTCCACCCATGTGTATGTAGGTTGCTACCTTGAGGATAGTAATGCTACCTTGAGGATAGTAATTCTGCTGTATTACAATTGGTCAAATGGAGATCTGGTCTCCAAGCACAAAGATCTGAAACCATTAAAATATTATTGAAAAATTACAAGATCGGAAAGCCGGGGGGTGATTCAACTTTAGGAGAACACGCATCTCTGATTTGACATGATAGGACTGCTTTAATGATCTGGCTTTCTTCTGTTCTTTGGGAATGAAAAGAGTGGTCTAGGAGAAAGGCAGTCTTTCTTATATTTAATGGATAAGATAAACCAGCGCTGCTGTGATTATTTTATTTTCCTTTTGCATCCTTGGTCTTTGTTAAAAATTGTTTAAAGAAATGATACCATCAATTTATCTGTTCTGTTCATAAAGCCGGCACAGGTCCAACATAGCTGTATTTTGTTGTTTAATTGTTACAATTTTCTCAAAGAGGACAAACTATGATAAATATTTTACCCGTAAATAGCTTAGTGCTTAAACAAATGGTCTAGCTGCTGAATTCAGCAATTAGGAATCGAGAAATTTTGTGCTGTTATAGAGGATTTTCTTTTGTGCTTCATGCTCACATCACCTCAAACCAAATACCTTCAATAATGAAGTTAGAGACCATTTCATGGACCATTTTAGCTGGGATCCCAGCCCAATCTACTGTGTAATGCTTAATGCTCCAAACTTCTTAGCTTTTTGAACAATGCAGGTACTTGCGGTGAAAAAGATTAATTCATCTGTTGTTTCGTCCCGGCTGTCTGAAGATTTCATTGAGATGGTCTCAAGCATATCACAGTTACACCACCCAAATGTAACAGAGCTGGTGGGTTATTGTGCAGAGCATGGACAATACCTGCTTGTTTATGAGTTCCACAAGGGTGGTTCATTGCATGACTTCCTACATCTCTCAGATGACTATAGCAAACCATTAACATGGAACACTCGTGTCAAGATAGCTTTGGGAACAGCACGTGCCTTGGAGTAAGCAAATATTTGCTAGTACGGGAACATAATTATCTAAGTCACATGGTATGCTTAGGAGAATATGTGTGGATATGCACGCGGAATTGCCACTATTTACCTTGTTGGATTTATATGCACATACACATGCGAAAGCGTGCAAATATTTTCGGAATCATAAAAGGTTAGGGTTTTTGGGCATACCTCAAAAGTAGATTGCAAATTAATCTGGGGAACCGCGAACCTCGATCAATCGACCTCGCAGTCGGGATGATAACCACAAAAGATGAGCTATCACCGCAGCACCACGACCCCTCAATCGAATCCGGTGACAAATTCTCTTCGCAGAATTTTTCCCTCTTTCTCTCAATTGTCTCCTCACAATCTTTTTGCAATGGTTGTGTTTTCTAGGGTTTTGCCCCTAGTTTCCATATGTCTCCGTCACCACAAATGGTAGGGAATTCAAATCCCATAAGTTACCATTTGTGCATATGGAAAGTGGGATATTTCATTTTTCCAAATAAGGAAAGATGCCCCACGTGGGCATTCATTCCTTCATCTCCCACTTGCACACGAGGGCATTTTTATCCATCACGAGATCACAGCTCATGCGATCTCCTGTATCACCCTTCTGGATTTTCATACTAGATTGGGTGTCGTGCGACTGGCGAGTACACCTGCAAATAAAGACTTCTCGATACACCTGTTAGGATGTTCGAGGAGTCGTCGTTAATAATAAAACATCTCGCTGTACCCCAGACTCATCACATTTACATCCTTCGAGTCACTTTCCTCATCGAAAGTCATCCCCAATATATCCTCGAATGTGTATTCACTATTACGTTTTTATCCCAACGTGGATATACGTAACAGACCGGTCGGTGAATACTACACAACGATGTAATGTAGATTGGTCTTCCTTTCCCAAACTCGAATCCATCGATCTCAATTCAGCTGCTTTCCTAGACCTGCCCCTTAGACCTCAATTTATCTTCCGGGCCATAGGTAAACAGACTAAAGTAGCAAACACTGAATCAAGACTTCTAGACACAGTCGAAAGTAAAATAAGGGTACTTGAGATCCCACGCAATGGATCTCGGGTCTCACACAGTGGGAACGGGGATCATGATTAGATCATCGTCTCATATAATTGCTCCCACTATCCCTAGTCGTCATCACACGCGGTATGAAACGCGCGCCACAGTGTTAATCCCTTATTTCTCAAAAGGGCATATGTCAGATTTCTTAACACTGTGCAGATACGGGACTCAGTCTACACATAAGACTCTACCCAGAGATCTCAGAGAGAGTGTCTCAGAGACAATATCACTATCGCAGGTGATGTCTGAGATCTCAAATCTGGCTACTCACAGGCAACATGGATGTGGGTATTTCCATGTCGGTCATATCCCAAATGACCTCATCCTGAACACGTATCAGGGCGACTTTTGTTCTAGTTGGGCCACTCTCAATGCCTCTTACGACTAGAAACTGTCTCATCTCCACTCACTCAGAGTTGGAGGTGGTCGCTCGTGTGAGAGAGTCGACCTCACCTGCCTGACATATATTTTATCACATCAAAATATACATGATATAAATAAGTGCATTATTTAAGAAAATATTAATGTGACTGAATAATGCACAAAATCATATATAAAAATATAATAAGCATCACATCGTCAGTTTAGTACAATGAGAAAAATCAAAATATTCCCAAACCCAATGACTCTCTATGTGCTTTAAATGAGTCTCTAGTGATGGGTTTGGTGAAGGGGTCAGCCACCATGCAATGTGTCGAGATGTACTTGACGGTCACTTCACCCTTCTCGATGATGTCTCTAACAAAATTATATCTGGTGTCTATGTGTTTGGTCCTACTATGATACTTAGGGTCTCGAGTATAGGCGATAGCAGCCTGATTATCACAGTAAATCATCACTGGTCTCCCACTATCAGCCACAACCCCTAAGTCATCTAATAGTCTTCGGAGCCAAACACTCTCCTGAACTGCGACTGAGCAAGCCACGAACTCAGCCTCCATCGTAGATAACGCTACACAGGTCTGCTTCTTGCTGCTCCAAGAAATGGCACCGCCATTGAGCAAGAATGCAAAACCTGATGTCGATTTGCGCTTATCCAGATCACCGCCCCAGTCGGCGTCTGAATATCCTATGAGGCGCAAATCCCCTCTCCCATAACACAAGGAGTAGCTCGCAGTTCCCTTGAGATATCGAAAAATCCTTTTCACTGCTCTCCAGTGACCCCTTCCAGGATTTGATTGATATCTACTCACCAGACCGACTGCGTAACATATGTCTGGTCGTGTACACAACATCGCATACATTAGACTTCCCACTGCGCTGGAATAAGGGATTTTTCGCATCTCCCTTATATCTTCCTGAGTTTTCGGGCACATCTCAAGACTCAGACCATCACACTTGGCGATTGGAGTATCAATGGGATTACAATCACTCATCCCAAAGCGTTCGAGAATTTTCTTAATGTAGGACTCTTGTGAAAGAGCCAACATTCTTCTCGATCGATCTCTCTGGATCTTAACTCCAAGGATGAACTCAGCTTCACCCATGTCGATCATGTCGAAGCTCAATGACAACCATGCCTTGATCGTCATCATATACTGAATGTTGTTCCCAGCCAACAGTATATCGTCCACATACAGGGACAGGATCACAAAAGAGTTATCAGATCGTATCAAGTAAACACAATGATCCTCCTCGATCATTGTAAAGCCATAAGATATCACCTCCTCGTGGAATCTTAGGTACCACCGCCTGGATGATTGCTTTAGGCCATATATCGACTTCCGAAGTCGACAGACCTTGTCCTCATGACCTACTAGAACGAACCCAGAGGGCTGCTCTATGTAGATCTCCTCATCCAGATTTCCATTAAGGAAAGCGGTTTTTACATCCATCTGATGCAACTCTAGATCCATGCTCGCGACAATCGCCAAGAGTAGACGGATCGATGTAAATTTGACTACGGGGGAGAAAGTCTCCTCGTAATCAATGCCCTTTGTCTGTGTGTAACCCTTGGCTACTAGACGGGCTTTGTATCTTTCCACCGATCCGTCGGCCTTCCTCTTGATTTTGAGAACCCACTTGTTCCCTATGGCCCTTCTATCCTCAGGTAGGTCAACTAGGTCCCAGACCCCGTTGACCCTCATTGATTCCATCTCCTCTTTCATGGCCTCTAGCCATTGGTCCCTCATAGGACTCTCGAGAGCCTTCTCAAAGGTTTGAGGTTCTTCATCATCCTCAGGAGTCACGATGAGGATCTCATCCTCTATCGGAAAATGACGTCGGGGTACATGTCCCCGACTACTCCTACGAGGAGGAGGAGCCTCCTCACCTCGAGATGGGTTACTCCCACTAGGACCAAGATCCATTGTAGGCTCTTGGGTCCCTCCCCTGGGCTCATTTGGGCCGTCAGGCTCACCCATCTCATAAAATGTGAAATCCTGGTCAATTTCGCCTCTCTTAGGGAAATCCTTTTCCAGGAACGTAGCATTACGAGATTCAATCTCGGAGACCGTGCCATCAGTACGTTCACCTAGGAACACATGTCCCTTAGAATGTTCAGAGTACCTTACAAAGATACATTTCTTTCCTCGTGGGCCTAACTTGCCGTGTGGGTGCGAGGAATCGTGAACGTATGCGGCACAACCCCATGGTCTCAAATGGCTAAGGTCAGGCTGCCTCCCTGTCCAAAGCTCGTATGGGGTACTGACTACGGACTTGGTTGGAACACGGTTAAGAACGTAGGCGGCAGTCAACAATGCGTCTCCCCAATGAGAGATAGCCAAATTGGCCTACGCCATCATCGATCTTACCATCTCCAACAAAGTCCTATTCCTTCTCTCAGCTACCCCGTTCTGCTGGGGAGTAGCAGGAATAGTCAACTGTCTCGTAATGCCCTTCTCGAAACAGAGCTCTTTAAACTCTTCAGACAAGTACTCACGTCCTCTATCGGTTCTGAGAGTTTTAATTCTCAAGTCTAACTGGTTTTCTACCTCGCTAATAAACCTCCTGAAGCAATTTAATGTCTCAGACTTGTGCGAGATAAGGTAGACGTAACCGAAACGCGTGTAATCATCTATGAACGTAATGAAATACGTGGCTCCGTTTCGGGCTCTCACATTCATAGGTCCACAAATATCGGAGTGGATCAATTGCAATGGGGTCCCAGCCCTCATTGCTTTTCCAAATGGTTTCCTCGTCGCTTTGCCGGCTAGGCAAAACTCACATAAGGGCAACTCGATCCGGGTTAGCGGGCCCAACAAGCCACTCGTAGCTAACCGGTTCATTCTCTCTTGCCCTATGTGGCCAAGTCTACTATGCCAAATTGAAACATCATCAACTACGCTATCAGATGTATACGCAATAGAAGACAAATCAGAAATTTTATTAAAGGAAACCAAATCCAACGCATAAAGTCCATCATGGACTAAACCAGTACATAAAACAGAGTTATCGTAAATGACAGAAACACTCAAATTTCTGAAAATGATAGAGTATCCTAAACGATCTAAACAAAGGACAGAAATGAGATTCCGCCGAATCTCGGGAGCATACAACACATGATGCAGGTATAGGACTTGGTTACTTGGCAGCATCAGCTTGCATGTACCAATCCCCTTCACAACCACAAATGCTCCGTTCCCCACGTACAACCTCCTCGCTTGGGGACTCAATCGGCGGAACTCCACATATGCGCTCCTATCTCGAGCTACATGGTCGGTGGCTCCTGAGTCTACAATCCACAAAGGAGAAGAGTTAGTAAGCATCACAGTGGATGAAACATAACTCATACCATGTAAAGAAGAAGGACATACCTTTCGCTCGCCACACTCGCGAGCGAAATGCCCAGATTTGCCACAAACGTAGCATTGGACTTTGCTCTTATCGAGCTCCTTCTTCTTTCGTGTCTGCCCTCTATCAACAGTTTTCGCTGCTGGCTTCCTCTTAGCCTGGCTAGGTTTCTTGTCATATTTGCGCCATTTACGCTTGACGCCCTTGGAGCCCTTACTCGACTCCGCCACATAGGTATGACCAGAAACCGACCTAGCCACCTCCTGGCGCTCCTCCTCGAGCTCACAATGCCTACGCACGTCCATGAAAGTACGAATACTCTCAGTGTGCGTGAGGTAGGTCTTTACAACATCCCAGGAGTCAGGCAAGGACTGGATTACTCCCAGTACCTGAAGCTCATCAGACATTGGCTCCCCCATGTTCTTTAAAGAAGCGATCATACTTGACATATGTATTAAATGCTGTTTCATGCTATGATCGGGTCTCTTCTTATAGGTAATAAACCTATAAGTCAGCATCCTCAGCTTAGGAGCTGACCGGGAGCCAAGGTGCTCTCTCAGAGCACTCCAAACCGACATCGCAGTAGGATACTGCTCGTACACTGGAATCAGATCATCGTGCATGCTGCTAAGGAGGATGACCCTAGCTTGGCCATCCTTCTTCTTCCATGCACGATACGCCTCCTCATCCAGTTTCGCCTGAGGCGTATCACCCACCCCGGGGTCTGTCATCTCGTGTAAGAGAACCTCCGCTAGGTCCTGCTCCTCGAAGACAAATTGAACTTTACGGTGCCAAATCTCATAATTGTCACCGTTCAACTTGTCTCCCTTAACGAGATCAAGTACGATATTTTTTGTCGCAGCCATTGTCTCTGTCACACAGAAAGAAAGAGACGTTAGTGACTAATAATGCTTATTTTCACAATTTCGTACACCCTACGAATTAACAATCCAAAATGAATCGAGTATTGACCCCAAAGTGAGCATATGAGTCAACGGACACCATACACCACAACCCGGGACCTCATCTCATCATCCGGACTTTAATTCGGTGCACAAAATCCCACAAATAGTCACAAATATGCACATAGGACCCCCAAAAAAATTGAAAAAATCAATTTTGGACGACCTGACGCGCCGCCGGGGTTCCCCACGCGCCGCCGCTCGCCGGAGGTGTACCTCACGCGCCGCCACGCGCATCCACGCGCCGGCGGCAGCCTGCTGCACGCGCCAGACGCGCGGCGCGCTGCTCACGCGCTGCCACGCGCCACGCGCGGCTTGGCTCACGCGCACCCAGTCGCAGCGCGTGGCTCACGCGCCTCACGCGCTGAGCCGCCCCTGAGCCGGGTCCGACCGGGTCGGTCAACGGGTCAGGGTTGACCCGACCGCCCGGTCAACGGTCCGGGTCTGACCCGGTCGGGTCGGTAGCGGGTCGGTCCGGGTCAGGGTCCGACCCGACCTCCACACCGCCATCCGCTTCACGCGCCTGTGTGGCGAGTGCCATGCACGCGCCTGCTGGACGCGTCCTCTGGCGCGTGCTCTTCACGCGCCCGCGGGTCTGGGCTTCTTCTTCTTCGTCCAACGGGTCCTGCAACGGGTTTTTCGACCCGATTCTCCGAAAACCCATTTCCGGCTAATTTTTACGACGGTTTCTGCCGAAAAAAATATTTGGACTTCCCACATATATTTGGAACTCGTTTTTTTTTGAATGATTCAAGCCCTAAACACGGCGAATCATTTGTCCAAATTTTGGCCCTCCGCGGCCTCGCCGGAAATCCCAGTTTCCGGCAGCCAATCAATGCAAAATGCATGTCAAAACGTAGATCCATGCACATGGAACACTAATATGCCATTTATTTAGATCAATGATCCCTCTACACGGATAGATCTAGGTTTTTAAGTTTTGGGCACCCTTAGGGCCGAAAACTTTAACTTCAATTTTCATGGCTTAAACATGCTCCAAAAATTCAGGAAAAAATATATTTGAGATCTACGTGACATGGGTAACGTCACGGTATATTCGGATTCACGAAACTCATCCGTGATCCGAAACCCATTTTTGCAACCCCATATTTTTATACCCAAAAAAATATTCCGAAAATAATTTTAATAAATTCAACCTGTCTCTGATACCAATGTTGGATTTATATGCACATACACATGCGGAAGCGTGCAAATATTTTCGGAATCATAAAAGGTTAGGGTTTTTGGGCATACCTCAAAAGTAGATTGCAAATTAATCTGGGGAACCGCGAACCTCGATCAATCGACCTCGCAGTCGGGATGATAACCACAAAAGATGAGCTATCACCGCAGCACCACGACCCCTCAATCGAATCCGGTGACAAATTCTCTTCGCAGAATTTTTCCCTCTTTCTCTCAATTGTCTCCTCACAATCTTTTTGCAATGGTTGTGTTTTCTAGGGTTTTGCCCCTAGTTTCCATATGTCTCCGTCACCACAAATGGTAGGGAGTTCAAATCCCATAAGTTACCATTTGTGCATATGGAAAGTGGGATATTTCATTTTTCCAAATAAGGAAAGATGCCCCACGTGGGCATTCATTCCTTCATACCTAAATCCAGAGTTTATCAATGGATTTTGTGACTTCTGAGATCTTTTAAACTAGTAGATTCAGGGAAAAGGGCTTTGTTAATAGAAGAGAAAAGCATTACACTTGATCATTTTTTCACCATTTGCTGTGCCTATTTGTGCCTCACTAGGAGCGGTAGGTTTATGAAAATGTAGTATCGTAGAAATGAGGCATGTGTCTAGTGGATAAGGAGGGCCTTTTTTGTTGTCGAAACATTGAAGGTTGTCCTGGAACAAATTTTTTGTCAGCCAACGCATTCACACAAATACGGAAGGTTGTCTTGAAACTAATGTTCGCTTAGTCTACACATTCATGGTTACAATTATAGTCAGCCAAGCTTTACATTATATTTGGGAGAATGGTAAGGGAAAATAAATGGTAGGAAAGAAATTGATGGGAAATTAGGAAAGAAACAACTGGAAATAGCACAAAAGAGGTGCAAACAAACAAGAACTACGTTGTTGTAAGATTCACGAAATCAACAATGTCCATAACCGAGGAAAATAATTTTCAAAAGGCTAGTAGCAAAACTTAACAGAGGTTGTTTGTCCCTGCTAAAAATCCTAGTGCTATACCTGTATGGAACCCACCAAAAAGGAGCTAAAGTGTTGAAGTTAGAGAATTATTTTGCATTAGTGGTATTTATGAATGATTTGAAGCTTCTATACAATGAATAAGAAAGAGAAATAAGGATGAACTATTTTACTGTTTTAGGAAAACACCATTTCCGCTTGTAGCAGGCTAGGACAGAATCAGATCAACTATTGGCCGATGCGCGCCGATGTTTAAATGAATGGTATATATGGGTTTCCTCCTCGTGACAGTGTCACAGACACTACAAAAAAACACGGTTTTAGCCACGGATTTTCGCGATGGAAAAAATTCGTCGATATTTTGCGACAGATTTAGCGACGAAAAACTTTTTCGTCGCTAATTTGCCACAAAATTTGCAACAGGAAGTCGTGGCTAAATTAGCGACGGACACATCATTCGTAGCAAAATTCGTCGCTAATTAGTGACGAAAAAATTTTCGTCACTAAATTCGTCGCTAATTGGGAACAAAAAATTTTTTGTTGCAAATTTCGTTGCTAAATATGACAAAATTTTGCCACAAATTTAAAATTCGTCTCAAAATTTAATCTTTTTTAAATAGAATTTTATTTTTTTATTTTTATTTTTCTTTTATGTAATATTTAAGTTAAAAATCAATTTAGCGACGGATTTATTTTCCGTCGCTAGATGAAAATCTCAATCCGTATATCCGATAATTTAGCAACGGATTAAAATCCGTCGCTGAATTTATTTTATTTTTATTTTATTTTAATAATTTCAGCGACGGATTCCCAAATCCGTCGCTGAATTTTATATTCTTTTAATTATAATTTTATTTTATTTTAATTTTATTTTATTAATTTGTATTAACAAATCATATTATTATTTTATAATATTTTAATTTACATTTTATTTTATTATATTATATTTCATTTTTTAGAAGAATAATGTTATTTAATTCTTAAAAAAACCATATATTTTATTTTATTTAAATTATATATATATTTTAATTAATTTATTATTTTTCTTACTATTTTTGTTTGATTTAAAATTTTTTATTATTGTATAGGTAATTTTATTTTATTTATATTATTTTATTCAATAATATAAAATTTTTAATTAAATATTAATATGCCTGCGCGAGCGCCGGCGCATGCACGCACGGGCGCCTGCCTGCCTGGGCGCCCGCGCCCTGCGCGCACTTGTCTCGGCGCTTGCGGGTGCCTAGGCAGGTGCGCGGGCGCCCAGGCACGAGGGCGCCCAGGCAGGCAGGCGCGGGCGCCCGCGCCCCAGCAGGAGCGCGCGCACGCCCGCGCGTGCCTGCCTGCGCGCCCGAGCCTGGGTGTACCTGCCTGGGCGCCCAGGCAGGCGCGCGGGCGCCCAGGCAGGCGCGCGGGCGCCCGCGCCCAGGCAGGCGCTCGCGCGCGCCCGGGCACGCCTGCCCTGGGCGTGCCTGCAGCAGGCGCAAGGGCGCCCACGCAGGCAGGCGCGGGCGCCCGCGCCTGGGTTCCCTTTGTTTTAATTCTAAAAAGACATGCAGATGGAGGGATTCGAACCTTGGACCTTCGATTTCGGATTTGAGCAAATCACCACTCCACCATCACTTGGTATTAGTGATATGTGATGATATTTTTGTTTTCTTTTTTCCACCTTTTTGTTTCCTATTCTTATTTTTTTTTTCTTTTGGTTTTTTTTTTCTTTTTATTTTCATTTCTTATATATAATAAATTTATTGAAATTTGAATAAAAATATTTTGTGATTAAATATATAGATTTTTTAAATTATTAATATATTATAATTTATTGATAATTATAATTTTATAGTTTTAAGATACATTTTTAAATTATGGATTAAAAAAATAAAATAAAAATGAAAAAGAATAATAAAATAATAAAATAAAGAAAAAAAGAAGAAATCAAAATATAATATTAATATATTTTTTAATTAATTTATTATTTTATTTTAAATTAGTATTTTATAATTTTTTATTTTATTAAAAATTATCATATTTATTAGTTTTAATTAAATATTATTTTAGGTTGGTGGTATAAAAGAAAAAAGTTTTTATATTTATTATTTTAAATTGTTATTATATATTATTTTATTATTATTAGAAAAATGTGAAAAAAAAGATAATAAATAATAAAAAAAAAACTTTATATCACAATAATATCGTTGGCTCGGTGGTTTACAGGTTGCGTGTGTGCAGGAGTTCGTGCAAGAGTTCGGAGTTCGAACCACGGTGGAGGCAGAAGTGCGACATTTTCCAGCAATTAAGAGTTGATGCTGCTGGCTCGGGCGGTCAGGTTGGGTTGGTGCTGGGGTGGGTGGGCACGTGGATTTGCAGGCTCATGGGCAGGAATTAGCGACGGATTCGGAATCCGTCGCTAATTCAGCGACGGATTTTAGCGACGGATTCCAAATCCGTCGCTAATTCAGCGACGGATAATTTTTTGACGAGTTTGTATTCCGCTAAATTAGCGACGAATTTTAGCGATAAAAATTATCTGTCGCTAAATTTAGCGACGAATAATTTTTCGTCGCTAAATTTTGTGATGAATTTTAGCCACGAAAACTTATTTGTTGCTAAATTTAGCGACGGATTCCAGATTTTCGTCGCTAAATTTAGCGACGGATTTCTAATTTTCGTCGCTAAATTTTTGCAACGCGTTATTAGCGACGAAAAATTTTTCGTCGCTAAATCCGTCGCTAATGTTTTTAGCGATGAAATTTTTTAAAATTTCCGTCGTTAAATTTGTGGCTAAAACGCTATTTTTTTGTGGTGAGATCTAACAAAATTGTATCATACCAATGGTTCTGTCAAGTGTGGCCTAGGGAGAAGGTCCTTGACAAGTGTGGAATAAGATAAGTGCTCAAACAAAACAATGGAACATAGCAGTAGCTCCATGTTTAAAAAGAATGTTATAGTGTGAAAAAGAATGCTTTGATGAAAAAGAAAAGGAGTAGAACTTTAATAATGTTGTGGGTATGGTTGAAAATAGTTGTGGGTAAAGCAAATTGGTTGTATGGTCCTTGTGATCGTGAAACACTGGTCCCATCTTGTAAACACAATAAACATATAGACAGTCTAGCGTTCATATTCAGTGGTGCAGTAATCTATATGATTCCTTGTCTAGAAACTGGCCTTCAGAATTATCTTTTCTCGTTTCCATTACAGCAACCTATCCACCTTATTTACCATGCCCAGATTTTACATAGGCCAAAAGATGATCTGGTTTATGCTATAAATCTTTTTAAATGTGATTGAAATGGTATGTGTGAATTGGTTATATGGTTTGCCTCTTACTCAGAAGAACTTCATTTCAGGTACTGCATGAAGTTTTCTCACCGTCAATTGTTCATATAAATTTCAAATCAGCCAATATATTGCTAGATGCAGATCTCAATCCACACCTTTCGGACTGTGGCCTTACAAGTTTTGTTCCAAATGCAGATCAGGTAATTTTGAACCATCTTAAGTTTGACTAGGTAAGTAAAATGCTATATGCAAGCTTCTGCTGCATCTGACTCGATAAAAAAATGTGCCACATTTATGTATCATGCATTGTCTCACAGACATGAACAAACTGGTCCCAGATCATATCTTGGAAAGAGGATACTATCATGCTTATTTGCTGTTTCTCACTCTTGACGATATTGATCTTAAAGTCTGAAGACAGTCAAAGATGTTAAGCAAGGTAATCATGTCTCTAAAACCCTTACTATCCTCTTTAAGAAAGAGGAGAGTATCATAAACAAACGGAGGGTCGAAAACATAAACATCGTCGCCTCCTATCCTAAAACCAGGAAAACAAAAAAAAAAACATTGATACGAGGCCCTCTCTTATTAACCTACCCAAAGGGTCTACCACGAGAGTATAAACAAAAAAGAAAAGAGGGCTTCATGTCGTAATCCACAGGAGGCTAAGAACCAAGTTTTAGGCTTACCATTAAAAATGACAGGATAGTTGGCCGAGCTTAAGCACCTTCTTATCCATCTTATCCAACGAAAATCAAAACTCTTATTTTCCAACACATTATCTTGGGGGCATCAATACATTATATCCTTTCTCAAAGACTATATTTGGAACTACTCTCCTTTCATGCTTCTCAACATAATTGACACCTCATTATCAATAAAAGCCTCACCTAGAATTTGTCTACTTCCAAAAAAGCGCTTTGGTTGCAAGACATTTTGTAATCTAACACCACATATAACTTATTAGCTAAAACTTAACCACAATTTGATAAAAATTTGTGATCGGACGGGTTGTTCTAATCCCTTTGCCTTCAAGAGAGCGAATTTCTTTGGATTAAGGGCAATAGAAATAAAGTCCTGCTACTACAAAAAAACCACAGTTTTAGCGACGAATTTAGCGATAAAAATTTTAGAAAAATTCGTTACTAAAAATATTAGCAACGGATATTTAATTTTTATCGCTAAATTTAGCGACGGATTTAAAATTTTTGTCGCTAAATTTATAATTTATATTTTACTTGATTATTATATTAATATTATATTATATATATTTTATAACTTATATATATATATATTATTTAATTTATATTTTGTCTATATTTTATTTAATTATAAATTAAATTTAGTGATGGATTGGATTTCCGTCGTTAATTAGAAACGAGCAAATGCGGCTTACGCACCCCAACATGACCCACTCACATGCTCGGATGAGTCCTTTTGCTCTAGCTTACGCACCCCCTGCTCCCCTACCCAACTGCTGGCCCATGCTCACGCGCCGAGAATCGCCATCTTGCTCCACCTCACGCTCCTGCCCTGCTGCTCCACTCGAGTCCGCGCCTGTCCGCCTGCCCCTGGTGCCTCTGGCCTGCGCCCTTGGGAAAAATCCCTCCGTATGCCTCCCCCACTGATCGAACCTGTGCACACACGTGAAAATATAAAAACACCCGACCATCGAAACAAATGTTACCTTTAATCTTAATCTTTTTTTTCTTTTTACTTATTATCTTACTCTAACATTATTCTAAAAATAATAAAAATAATATAAAATGATTTTAAAATATTTGTTAGTTTAAAATGTTAATAATAATGTTAGTTTACTCTGACATTTGTTACAAAATATGAATTTTATTTTATTATTTTATATTTAAACATCATATTTATTATTTTATAATATTTTAAATAATATTTTCAAATAACATTTTATTTTTTTCTTTATTTTATTTTTAAATATTTTATTATTTTATTTTTAAATATTTTATTATTTTATTTTAAATATAATAAGATATAATATAATAAATAGAAAATATGATAAGATATAATATATTAAATAAAATAAATAATAAATATAAAATATATAAATAATAAAATATAAAAAAATAAAATGTTAATTTAAAAAAATTAAGGATTGCGGAATCTGTCGCTAAATAATAAAATATTTAAAAAAATTAAATAATATTATTCTTTAAAAAATAAAATAATAAAATAAAATGCTAATTTAAAATATTATAAAAAAATAAATATGATTAGGTAATATAAATTAATAAAATAAAAGAAAATATAAAATGTTAATTTTAAAAAAATTAAGTTTAGCAACGGATTCAGGTATTCATCACTAGATCCGTCATTAAATAATAAAATATTTAAAAAATTAAATAATATTATTCTTTAAAAAATAAGAATATAAAATAATAAAATAAAATAAAATATAAAATGTTAATTTTAAAAAAAATTAAGTTTAGCTACGGATTGCGGAATCCGTCACTAAATCTATTGCTAAATAATAAAATATTTGCATTAAGATAGCTATTTCAGATAGTCACTTCTACAGATATTGAAAAGGTAGAGCCCTTATTCAATTCCTTATCAGGAATTGCGGGGTCGTAGGAACATATAGATTATGTCTATTTTTCACAAGTTGTATAAATTCTCGTATAGTAATGTTCGACATTGTTGATATAGTCTATCTCGTAGTAGTTAACTTGAGAGAATTTTAAATGAGGAAATGCGGGTATAAAATGTCCTTAAGAGGCTTACTAGTCTAGTGCATTTCTTATTTTGCCATTACAAATCTAGCTCAGCCAGCTCTTCTCTGATAAAGCTATTCTTTACAGAGGGTTTAATGTTAGTGATACGAGAAGAAACAACTAAATAATATTATTCTTTAAAAAAATAAAATAATAAAATAATAAAATAAAATGCTAATTTAAAATATTATAAAATAATAAATATGATTAGGTAATATAAATTAATAAAATAAAAGAATAATAAAATAAAATAAAATATAAAATATTAATTTAAAAAAATTAAGTTTAGCAACGGATTGCGGAATCCGTCGCTAAATTAGCGATGAATTACTGAATCCGTCGCTAAATTAGCAACGGATTTTGGAATTCGTCGCTAAATTTAGTGACTAATTTCTAATTTATCGCTAAATCCGTGGTTAAATAATAAAATATTTAAAAAATAAAATAATATTATTCTTTAAAATATAAAAAAATAAAATAATAAAATAAAATGCTAATTGAAAATATTATAAAATAATAAATATGATTAGTTAATATAAATTAATAAAATAAAATAATAAAAAAATAAAATAAAATATAAAATGTTAATTTTAAAAAAATTAAGTTTAACATTTTATATTTTATTTTCTTAATTTTCTTTTATTTTATTATTTTATTATTTTGAAAGCATGTCAATAGATGGACAACTGTCTATCAGTAGTCATCCGTCTCACTTCCACCATCCTCTTAAAACTACTGTTTGATCTGCTTGCCAGACGAGATAAATCGTCAGACGTGAATGTATGAATTATTGTGTTTCTTACCGATGATAATAACGAATGAAGATGAACAATTGAAATTTCGAAAATAATTAAATTATACGAGAGAAGCGAATGGATGTAAAATACAAAAAATACGAATGGTGAACTCGACAGTCGTGACTAATTGAAAATTATTTATTACAAATTTGTTGAATTATTCATTGTTGAAAATTATCAAATTGGGGGAGAATTGTAATATTCAATATATATTTAATTTGATTTCATTATTTAGAATATGTTAAAAAGAGAAATACAGTTAAAAATACTTCCTAACAGAGTATTGAAGAAATTTTATTTGGAAATTAGTCATGAATTTTGAAATTCTGGTAATAAATTAGCGACGAATTTAGTTACGAATATTTTATTTGTGATTAATTAGCGACAAATTTAGTCACGAATTTTGGAATTTGTTGTTAAATTTTGTGACAATATTTTTACTGTGACTAATTAGTGACGGAAAATTTTTGTAGCTAATTAGCGATGAAATTTACCACGAAAATTTTTCGTGGCTAAATTTGGCGACAAAATTTGCGATGAAATATTTTTGTTGCTAAATTTAGCGACGGATAACAGAATTCGTGGCAAAATTTAACTACGAAATTTCTATTCGTTACTAATTAACAACGAATTTTACAATGAAAAATTTTTCGTCTCCAATTAACGACGAATATAGCGACAAAAGTTTTTTCATCGCCAAATTACGACGAATTTATCTACGAATAATATATTCGTTGCTAATTTAGTCACGAGTATATTTTCGTCACTAATTTCATTCCAAATTTGTGACGAAAAAATTTTCGTCACTAAATTTATAGTAAAATAGTGACGAATTTTTTCCATCACTAAAATCCGTTACTAAAACCGTATTTTTTTTGTAGTGTGCTCATGTTGACCTAGGCAGCTGAGTATTGGAGATTCATAATAGTTTGGAGGTTACTACGAAAATAGGATTATTTTAGTTTTACCCTAAGGTTAAGATTTTTTATCCCTCCTTTACGGGACCTTAGAAATAACTAGCAATTTATTGCATTGAATTGAAAATTAATTAGATTAATCAAAATTAAACCAAAAAATATTGTATTTTCTATATGTTCATACTTAACATGTTGTCATTTTAAATATTTGCACATGAATAACTATTTTGTAAGTGATCACAACTAACATACTGCGGCACGTTGCCATTAGTCATCCACTTGAATAGGTGCACCTCTTAATGTTAGAGTTGGAGTCTTGGATATCTATCTAATTGATCTCCAATTAGGTTTAGATTTATTAGATTATATCTGGTCAAGGTATCTAATTCTATTTTCACCGTATACCATGGTCCCATGGTTTTAAATTGAGCTATGCTTTTTGTAGGCTCTTTATTGATAGAAGTGTTTCCCATTATCAATTTTTTCTCAAGTTCTTCAACAGATTCGAAACTAGTAGGCAAATGTTGTGCAATATGTAATTGTAAATGACACATATTCCGCCCTACTTATGATGTTTTTTCTGACATATTCATAGATGATTCTTAAATCAGATTTTCCTGGATCAATTAATACTAATGTGATCCGGGGATAAATCGTGAATTGAACCTGATTATAGTAGAGGTTTCCCTTTACTATTCCTAGAATCTTATCTCTAGTATCTGATAATCGATCATCTACTATTACAAGTAGAATTGGTGAATCTATTTTTCCACCATAATTAACTTTCACGCTTATTCGAATACATCCTATGTGGATATTATTTCTCGTTTCTCTAGGCATTCTGTCCGAAATGAGGAATAAGATGAAATATATCCACATAGAAAGTATTCGAATAAGTGTGAAAGCAAACTATGATGGAAAAAAAGATTCACCAATTCTACTCGTAATAGTAGATGATCGATTATCAGATCTTAAAGATAAGATTCTAGGAATAGTGAACGGAAATCTCTACTATAATCGGGTTCATTTCACAATATATCCTCATATCATATTAGCATTAATTGATCTGGGAAAATTTGAATTAAGAATCATTAATGAATATGTCAGAAAAGACATGATGAGCAAGGCGAAATATGTGCCATTTACAATTACATACTATACAACATTTGCCCTAAATTCTAGTGTACACAGTTTTCAGTTTGAAGAAAAGAAAACAATTGAAATCGAAGAAATCGATATTAATTTCAACATTATAAGTATAATTTATGAGAAGATGGTAAAAAAAGGAGAATACAGTATGTTTCTTATAATTTGCCATTGCATTAATTTAATTATATGTTTCTTATCCACAACGTCATTAGTTGTAGGAGAGTGATATAATATAGATTGAAATTGGAGATAAGTGTATTTCAGAATCAGTTAGTTTCATGTTAGGATAATCCACCACCAAAGTCATTCACTTGTTAAAACATTTGATAAAAACGTTTGAGTATAAAAGAGAGATTTGTATATGGTATTTATTAATTTAGAAAAAGTATATGATTGGATTCTTAGGGACATATTATGGTGGGTATCGATGAAAATGGGTCTCTTTTAAATATATTAATCTTATCAAAGATATATACAAGAAAGTTGTTATCAATGTAAGAATATGTGGGCTTTTAGTGATAGTTTTTCAATTAACATTGGGTTCCACCAATATTAGGCATTAAGCCACTTCCTTTTCTATAATAGTGATGGATGAAATAACGAAAAGTATACAAGATAAAGTATCATGATATATATTTTTTGCATATGATATAATATTCGTCGATAAATCTAAAAAGAGTATTAGTATTAAATTGAAATTATGAAGGGGTACACTAGAATAGAAAGGATTTAGATTGAGTCCGTAAAAAACTTAATATATGAAATGTACATTTGGCAGTAGTCATCACAATGATAAGGAAACGATTATGTTAAAAGGATAGTAAGTGCAAAAAAGTGAGCATTTTAGATACCTTGAATCCATCACTTAAATCTATGGGAAAATAGATGGAGATGTGAATTATAGGTTTCAAACGGATTGAATGAAATGGAGAAATGCATTTAGAGTTCTTTGTGATTGCACGATACCATTGCAGTTGAATGGAAAGTTTTATAGAATTGCAATAAATTTTGTATTATTATATAGTACCGGGTGTTATATTATTAAACAATAATAAGAGTATAAAATGATCATAACTGGAATGGTAATGCACAGATGGATGTGTAAAAAAATTAGAAAAAATAGTATTAGAAATAAAGAAATACGTACTGAGTTAGGAGTGAGTTCTAAGACAAGAAAGTATAGACTAGGGTCATTTTGACATGAGCAACGAAAACTAAAAAACACACTAGTTAGGAGAATCGAATCCCTAAATGTAGGAGATTTAGTGAAATGACGGGATAAATTATTGAAAACCTGAATACAAATTATCCGTAAAAATATGAGTGTTAAGAGTTTAATTGAAAAGATGATTTTATATAGAAATGAATGATATAGGAGAATTTAAAATAGTTAAATCATCTCTTTTATTATTTTAAATTTCTATGAATAGTTTATTTTTTTATTTGTTTTTTTCATTGTTTTTTATTTTTATTTTTTAGTGTTATTTTCTTTATTTTTATTTTTAAATTTTAATTTTATGTATTTTTCTCATTTCCTATATTTATCTGTTAAACAGTCAATTCAAAAATTTGAGATTAAGATTTAAATTATTGTTATTATTGTTACATTATGGACAATTTATTTTCACTTATGTCCTTATATTATTTTTATTTTTTTAATTTTATTTTCTTTATTTTTGTTTTCAACTTTATGTTTATGTTTTTTTTTTCTTCTTTCTCCCCTATACTGATCTCTCAAACGGTCGAACTAAAAAAAGATTTGGAATTAATGCTCAGTTTGTTTTTTTTGCTGTTGTCGTTGTCGTCATCATTGTAACCGAGAAAGGCAAAAGAAAAACAAAAACCATCATTCATTAGTTTATGTATTATCTATTATTTGTTAAAAAAAAAAGAGAATATTTTGTTTAATATTTTTTCAATTAGGAGTGTAAGAATGAAACAATTGGTATGCTCTCTTATCCTTTTCCTGTTAATATATACTATCCAAATGTGATACAACATATAACCTTTCTAATCCCTACATCCAAAGATAAAAAAATTGGGGGGGGGGGAATGTGCTTGCAGTTTCCCACTCTTTCCTATTATTTCCTTTCCTTTAGAATATAGATTAAGCTGTTCTTTACCATCCCTTTAAAACTTCTAAAACGGTATCTTAACAAGAATAAGAATATGAATATGAATAAGAACAATAACAACAACAACAACAACAACAATAATAACAACAACAATACTAATAATAATAAGTAATTCTTATATAACATGCGGTGCTTTTAATTTTTAGCAAGCAAATCTAATTCAATGGGAGGATTAAGAGGGAAAGCATTGCTAGCACTTTTTGGAGAGAATATATGTGTGTGTGAGTGCGCGCACGTGCGCCTATTAAAGGGAAAAGAACATATGATTGTAGACTGAAATTAGAAAAAAAAAATGAAGTAATTGGAGAACCTAGAGGTCACATGTACCTCTAAAGAGGGATGCCAAATTTGAGAGCAAAAGCAATTTGACAAATCTTCTGATCAGATATATTAAGTCTGGTCTGGACTGCCAATTGGATCACAGCGGGAACGATTTTACTTTTGGTTACCACAAATCAAAACAATATTGCCTAAGGTCTTCATCATACCAAAAGTTGATAGTAAATAATGAAGATGCTTGTATGTAAGCGTTGTTTGTTAAAATGAAGGATTTTTTGTTAATGAATTTGTTCTATAGTTAGTGTTTGGAACAGAAGCTATTGGTAGAATTTTAATGAGTTGGAAAGAAGTTATGCTTCTCTAGTAAAATTTGTCATCTCCTAGAAGCCAGAATGTTTATTTGTCTCTAAGATTATTTGAGAATTTAGGATGTCCAAGATTCTTGCTTTCATCCTGGATACTCAAAAATCACAGACAATTGCTTTTTATTCTGTCTCTTCATTGAATAAAACTTGATATTGAAGATGTAATACTTGACAGTTCTCTATGATAAGTTACATATATAAACAGTTGCTTAAATTTTATTCAATCTGTTCAGGCATCCAGATATGGTGCACCTGAGGTGGATATGTCTGGTCAATATTCTCTAAAGAGTGATGTCTATAGTTTTGGAGTGGTCATGTTGGAGCTTCTTACTAGATGTACACCATATGGTGACTGTTTTGCACTAGCAATCTCATGATTGTGATGAGGAGATAAAATTTTAATTACTTAAATTACTGCATTCACTCCTTTACAGCTCAAGACAATGATTTGAGCAATCCCTGGTTCGGTGGGCTACACCTCAGCTTCATGACATTGATGCGTTGTCTAAAATGGTTGATCCATCACTCATAGGGCTTTACCCGATCAAATCTCTCTCCCAACTTGCAGATGTGGTTGCTCGTTGCATCCAGGTTGTTAAGAATATTGATATTTTTAAATTGAAGAAATTTTATTGAAAAAGTTTTGAAAGTTGTCAAATTGAAGAAGTTTTGGGAATATTGATATTTCTAAATTTTTATATTGTAAAGATTCTATTTACCATTTATGTTTTAGGGTTTTCCCTTATAAATAGGGTTTTTATATAATTTATTTATACACAATACACAATATATGAGTCATTCTCTTTCAATTTTCTCTCTTTATTCTCTCTGTTCTTTCTGCTTTATTTTTCTTTTTCTAACATTGTATCAAAGTGAAGAAAGAATACTTGAAATTCACCCTTAGTTATATGTTGACGAATAAAGTGGCAATCAATCTCAATATGCTTAGTTTGTTCATGAAATATATCATTATGAGCGATTTGAATGGCACTCTAATTATCACAATATATTGGAGTTGGAGAAGAACTAGGTATACCAAGATCACAAAGAAGCCTCTGAAGTCATAATAATTCTGTAATGGTGTCAGCAAGGGCACGATATTCTGCCTTTGTACTTGAACGAGCTGTAAAAGTTTGTTTCTTACTACACCAAGAAATTAAAGAATCGTCAAGAAAAATACAATAGTTTGTATATTCTACCTTTGTACTTGAACAAGCTGTAAAAGTTTGTTCTTACTACACCAAGAAATTAAAGAATCGCCAAGAAAAATACAATAGTTTGTAGTAAACCATCAATTAGTAGGATCACCAGATCAATCAGTATCAAAATAAGTACATAACTGATATTTCTTTTTCTAACATGGTGTCAGAGCACTAGGTGTTCGATCGGATATTTTTTTTCTACTCTTCTTATCAATTGGACTTCTTTTTTTTTTGCCTAGTTATGAAGAAATTGAATATTTCTCAACCTATTTCTATTGTTCAAAATTAGTCTGCTTTATTTCCTCTGTGTTATTTTGCTATTGAAGATTCTACTTCATTTTTAAATCTCTTTGCTTTATTTTGCTGGTTCTTTACGATATCTTATGGTCTGCTGCTTTTCTATTATTGAAGATTGTGTTTCATTTTTCAATCCTATTGCTTTATTTTGCTGGTTTTCGACAATATCTTACGATTTGCTGCTTTTTCTGCTATTAAAAATTGTGCTTTATTTTTTAATCCCTTTGTTTTATTCTGCTTTATCTCATAGTTTAGTACTATCATTGCTATTGAAAATTTTGCTGTTACTGCTTCTTATACTCAATTTGAGTATTCTGCTATTCTGCTTGGTTCTTCAATTCATTTGCTTTTTCTCTAAGTCTGCTGTTGAGAATTCTGCTATTACATTCTCTTTTACTCAGTTTGCTTTTTTTTTCTTTTGATAATCATAACCATACTGTACTCTCTACGATATCAGTTATGTGCTTATTTTGATATTGATTGATCTGGTAATTCTACTAATTGACGGTCTACTACAAACTATTACATTGTTCGGGTGGTTATTTAATTTCTGGCATAAGACTTCTCTATGATTTTGACTCAGCTTTTTTAGCGTCATGATGACTTACTACACAAACTTAAGATCACTTATCTACTTCCATCTTGAGTTTGAGGGAGGTGTTAAGAATATTGATATTCCTAAATTGAAAAAATTTTATTGACAAAGTTTTGAAAGTTTCCAAATTGAAGAAGTTTTGGAAATATTGATATTTCTAAATTTCTATATTTGTAAAAATTCTATTTATCTTTTTTATTTTAGGGTTTTCCCTTATAAATAGCGTTTTCTTATAACCTATTGATACACAATACACAATATATAAGTCATTTTCTCTCAATTTTCTCTCTTTATTCTCTCTGTTCTTTTTGCTTTATTTTCCTTTTTCTAACACAGGTAATACCTCAAACTGTGTTTGTTTGCTACAATAGAATAATCAAGTTTGTAGTCCCTTAATGAATTAGAGAGAATTTGGTAATTTTTAGTTTTTATTAAAATATAAACCTTCCCCGAAGCCCCCCAAACTGAAGGGGGTGAATTTTGAAAGAGTTACAGGAGATAGGAAGTTCTCCGAAAACCTCTATTTTCCCTTCATTTTAAAAAAACTTCCATACACTGCGTGTTAGAATTAATTGTCACAAATATGCAAGTATGATAATTTTTCGAAATAACTAAAAGATCAAAATTTTGAGCATACCTCAACGAATATTCACAGACAATTCGAAAACCACAATACCTTTCACGATGATCTCATAGTCAGGATGGTGATCATAAAAAGAACGACCACCATAGATTCACGACGCCTCAATTCTCAATTCGGTGACGAAAGTGACATCAAAATTTCTTTTAGGCGATCTCTTTCTAGATGTGTGCTTTTTCTCGTTCTGTTCCTTTGTGAATAATGCTCTTGAATTCTCACAATAGTATCAATAATCATCAACTCATGTAGGATACAATAATGGGGAGACAAGTTAGGGAGAGTGGAGATAATGGGTAACTATCCATTATCTCTTAATTTTAAATTCAAAATTAATTTAACCCTTTTACTATTTAGTAAAAGCCCCTTTGTAACATTATTTACCAACACTACGTAAGTTACTGAAAAAAGGTTATTTAACAAATATAATGCATCTAACCTTCCAAACAATTGGAATAATAATGTTTTCAACACAACTTGGTATAATTAATAAACTAACAAAAGATCTAGGAAAGTGAAAATTTCTTAGAAATAGAGTGAAATACAAGTTGGCTCAAGGGCTTGTGTTGTACAGTCAAAAGAAAATGCAAAAAGAAAAGCAAATCTTTTTTCTGTTACCTTCATTGCTCATCTTTAATATCTATTATCTATATTTTGGGCAACCGGAACCTGAGTTCCATCTACCAATGTTTGAAGCGGTTCAAGCGTGGTTCGGCTTGTCCCGCAAGCCAACATGAGCGGGAGGACTCCGGGAAATGAACAAGGTCAGTCTATTAAAACTGACATACCAGAAGCGCACGACATGTCTTAAGGGGAATTGAGATTGCATGTGATAAAACAAACCAATGGAACAAAGTAATTTGTTGATTCCTTGTACTTATTTTTTTTAAAAAAAAGTTTACATCTTTGATCTCAAAATTATAAATGACTTCCATTTGACTGGGCTAGTTTGTCTTCCTTTGTGCATTGTATTGTTGTGAAGCTGATAATTTAATGAAGAGAAGATCATTCTTCTACCACCTTATTTTGAGATATTTGAGATTGAGCCAAGAGCTTTTCAATATGCAGTCTCAAACCACTTATTTGGTCAATAGGGAGAGAGTGACTTGAGCGTAGTAAGCATTTTGAGTTCTCATTTTAGGTTCAGCTGGTGACTACCGGGCCATGGCCAACATCCCCCAGACCTTAAACGGAGTATAGCCCTGGCTGCCAATTTTTAGGCTTTGAAAGACACCATTACTTTTTTTTGTCAATAAGAAAACCTCAATCATTAAATGTAAACAATAGAAACCTGAAATTGACTAGAAAACACTGAATGACCCATTTTACATGGAGCGAGAACCATGTTCCAATTTTTGTCAAAATGACATGAGTAAGACAATATGATACTAGTATTCAGGACATATCTAAATTATAGAAGATAACATCATTCACCCAGCACTTAGAATAGAACTGGTATTGCAAATTAAAACCACTTCCATTGGAAACAGTTTTGTAAATTATCCAAACATTTCACTGGCCACCTACCACAATGGTTAGATTGAGTACTGGCATGAGGAGTTCATGGGGATCAAGTCATATAAACAACTGTCTTACTTGCATTGCAATTGTAAGATTTGAATGCTGATCGATATGCAACTGCAAATGTCCACAGATAACATTGAATAAGAAAAAAATAAAGGAATGTGATCTTGTATAAGCCATATGAAAACTACAAACACATCTGTAAAGTAATCTAATTTATGGTACTTAAGGACATCATTTTTGTTCAAATCAAAAGTCTTGCATATATCCAAAATTGCAGGTCAAGTAAGGCTATCACCAACATATCTGTTACAAAGGAGCCTCTCAAGTTCATCTGATGGACGCAAAACCTAATTCCATCAAGTAACAAACACTTATCAGCTAACAAATACATACCATACAATAGATCTATGATACATCCAAGGAAAAGTAACAAAAAAATAGTGATAAACATCTTTCCAAAAAAAATTATGGGGACCCCATCGCCACTATAGGACATTCAAACTGCTGTGGTTATGTAAGGTAAAGCACTTTAGTATTGGGATAGAGAATATTAAGTGGGACTAATTTGTGAAAAGGAACATATCCAATTGTTCCAAAAGCTCAAGCTGATGGAGAAAGATGTCTTTATTTTAGATCTTAATGAGGAGTTTTGCAAATAAAGGTGGCATGTAACATGAAGTTGAAAAGGCAATAAGGTTTTGGATCCTAAATGCGATATACATGCTCATCATACTATTGATGAAAATGTAATGGAATAGAATTCTAGGGAATTAGAAAGTTCATAGGTTCTTCTTTATTTAAGAATTTCCTCTGCTGTACTAATATGAAAGTTATTAAAAAAAATGTTGTGGTGGTTGTCTAACTTCTATTCCAATAAAGTTCCCAACCTTGTAATATTAAATATTTTAGGCCTATTAGCTCGACTACAAGTTTCTTTTCTTAGCTAGGACTTTTTTTTGTACCCTAGCTAGAGCCACTACCCAATATTTGAGGTTTCGCCCCAACTAATCTAGATTAATCCACTGTTGGGCCCAGCTTAGCTGGGACTTTTAACGAACCAGTTGTGTGGACTTCTTGATGATATCATATTAGTTAATTAGGTCGCTTTTGTAGGAGCCAAACATTATTTTGAATGCACCCTAAGTAGCTAATGACGTGGTGGAGGATATTAGGCAGAGGCAGTAAAGACGGTTGTTCTCAAGTTAAACATTAGACAGGCCTATGATGAGTTAATTTTCTTAGATTTGAGATAAGGAGCATCAAATATAGATAGAGAAGTTGCAAGGGGAGATTGTTTATCCACTACAGTTTTCTCTATTATCATTAAAGAACATAAATCAGCAAAATTCATCTTTCAGAGTTTGAAACTAACTTAATCCAAGTTTGGGGCTAGACCTAAATTGATTCTACTTAAAGAGCTGACAAGTCACATCATAATATAACTATCAACAAATGGTCAGTTGTCCCCAGTAGTAATTTTATCTACATAAAATTAACACCAGGGAACCAAATTTTATCATACTCATGATCTTGAACAGTTATCCTTGCTAGTAGCATTTTTGAAATGGTTGTTTCATGCTAAAGTGGCACATCAAGCCCCTTTGGCAGGAAGATTGTTTTGATTAAACACCATAATTTAGATTAAAAATAGTTCCAACACCAATGTTTGGATTTAGCCATCCAAATCTTGGTATTTGTAGGGCTGGGTGATCCCTTATCTCTTCTCTATTTAACTAACAGTAGTGTATGATTTGAACAAGATGATAGAGAGGCAAGTTGAATAAGGCATGATTAGAGAATGGTCTCAAAGTTGGAATTGAGTGTATTGAGTCTCTAATTTGCAATGTGCTGATAATGTTATACCTTTCTCATTAGTGAAAGAGATGGTTTGGTGACTCTTCTCATTTTGCTTCATATATATATTTTAATACTACCCATAGATTAATATCTCTTTAGCAATATACTATATAGAGATATTGAAGATGGGGTTGTAAATGATATAGCTTTTAGAATGGGTTGTAGAAAAAGTTGGTCCGCTGCTTAACTTAGTGTTCCTCTAGAGGATGACCCCAAATCTATTTCCTTTTGGGATTAGTGTTAAATAGAATCTCTGAGAGGCATGATGGTTCCTCAGGTGCCTTTAGGCAACCGCATCACATCCATTTCAATCGTGCTAGGCTAGTATGCGTATTTTAGATCTCTCGAAGATTGCCGATCAAAACAAGTTGATGATGCAAGATTTTGTGTGGTCTTGGGGGAAATGGTTGTGAAATTCCCTTGGAACCAAATTATTTATGCCTAGAGGAACTTGAAACAGATAATCTTTCGCAAAATGGGTGGGATGATGCCATCACTGGTGTTAACTTTACCTAGATATATTTGTTTATCATGGGGTCCATGCAGATTGGATATAGAGAAAGCATATGACTGCATTTAGTGAATTCACGCCCTATAGTTTCACTAGTGAAGGAGTCCAGTTCCATTGTGGATGCATAAGAAATTCTTTCTATAGATTTAAACAATTTGGAGTTTTTGAAAATTCTCAACTCATTCAATCAGCTGATTGAAGTTGACATCTGCAATTGATAGATAGCTAAGAATTCTTTCAATGGACAACCCTACACTTTTCTAGTTTTCTCCTGTAATGCCATCCATTAAAGCTGTATCACTTTTTGTCATCAATTCATTATTTTTCAACCTGTATGTTGCCACAACCACTTATACTCTCATATATGCCCATATGCGACCCTACAATCTCTTTGAAAAAAAGCAAGAGGAAGGCTACGTATATATACGTCCACTCTCCCTCTACCCCACACTAAGGCGGGAATCATTTTATGCACCAAGTGAGCCTTTTTTTTATGTTGCCACAACCACCTATAGCAAAAAAAATTCTCCATCATGAACATCCACAACCACTTCTCTGACAAGGTCACATTGGTCTCCATCTTGACCTAACATGCAAACCTTCTTGACAAGGCTGCGTATATATACGTCCACCCTCCCGGCTCAATAAATTATATAAATCTTAAATAGAAGTTTCAATCCTTTTCATCACCAATGGGGGAATGGGAAACCAACAAGAAATAAATGCAATTCTTCAAGATTTTTTTTATATGGATCATATCTAATAGGTTCCTGCTAGTACCGTGCACAATGAGATTCCCACGTAGAAAGTTTTGAGATAATGTATTGTGAATAGAAAGAGTGCCGACTTAATCCCTTAAAAAGGTTTTTATGTCCACACGCAAGGAAAAAAAACATGGTTAGTATTTTAGTGAGTTGGTATGTGCCATGATGAATCTATCCTCCTTTTTAGTTTATGAGGTGTTTTTCTTTCTTTCTTTTTAATAATAAAATCTTTATGAGAGGAGATAGGGGGTGTCTATCCCAAAATTTACAAAACTAATAATTCAAAACAAGTCTACATCTACATCCAATGTCTCTCTCGAAATCCAAAAACTAAAAGTAGATAACCACTTAGCTTCAAAGAATCTATAGAAGTCTCGACCCTAAAAAATTCACATCACATAATCCAAAAAATAGCCAAAGGAACCGCTGTTAAAGGCCTCTTCTTCACCTTATTCATCAAAAAATGCGAACAAATCCAGATTACATCTTCGATACACCCCGCCATTACCCGTGGACATCCAAGAAAATCAAAAACCATATTCCATAACTCTCTTACACGAGTAGGGATGAATTTATTCAGCTAAAACCAAAAAAATCATTTTACGGAATTATTTATATTTTGGATTATTTTTCAGGTTCGAACTATAATTTGGTTTATTTAGACGGTTATTGATTTTAGCAATTTTTATTTCGGTTAAAACGAATTAAGCGAATTAATTAAAAATATTATATAAATTTTGAATAATTTTTATTCATACAAATATTATTATAATATTATAATTAAAATTAAAAGGAAAAAAACCTAAAAATTAAAACTAATATAGTGGAGAGTGCACAATTAATGAAAACTTTTAGTTTCTACCTTTTAATTCCAAATTTTCAATGTTTGGTCCATTTTAAGGCTCTTCCACTCCCAAACTTGAAACTTTTATTCACACATCTCCCCTCCTTCTCCTATTTCACTCCTTTCCCACTTCCAAAATTTAAATTATTTAAAATTTGAAATTTGAGAATTAAATTATAAGTGAAATTTAAATTTTAAAATAACAGTTTATAGTCCCAAATTGATATGAATGATATATATTTCAATTACATAGATATGACTAGAAAGTAGTGTCACTTAAAAGTCTTTTATAATAAAATATTTTAATAATTTAGTTGATTTAGATGATTAAACTGAATTAACTGTTTAATTCGGTCAAACGAATTATCGGTTTTTAGTCTATTTGATTAGATTATGATTATGAAAATTATATAACTTAATTAAATTTGATATTTTAATTTTGATTATTTCAGTTATAGTTTAACCGAATACTCACCCTTACCTACGGGGGAAGTAGTAGAAGATGACAAACACACTTCATCTCAAATTTACATATATAACACCTATTCATAAGGAAGCTTTCCGGTCATGAGAGTACTTTCCCACATAGTTTCCCACCAAAAGAAAGAAACCTAAAAAGGGGTCTGCATCTTTCAAATTCATTATGAACCATAGGAGCACCAACCTGTAAAGAAGTAAGTTCAAGCTAAATTGCCCTTTTTTCCTTCTTGACCACCAAACAGAATCTATCATATTAACACTCAAATAACTCGAGACAATTCTCAATCATTCATATTACATGAAAAAGCAACATCCCAATATAAAGGGCCATCACCCACACCCTTGAATTTGGCTAGCCCGTACATATCAGGAAATTGATCCCTCAAACCTATCTCATCACGCCAAACATCTTAATAAAATATAAGTCGATTACCCTTACCTTCCCAAAATTTAACAAATAATGAAAACTTTGTCCAAACTTTATCAATCCACTTCTACAAGCTTACAAGAATTAGTCCTCTGCCTATAACCCTCCTCCCCAAATTGCACAACCACCACTTTTTGTCGTAAGAAATCTTGCTTAACCGTAAACCTCCCTACTATTTACTCATCAAGGATTCATTAAACACCATCAAAGGCTTTATACCTAAACCACCCCTTTCCAAAGGTTGCTTCACTATGCCCCATTTCACAAATGATGTTTATATCCCTTACACCACCCCACAAAAATCTTCTTTGAATTTGCTCCAGCTGCATAACCACACAAATTGCAATGGAGAAGAGAGACATAAAATAAACAGGTAAACTCATCAAACCACTTTTGATTAAAGTCAGCCTTCTACAAAGTTGCCACATTTGCTCTAGCTCCAAGAGGAAGACCCAAATAGGTGATTGGAAAGGAACCTAGACAACAACCCATCACCTCAGCAAGCTATGATCCATTTACACGCTCACCAAAAAGTATGAGTTCACTCTTCCTCAAATTAATTCTCAATCCCAAGACCATCGAAAAATACACCAGTAAACATCACAAATAAAACAACTAGAAAGGATCAGCACCACAAAAAATATAGTACCATCAGTAGACAACAAATAAGATATAACTTCACCCGCCTATTTCTCCTATCATCGAAACCACTTAACATACCGTCTTTCATTGCTTTCCATAACATTTTGGACAAGACCTCCATATTTATAATAAATAACACATGTGAAAGTGGATCCCCTTGACGAAGATCCCTAAATGCATGGAAGAGATTAGTTGGACAACCACTCACATAGCAGAAAAACAGGTAGTAGAGATACAGTATTTAATCCAATGGACCGAACCCCATCCTATTAAGCACATACGAATGAAATCTCCATATATGTGGTCATAAACAAATAACAAATGTCTCACCCTTCCTTAAAAAATCATCTACTACCTTATTAGCAATTAGAACACCATTTTGAGCCTATTGACTAAACCTTAACAATAAACTTATACATGTAACCCACAAGACTAGTAGGCCTAAAATCTTTAACATTCAAAGCAACAGCTTCTTAGGAATCAATACTAGAAAAGTGGAGTTTAAACTATGCACAAATTAACCAGTGTTATAAAATCAAAAAAATGCTCCCACAACATCTTCTTCATAGCACTCCAATTGACCTTCAAAAATTCCATAGTGAAACCATCTGAATGAGGAGTCTTGTCACCATTACAACTTTGAAAAGTTATCAAGATCTCTTCTATACTAAAAAAGGATTCCAAAGCCTTTTGTTTTTTATGAGTTAACCAATCAAACTCCAAACCATCATCCCTTGGTCAGTTCACACATGTTTCTAAATATAAACTCTTATAAATATTTAAGATAGCTACCTTTAACTCATCAAAATTATCCATCAGCTTCTTCTGTATAATGTTTCTCCTCCCATGAACTATTGTCATCCTATGAAAATATTTGTATTAAAATCACTTCTTTCAACCACAGCACTCTCAATTTTCCAAGGACTTCATCAAAATTATCTTAGTCAAATAAGCCTTCAAAACACTCCTTTCCATCCGTTCAGCCTCATTTAGACCCTCACTATGCTCCTTGAAATCCAATCTCACTATGCTACCCAACAACTCAGACTTGTGCCAACTAACATGCTTGAAAACATCACAATTCTATTGCTTTAATACTACTTTCAGTTCTTTAAATTTTTTAGCCATTGCATAACTAGAACAACCCCCAAAAATCATATCATTCCACCAGGTCTGAACGAGTCCTTACAAACAATTTGCCTTTAACCACATATTTTCAAATTGAAACAGAATTGGGTACCACCGAACTACTTACATCTCTAGGCGAATGGGATAATGATCTGATCTAGGTCGTTCAAGTAACTGCTGCACTGATACCAGCAATTGCTCATCCCAATCCGCATTCACTTAAAAACTATCTAAATGAGAAAAGGAAGGATTTTCCTTAGAATTAGACTAGGTAAAACAACCCCTAGTCGGAGGCAAGTTTAACAACCCACAATCATGCACATGGCATTGGAGAAATCCACATGTTTCGATCTCTCATACGAAAAGCACAATATTAAGATCACCACTAATCACCCAAGGGTGCTGCCATCTATGTTTAACACTTGCAATCTCATCCAGAAAAACCCTTGTTCTCAGCCCCTCCACACCCTTGTTCTTAGCCCCTCAGCAGGCCCATGCAAGCCTGTAAACACCCAATCCCACCGAAGGCCCATAAACTAAAGGCATGATATTGAAAACTTACCAATTCAACTATCTACTAAAATACCCCTGATGCTCCAACAATCCCTTACTCCAACCAATCGTAACTTCACTCTGGCCATAAGTTTTTCACTACACTCTCCTCCATAACATCAAACTTTTTTTCTTGCAAACACGCCATCCAGCCCTTTCACTTTCTCAAAAAATCTTTAATTACTCCTCTTTTCCCTCTCTCACCTCCACCTCAACAATCCCAAGATAAGATTTGACAAATCCATCAAGAATGTACCATCCCTTTCCCTTTCTCTTCCCCCTTACATCGACATTACCACGTTCATCCTCATTTCCCCTCGCTCTATCATAATTTAACGCAAATTCCAGTTTCTTTAGCTTTCTACAATGTTGTCATCCAACCCTTCAAGGTAAATGTTGTTCCTCAAAGCCACCCATTTTTTGACTCAAAAGAGCACCAAATAGTTGCATAGCTTGAACCTTAAAACCATCAATAGATAGACCAAATGATCTAGAGATCTCCACCATATGCTGTTGAGCCAATGAAGTAATACCATCTTGAACATCGACCCCCTCTATCCTAACAACTAGTTTTCCAAAACAGGAACCAAAGCCCATTCATTAACAACACCAATCTCCTGCTCAATAAGTCTCCTCCTTTATGGCCAGTAGATGAGTTATCATACCCAGGCCAATAGATGAGTTATCTACATCCAGCTGACTCACAGTCTCTCCCTTTTCTATACCTAACTTAACCCTGTTTTGATCCATTCCTTCCCCTTGAGCCAACGAGTCCCCCACACAAGTCTAGCAGTTACCCTGTCTCTCATTTGACCCCTCAACCTCCTGTTTAATCAAACTCTCAGCAGCTAAGGGATCATACCAGTTCAGAGTAATAATGAGGAACAAAGTAGCAACTAGATGTTGCTGAAACCCTACGATCTAATTAATAAGGATCAAAGCAGCAACTAGGTTCTCTCCAAATGAAAAAAGAAAAATAAGAATCCAAGCTTATGTGCTTTGCTTGGTTTAGTAGACTTTATATCTTAAAATTGTCCCTGACAATACCACATTTGCAGATCTTAGGATATGCTCTTATGTTTCACTATTTAAAAGTAGAAAGCTTCTTCTTTTTTTTTTCTTTTTTAATTGGAAATAAGCAGTAGAGGGCTTTTGTGACTTCAGATTGCCCAGGATTCAATAATTGAACAAAACAGTCATAGTCCTTATAACATGGTACAATTTAAGGAGAAAAAGCATACTCACATGTCACTCATGCACAAAGTTCATCATCCAATTTTAAGCATAAAATCACATAAATAAAAGCACTATGATCACACTAAGTTTCTTATCCATGGACAATAAGTATAATAATCCTTAGACTTCTCATGCATGGTGTTGGCTGCAGAAACATTAGATGTGGCCGAGCACCCAATATCTGAACAGTCCAAAACTAATTGCAGAAGCTTTTCACTTCCCTAGAAAATAGTCATGAGAAAAAAAATGAATTGTGATCCATGTAATGTAAAGAATAAATATATTGACATCAGCAATATTTAGAACTACTAAATATTATCCTTAAAGAAGGGAAATGGCAACATAATAAACAATACCAACCCCTGTGGATATTTGTCAAAGGAATGTTTCTAAAAGCACTGATATATTGCACCATCAAGAAGAAACACTATTCTATTGCAAAGGATGAATGTAGACAATAACTGATTTGTAAGGGTTATGACATTCATTTCAACCCATAAACACAAAATCCTCACAAATACCATATAATCCTACAATGATTCACCTCATATTTTCTTAACTCAAAGGCCTGTAATAGCGTTACCAAGGAATTTGGAAAAAAAGCTCGCTAGTGTCCTATGGCACTAGAGATGATTCATCAATCCTTATCCAATAGAAAATGTAAAATGAGTGGACAATTCATTTTACTAGTAGGGATAGAAATGATCACCCCAAAATGTTGGCCAAGTTATCTCCATTGTTATTCACCCAAGAGAACTATTCGCTATCTGCAATCAAAACACCAAACCACACACCTACCAAAAAAAGGATCCTGATCTCCACATCATAAATGTATCATCCTAAAAAAGATGTGAAATTTTCATGAAGAACCTAAACATAGTAGCCATTGTAAGGCCAACTAAGGTCAACTGCGTGATGAATCATTTTTTTTATGGAAAAAAGAATTATATTATATGTATTAGAGAATATGCATGAAGCTAAATGAGATTTTCAAGGTAAGCCGACTAAAAACCTCAGAGTAAAAAGGTCTCATTTTCTGTAACAAATCATTTGCATTGATTATATTAAGCATCCCATAGATTGAGTGACAACCTTAACTTTCACATGAACCATTTGTCTTTCAAATAATTTGGTTAAAGGGGAAAGGAGGATGTGAGGAAGGCAAATGAGACAATGAAAGAATGATTTGCAAGAAAAAGTATCAGAAGCATCGACACACCAAACTCTATGGTTACCCCAAAATCTAGTATCAATGACACTTGGGAAAAGATATTCTTTTCTTGTAGCTATGAAATTGGGGAGGAAAATTCTATAACTCCTTTATCATTAAAATTCCTTAAAAAATGAAAATTCTATAAATAAGACATGAATTTCCAAGGGCTATAATGAGAAGCTCTCACCCAAGTCATCCTATCCATTCTGCTACAAGCCATACTTTTTCCTAATAATCTTATGCCATAAAGAATTAGGGATTAAGGGAATCTCTATAGCCATTTGCTTATCAAGGAAATGTTTTTTTGCACCTAGTTATGCATGCCCCAACCACCATTAGATTAGGTGTAGAAACTTGCTACCAACTCGCCAATTGATCCCTCCTAGCCAAATCACTACCCAGCCATAGGAAGTCTCTCATCAACTTTTCAATCTTCTTGACCTCCCCTATAGAACTTAAAAAGCAAAACAAAATAAAGAGGAATTTTAAAATGACAGGCATGGATTAGGGATATAAGCGCATGCTGAGAGAGGCAAGCACCTTGCCACCCACCCAACCACTTAGTAATCATAGCACCTGTAGGATTCCAAAAATGAACACCAAACTGCCCTTAAAGGAACACTAGATAAGAAACACATAATTTCCTCTTCTCACTATTGAATCATCAAGAGTGTCGTTAGGAAATTTATGCCAAGAAGCTGACTTTTGGCCATGTTGATCCTAAGCCTAACACATTCTCAACAATGCTAAGAAGAGCAATAATATCTTGAAAGCCATCTTAATCTTCTTTGGGAAAGAGAATAACATCACTCACAAATTGAAAATGACAAATGCAAACCTCATGATTCCCCACCTTAGTGCTAGAAAGACATTGAACTGTTCTCTTGATCAATCTATCAACAAGTTCACAACAAGAGTGAGTAGGAAGGGAGAAACATGATTTCCGATCTTAACTCTCAAGAAGCCAAAAACCAAGTTCTAGACTCCTATTAACAATGATAGAAAAGGTAAAAAATTCAAACAATCTCCCATCCACTTTCTCCAGAGAACTTCAAAGCCCTTATTTTGCAGCACATTATCTAAGAAACTCCAAGTAATCCAATTGTAGGCCTCCTCAAAATTAACCTTCAAAGCCACTCCAGTACCATGAATCCAAAATTAGTCTACCCAGTTTAAATGTACTTAGTCATAAGAAGTAGTATCATTAAACACCATACATAATCTATTGGCCAGAACCTTAGTCATTATCAAATGAAAGCCAGTGGTAAGGATAATAGGTCCGAACCTTTTTAGTTTCAAAAAGCAGGCCCTCTTAGGAGTAAGGCTTGCGAAAGTGGGGTTGTTATCAACACCTGCATTGCTTATAAAAAAAATAAGAAAACAAACTTAAAAGCGCTCTAAATTGATTCTCATAAATAATGTCACGGAAATTTTGGGAAAAAATCCGTAATAAAACAATCACAAACCTTAGACTTTCCCCGCCTAAAACAAAACCATCCCCACAAATTTCGTGTATCTCAGAGGACTTTTCCAACCAAGAGTCTAACTCTCTGTAAGTGCCAATCAAATCCTTCAATTCTAGGGTGACCTCCGGCGTTCTTTGCATAAAGATTTTAGTACAAGCTAGTAATGTTGTTCTCAATAAAGATAGGATAACATTACCAATGTCATCTTGTAGGTCTCTTAATAAAACTTTACATCTCCTACAATTGGCAACCTAAAAGAAGAACCTAATATTGCACCCCCCTCTTATCCTGTTTATTCAAGTCTTTTGTTACCTACTTTTCTCCTCTTTTAAAAGAATCTCCACAAAATCATTTTTGAGCCTCCCTCTATGACTAATAAGATAATGAGACAACCCCCTATCAACATCCAAATTATCTAAAATATCAATACCAAAAAATAATGATTTTCTTTGCTCTAACATCGCCAAGAGTCACTTTATTCCAAGATTATAGGCTCTCTTTAAGACTCTTAAACTTTCTCATGAACTTGAAACTCCTCATCCTTCTGCATGCTTGTCTCTCCGACAATGTTCTGCCACCCTTTAATATCTCTATGGGAAAGCGATATGTTCTCAATCGTCAAAGTAATAGGGCTCCAATTAATATGATTAGACTCTGAAAGGACGGGAAAGGGATCTGTAGTAGTTCAAGTAACAATCCCATGTCTAAGATTAAATGAAACACTACAAAAAATACGATTTTAGTGACGAATTTAGCAATGAAAATTTTAGAAAAATTTGCCGCTAAAAACAATAGCAACGGATTTAGCGACGAAAGTCGCTAATGACGCGTCGCAAAAATTTAGGGATGAAAAACAGAAATCCGTCCCAAAAATAGCGACGAAAAATTTTCATCACTAAATTTAGCGACGGATCCGAGGAATCCGTGGAATCCGTTGCTAAATTATATGATATATAATTATTTATTTATTTATTATATATTTTTTATTTAATTGTTATTTAATTATTTTATTTTATTTAATTAGCGACGGATTTAGATTTCTGTCGCTAAATTTAGAGATGGATCCAGGAATCTATCGTTAATTATATTATATACAATTATATTTTTTTATTTATTTTATATATTTTATTTAATTATTATATTAATATTTTATTTTTATTTAATTAGCGACAAATGCTTGATCCGTTGCTAACTTGTACCCGGTGACAGGCCTTGCTTCGGCTCCTGCTCTGGCTCCCGTGCCCCTGCCAGCTAGATCCAGCGCACGAGCCTCATTGCTCCAACTTACGAGCCCGCCCGGCCCACCCTGGGCCCCACCCGAGTACGAGCCCGACCGCTCGCCCGCCCTTGCCTCTACCCTGCGTACGCCTGCCCTGCTGCCTTGCAAAAAATCCCTGAAAAAATCCTCAAAATGCCTATAGCCCGGTTCGAACACCTGCGTACGAGTGAAATGATAGAGCACCCAACCACCAAACCACATTTTACATTTAATCATACTTCTATTTTATTTTTACTTATTATATAATTCTAACATATTAATTAAAGAAATAAAAATTAATATCAAATAATAAAATGCTAATTAAAATAAACTAATAAATTAATTAAAAAATAAAAAATATTATTTTTAAATATTTTAAAAATATAAAATAAGAAAATATTTAAAAAATAAAAAAATATTATTATGTAAACAATAAAAATAAAAAATAAAAAAAATAAAATGCTAATTTAAAATATTAAAAAATACTAAATATGATTATTTAATATAAATTAATAAAATAACAAAACAACAAAATAAAATAAAATATTAAATGTTAAATTTTAAAAAATTAAGTTTAGCGACGAATTTTAAAATCCGTCACTAAGTTAGCAATGGATTTTGGAATTTATCGTTAAATTTAGCGATAGATTCTAATTCGTCGCTAAATCCGTCACTAAATAATAAAATATTTAAAAAATTAAAAATTAAAAATATTAAAAAAAATAAAATGATAATTTAAAATATTATAAAATAATAAATACGATTATTTAATATAAATTAATAGAATAACAAAAGAAAATAAAATATTAAATGTTAATTTTAAAAAAATTAAATTTAGCAACGGATCGTTGAATCCGTCGCTAAATCAGCGACGGATTCAATTTAGCGACGGATTTATAATTTATTGCTAAATCCGTTGCTAAATAATAAAATATTAAAAAAAATAATTTTAGTCTTTAAAAAATAAAAATATAAAATAATAAAATTAAATGCTTATTTAAGATATTATAAAATATTAAATATGATTAGTTAATATAAATTAATAAAATAAAAGAATAATAAAATAAAATAAATGGATTACCGTTTTTCAGTAGTTATCCATCTCACTGCAACCATCCTCCGAAAAATACTATTTGATCTACTTGCCAGACGAGATAGATCGTTGGAAGTGAATGTATTATATATTGTGTTTTTTACTGATGACAATAACGAATAAATATGAATAACTGAACTTTCACAAATAATTGAACTATATAAGAGAAACGAATTGATGTAGAAGACAAAAACACAAATGGTGAAATCGACAGCCGTGACTAATTGAAAATTATTTGTAATAGATTGATTGAATTATTTATTGTTAAAATTATCAAATTGGTGATAATTGTAATATTTAATATGTATTTAATTCGATTTCGTTATTTAGAATATGTTAAAAAGAGAGATACGATTAAAAATATTTCATAATAGAATATAGAAGAAATTTTGTTCGGAAATTATTCATGAATTTTGAAATTCCGATAATAAATTAGCAATGAATTTAACTATAAATATTTTATGTGGCTAATTAGCGATAAATTTTACCACGAATATTTTTTTGTAGCTAATTAGTGATGAAATTAGTCATGAATTTTGGAGTTTGTTACTAAATTTTGTGACAAATATTTTTACCGTGATTAATTAGCGACGAATTTAGCGATAAAAAATTTTTATAGCTAATTAGTGATGAAATTCGTGACGAAATATTTTCGTCGCTAAATTTAGCGACAGATAAGAGTATCCGTGGCAAAATTTAGCCACGAAAATATTATTTGTCACTAATTAGCAACGAATTTTGCAACGAAAAATTTTTCGTCTCCAATTAGCGACGGATTTAGCGACGAAAATTTTTTCGTCACCAATTAGCGATAAATTTAGTCATGAATAATCTATCCATCAGAAATTTAGCCAAGAATAATTTTTTGTCGCTAATTTCGTTGCAAATTAGTGACGAAAAATTTTTTTATCTGTAATTCTGTCTCAAAATAGTAACGAAATTTTTCCGTCATTAAAATCATATTTTTTTGTAGTGAAAGAAGATTCCCGCTCATTGGATTAAAGAATAGGAAATGATCAATACGGGAAGTAACCCTTCACTCAACCACGTGTGTTCGACATTGGGAAGAGGAATATCTTGGAACTCGCAAATCCTAATAGAATCAAATGAAGATATAGTAGTAGCCATTAGATTAAGCTTCTCCAACAAGAATCTATTAAAATCTCCTCCCAAAAACTAATATGAGGAGAACATACCAAAGAACCCCTGCAACTCTTAAAGTGAATGGCAAACTCCAGTAGGCCTATTCAGGACATATACAAGTGCAAAACAACATTGATGGAGACTTCTAGCCTAAAAGAGGATAGAAAGGGTAAAGGACTATCAAAGGCTATCGAGGTGATCTAAAGTTATTGCATATCAAATGATCCCATTTAAAGATCCATTTCATAGAAAACACTCCCAACTATTGTTTGTCGAGCCCAAATGGAATTAATTTGGTTAACCTCTACCTCCTCAAGTTTGGTTTCTTGCATAAGAACTATATCAAGGTCAGCTATCAAAATAGTTTCCTTGACCTTCTTCTTTAATTTATCACCAAAGCATCTAATTTCCAACTAAGAATTTCTAAAAATTTTCATTGATCACCCCTCTTTGCTTCCTAAATTTCCTCTTCCCCAAATCCTCCTTGGTTTCTCAAGTTTAAACACAAGAAGAGTAGGGTTCGCTTCTACAAGGATAGAGCTTGAATGCATAGAAAAGAAAAATTCTAGAGGAATATTTAAGAACTAATAGGCATTCATAGGAAGGAAAGATTCTAAGAGAATATTTAAGAGTTAATAATTTTAGGGTTGTTGCCGAAGTACAATCATAAGATCTAAGAGAAGGAAAAACTCTAGCAAGGGATGAGAGGTTCCGTGCAGAGTATCCTATGACTAGATCCTACATTAAGGCTCATATCAACTTAAACTTGTTGGGGAATAGGTTTCCAGACTATAATCATAGGGTCTAAGAGAGAGAAAAACTCTAGCAAGGGAAGAGAAGATTTCCCAGCAAAATATCAAGTGACTAGATTCTTCACTAGAACTCATATTAACTTGGTATCAGAGCTGGTTGCCATGTAAAAGTCTACCGAATGGCCTAGCCAAATGGAGGGTTTCATAAGGGATCTCGAGCAGTGACTGCAGACAATGATGAACTGGTAGTTGGAACATATTCTGCAAGAGCTACAGGGGCGCAGCAAGAACGCTAAGGTGGGAAGCAACAATCGCACTGTTACATGCCAAGGGGAGGAATGAAGTAACTAGGAGGAAGGAGGGACTCCCATCCCTGGATTTTCTAAGCTAGAATTCCCATCATATGATGATACTTAGGATCCCTTGATTTGGATCCATGGGTGTGAGCTATTCTTTGAAAATCAGAGAACGCTTGAAGAGGATAAGGAGGGTCTGGCAGCATTCCAACTTAATGGAGAAGAATAGCTGTGGTTTTTAAAGGTAGAACAAGAAGGGGCAACCATGAACTGGGAGACATTTACCGAGCAGTATCGCTTGAGATTTGGCCCCCCTTGACCCTTAACCCCTTTATAAAGTTGGCTAACTTAAAACAATTAGGGACAGTGGTGTATCAAAGAGAGTTTCAGTCCTTCCTGGCTTGCACTTCAAAACTCACCACAAAATAACAAGTCAGCCTATTCACTGCTGGACTCATGGAGGGGTTGCAGCTAGAGGTAGAATTGCAGCAAACCAACAGCTTGGGAGCTGCTATTGGCCTGCATATATAAAAGGAAACAGAGGAGAAACCAAGTTGTGTTAGGGGGAACCATATTGCTACACTTGTGTGAAGCAGCCCAAAAATAACCATCGGAAGGATTGTTGCAGAAAAGGGAACATCTGGAATACTAACCTCTATGGGGAGTACTAACACACTTTTTAAAGAGGCTAACTAAAACTGAGATGGAGGAAAGAATGACAAAAGAGCTCAGTTTCAATTATGATAGGGCATTCTCTCGAGGTCATAGATGGGTTACAATTGGCGGAGTCCAAAGAAAGGATGAGGGAGAAGGCTTCTTGTGAATTTCTTGACAACTTTGAGAAGATCAATTGTGAGCTTGAGGACAAACTCTTTGTATAGGAGGGAAGTAATGATATGCACAATGCATTCATAGGAAAGAAATATTCTAGAAGAATATTTAGGAACTAATAGGCATTCATATCATTTGGATTAATGTTCAGATTGTTATTTTTTAATAGGCATTCATAGGAAGGAAAGCTTTCATGAAAATATTTAGGAGCTGACAGTTATGTACTTAGATTCATAGAAGAATACTCTTGGGGCGCATAGATTCATAGAAAGGGGTCATATCATTGGACGTGTACTGCTGCCTCTAATTGGTGAAGTCTTTGCTGAGGTGTGTAGAGAAGAGAGCCACAGACGTGATGCTGGGGAAGAAAGGTCCTGGAACCTCTGCTTATACGTCTACACTAGTTGTCTCTGATGCATTTGGTAGTCGCAAAAACATTCATAAAGTTAAAAAATTGGAAATGTGCTAAAAGTTTCATGGAAAACCAGAAAATTGGAAAAGCGATAAAGTTAAAAAATCAAACCGAGCTTTACCCACTACAAATTGATTGATATAGGTCCATTCAACAAGAAGCAAATTGATCAATTCCTAAACCTACTAAAATCCAATATGTCAACCGGTACTCCTAGCAATTCTTTTGCACAAATAGGTAGTAACCCAATAGCCGTATCTGTGTTTACAAAATCCGGTCCTTGGATCATTAACTTAGGGGATTCTGATCACATGATCGGTGCCTCCCATTCATTTAGTTCTTATTTTCCATATCCCAGTTCTAAAAAAGTTAGAATAGCCGATGGTAGTTTTTCACCTATTACAAGAAAGGGCCTAATTAAAATCTCAAAAAAATATTACTCTCAAATCTATTCTACATATGCCTAAACTTGCATGCAACCTTCTATCAGTTAGTAAATTTTCATCTGATTCTAACTACAAAATAGTTTTTCACCTATTATAGGAAATGGCCTAATTAAAATCTCAAAAAAAATATTACTTTCAAATCTATTCTACATATGCCTAAACTTGCATGCAACCTTCTATTAGTTAGTAAATTTTCATCTGATTCTAACTACAAAGTAGTTTTTCACCTATTACAGGAAAGGACCTAATTAAAATCTCAAAAAAATATTACTCTCAAATCTATTCTACATATGACTAAACTTGCATGCAACCTCTATCAGTTAGTAAATTTTCATCTGATTCTAACTACAAAATAGTTTTTCACCTATTACAGGAAATGGCCTAATTAAAATCTCAAAAAAATATTACTCTCAAATATATTCTACATATGCCTAAACTTGCATGCAACCTCCTATTAGTTAGTAAATTTTCATCTGATTCTAACTACAAAGTAGTTTTTCATTTATTACAGTAAAGGACCTAATTAAAATCTAAAAAAAAATATTACTCTCAAATCTATTCTACATATGCCTAAACTTGCATGCAACCTTCTATCAGTTAGTAAATTTTCATTTGATTCTAACTACAAAGTCATTTTTTATGATTCTCATTACACCTTTCAAGACGAGAGCACGACGAGGATGATTGGCAGTGCTAGGATCGTCAATGGAATCTATCATTTTGAAGAGAGCTCTCTGGTAATTAAAAAACTCAAGGACTAAGTAGTATTAGTTCAAACTCTATTTTTGATTAAATATTAATATGGCATAGTAGGTTAGGGCATCCAAAATTTTCTTATCTAAAACATTTGGTTCCTACTTTGTTTAAAGAAATAAATTGTTTTGATCTTTCTTATGAAAGTTGCCATTTATCTAAGGATCACCATGTTGTTTTTGGGTTTAAACCTTATCATCCTTCAAAGCCAAGCAGATTATACAATGTTTTACAAACACTCAAAGGGTGGTAAGATTGCTATCCTAATTGTCTATGTTCATGATATTATTATGAACGGAGATGACTTTGATGAGATGGATAGTTTGAAGAAGAAACTTGCAACTGTGTTTGAGAACAAGGACTTGGGGATATTGAAGTATTTCCTTGATTCCAAGGAAGGAATTGTTGTAAATCAATGTAAGTATGTATTTGATATTTTCAAGGAAACAGGGCTACTTGGATGCAGAGCAGTTAACATACCCATTGAACCAAATGTAAAGTTAGAACCAGATGCACCTAAAGACATAATAAACCGATACTAGTATCAACACTTATTAGGGAGGCTCATCCACTTGTCACATGCTCAACCTAACATAGTCTTTGCATAAGTGTCGTAGGTCAATTCATGCACTCATATGACTCATACATTTTGAGGCGGTATTTAGAATTCTCAAATACCTAAAGAGAGCACCTGGAAAGGGTTTACTACTTAAAAAAAGAGGGTACTTGCAAATAGAGACCTACAGGGATGTTGATTAGGCTGGAAGTATAACTGAAAAAAGATCAACTTCTAGCACATTTGTTGGAGGAAATCTTGTGTCATGGAGAAGTAAGAAGCAAAAGGCGGTGGCAAGAAATAGTGCAGAAGCTAACTTTAGATCCGTAGCTCCTGATATTTGTGAGATAATATGGGTAAAGAGGTTATTGAAAGAGTTGAAGATACACACACCGTCACCTATGAGAGTCACTGTGACAATAAAGCGGCCTTCTTTATTGCATATAATCATATCTTACATGACTGAACCAAACATATTGAAGTGGACAAGCACTTTATCAAGGAGAAGTTAGAAGATGGAGTAATATGCATGTTGTACATCTCTACAACTGATCAGATAGCTAATATCCTTACAAAGGGTATTCACAAAAAACGGTTTGATGATTTGGTAAGCAAGCTAGCAATTCATGATATGTTTATGCCAGCTTGAGAGGGAGGATATGCATTTAGTATATTTATTCTTCCCTAATTTATGTAATATAATTATGGAAAATTTTTGATTCTATTATATTCTTCTCTAAGTTTGGACATATAATCAGGGAATATTTTCTTTGATTTATATATTATAATTAAGGTAAAGAATGTTTATATAATTAGAGAATGTCAAAGATTTTTTTTATCTAGATTTTCCATTATTAATTAGCATCCTATTTAATTCATGATAATTCTCGTATATATATTTGACTGAACCTATGTAAAATATAGAGTGAAAAAATACAAAAAACCTCTTTCTTTATTTTCTTTTCCACTGCATCCACCTCTTGTATCTTAAATTCCTAAATAAAGACAATGTTGGAGAAACTCTAAGGAAGTGTTCTTTGAGCTAATTCCTTTCTCTTCTATAACCTAAATCCATACTATTCCAATTAGACACCTTCATTATACGCCTGTGGTACCGCTAATTTAATGCTTTTCGATTTGTGCTGAGGTGAGATGTTTGGTTTAACCAAATTATAAATTTTACTTCATTTGATACCTTTGCAATCTCAAATTCTAATAATATTTTAGTTGAAAAAAATACCAAGTTCACGTTTAACATGTATAGTAATTAACAAAAAATACATGATGAGATATGAGTGTAGTTTGGAAGATTTAAAGACAGATTGGAGACCCGTGTTGCTTTATTTTTATTAATTTTATGTTTTGGTCTTCTTTGTATTTTATTTTTGCTTTGCTTCCAAGGATTTCTTATCCTTAGAAGTCCTTGTACATTCTTAATTACCTTCTAGTTTAATTTTTCTTTGCTATCAAAATATATATGACATTACTCAATATCCAATAAAAATTATTTTTTTGTGAAAATTCTACGCGAATAAATTTTTAAAATGGTACAATATTTGACCATTTTTTGGCAAAAAATTAAAAAAAAAATAATAAAAAAATCTAGCGGTGAAATATCACAAAAGTTTCTCAAAATCTAGTGATTGCGAGATATATTCATACATACATTATTAGTAAACTTCGTTTGGCACATTGCCGTTTTGAGAAATGTAAAATCTTGTCTTGCATTTATTTTCATTCAAATTTACCAAATAATGGCTATGGCTCTCTTTGACAGCGAAATATCATTCCTACGAGACCAAAGTCTGAATTTTGTTATAAGATATCATTCACATCAAAATACCCACTTGTCTCTGAGGTTTGGTGTATGCACCATTAAATTGTCTTTAGGCTACCAATAAAAACATAAGAAAAATATGAGATTCTATATTTAAGTTAGCTACAACTCTTTGCAACATAGCAAAAAATTCCCCATACCTTTGAAACTCACCAATTAGAGTAACAGCGAAATAAAATCTAAAAGAATGGGGATATTAGGCAAAAGCAAAACTTAAAAAAGAGAATACAAACCAACACTTGTTGGCGTAGGTGGGATGGGTACCTTTGTCCCTTAACCAGGTCGGGAGTTCGACTCCTCTTAGACACAAAAAAAGCAATGTTGGGAGACCCGCCCCCAAAATGGGCCCTACAGCGATAGATTCAAATTAATCGAGACGAAACTCCATTTACTAGGTGGTGGCTAAGCCAAGATACCAAAAAAAAAAAAGAAAATACAAAGATTTTGTGCCTCAAAATTATGTCTATGCCATTCAACTTAAATGCAAACAAGTTTCCATACATACCATTAAGGGGCTAATCAATGGAAGTAACAAAACTGAACTATAGAAATATCTTTTGTGAATAGCCACTCCCCTAATAAACCAGCAGCAATCACCATGTTTTAGGATAAAAAAAATTTGCCAAAAAAATGTATATACATAGACAGTTTCAGCCAAAATCAGCCATGCAAATAACTAAAAACAGTGACGAGAAACTCAACCACAAGGTCTTAGGGGCCTTAAAGAAGGAAATAATGAGGGTCATAACCAGAAGAATTTCTAGAAATAGTCAGATAACATTTTAATGTTCTTTTTGATTGAAATCTATTAGGCAGAGCACCACTAAGAAAATAACAGAGGTACCAACCACCTGTCTTCCCCTTCCAGGTGTTACTCTGTTGCCATAAGGTCCTATCCTTCCACATGATAGAACATCATTACAACAAAATTTGGTCTAGGTCCAGATCCAGCTCCAGCTCCAGCTCCAGCTGCTCAAGGTTATTGGACTCTCTATCTCTCTCAATCTAACGACTGTAGAAGATACATAAGTGATCGACATTACATATAAAAGTGGCCCAAATTAGCCATTTTCCCTTTTCTCGGCATATCCAAATTGACGAGTTAGGTTGTCGATCATCTTAAAAATTCCAAATTTTGTTCCTCATATTGCAGTGTCACCAATTCATCAACTGGACACTCACAAAGTAGACTAATAGAAATTTTAATTCAAAACCCCCAGAAGTTCATAAAATTCAAAATTTACTGTCTTCATTCGAAAAAATATCCTTCAACTACAATATGCAAATAGGGAAGACATCAGAGTTTGAGGGATTTGCCAAGCAGAACATTTGAGGTCAAGGGATGCTACAATTCGCTCGATTGAATTGTAAGGACAAGGAGGGGGGCTCCTTGGAAATTCATTTGGAATTAATCCTCTCCTCCAAGAGTTACCTTTTCTCTAACTGGGCAGTAGGGTTGTTAAAGGATTTCAGTCCTTAACAATCTCCGAAGGAAGGTTAATTCAATAAATAGGTGTTTATTAACCATATAAATATAAGCGTAAAAGACCCTTTGCCACCTGGATTTCATCGTCCTCCAATTTACACAGGGTGATTGGTCATTGGTGAGGTGGAGCTGACGTGGCAGTTGTTTTCTTTTTTTTTTCCTCTCTTTTTTTTCTTTTCGTTTCATTTCATTTCAAAAACATTAATGTGTTTTTTTTCTTTTTCTTTCTCTCTTTCTCTCTTGTCAGAAATATTAATAGATTAGATTTTGTGACTAATTTCAGACATGTTTGGGGTGGTTGGGAGGACTTTGTCGTGATTTACCTTTTTGTCCCTATTTATATTTCAAAATGGTTTCATTTATTTTGCTCTTGTGCGACTATTAGGGAATTTGGAGATTTTTGTAAAATTACCTTCTCTTTATACTTTTGACAAAAAAGATGTCAATGGAGGTCATCCCTTGAGTACTCATTGCATTCTGCATTATTAGATGTTCTCCGTGAGAGGTGATTTATGCTTGCTGACTTAGACATGCGATGTGTTAAATTTGAAAACCTTTTTTTTGTGGGTGGGTGGGTGGGAGTAGGTTTCAGAAGATAGTGGTTAAGCAATTATTGTGTCATACAAATTGATTGAGGAGGTTGGTTCAGGAGAGTGGTCTTCCATGATCTTAATCATGATTACGGTGTGTGGAGACCATTCGTGTACTTTATGCTCCATAAATCTCTCATTTTCACTTTCTTTCTCTCTTCTCTCTCTTTGTATATTAGCAAGGCGAGTGAACACAAGAGGTGGCGTTTTTTGCTCTTCCTCTCTCTTGCTCTCTTTCTGCAATTGGTTTTTTTTCCCTTTCCTGTGATGAACGTTTCTATTTACTTTTTTTGCTTTTAGATGTTTATTTTATTTTGATTTACGATTGTTTAGTTACTCTTTTTTTTATATATATATTTATCATATTTATTGTTGTGGTGATTGCAAGTTTGTATTTCACAAACGCTCACTTGTAGTGATATTTTTATATTTTATTCAGCTTTATTTTGTTACCGTTGTCGAGTGGCTCTTTCGGCGTTTCCATAGAAACCAGGGTACAGAACTGAACAAGCTGGAATGACTACCAGACTGCATAACTACCGGAGTGCAAAACTAAGATAGCACGAGACTATGGAGAACTGCATCTGGAGTCCAGAACTATTTATGGAGCCGATGCAGAACCGTCAAAGTGCAAAACTGCTTCTGAAACTATTGCAGAACTATGGAAGTTGATACAGGGTTATCAAAGTGCATAACTATCAAAGTACACAATAGAACTACTAAAGTGTATAACTATTTATGAGCCCAATTTTATTCATTGTTGTATTCTTTATGTTATGAGATTTTATTGTAATCCTTACCCCTGTTTTTTATGGACACATATGTTATCCCCAAAGTCGTTATCTTGTAAGACTTTTTGCACTTTTGCTTCTCTTGTTACTGATTCAGAGAGTTTTTTTTTTCTTTTCTTTTGTCCGAGATTTTCCTTTTTTTATTTTTCTCTTTCGAGTGTGTTTTGGTTTTGAGAGTTTTAAAGAATTGAGTTGGCAGAACTACTAAAGTGTTATCCCCAAAGAATTGTACACAATAGAACTACTAAAGTGTTTTCAAAGTGTTTGTCCTTCTCTTTTATTTCCCATGGACACAAGAAGATATTATGCTCTTTCTCACTCTTTTCCTTTTTGTGTAAGTGAGGCAAATGGAGATCATGATGAGTCCAGATATATTTTTCGGTTGTGCTCTGTTTTATTTGTCACGGTTATCGTTTGAAAAATGTTGGGTCTATTTGTAGATATTTGTGTTTAACTTTTTTTCTCGCCCTTTTTGTTGCTGTGGGTGGGAATGGATTTGAGAAGAGAATGGTCTCGCGGGAGAAAGCATTATAACATGAAGTGGTTCTGCAATTTAGAGTGATTTTGTGTATATGCCATTACAAAAAAAAGGTAGTTCCGCATTTGTTAATTAGTTCCATCTAATCGGTGGTGGTGTTGTATGCCATTCTAAAAAAAAAAAGAAAAAGTGGCTTTGCTTGCATGCCATTGAAAAAAAAAAGGGTGGTTCTGCGTGGTTCTGTAAGACTCGAAGTGGTTCCACATCCCATTATACATAAAAAAAAAATGGCTCTGCATGACTCTAGGTGGTTCTGCACTACACAGAGCCATGTCATTCCGCACAATGCAAAACTATATGGTTCTGCACTGCACAGGATCACATGGTTCTGCATGATGTAGAACTACATGGTTCTATGCTGCGTAGAACTATATCTGTAATTATAAAATTTACGGTATTATAATATTATATAATATCATAGTATTTTTATTATATTTCATTTTTTTTGAATCTTTTTTATATTTTTAAATTAAAAAATTTTATAATTATATCAAAAATATTTGAAATAAATAATGTTTACAGAAGGTATTGCAATGTTATAATACTATATAAAACTTTTTGGGGTTTCATTATATGATGATGCTATTTTTTGGAAAAAATATCATAGTATACATCCCATAGTATATATTATATTTTTTTCCTCCTTGATTTGTAGGGAAAGATCGATATGTATTCAAAAAAAAAAAAAATTGGATCTCAATTTTTTTTATATAAGCATATATAATTGACTTATATCATAAATTATAAGATTTTTAAAATCTTTTTTATGTTTTCAGATTAAAAAAAAAAATATTTTTCTCCTTCTCTTTTATCTCCCATTAACTTATATCATATAAAAAAAGTAAAAGTGTAATCTATATGACAAAGTAAAAATGTAATATATGTGTTCATTATGATGAAAAATCTTTCTTTTTCTTTTTTTTTTTTTTCCAATCAAGCCATTGTCGACGAAGGTCGGTTCTTTTGTCAACAAAAGCTGGTTTCTTCGTAAACTAAGGATGCCTCGTTCGTCGGCTAACTAAGGATTGAGATGAGGAAAAATGTAAACGGGAATGATAAAAAATAACAATAATAAGTTTATTATTAAAAATTTTATATTTTTGAAAAAATATATATATTCTGATTTATAAGTTCAATTTGTTAATTTTTATGTTTATACAACTTTAAATGATAAAAATATTTATAATATTGTCTTGGTTCATCATTTAATATGTTCACATTTTATGTTACAAATTCATATTATATTTTAATAAATATCAAATATCAAAATAAATTATTTTTAATATTCTAAAAAGTTGAATATTCGAATAATATGGTAGTATGCAAAAGGATATCGTTCGGCTATGTATAGAACCATGTCATTCTGCTCTGTGTAGAAGGACACAATACTACGTAGTTCTGCTATATACAAAACTACATAGTTCTACTATGTGGAACCACATTATCCTGCTATGTAGTTTTGCACTGGAGTTCTGCTCTGCAGAACTATGCACTTTCATCATGTAGAACCATGCAGTTCTACACTACGTGGAGAACCATGCAGTTCAGTTCTACACTGTATAACCAGTTCAGAGATTTAAATTATTGGTCATTTATATAATATTATTAATATCTTGAATTCTATAAAATATTAAAAAGAAAAACCATTGCTTGAATTAGGTAGTTTAGATTTTTGGGATGTAAAAAATGCAACTTAGCTGCAAAGTAGTCCTGTTTCAATACAATTTCAAACAACATACATCTAGATAGATTTAGATATAATATTATACTAATATTTTTTTTCTTTGATATAATATATTCCGATACAATTTTAAATATAAAAATATTTAAAATTTTATTTAATTGTTTTTGAGTACTTGTATATTTCTTGTTTTTTTTATTTTTCGGGTCTTTTTTTGTATATAGAGTGTGGCATGACAAAAGGTAGCTTGTAGTGTGCGTAGTATGCGTGCTATATATTAAAAATTATATATTTAATCTGTTAATTTTTATTTTTATATAATTTCAAATGATAAAAATATTTATAAGCCTATTTAAATAAAAAAATTAATAATATTATTTTGGTTGAACCATGAGGTTCTGCATAGCAGAACCATGTGGTTCTACTAAAGATAATTTAATATTCAATTTAATACTTTATAAAATTTTTAATTCTGATTTAATATTACAAGTAATCGGCAATTTGAATATATACAAAAAATATTTAATATTTAATATATAAATTATTAAATAATAATTTTTAAATTACAAATTAGTATTAATACTAAAAAAATATTAATGTTATAAGAATTAAATATTTAAAATATATAATATTCTATTTTAAAACCTGAAGTAATAATATTTAATATATTAAAAAATGATCGCTAAAATTTATATATTAAAAAGTTTTACGATTAGCAAAATTTAAAATATTCTTATTATATGACCTCGGTGGGATTCCATTCAGAAACTTTAATTTAGCCCCTTAAAAAAAATTTTATCGACGAAGGCATTACAAATATTTTAGATATTTTAATACAAGCATAAAATTTTTTAATCAAATTATTATTTAATTTGTATAGTATTACAATATCGTACTTTTAGTTTTTTTAATAAAAAATAATTTAAAATTTTTTAATTTTATATTTCTATAATCTTCAATAAATATAATTTTATCAAAATCATAATGTATGAATTCACTAAAGAAAAAAGAATTCACCATCAAGTATGAAGCCACCCCTGCATCGATGAAGCAATATATTTTGGTCGACGAAACATCCACACTCATTATTCTTTTTTCCATTTGGATTGCACGAAAAAGAAAATAAATTTTCTTTTTTTTTCCTTTAACTAAACTATAATATAATGAAAAAGCACAAATTCAACTTCAAAATGGTAATATAAATATATTAATCATGAATCTTTTTAAATTTTCAAAACAATTCAAGTATGATGATAATCGGTATTTTTATTTTAATGTTGTGAAAAATTTTTAGTGCACATATAAAAATACTTTGATTTAATATTATGATATTAGAAAAATTATAATTTTAAAAATACTAAGAAAAAATTTTTTGAAGATATTTTTATATTAAAAAAATACAATTACTAAAATTGACAGAATTACCTACGAAGTGCAGAACCACTAGAGCGGTTCTACGAATTGTAATTCTGCGTAATGCAGAACCACCAGGATGGTTCTGCGAAGTGCAGAACCACCTAGGTCATTCTGCGAATTGCAGAACTACCCTTGTAGTTCTGCAAAGTGTAGACCACCAAGATAGTTCTGTGAAGTGTAAAACTAACCATGTCATTCTACACATCTACCAAGATAGTTATGCCAAGTGCAGAACTACGAAGGTAATTTAATATTCAATTTAATATTTTATAAAATTTTTAATTTTAATTTAATATTGCAAGTAATCAACAATTTGAATATATATAAAAAATATTTAATATTTAATATATAAATTATTAAATACTAATTTTTAATATTACAAATTAGTATTAACACTAAAAAATATTAAAGCGGTAAGAATTAAATAGTTAAAATATGTAATATTTTATTTTGAAACCTGAAATATTAATATTTAATATATTAAAATATTAATACTGAAATTTATATTTTAAAAGGTTTTACAATTAGTAAAATTTTAAAAATTCTTATTATATGATCTCCGTGGGTTGCCATTCAAAAACTTTCCAAAATTTAGCCCTTTAAAAAAAAATTTCATCGACGAAGCCATTATAAATATTTTAGATATTTTTAATACAATCATAAAATTTTTTAATCAAATTATTATTTAATTTGAATAGTATTATGATATGATACTTTCAATTTTTTTATTTGAAAATATTTTCAAATTTCTTAACTTGATATTTCTATAATTTTAAATAAATATTATTTTAAATAAAAATTAAAACAAAAAAAATCAACATCACGTATGAAGTCACCCATGAGTCGATGAAGCTGTATATTTTGGTCGACGAAATATTCACACTCAATGTTCTTCTCCCTATCTGGATCGCATGAAAAAGAAAATAGATTTTCTTTTTTTTTCATTATTATGAAAAAATACAAATTCAATTTCAAAATGGTAATATAAATATATTAATCATGAATTTTTTAAATTTTCAAAAAGTTTCAAGTATGGTGGCGATCGGTATTTTTATTTTAATGTTATACAAAATTTTTAATGCATATATAAAAATACTTTGATTTAATATTATGATATTAGAAAAATTATAATTTAAAAAATACTAAGAAAAAATTATTTTACAGATATTTTTAGATTAAAAAAATACAGACACTAAAATTAACAGAGGTACCTGCAAAGTGTAGAACTACCAAGGTAGTCCTACCAAGTGCAGAATCACTAAAATGGTTATGCGAATTGTAGAACTATCTATGTAGTTTTGCGAAATGCAAAACCACTAGAGTGGTTGTGTGAAATACAGAACTACTCATGTAGTTCTGCGAAACGCAGAACACCAAGATGGTTCTGCACAACTACCAAGATAGTTCTGCCAAGTGCAAAAGTATAAAAATAATTTAATATTCAATTTAACATTTTATAAAATTTTTAATTTTAATTTAATATTACAACTGATCAACAATTTGAATATATATAAAAAATATTTAATATTTAATATATAAATTATTAAATACTTATTTTTAATATTACAAATTAGTATTAATACTAGAAAAATATTAAAGTTATAACAATTAAATATTTAAGATATGTAATATTTTATTTTGAAATCTGAAGTATTAATATTTAATATATTAAAATATTAATACTAAAATTTATATTTTTAAAAGTTTTACAATTAGCAAAATTTAAAAAATTCTTATTATATGATATTGGTGGGTTGCCATTCAGAAATTTTACAAATTTTAGCCCTTTAAAATATTTTAACTTGATATTTTTATAATCTTAAATAAATATTATTTTATCAAAATTACAATTTATGAAATCACTAAAAAAAAATCACCATCAAGTATAAAGTCACCCCTGCGTTGATGAAACTGTATACTTTGTTTAACGAAACATTCACACTCATTGTTCTTCTTCCCATCTGGATTGCATGAAAAAAAAAATATTTTTTTTAACAAAACCACGTTATTATGAAAAAGTACAAATTCAATTTCAAAATGATAATATAAATATATTAATTATGATTTTTTTAATTTTCAAAAAATTTCAAGAATGGTGACGATCGGTATTAATATATTTAATATAAATATATTAATGTTGTAAGAATTAAATATTTAAAATTTGTAATATTTTATTTTAAAACCTGAATTTTTAATATTTAATATATTAAAATATTAATGCAACAAATTATATATTTAAAAGTTTTATAATTAGCAAAATTTAAAAAATTCTTATTATATAACCTTGGTGGGTTGCTATTCAGAAACTTTACAAAATTTAGCCTCTAAAAAAAAATTATCGAAGAAGGCATTACAAATATTTTTTATATTTTTAATACGATCATAAAATTTTTTAATTAGATTATTTTTTTTTTGCAAAGTATTATAATATGATGCTTTTAAATTTTTTAATCAAAAATATTTTCAAATTTTTTAACTTGATATTTCTACAATCTTAAATAAATACTATTTTATCAAAATTACAATGTAAGAATTCAGTAAAAAAAAAATCACCATCAAATATAAAGTTACCCCTGCATTGATGAGGCTGTAAACTTTGGTCGACGAAACATTCACACTCATTATTCTTTTTCCCATCTGGATTGCATGAAAAAGAGAATAAATTTTCTTTTTCTTCTTTAACTAAGCAACATTATTATGAAAAAGAACAAGTTCAACTTCAAACTGGTAATATAAATATATTAATCATGAATTTTTTTTTAATTTTCAAAAAATTTAAAATATGGTGACGATCGGTATTTTTATTTTAATGTTATGCAAAATTTTTAGTGCATATATAAAAATACTTTGATTTAATGTAATGATATTAAAAAATTTATAATTTTAAAAATACTAAGAAAAAATTATTTTACAGATATTTTTATATTAAAAAAATACAGATACTAAAATTGACAGAACTACCTGCAAAGTGCAGAACTATCAGGGTGGTTCTGCGAAGTACAGAACCACCGGGATGGTTCTGTGAAGTGCAGAACTACCCATGTAGTTCCACAAAGTACGGAACACCAAGGTGGTTTTGCACGACTACCAAGCTACTTCTGCACGTGCAGAACTACCAAGATAATTTAATATTCAATTTAATATTTTATAAAATTTTAAATTTTGATTTAATATTACAAGTAATCAACGATTTGAATATGTATAAACAATATTTAATATTTAATATATAAATAAATAAATACTAATTTTTAATATTACAAATTAGTATTAATACTAAAAAATATTAATATCGTAAGAATTAAATATTTAAAATATGTAATATTTTATTTTAAAATCTGAAATATTAATATTTAATATATTAAAAAATGATCGCCAAAATTTATATATTAAAAAGTTTTACAATTAGCAAAATTTAAAAAATTCTTATTATATGATCTCGGTGGGTTTCCATTCAGAAACTTTAAAAAATTTAGCCCCTTAAAAGAAAAATTCGTCGAAGAAGGCATTACAAATATTTTAGATATTTTTAATACAATTATAAAATTTTTTAATCAAATTATTATTTAATTTGTATAGTATTATAAGATGATACTTTTAATTTTTTTAATAAAAAATATTTTCAAATTTTTTAACTTGATATTTTTTTAATCTTCAATAAATATAATTTTATCAAAATCACAATGTATGAAGTCACTAAAAAAAAATCATCATCAAGTATGAAGTCACCCCTGCGTCGATAAAGCTGTATATTTTGGTCGATGAAACATTCACACTCATTGTTCTTTTAAATTTTGGTCGATGAAACATTCACACTAATTTTTTTTCTTTAACTAAACCACATTATTATGAAAAAATACAAATTCAACTTCAAAATGGTAATATAAATATATTAATCATGAATTTTTTTAAATTTTAAAAAAATTTCAAGTAAGGTAACGATCGTTATTTTCATTTTAATGTTATGATTTAATGTTGTGAAATGCAGAACTACTTTTGTAGTTCTACGTAATGCAGAACCATCAGGATAGTTCTGCGAAGTGTAGAATCACCTATATAGTTCTGCGAAGTGTAGAACTATTTATGTAGTTCTACGAAGTGCAGGACCACCAGGATGGTTTTGCAAAGTGCAGAACTACCCATATAGTTCTGCAAATCTATCATTGTAGTTCTGTCAAGTGCAAAACTATCAAGATAATTTATGATGACGATCGATATTTTTATTTTGATATTGTGAAAAATTTTTAGTGCATGTATAAAAATACTTTGATTTAATGTTATGATATTAGAAAAATTATAATTTTAAAAATACTAAGAAAAAATTATTTTGATGATATTTTTAAATTAAAAAAATAGTCACTAAAATTGATAAAACTACCTGCGAAATGCAGAACCATCAAGGTGGTTCTGAGAAATGCAGAACTACCCTTGTAGTTCTGCGAAATGCAAAACTATGCTTGTAGTTCTATGTAGTGCAGAATCACCAGGCTGGTTTTGCGAAGTGTAGAACCACCCGAATCGTTCTGCAAAATGCAGAACTACCCTTGTAGTTCTGCAAAGTGTATAACCACCAAAATGGTTCTGCGAAATGCAGAACTACCCATGTAGTTTTGCACATTTACCAAGATAATTCTATCAAGTGCAAAACTATCAAGGTAATTTGATATTCAACTTAATATTATATTAAATTCTTAATTTTAATTTAATATTGCAAGTAATCAATAATTTAATGTTGTAAGAATTAAAATTTTAAAATATGTAATATTTTATTTTAAAATCTGAAGTATTAATATTCAATATATTAAAATATTAATGTTAAAATTTATATATTAAAATATTTTACAACTAGCAAAATTTAAAATTTTCTTATTATATGATCTCGGTGGGTTGCCATTCAGAAATTTTAAAAAATTTACCCCCATAAAAAAAAATTTCGTCGACGAAGGCATTATGAATTTTTAGATATTTTTAATACAATTATAAAATTTTTGAATCAAATTGTTATTAATTTTGCATAGTATTATAATATGATACTTTTAATTTTTTTAATCTAAAATATTTTCAAATTTTATGACTTGTTATTTCTATAATCTTAAATTAATATTGTTTTATTAAAATCACAATTTATGAAGTCACTAAAGAAAAATTAAAACAAAAAAAAAATCACCATCAAGTATGAAGTCACCCCTGCGTCGATGAAACTGTATACTTTGGTCGATGAAACATTCACATTCATTGTTCTTTTTCCCATCTGGATTGCATGAAAAAGAAAAAAGATTTTTTTTTCTTTAATTAAATCACATTATTATGAAAAAAATACAAATTCAACTTCAAAATTATAATATAAATATATTAATCATGATGGTTCTGCGAAATGCAGAGCTACCCATATATTTCTACAAAGTGCAGAACCATCATGATGGTTCTGCGAAATGCAGAACTACCCTTGTCGTTCTGCGAAGTGCAGAACTACCCTTGTCGTTCTACTAATTGCAGAACCACCAGGATGGTTCTGTGAAGTGCAAAACCAATAAGGTGGTTCTGCACAACTATCAAGATAGTTCTGTCAAGTGCAGAACTACCAAAATAATTTAATAGTCAACTTAATATTTTTAATTTTAATTTAGTATAATAAGTAATCAACAATTTGAATATATATAGAAAATATTTAAAATTTAATATATAAATTATTAAATACTAATTTTTATTATTATAAATTAGTATTAATACTAAAAAAATATAAATGTTGTAAGAATTAAATATTTTAAAAAATATAATATTTTATTTTAAAATCTGAAGTATTAATATTTAATATATTAAAATATTAATGCTAAAATTTATATATTAAAAAGTTTTACGATTAGCAAAATTTTAAAAATTCTTATTATATGAGCTCAGTGGGTTGTCATTAAGAAATTCTACAAAATTTAGACCCTCAAAAAAAAAAAATTTCGTCGACAAAGACATTACAAATATTTTAGATATTTTTAATAATATTATAAAATTTTTTAATCAAATTATTATTTAATTTGCATAGTATTATAATATGATATTTTTAATTTTTTTAATAAAAAATATTTTGAAATTTTTTAATTTGATATTTCAATAATCTTAAATAAATTTTATTTTATCAAAATCACAATTTATGAAATCATTAAAGAAAAATTAAAATAAAAAAAAATCACCATCAAGTATGAAGTCACCCTTGCGTCGATGTAGCTGTATACTTTGGTCGACGAAATATTCACATTCATTGTTCTTCTTCCCATCTGGATTGCAAGAAAAAAAAATAGATTTTCTTTTTTTTTTAACTAAACCACATTATTATGAAAAAGTACAAATTCAACTTCAAAATGATAATATAAATATATTAATCACAAATTTTTTCAAATTTTCAAAAAATTTCAAGTATAGTGACGATCGGAATTTTTATTTTAATATTATGTAAAATTTTTAGTGCATATATAAAAATACTTTGCTTTAATATTATGATATTAGAAAATTATAATTTTAAAAATATAAAGAAAAAATTATTTTACAGATATTTTTAGATTAAAAAAATATAGGTACTAAAATTGACAAAGCTACCTGTGAAATGCAGAACCACGACGGTGGTTCTACGAAATGCTGAACTACCCAAGTAATTTTGGGAAGTGCAGAACCACCCATATAGTCTGCGAAATACAGAAACACCAGGGTGGTTCTGCGAATTGCAAAACTACCCTTGTTGTTCTGCGAAGTGTAGAACCACCATGGCGGTTCTGCATAACTATAAAGATAGTTCTAAAATACCAAGTTAATTTAATATTTTATAAATTTTTTTATTTTAATTTAATATTTCAACTAATCAACAATTTGAATATATTTAAAAATATTTAATATTTAATATATAAATTATTAAATACTAATTTTTAATATTACAAATTAGTATTAATACTAAAAAAATATTAATGTTGTAAGAATTAAATATTTGAATTTTGTAATATTTTATTTTAAAATCTGAAGTATTAGTATTTAATATATTAAAACATTAATGCTAAAATTTATATATTTAAAAGTTTTACGATTAGCAAAATTTAAAAAATTGTTATTATATGACCTTGGTGGGTTGCCATTCAGCAACTTTACAAAATTTAGTCCATCAAAAAAAAAATTTCATCGACGAAGGCATTACAAATATTTTAGATATTTTTAATACAATCATAATATTTTTTAATCAAATTATTATTATTTTTTGCATAGTATTATAATAATATGCTTTTAATTTTTTTAATCAAAAATATTTTCAAATTTTTTAACTTTATATTTTTATAATCTTAAATAAATATTATTTTATCAAAATCACAATGTATAAAGTCACTAAAAAAAAATCACCATCAAATATGAAGTCACAACTATGTTGATGAAGCTGTATACTTTGGTCGACGAAACATTCACGCTCATGTTCTTTTTCCCATCTGATTGCATGAAAAAGAAAATAGATTTTCTTTTTTTTCTTTAACTAAACCACATTATTATGAAAAAGTACAAATTCAATTTCAAAATGGTAATATAATTATATTAATCATGAATTTTTTTAAATTTAAAAAAAATTTCAAATATGGTGACGATCGTTATTTTTATTTTAATGTTATAATTTAATGTTGTGAAGTGCAGAACTACCTTTGTAGTTCTACGTAGTACAGAACCACCAAGATGGTTCTGCGAAGTGTAGAACCACCCATATAGTTCTGCGAAGTGCAGAACCATCCATATAGTTCTGCGAAGTGCAGGACCACCAGGGTGGTTTTGTGAAGTGCAGGACTACCCTTATAACTTTGCAAAGTGCAGCACTACCCATGTAGTTCTGCAAATCTACCATGATAGTTCTGTCAAATGCAGAACTATCAAGATAATTTAATATTTAACTTAATATTTTATAAAATTTTTAATTTTAATTTAATATTACAAGTAATCAATAAATTGAATATATACTTTGGTTGACGAAGTTGTCATTAAATTTTTAATTTTAATTAAATATTACAACTAAAATTTATATATTAAAAAGTTTTACAGTTATAAAATTTTAAAAATTTCTTATTCTAAGATCTCGGTGGGTTGCCATTCAGAAACTTTACAAAATTTAACCCCTCAAAAAAAAATATTTATTGACGAAAGCATTACAAATATTTTAGATATTTTTAATATAATCATAAAATTTTTTAATTAAATTATTATTTATTTTGCACAGTATTATAATATGATGCTTTTAATTTTTTAATCAAAAATATTTAAAATATTTTTAACTTGATATTTCTATAATCTTAAATAAATATTATTTTATCAAAATCATAATAATTCATTTTATAAAAAATATTCTTAAATTTAATTTAAATTTTGGTTAGATTTGTGCAAAACAATTTAAAAAAATTTACTTGCTAAAAAACAGCCCAAGAAAAATTTTTATATCTTTTGGGAGAAATATCTATATTCTTATTTTTTGGAGGTAAACAATATTTGATTTAAGATTTAATATTTTGTTCAGATAAAGTGTTAATTTTAATTATTTTTTGATATTTATATTCACGGATCAATTCAGAAATTTTGCATTATAAAATCTTTTATTATTTTATTATTTTTATATTTTAAAATTTTTTTATTAAATATTAATATTTAAAAATTTTTTATACTTAAAATTATTAAATATTTTGATTTTAAATTAATATTTATATATTTAATAATTTTTTTAAAAAATTTCTAGAGAAGGCTTTCGTTGACGAACCCGCGACCTTCGTCGTTCTCTCCCTTTCTCTCAATTCCTCTCTTTGTCTCTCTCTCTCCATTTATTACTCTATCTCTCTCTCTCCATTATTTAATACTTGCATTAAATGCATACATTTAATCTCTCTCTCTCCCTCTATCTCTCTCTCCCCACCTCCCTCCTTCCTCCCTCTCACTCTCTCTCTCTCTCTCCGTCACTCCCTTGCTCTCTCTCTTCCCACCCCCCCCCCCCACTTACCTCTCTCTCTCTCTCTCTCTCTCTATTTCTTCATTTTTAAATATATTAATATTATATAAAATTTTTTCATTTTAATTTCATATTTTTAATATTAAATAAATATTTAAATTAAATATCTAAATATTTTATTTTTATAAAAATTTAAATTAAATAATAATATTTATAATTTTACTAAATTAAATTATTCAATAATATAGTTATACTTTATTATCTAAAATTTTAATATTTTCTATTACAATTTAATATTTTATTTAAGTATCAAATATCTAAAAATTAATAATTAAATAATTGATATTTCAAATTATTATTTAATTTATATAAATATTTAAAATTTTAATTTTTATTATTTTTTATTTTTATATTTAAATTATTGTATTAATATTATAGTTTTAGTTTATTATTTAATGTTTTAATATTTTGTATTACAATTTAATATTTTATTTAAATATGAAATATCTAAAAATTAATATTTAAATAATTGATATTTAAAATTATTATTTAATACTATATAGATATTTAAATATCTAAATTACTTTTTATTTTTTATATTTTAATTATTATATTAATATTATGATGTTATATTATTTTTATTTTTATTCAAAAAATATTTTCCATTATAAAATTTGACAAATATTTTTGATATTTTTAACACAATCCTAAATTTTTTTAATTAAATTTATTTTCCATCATAAAATTTTACAAGTATTTTAGATATTTTTAATACAATCATAAAATTTTTTAATCAAATTATTATTGCTTTTAATTTTTTTATCAAAAACATTTTCAATTTTTTTACTTAATATTTCTTTAATTATAAAATTTATAGTATTATAATATTATAGTATTTTAACTATACATCGTTTATCTTAAATATTTTTTATATTTTTTGATTAAAAAATTTTATGATTTTATTAAAAATATCAAAGATATTTGAAATAAATGATGTTCAGAGAAAATATTATAATATTATAATACTATAAAATTATAATAATAAAAATATTAAGTAAGAAATTTTTGAAAATCTTTTTATATTAAAAAATTAATATTCAAAATAATTTTATGGTTATTTTAAAAATTCTAAAAATATGCAAAAATTTTGAGAATATGTAAAAATACTTTGATTTAATATTATGATATTAGAAAAATTATAATTTTTAAAATAAAAAGTAAAAAATATTTTGCAAATAATTTTAGATTAAATTTTTTTTAAAGGTATCGTATTATAATATTATATAATACAAATAATTATTTTAAAAAAATATTAAGTATAATGTAATGTATGTAAATGATAATTTTATTATAATTAACAATATTCTAACCCTGATATTATAATCATATTATTGTTCAAATAATAATTAATATAGAAGTACAAAAAATTCTTTTTTTTTTTTTAGATTAGGGTCAAAAAATCATTTTTTTTTCAAATTAGAATTCTTAAAAGAGATCTACGAGATCATACAGCTCCCATTGTTGTGTGTTATTAGATCATGCTCCTTTCAATCATCCTTTACCTCAATTAAAGGATATCCTTATATTAGTTTCCATTAATAGTTAATATATACCTTAACTAAACTTACGTCAACTTCAATTTAATTCTATTAACACAAAATAAACTTCGTATTTAACCATAATAAAAGAGTCTCTTCAAGTTGTATTTTAATAAGTAATTCTCACACAATTTGGAATCTTATCGAATGCTTGCAATTTGTTGATATCTCATTCAATATGGTTCAATGATAGTTCCACTGTTGATTACTTGCACATTTATGTTCATCTATCATTTAACTATACCATATATTACAAATTATATTTAATAGAGATGATTACCATTTTTCACTCAAACCAATTAGTTTAACAATTCTTAAATATATATATATATATATATATATATATTATATTCCTTTCTTTGAAGTACATTACAAATATTTATCAATCTAATTGTCATCTCTCATTGTCCACTTTTTATTTTTAAAATCTTCTTATTCAAATCCATTATTTTAACCGACAAATACTTTCACTTTAGTTGATTGAGAGATATTCAATATTTTACTAAGAGCTTTCTTCGCACTGTTGCACCTCACACTCTCAAACACCTCACCCCATTGAACAATAGCAGAGAGACACTAAACATTCTCTTAAACAATCACTAAGAGATGTCCAACACTTTAACTAATAGCTTTTTTATACCAATATTATAATTTATGTTGATTTAACTTTGTATAAATTCAAAATTTAACACATTGTATAATAAGAACATTTCAATTATTTTTCTTACACTTACTTTTAATAGGCACATGATCTCAATATTTCATACAAAATTCAAACTTCATACCATGCAAAGTCAATATTGTGTTACATCAAACTAAATGGTCTTGACTATATGAATTATCAGCAGCTAAGTCAAGAGCACCTTTGAACAAATTTGAGTGCTCAAACATTATAAGCTTTTAGTTAATATCTAATAAAATATTAATTTTTCATATCAGTTTCTATGTCCTGTTCTTTATATTTCTGAATAACTCAAAAAGAATGTGTCTACTTGCATTCACCCACATAAATAGTTAACTGCGTAAAAGAGTAAATACACCTACTAGAAAATACAGTCAAATGACCACATTTTGACATTGCTTGGATGAGACCTGCAAACCTCTTCCCCCATGGTCGATTAGTATAAGGAATTTTTTTTTAATTTTTGAGATAATTTGTGGTTTTCTTTTATTTTCGTTCTATACTTGAGAAATGGTACGTATAGAATAAGAAAAAAGTTACGAATTTAAAAGATTGGAAACTTTGTAGAACTTGCAACAAAATGGGGCCATGTCATTAGCATTTTCATTTCAATATAATATGTCAACTTTGATTGGATTGTGTAATTACAGAAAACTGTTTCTTTTTTGTAAGTAGTTGTTGAAATCTTTCAAGAAAATTCATATTGATTGAGGAGTTAGAACACAAGAATTTATATCAACAATCTCTTAAGATAAACCACTACATAATCTTTTATTATTTGTATATAATAAATCTTTTATAATTATTTTCAAAGGGCATTTAAAATCCAAACTCCACACCGAGCATAGCGCGGTGTATCCCTCCTAGTTAAGGAAAAGAGATCTAGAATTCATAGATCACCTGCTTCTTCATTGCACTTAGAATTTGCTCTTAGGGAAACTAATGGAATTAATGCCCATGGTGAGGCATTTTTCCATGTTTGGAAAATGGGAATTATCTCACTTTCCATATCCTAAAATGGTAACTGATGTGATTTGAATATTCTTCCTTTTGTGGTTATGGGAGCATAAGGAAACTTGGGCAAAACCTTAGAGAGACTACCTTGTAGCAATGGCACAATAGAGAGAAAACATCTCCTTGAGAGTGAGGGCTAGAGAAATTCTGAGTAGAGAATTTTCGGTATTATCTTTGTCGTCGGATTTAGATTGTGGTGTTGTGGTACTGGGGTGATAACTCGATTTTCGTGGTTATCATCCTGACGACGAGATCGTTAGTGCAAAACTCGTGGTTCCCTGAATTTCCTGCGATCTGCTTATTGAGATATGTCGAAAAAACATAAACTTTTATGATTCCTAAAATTAGTCACGCTTCTACGTGTATATGTGCATATAAATCCAACATTGGTATTAGAGCGTAGGGTTGGATTTATTAAATAATTTTTTCGAAATATTTTTCGGGTATAAAAATATGGGGTTGAAAATTTGGGGTTCGAATCACGGATGAGTTTCGTGAATCCAAATATGCCATGACGTTACTTATGTCACATAGGTCATGAATATATTTTTTTCGGAATTTTTGGAGTACGTTTTGGCCATTAAAATTGAAGCCAAAGTTTTCAGCCCAAATGGGTGCCCAGAACTTAAAACCCTAGATCTATCCGTGTAGAGAGATTTTTGATCTAAATAAATGACATATTTGTGTTCCATGTGCATTGATCTACGATTTGATATGCATTTTGTGATGAGTTGTCGCCAGAAACTAGGTTTTTCGGTGAGGCCGCGGAGGACCAAAATTTAGATATTTGATTTGCCATGTTTAGGGTTTGAATCTCCCAAAAAATAAGTTCAAAATGTTTTTGAGAAGTCCAAATATATTTTCCGATCGAAGTCGCCGTAAAAAAAATAGCCAGAAATAGGTTTTCAGAGAACCGTGTCAAAAAACTTGGTTGTAGGCACGTTGAGTGAGGAAGAAGACATCCAGACCCAAGGGCGCGTGAGAAGCACGAGCGGAGAGGCGCATCACATGGCAGTAGGCAGGAGCTTGGACTTCACGCACGACGCAGGCGCGTGAAGCAGTCAGGGTCCCAGATCGGGTCAGAGCCTGACTCGCTTTGACCCGCAATCTGACACAGTCAGGTTAGGCTCCGACTCATTGATCGACCCACGCTCGATCCGATCTCTGACCCAACTGACACGACAAAGCACGTGAAGGCACATGAGCGCACACCGCGAGTGGGCACGTGTAGCGACGTATGTGAGGTGTGTCGTGTGACTGGCACGTGAGCCAGGCTCCTGCCGGCGCGTAGAGGCCCGTGGCAGGGCCAGCGACTCACCGCCGACGCATGGCGGCACGTGAGGACCCCGGCGGCGCGTCAGGTCATCCGAAATTGAAAATTTTCAATTTTTTTAGAGTCTTATATCAATATCTGTGACTATTTGTGGAATTTTGTACACCGAATCCAAGTGCGGATGGTGAGATGAGTTCTCGGGTTGTGGTATATGATATTCGTTTACCCATACCTCGCTTTGGGGTCAATACTCGAATGATTTTGGACTTGATGATTCGTAAGGAGCATGAAATTGTGAGAATAAGCATTACTAGTCACTGACGTCTCTTTTTTTCTATGTGACAGAGACTATGACTGCGACGAGAAGTATCGTACTTGATCTCATTAAGGGAGACAAGCTGAACGGTGACAACTATGAGATTTGGTACCGTAAAGTTCAATTTGTATTCGAGAAGCAGGACCTAGCGGAGGTTCTACTTCACGAGATGACGACCCCGGGGTGGGTGATATGCCTTAGGCGAAACTGGATAAAGAGGCATATCGTGCATGGAAAAGAAATGATGGCCAAATTAGGGCAGTCCTCCTTAGCAGCATGCACGATGAGGATTCCAGTCTATGAGAAGTATCCTACTGTAATGTCGGTTTGGAGTGCTTTAAGAGAGCACCTTGGCTCCCAGTCAATTCCTAAGCTGAGAATGTTGACCTATAGGTTCATCACCTATAAAAAGAGACTCGATCATACTATGAAACAGCATTTGATACATATATCGAATATGATCGCTTCTCTAAAGAATATGGGGGAGCTAATGTCTGATGAGTTTCAAGTACTAGGGGTGATCTAGTCCTTGCCTGATTCTTGGGATGTGATAAAGATCTATCTCACGCATACTGAGAGTATTCGTACTTTCATGGACGTATATAGGCATTGTGAGCTTGAGGAGGTGCGTCAGGAGGTGGCTAGGTCTGTATCTGGTCATGCCTATGTAGTAGAGTCGAGAAAGAGCTCCAAGGGCGTCAAGCGTAAATGGCGCAAGCATGACAAGAAGCCTAGCCAAGCTAAGAAGAAGCCATCAGCGAAAACTGAGGAAAGAAGGCAGAAATGCAAGAAGAAGGAGCTTGACAAAAGCAAAGTCCGATTCTACATTTGTGGCAGACTTGGGTATTTCGCTCACGAGTGTGGCGAGCGAAAGACTCAGGAGCCACCGACCATGTAGCTCAAGATAGGAGCGCATATGTGGAGTTCCGCCGATTGAGTCCCCAAGCGAGGAGATTGTATATGGGGAACGAAGCATTTGTGGTTGTGAAGGGGATTGGTACATGCAAATTGATGCTGCAAAGTAACCAAGTCTTGTACCTACATGATGTATTATATGCTCCCAGCAGAATCTCGTATCTGTCATTTGTTTAGATTGCTTAGGATATTCTGTTCAGTTTAAAAACTCGAGTGTTTTGATTTTGTACGATTATTCTCTGATATGTACTGGTTTTGTCCATGATAGACTTTATGCATTGGACATGATTTCCTTTAATAATATTTCTGATTTATTTTCTATTGCCTATACATCTGATAGCGTAGTTGATGATATTTCTATTTGGTATAGTAGACTTGGCCGCATAAGGCAAGAGAGAATGAACTGGTTAGCGATGAATAGCTTGTTAGGCCCGCTAACCTGGGTCGAGTTGTCCCTATGTGAGTTTTGCCTAGCAGACAAAGCGACGAAAAAATCATTTGGAAAGGCAATGAGGGCTGGGACCCCATTACAACCGATCCACTCCAATATTTGTAGACCTATGAATGTGAGAGCTCGAAACGGAGTCACAAACTTCATTACGTTTATAGACGATTACATGCATTTTGGTTACGTCTACCGCTCTCGTATAAGTCTGAGGCATTAGATTACTTCAGGAGGTTTATCAGCGAGGTTGAAAATCAGTTAGACTTGAAAGTCAAGACTTTCAGAACTGATTGAGGACATAAGAATTTGTCTGAGAAGTTTAAAGAGTTCTGTTTCGAGAAGAGCATTATGAGACAGTTGACTATTCATGTTACTCCCTAACAGAACTGGGTAGCGGAGAGAAGGAACAGGACTCTGTTGGAGATGGTAAGATCGATGATGGCGCAGGCCAATTTGACTATCTCCCACTGGGGGAGATGCATTGTTGACTGCTGCCTACTTTCTTAACCGTGTTCTAACGAAATCCGTAGTCAATACTCTATATGAGCTTTGGACAAGGAAGCAGCTTGACCTTAGTCATTGGAGACCATAAGGTTGTGTCGTATACGTTCACGATCCCTCGCACCCACCCGGCAAGTTAGGCATGCAAGGAAAGAAGTATATCTTCATAAAATACTCCGAATATTCTAAGGGAATATGTTCCTAGGTGAACGTACGAATGGCACGATCTCCGAGATCGAATCTCATAATACTATGCTCCTGAAAAATGATTTGCCTAAAAGAGACGAAATCGACCAGGACTTCACCTTTCATGAGATGAGTGAGCCTAACGGCCTAATTGAGCCCAACGGTGGGACCCAAGAGCCTGTAACGAATCTTGGTCCTAGTAGGAGTGGCCCATCTCGAAGTATAGAGGCTCCTTCTCCTTGTAGGAGTAGTCGGGGACACATACCCCGACGTCATTTTTCAATTGAGGATGAGATCCTCATTGTGACTCCTAAGGATGATGACGAATCTCGAACCTTTGAGGAGGCTCTCGAGAGTCCTATGAAGGACCAATGGTTAGAGGGCATGAAGAAGGAGATGGAATCTATGAGAGTCAATGGGGTCTAGGACCTAATTAACCTACCTGAGGAGAGAAAGGCCATTCGGAACAAGTGGGTTCTCAAAATCAAAAGAAAGGTCGACGGATCGATGGAGAGATATAAGACCTGTTTAGTAGCCAAGGGTTACACACAGACAAAAGGTATTGACTATGAGGAGATTTTCTCCCATGTAGTCAAATTTATATCGATCTGTTTACTCTTGGCGATTGTCGCAAGCATAGATCTAAAGTTATATCAGATGGATGTAAAGACCGCTTTCCTTAATTGAAATCTGGATGAGGAGATCTATATGAAGCAGCCCTCTAGGTTCGTTCTAGTAGGTCATGAGGATAAGATTTGTTGATTTCGGAAGTCGATATATGGTCTAAAACAATCATCCAAGCGGTGGTACCTGAGATTTGAGAAAGTGATATCTTATGGTTTTATAATGATCGAGGAGGATCATTGTGTTTATCTGATACGATCTAATAACTATTTTGTGATCCTGTCCCTATATGTGAACAATATAATGTTGGCCGGGAACAATATTAGTATTTGATGACAATCAAGGCATGGTTGTCATCAAACTGCGTCATCAAATTTCGACATGAAAGATATGGGTGAAGCTGAGTTCATCTTTGGAGTTAAAATCGAGAGGGATCGCTTGAGACGAATGTTAGCTATTTCACAAGAGACTTGCATTAGGAAGATCCTCCAGCGCTTTGGGATAAGTGATTGTAATCCCATAGATACTCCAATCACCAAGTGTGATAGCCTGAGTCTTGAGATGTGTCCGAAAACTCAGGAAGAAATAAGGGAAATGAGCAAAATCCCTTATTCCAGCGCAGTTGGAAGTCTGATGTATGCGATGTTGTGTACACGACCAAACATAAGTTACGTAGTCGGTCTAGTGAGTAGATATCAATCAAATCCTGGAAGGGGTACCTGGAGAGCAGTGAAAATGATTTTTAGATATTTCAAGGGAACTGCAAGCTACTCCTTATGCTATGGGAGAGGTAATTTGCGTCTTGTGGGATATTCAGATGTCGATTAAGGCGGTGATCTGGATAAGCGCAAATCGACGTTAGGCTTTGTCTTCTTACTCATTGGTGGTACCATTTCTTGGAGCAGCAAAAAGCAAATCTGTATAGATTTATCTACGATGGAGACTGAGTTCGTAGATTACTCAGTCACAGTTCAGGAGAGTGTTTGACTCCGGAAACTATTAGATGACTTAGGGATTGTGGCTGATAATGAGAAATCGGTGATAATCTACTGTAATAATCAGGCTGCTATATCCTATACCCGAGACTCTAAGTATCATGGTAGAACCAAATATATCGATACCAGATATAATTTTGTTAGAGACATCATCGATAAGGGTGAAGTGACCGTCAAGTACATCTCGACACACAGCATGGTGACTGACTCCTTCACCAAACCCATCGCTAGAGACTCATTTGTAGCACATAGAAAGTCATTGGATTTGAGAATATTTTGACATTTCTTATCTTGTACTGAATTGACAATGTGATGCTTATTACATATATATATATATATATATATATATATATATATGATTTTGTACATTATTTAGTCATATTTGTGTTATTATTTTAATTTCTTAAATAATGCACATGTTTTTAGATCATATATGATTTGATGTGATAAAAGATATGTCAGGCAGGCGAGGTCGACTTTCTCACACGAATGACCACCTCCAGCTCTGAGTGAGCGGAGATGAAACGGTTTCTAGTTGTAAGAGGCATTGAGAACGGTTCTGCTAGAACATAAGTCGCCCTGATATGTGTTCAGGATAAGGTAATATGGGATTTGACTGGTATGAAAATACCTACATTCATGTTGCCTGTGAGTAACCAGATCTGAGATCTAGCGCATCACCTGTGATAGTGATATTGTCTCTGAGACACTTTCTCTGAGATCTCTGAGTAGAGTCTTATGTATAAACTGAGTTCCGTATCTGTATAGTGTTAGAGAAATCTGACATATGTCCATTTGAGGAATGAGAGATTGACACTGTAACACGCGTTTCGTATCTCGTGTGATAGACGACTAGGGATAATGGTAGCTATTATATGAGACGATGATCTAGTCATGATCTTCGTTCCCACTATGTGAGACCTGAGATCCATTGGTTGGGATCTCTTGTACCTTATTTTACTTTCGGCTATCTCTAGAAATCTCGATTCAGTATTTACTACTTTAGTCTATTTACCTATGACCCGGAAGATAAATTGAGATTTAAGGGGTAAGTCTAGAAAAGCAGCTGAATTGAGGCCGATGGATTCGAGTTTAGGAAAGGAAGACCAATCTACATTATATCGTTGTATTGTATTCACCAACCGGTTTGTTACGTTTATCCATGTTGGGATATGAGCGTAATAGTGAATACACATTTGAGCAAATATTGGAGATCACTTTTGATGAGGAAAGTAACTCGATGGATATAATTGTGTTGAGTCTGGGGTACAGCAAAACTTTTTTATACTAACGGTGACTCCTTGATCATCCTAACAGGTGTATCGAGAAGTCTTGCCTGTAGGTGTACTCACCAGTTGCACAACACCTAATTCTGTATGAAAATCCAGCACAGTGATATAGATCGTATGAATTGTGATCTAGTGACAGATAAAAATGCCCTCGTGTACAAGTGGGAGATGATGAAATTAATGTCCACGTTGGGGTATTTTTCCATATTTGAAAAATGGGAATTATCTCACTTTCCATATCCTAAAATAGTAACTGATGTGATTTGAATATCCTTCCTTTCGTGGTTACGGGAGCATAAGGAAATTAGGGCAAAACCCTAGAGAGACTACTATTGTAGCAATGGCACAATAGAGAGAAAACATCTCTTTAAGAGTAAGGGCTAGAGAAATTCTGAGTAGAGAATTTTTGGTGTTGTCTTTGTTACAGGATTTAGATTGCGGTGTTGTGGTGCTGTGGTAATAACTCGATTTTCGTGGTTATCATCCTGACGACAAGGTCGTTCGTACAAAACTCGTGGTTCCCTGAATTTCCTACAATCTAATCATTAAGGTATACCCGAAAGACATTAACTTTTATGATTCCAAAAATTAGTCACACTTCCGCATGTATGTGTGCATATAAATCCAATAGAAATTTTTTCTCTTTTGCACATAAGTTGGCTAACTTCAAGCTCTATAAAGAGTGAATCTTGGACTTCAATCTCTGTAAAAGTGCTGTCAAAATGATCCATTTTTGTTTTTTGGATGATGTAAGAAGGACAAAAGAAGGTTTTTAGGGGTTTGGAGAACTCTTTAGGGGTTTCTACGAGGACTATTTCCTAAAGAATTTGTGTCTTTTCACAGGAAAAGAAATTTTATTAAAAAGTTAGAAGTGGATGGGAGGTTGGTAGAGATTCCAAATGAGTTAAAGTCAGCTATCACGGATTTTTATAAGGGTATATACTCATAACCATGCAGCTACAGACTACAGGTGGACGACTTGGAATTTAGTAGTCTTACTTCTTTGGAACAAGGTTTTTTAATCCCATTTTAATGAAGGGGAAAGTTAGACAGCACTACAAGGTTGTTATGGAGATAAAGCACTTAGCCCATATGGATTTACTATGGCTTTTCTCAAGTCTAATTGGGATGTTGTTAAGGCGTACATTTTGGGAGTATTTGCTAATTTTTATAATACTTGTCAATTTGTACATAGCTTGAACTTTACTTTCCTGGTGTTGATTCCTAAGAAGACTGCTCCTTCAAATATTTAGGACTTTAGACCTACTAGTTAGATGGGTGTATTTATAAGCTTATAGCTACGGTTTTAGTGAATAGGCTTAAAGGGGTTTTGCCTAAGTTGATTGGTTCTTCCCAAAATGCCTTCGTCTGCGGCAGTAGAGTGATTTTGTATGGAGTTTTAATAGCTAATGAGGTGGTTGATGATTATATGAGATCAGAAGAGACTACAGTTATCCGTAAGCTAGATATGAAGAAAGTTTATGAGTCTATTTGGTGAGATTTTTTGTTTTATGTATTTCAAAGAATGAGCTCTGAGTACCGCTAGATTGAATGGATTAGGAATGGTATTTCCACATCTTCCTTTGTTGTTATGGGAAATAGGTGTCCAACATTTCTTTTTCCATGCTTCTAGGGGTCTTCGTCAAGGGGATCTACTCTTACTGTTGCTGTTTTTCATTCGTCTAGAGGGCTGGGTTAGGCATAAAGCCATTGATTACTTTTAATAAAACATCGATTTGGAAAGCGGTTACGATGGTTTATGATTGAGCAAGACCCTTAATGGCGGAAAGTTGTCGTGGCTAGATTTGGAGAGGAAGGTTTTGGGTGAAAAACTTTGGTAGGGCTCCCTATGGGGTAGATATTTGGGAGTCATGTACAAATATAAACCTAAAGAAAAAATTAAAACAATCTCTGGACCAAAAAAATTCAGGATCTAACCTCATTTTATCGCGGTCCCAACCCGCGACACTACGTGGCAACACCCGGTTGGCCCAAGGCCACGTGTCGCGTCTATCTCCCCCCGCAACCCACGGCCCTTCCTTCCACCGCTCGCACCGCTCCTCTCTCCCTCCCTTCCCCTCCCGCAACTCTGCTCCCCCCTCGCGGCTCTCTCCCTCTCTCCCTCTCTCCATCCCTCCCTCCCTCCCTCCCCCTGCAACTCTCTCTCTCCCTCCCCCACCCACGGCTTTCTCTCTCCCCCCTCCACCCGCAGTGCTCCTCCCTCCCCCGCCCGTGACTTTGCTCCTCTCTCCCTCCCTCCCCCGTAACTCTCTCCCTCCCCACCCCAACTTTCTCTCTCTCTCCCCCCCGCAGCACTCCTCTCTCGGGGGAGAAAGAAAGAGCCGCAAAGGGGAGGGAGGGAGAGAGAGAGCCGCCGGGGGAGGGAATGAGAGAGGAGCAGAGCCGCGGGTGGGGAAGGGAGCAAGAGATGAGCGTTGCGGACAGCGGGGGGGAGAGAGAGCCATGAGGGGAGGGAGGGAGGGAAAGAGCCGCGGGGGGGAGCAGAGAAGGCAAAGAGACGTCTTTTAACATTGGTTCCTTTTGTCTTTTTTTTACTCTTGTGGCGAGAATGAAATTATAGGGTTTTCAAGGGTAAAGAGAGCTTTTTAGATCAGCTAAAAACTAAGTGCATATCTTTCTTTTCTTTTTGAGATTCTGGAAATTTTATGGATTTGGATTGGATGTAGTATTTTTTGATTTGGATTCAATTTCTAGCCTTGTAATTTCCTTTTATGTAGATGTCATTTATATGGAAGACTCCCTCGCTTGTACTCGTGGGTGAGTAGTTCATTAGTGCTACATCCTCATATTCTTAAAACTCTTTGTCTCTCCATACTAATCAAAACATTATTTGAGGGATTAAATAAATGTCTTCCTCCTTAATGTACACATCCCAACCTACTTCAATCCCACAATTCAAGATTCACACTCTTCAAAGGCACTAACTTAATTTGGAGGAGATGAAAGGCAACAAAATTCAAACTCACATATTGACAGAATAAACAATATATTAAAAATTATCTCATAGCAACATGTCTGAGTTGCCGGCAGACTAATTGGGCATTTAAACTGCAACATTTTTGCAAACTCTCTAAGTGTGAAGTAAGAACAACACAAATCGATAGAAAAAAGGAAATCATGCAAAATAGACCCCAATTTTCCGGCATTTAATTTCCTCTTAGAAAGCCAATACCAATACCACATGCACAACTTTTGCATTTAAACTACATAAATTAATTCTATTTGTATAAACATAAAACATATTCTTTCTTACCCAGCACCATGGTTGAAACTAGCTAAATTTTGATATGGAACAGGGGCTCCTCAATTAGTAGAAACCATTGTTGAACAACACTCATATCCGAACCATAGATATGGAACACTTGCAGATCTTTTTCTGGTATGAACGTCTCCTAATATTTTGTTTTCAATGTGGAAAATTATGATATACCATTAGTGTTTCTGAATGTAATGAGGATAGTGATAATGAAGAGGAGAATATTGTGGATTCAACATATGATGAATGGCTCAGGGCATCTCTTTTAAATCAAGGAGAGTGCTTATATAACCGGGAGAGTAAAGAAACAAAGGCAAGCAATAAAGCAAGCCAATGTTTATCCGATGAAGAAAACTTGATATTGAGGTATGGAAAGGAAATGAGTGAGAACAATGTGTTGGAGTTAGCATTCTAAATTGTGTCTATTTCATTCATAGTATCAAAGAATACATTGAAATAATTAAAACCGAATAAAAAATAATATTTAAATAAATCGTATTAAAAATAAAAGGGATTATTCTTGTTGTGATTTGCTCGAGTCTTCTTTTCCTCTAAGATTTGTGCAACCCCAAATCTTCTATGATTCTTTCTCTGGTATACAAATTTGCAATCTTTTATATGAGTACTTTACCCCTGGGTTGTCACCTTTTAAGTCCTACACTCAAAATTTTATATGTACTACTTAACTATTCAAAGTACGTACTAATGAAAAAGTTAACCAAAATTCCAATATGCTTAAAAGCCTTTATTCTTTTTATCCGACCAATGTTAAATCTAAAATTAAAATAATAATCAGTAGCCTAGAGAGAGAGAAAAAATTGTTGACAAAATGACTTTTGATGATAAGCTATAATGAGTATACGATGAGCATAATAAGTTAAATTAATGAAAGATCGGTTTGGAAAATATTAGGATGAGTTAGGAATAACAGAAAATACATATATGTGACTCAGACCTAAAGTAATCGACTCACTTTCAAGCACAAGTCAACTCACTAAATTTAGAATAGCCTTAAACTTAGATAGAATGTTTGACCAATCGGTTCATATAAAAACATAAGTCGACTCACCATATACCTTTGGCAAATTGAACATAGGTAGCAAGTCACCCATATGTCGACTCACCTCAAAGGACCAAGTGACTCACTTATTCTTAGAAGCAATATAACTAAAATTCAAAATGATAACAATCAAATGTTTAAAACAATAATGATCAAAATAAAAATAGAACACATAATGCACAAATCAAGTCGATCTACTATAGACCATAAGTTGACTAGCACAAGTCGACACATATGCAAGGCCACAAGAATTCACATATGCTAGGTCATAAGGCACAACGCATTAGGACATGTCATAGGCCACAGCATGTAATATCATGAACCACAGTACATGTCATGACATAGACCACATCTTAGATCTTAAGTCATTAACTAGGTCAAATCGACCTATATATTACCCCAAGTCAACTCACTTTATGAAGACATTAGAAAACTGAGCACAGCATGAGTCACGACACATGCTATGGCACAGGCTTTAGCAAGAGCCACAGTATGCCACAGCATACCACAGCACATGCCACAGCACATACATGACACAAGCCACATGAGCCATGACCTGTGCCATGACATCCCATGACACAGCCACAACACATTATTCCATAACATGAGCCACATCATGCCATAACATGAGCCACCACATATGCAATGACACATGCTATGGCACCGGGCATGACACAGAGCATGGCACATATGAGTAATGCCAACACAAGAGGAAGTTTATGTCAACACAATTTAGGCACAAGTCGTCTTGTTGTATAACCCAAGTCGACTCATCCACTAGGACTTAAAAAAAATTCTAAATAAGAGCAAATTTATGTCGACATAAGGAATAGTTATATCAACATAAGATGTCTTAAATGTAGAATGTCTCATAAAACACTAGAGAAAGTCGCCTCATACTACACCTTGAGTTAACTTGCACAGGCCATGCATGTGACACTAAACACACCACTAGCTGAACATGAGCAAACCCACTTGCACTGATGGGCAGAGCTTAAGCAAAGAATGAGTTATATCGATACAAGAAAATAATTATGTCGACATAACATAGAGTTTGAATTCAAATTTCTAACCAAATTTGAGAGGTAATCGACTCACCACATAGAGGCGGTCGACTCATCCTAGCCAGAAGTTGAAGAAATTCAAATGCTCGTCGACTCATAAAAAAGAGATAGTCGACTTATTGTGAGTAATAGCTAATTGTTTAGAAAAATTGGTCAAATCATAAATGAAGTCTCAACCATCCTCAATGGCTATAATTCAATACTAAAATATTCTACAACGGCTAGATCATTAATAGAGGCTATAAATACAACATCTATTAAAGATCAAATAACTCTCGGAACATTTATTACTATTAACTGTAAAAAAATCTTCACTTTTTTTTTTCATTTCTCGAGTTATATTTATTTAAACTACAAAGATCACATCTGAACATTTAAGTTCAAGATTGTAATCTTATTTTTCTCTCTTATACTTGTAATTGACTTGGAAAAAGGGTCTTCTTGGTCAAAGGTCTAGTTGTCTCGAGAAAGACAAGTTAATTTTGCTAGCACCTAGTTAAACTAGTGGTGAATATTTGAGAGAAACATGTAATAAGATATAACTAATACCTATTCAAACTAGTTGTTGTACTATTTTAGGAAAAAACAATGGATTGAAAATCCAAGACACCAAGAAGGGTGACACAACTATAAAATCTTGTGTCAAGTCTTCTTCCTCTCTCTCTCATTTCTCTTCTTTGTTCTTTAACTTTTTAACTCTCAGAAAAATTAAAAAGTGTCAAACAAGCTATTCATGCCCTCTAGATTGTTAGAATATAGTCTTTCAATTTTAATAAATAATTATTTAAAACAATTACTTAGTTAGGGCATAATAATTTCAAAAAGTTAAAATACTTTGAAAACTTTCAACTCAAAAAATTGAAATCATAAAATAGGAGAAAGTATTTTCAAATTTAGAAAAAAGGATATATAATTTCAAAACTAAAATTTAGGATAAATAACTTTTTGAAATTCTAAACTGGGCATAATAATTTTCTAAAATTACAGACTAACCTAAGCCACTTTTTTTATATTATTCTTTAGATAAACAAATAATAAATATCAATTGAGTTTTTAAGGAAGTGAAGGGATATAGGAATATTTATTTTAAGTCCAAACAATTGTAGTATAATCTGCTAATTAGGTAGTTGTATTAAAGTTATTTCGACTATAATTAATTATACTAAATAATTTAAATTGTAATTCAAAATAAATATTAGATAGTTTACAAAGTTAATAAGTAAATATCTATTACTTTGCATTTAACTTGTATGTATCTCTATATACTACCCATCTATATAGCATTATATATATATACACAATTTCCACTCAATTATTAATGTCATGAATTTTTTGTTCAAAATAGAAAATATTCTGAATGTTCAATATATCTTCTGTTGGTCGTAAAATATAAAAAATTTTAAAAATATCTAATATGATATTAAATCATAACCGAGTTCAATTTTCAGATAAACAATGGAATTGTTCCCTGTGATGAAGCAAAAGTAAACAAGGATGGTGACGACCCAAAAGCAAACGAGGTTGATGAACCAACAATCGATGGAGAGGATGATCCAATAGAAGTTGAAGTTGATGCAGCTGAACCATAGATGTTGGATATAGCTGGAGGACCAAAGGGTGATGAACTGAATGCAGGAGATGAGGTTTCAAATCCAGAAGCACTAAAGGTAGGAGTTTTTTAAGCAAAAAGGCTGGAAGATGTTGAGGTTGAAAAAAGGCCTGCAGATGACTAACTAAATGTCGATAAAGAGGCAAAAGGGTCGGACGTTGTACTGGATGTAGCAAAGCTTATTCCACCCATAGTCTGATTTGCAGGAAGGAGTCTACCTGATATCAGATATACTGAATCAGGGAATTTTTACAAAACCTATAACTCTTTTTGATTTTTGAGTCATTCACAAAAATGACATAAAAAAAATAAAAAAACCCTACCAAAAAACAAATTTCAAATCTAATTCATATTGGTCTAGTATTAAACACTCGACCAGTATTGGTCTGAGTGTTCAACTCTCGACTAACACTATTGATCAGAGTGTTGAACATTCGACAAATTCATGGCTGAAACTAGTGATTCTCCATGGAGTCCGAAGAAGCTCTCTTGGGGCAATGGCCTAGAGCGGGGTTTTATGCAATTCAACCCTAATGAGGAAGCCACAATAGTGAGACAAAAGAAGATGAAGAAGTAGATGAAGTAGATGAAGTGAAGTAGATGAAGAAGAAGTAGTAGTTGTAGAATTAGGCTGAGATTTCTGTAACCTAGAAGTGAGCATGAAGACAGAAGAGGACTTGGAAGGAGACAGGATCTCTTTGCCCTTTGAGTTAGATTTCTTCTTGTCGGATCCGACAAGAGAATCAGAGTTGATGGATCTAGGGCCGTTAGTGTTTGATTCATCAGGACTAGAAGGGTCAGATTTCTTGGAAGAGATGAACCTGCCTTTAAAGACCACATCGTAGGATCCAAATTCAATTCTAGGGGTTTTGCAGTCAAGTGCATGACCTGTACGAAAATAGTTCGTCGAATATTGAACACTCGATGAATGTTGGTCGAGTATTGACCAACAGTGCTAGTTGATTGTTCAACACTCGACCTACGTCGGATAAAGTTGAAATTATTTTCCGGCCAGGTTTTTCTACAATAACAACAATAACAAACTGAACCATAACTGTTAACATTTTTCTAGAAATTCTTTTTTATTTTTTTCGATCATTTCGGTATATGACTCTTGATTTTTATCATATTCAAAGAACTTGAAGCAATAAGAAAAAAAAAATCATCTTCCCAACGAAAGTCATAATTAATGACACCTTCATTCCTATTCAAAAAATGAAAAATCTCATAGCAGTAAAAAACTTATAATCTATTGCAAAGACTTATAAAGAAAATAATTTAATCAAGCTCTCAATAATAATACCACCAACTTATTTTTCTAAAAAACAAAGAATATAAAGGAAATTATATATAAAATATTTTTTATAAATAATATTTTGGGAAATATCTCATTCATCAATAAAGGTAAATTTGGAGTGTTGGAGGAATTTTCATTTAACAATATTTATAAAATATTCTTCATGCTTCAAATTTAAAATATATATTATCATTTATAAATATTATGATTAATATTTTATATTTAAAAAATAAATTTATATATATAAATTTATATTTTAAAATAATAAAAAAATCAACGATTGAATTAGTAATTCAACAGTTCAATCGGTTAATCCATAAATTTCCAGATACGGGGGGAATTTAACAACTATGTATAGATAGACTGAGGATGTGATGTTGGTCTTCAATAAACCAAACCTGTGAGCTACTGCATTTGTAAAGCAAGAAACAGAATAAAATGGAGGAGTTCCTCAACGAAGTCCAAATTGACCCAACCTAAAAAAAAAAAAAAAAAAAACATATGAATGAAAACCCTCCTGCCCCTACTTTGAACTATTATTGGATTTGGGCATGCCCTTTCTCCTTGTTAATAATGCTGCCACTGATAGCGGGGTAACTCATTCTCGGCAACGTGCTTAGCTTTCCAATCTTCTCCTCATAGTAATCACAGAGCTCCATCCTGTCTCCAAAACAAATATTTTGTTTACTGAATAAGGATGCAACACAGAGATTTATGTGAAAGTTAAGAGCTTACCAGTATGCTAAGCTCTGGTATGGTGCAAATTTCTCATAAATTGTGTCCACAACTTTCTGGATGGTGTCCTTAGTGCAATTCGGCATATGATGCTTCTGATGAGGCCCCCAGTTAAAGTAAGTGTACATCACAAAGAAAAGGCAACACTTGCATTTGCATGAGAATAGCATGAGTATATACCTCTCTCACATGCCTAACAGTTTCAGAATCAGCTGGAACGACTTCATAATTTCCAATGCACATCATAACATTGGCGCAAACAAAACTACCAATGCCATGGACCTTCATCAATTCTTTGTAAGCTTTTTGATATGAAGTCAGGTGCAACGGTTCTTCTAAATCCTGCAAATTAAGTTTGCCACTTACAACCCTAGTCGCCAGTTCAATAATGGTTTCTGCTCTATTACCCAGGTTGCAGTGCTCGTTCAAGACATTTACGTCTAGATAAGCCAATTCTTCTGCACTAGGAAAGTTTCCAAAATGCTCTTCCTCCTCTTCCTCCTCCTTGTGCTTGTCGACTTTGTCCCTAGTTATGGGACATTTTCTCTTCACTCCCCGTCTTCTTCTTCTTCGTCTTCTGGTCAAAGTAATTTTATCATTTTTGGCTAGTGTGATTGTGCCATTCTCTAGTTTCGCTTGAAGCTGACAAAGATGTCGAGCCATTCTCAAAGTCCTACCCCACCTAGAGAACATCATATACTCATACCAAGTGTTAGCAGAAGTCTAAAGAGAGCTCAAAAAGAGCAAGTGCAGAAACAGCCTTTAATTAAATAAATTAAGAACCAAAAAAAAAGGGATATTACCCAGAATTGCAAAGAAGAATAGCTTTCGCAAGATCCTCAAAAAGAGTGGGTGCACGAAACAGCCTTCCAAAACCTTTTTCTGCGGCTCTTGCATTCAACTTTTGGAACTCTCTCACATCCTTTTCATCCCTCGTTGAAATTCTTAACATGCGGCAAACTTGATTCTGCATGGCAAATAAAAAAGAATAAATATCTATGTCTGTATTTAATAATTAAAACAAATAATAACAATAATAATAACAATGTTGACCTTAATGGCTTGTTGATCTTCCTGGGACAGCAAATTGGTACCAAGAACAAGAATGCGAAGGTGAGACTTAGATTGTTGTGAAATACAAATATTGAGGGAAGAGGTTTCAGAAGACAGACGGAGAGGGCGTTGGAAAGTTTTAGTGGAAGAGTCCCATTTGTTGGGAGCCATCATGAAGAAGCCATGGTTGCAAATTGCATCTTCAAGCACAAAGCTTGACTCGAAATCCCCTAATGCTATTTCTATTTCCAAATTATTCTCGGATGTCATCTTTCCTCCACAGCGACCTGTTCCTGTTGGTGTTATCAAACACCTTTTTCGTTTTTCTACTCTCTCTCAATATTCTTTAAAATCTCAGAACTCTAGTTTCTAGATGATTTTATAAAAATTAACTCTATCAAAATTGGAAACTTAACAGCCATAATATAATAATATAATAGTGGGCGGCACTAATACCCAACAAGAAAGACAGTGATCGTAACAATTTAGGCAACTCAGAAACCTATTGATTCCCACATTAACCACAGAATAGGAAAAATCAATTGTTGGGTATATTGTGTGTGTGTTTATATATAGATAGTCTCTCCTCTCTTTATGGTATCTCTTAGATGACACAAGATTTTCAATTTACATTAAATTATGTAAACTAAATATTACTCCAACATATATATATATATATATATATATTTGTCAGAAACTAAATTAACACTTTGGAAATCATTGAGTGGTTGACATTAATAAAACCTGCAAAAAATGCATCTTCTCCCGCATGATAACGTTGATCTTCAACCAGATTGCCCCTTTTTTTGTCAATGCATCAACTCTATGGAATATTGTCCAAAAACAAATCGTATTCTTCCTCAAAATATGCAATAATGGTGTTGATGTCTCTATGGCTTGAAACCTCCTGACCAAACTTTTTCACTTCTCAAAAAATTGCAACAGATGAATCATGGGAAGAAAAATGATGGATAACTTTGATGGGAGATGCTTTTTAACATTTTTCAACATAATGATGGGTCTCATCCATCATTTCCTCTGAAGGCCACCGTCCATTTAATAAATTTGTTACTTTTCCACTTCTCAACTCATGTTCAATGAGGAAACATGGTCAGAGTAATAGGTTGGTCCCAAGAAGAACTCACTACTCATGTCAGACTCCTTGGTCCGTAAGAACTCACTACTGGAGGTGAGAAGAACTCACTACTCAACTCATGCTTTGAAGGTGAGATCTTATAATGCTTCCAGTTGTGTTCGGAATAAGTGGAATGCTAGACTAGAAAAATCAGACACGTCTCCCTCTTCTTTAGTAAAAGACGAAAAAATAATTCGCTATACATTCATCCCAAAATCATAGTCTAGAGAACTTGAAGAGAGATTTGGAAAGCAATTCTCCACTAGCTTTTTGATCTTATGTTTGTCTTCGAGGATTTCTCCGCCTATGAGCTATCTTGTATTCTCTCTTCCCCCCCCCCCCCCCTCATTGTAATAAATATCTTTTTCTATCCTCCAAAAGAAAACAAAATAATTCCCAAACAAAACATTAGCCGTGTGTCATTCTCAGGACCATTAATTTATGCATACTAACATTCAAAAACCCCCATTGAAGAGAAGCAATCGTGGGCTTATGCAACCTACCAAACATGCCCCATAAGAAAGTGCAAGGAACCCATTGGTTTTCATAATTCTTGTACTCCATTCCTCCAAAAACATGGACCCTTGGCGTTATTCCACATCATCACAGTTTCTATGCAACATCTAAATTAGGCCTGCTGGTAAACACTTCTCAACCCATGTTACACAAGGAAACATGGTCAGAGTAATAGGTTGGCCCCAAGAACTCAACTGCATGAGCATGGCGGAGATTAATGTCAAGGTCTCTGATAGAGATATCAATGTCTCGCCATGAATTTCAATTTTTTGAAAAAAAAAATAATTAAAAAAAAAACATCACTAAATTCGAAAAAATACAAAAAACATTATTTAAATAATTTTTTATTAAAATTACAACATCAATTTAAACAAAATAAAAAAGACATAAAATAAAAAATAAAAACCATGATAAACCAACTAATGACATCAAAATTGCTGGTTTATCTAAATTCCAAGAATTCAAATAACAATTTCAATTTCTGTTCCAATTTTGCAGCTTTGAAGCTAGGCCAAAATAATGAGTGCTGAAAGCTGTTTCCCAGCCATACTGCAGTCCAACCGTGAAGATAACGTTTTGAAAGAAAAAACCATCATCTTCTCTCTTGGTACTGTGCTTGAAATTTCCTCAGCATGAACCGCACTATACTTTGTCACCTCAGTTGCAAAGAAATCTACTCACAAAATACAAACATGCTCTTTTCAGATGATACCATCCTCTTTGCTGGTGCTGTCCCAACAATTCTCTCCAACTGAGAATGTGACAAAGCAAAAAAAAAAATTAGTGTATATTGATAACCAAGAATCAAGCATAGAACCCTTCATCTATTTAACATACAGAAGGCATATAAACTCATCTTTCATGTGCGTTTCATGAGAATCATGATTTCTACCACACTTTATTCTTTCTGCGGTAGCTTGCAATCAGAGACTTAAACCGGTTATCACATCTAATGGTTTTTGACTTTCTTCAAACAAAAATATACACTTCCATAATACTTGCCGCACTGAACTGATTTAATAAAATATGACCTAACTAAAGTTTTTCATGATTCAATGTTGCCTAAGAAATAATCAGAGGTATTGTATAGCTACAACTGACCTTAATAAGAACTGGATTGCATCATTGCCAAAATGATTACCATATATATCGAGTGTCCACTCTCCTAGGTCATACCTTTCCATATCAACTGACTTGGACACGAGGACAATGACTTGGCAAAGACAAAAATATGATTATTTTACAATTAAAATTGGCATCTGTTAATTAAAACCAAAACACTAGCTAACGTGTGATAAACAGTGGGACCGCACTAGAAATTTGCCAATTTTTTCCTTGACAAAGCTTACAGGTTTTGCAGAGTGGAAGGATACTTCTCTGCTTTGAAGGTGTGATCTTAAAATGCTTCCAGGTGTTGTTCGGACTAAGTGGAATGCTAGACTAGCAAAATCAGACATTTGTCTCTCTTCAGTCTCATGCATAAGAGGTTTTCCAAAATTATAGTCTAGAAAACTTGAAGAGAGATTTGGAAAGCAATTCTCCACTAGCTTTTTGATCATATGTTTGCCTTCGAGGATTTCTCCGCCTATGAGCTATCTTGTATTCTTTCCTCCCCGCCTCATTGTAATAAATATCTTTTTCTATCCTCCAAAAGAAAATAAAATAATTCCCAAACAAAACATTAGCCGAATGTCATTCTCAGAACGTTAATTTATGCACACCAACATTCAAAACATTGAAAAGAAGCAATCGTGGGCTTATGCAATCTACCCAACATGCCCCATAAGAAAGTGCAAGGAATCCATTGGTTTCTATAATTCTTGTACTCCCTTCCTCCAAAAACATGGACCCTTGGTGTTATTCCACAACAACATAGTTTCTATGCAACTTCTAAATTAGGCCTGCTAATAAATACTTCTAGCCTCTTCCTAAAAAGAGGCAAATCAATTTGAGTTCTCCCGATTGGATTACTGATTTAGTTTTTATTCATGCCAATGCATTCACAGAATAGGCCAAGTTTTATTTACTCTTTCCTCATTTCAGACTTCTAATAAAAATATAGAATACCTAAATCAAGCATTAAGTTAAACTATCACCTTTTTTTTACTAAAAGAGCCCAACAAAGACAATTAGTTTACACAGTTTATCATTTCAATCACAATTAAAAAATAAGCACATTCATGATCAAATAAACTAAGACTAGATATGTCAGACAATCATGGAATAGGGCATTTGCAAGATAAAAGTCTTTGTTTCACTTTGTCATAGAACAGGTGTTTACTTACTGCTGCTATGAACACTGAACTGGATAAAAGTAAACGGTTCTACCATGTTGATCTCTAACAAACTCGCTACTTATGCCACCCAGCCCTACTGCATTTATATTTTTGATTAAGTACTTTATATTTTCCAATAAAAGGTAGCAGAATACCTTGAACTGATCAATGCGCGAAAAGAGCACAGTGCAGGTCATGTTGTTGGACCCTTCGAGCATGTTAACAATCTGGGAAGAGAACACATGAGAAGGTTTTCAAGAGATCTAATTAAGATGGTAAAGCTCACAAAGGAACTCAAGCTCACCTCTGGGTAAAATTCCTTTCTCTCAGGGAGAGAATATATGATTAAGTTCTGAATCCCACGGATCTAGTAAACAAGAAGAAACAGCAAATGAAAATGTCAACAATATGTATGAAATCTGCAACCAATTCTACATAACCCGTCTTCAACCCAGAAAAAGCCCAGAATACCACCCCCCCAACAAAAAAACCCCACCCACAAACCCACAGAAAACAGTCACAAGTCACCAATGCAATGCCCAATGTACATATAAGCAAGGATCACAAATTTGGTTGATATGAAAAATTTTATGGCATGTGAAAAAGACATTCCGTAGTTTCACATGCAAACTGCAATGAAGAAAAAGGCACGCGAATTGTATGAAAACACGAAACACAGAATATCTGATTCAACAATAACAAGAATGAAACCCTTTTATTGACAGATTGTAACATATAGCAAGAGCAAGAAAAACTCTGCTCCAATTGTACAATCATTTTCAGTTCTAGGCTAGAATTGGTTCTGAAATTTAGGACAAGTAAATATTTTTTTCTTTTGTTTATGCATTAATATGTGTTTAGCTGAATACGGTCGAGCCTATACTTGTGGCATGTCTTATATGAGATTCTTTTAATGAATTGCTCAAAATGGGTTTTTCTTCCTTATAAATTACGATGGTATTGTTTAAAGGAAATCTCAATTGGCACTTGAATTTGACTTCAACAAAATGTGAACACTGTAGGTGCATGTCACATAATCAACACTCCCTTAGCCCATGATCTTAGTCTCCATGCAAGAAATTTTTTATGCTCCTTGCATAATTTCACAGATGGACAATTCGCTTACAAGAGATGATAATGGCAAATGTAAGACTTCAAAAAGTTGAAATCCGTCAGGCAACAGATAACATACACATTTCTGGTCAATATCTTTCCAGAAGTGAATTGTAAAAGTGGGTAAGTGTCCACTAAATTAAAAATTCTTCTAAGAAATAATTAGAAATTGAAGTGTGTTAAGTGAACTTACACTCACAAGACAAGAAGTGCAACATTGGAACAATGGAACATCAATAAGTAGAAGTGACATGACAACCAAAGGAACCCTTTTATCACTTCTCTTAGAAGTGATCATAGGGTGTGACATTATTCCGCCCATTTAATCGGTTTAACTCTAGTTTTTCAGGTCAAACCTGCAACTCTCACAAATTTGGAATACAAAGAGCTGTTTTTTGAAGCATCACAGTTCTTTTAAAGCTTTCTGGATAATTAAGTGTGCTGGTTGACAAATGAACTGGTCTGAGCCCCTGGTGCACCCAGAAGACCTGTTCTTTCAACTTAGTCGATTAGAAGCAGTTTGCAACCCAAATAGTTTCTCAATTCACAGTATGTCTTGCTCTATATGGTTATATGCATGCCTTATGGAAAATTTTCATTTAAAAAGTACCTATATTAGCAACAAACTCCGAGTTTACATGTGCAAAAAAAAAATATCTGGTTACCAAGTGACATGTCACATTAGTGGTACAATTATGGACATGTCAAATGCTCCTATGCCTAGCTACCAGGTATAAAGTCAACAACTTGTATATTTTAAAGTCACCTCATTAGAGAGGTAATGGTTATTTCTCATCCTTGAATGATAATGACGGCAAACTCTATACATGATAGAATAGTTGGTTCAGGTTGCCAATCTAATTAGAGGCCTTATGGTTTTGTGTTTGAAAATATAGATGAAATGGATAAAGGGCTTCTTTGACATCCTGACACAGGCTGTTACTTGCAGTCATGCAGTGACAATGCTAACCTTTGCATCCATAGGCTATCGCAAAGAAGAAAAAAAAAAAGATGCATAAGAGCTCTTACGACATTTAAATACACATCTGATCGTGATGGCATTGCTTCTGAGCGGCCGGGGACGGGAGAATATTGACGTGGCATACTAGCCATGACAGCTCCCTGTATTCAAAGGCTTGGTTGTATCTTGATCTGGGATGGAGAATAGGTATGCATTCTAAAGACCTCTTCCCCATATTTACGGAACTTGGCACATAATTGATAGGTTTGAAAGCTCATTTTGTTTCCTCAAAACTGTTGCAAGGAATGTGCATAAGATTGAGAGCATACTCCCATTTTCAATTATATTATGTCCAATATATTCTCGAGTAGTTGTAGGTCGAAAGAGGAGATTTGATGGTGTGGAAGGGCACAGAATCTGACCTTTGAGATAGCATATTAGAAAGTGACACAATAACTTATGCTTATTTTCGAGGAAATTGAACAGAAGCACAGCTAAAGCAGTGACTCTTGCACAGGAAGCTCTCATTCACAAGAGACACCAATAAAAGTTGGTCAAAGGGGTTCTGGTTCTCATTTCTGTTCTCACTATGGCTTCAAAGAAATTTTCATTATATTCTTTTATTTCATGTTTTTTCACCCTCAAAAGGACCAATGACATGGTGATGGTAAGCAAAAGAGGTGGGAAGCAAAGCATTAATTAGAAGGGTTAGATAGAATTCTTCAATACTACTTACCCACAAGATCCAGTATTTTGGGGGTTACCAGAGAAATTTTCACACTCCTCTATCAGCTTTTTGGGTTCTATTAAAGGATTAAAATGTTAAGTTTCTAAAGGAAAAGTTTGGATCCCTTTTAACTCAATTGATTTCATTGACGTTATATAGCACTTAATGTTACCATTACAGATGCTTATGGATAGCAATAACCTTGTATCTGTGGTAAAAATGAGCCCTCTCCGTGTAAAGCATAATCTTCCGCCTGCCTTCAAAAAACCAGACCCGTGCTCGAGAAATATCACTTTGTTTAGTGTACCTAGCAGGCATAAGTGATTGCAATTATATACAACAGGGACCCAAATAAAGAATAAGATTGTCAAAGGCAAAAAATAAATGTAAAGAGAATATTTTACAAGAACAAAAAAGACAGCTACTTACTCCCCCAGCAAACAGAATGAGGCATTCTGTGACTTTAAGAAATTTCGTATCCGAACGAACTCGAAGTAAGAACTGACAAAAAGCATAACACCTCCCTGCAGGAAGGCTCCAAATAAAGGGGGTGAGAAGGCAGAATTTGCGGAGAAATCAAACACTGTCTGATTTAGTTCAAAGCTTATGTTACAGAAAAACAAGTAATCTCATAATTCCTCCCACCATGAGAAGCAACCAAAAAGATTTTGGAGGGCAAGGAAGCCACAAATATAGATCATCTAACTTATATCAAATAGTATGTATCATAACAGCTATTCATTCAGTAATACTTTGTACCTGAATAGTGTCTTTGATCGTGGGGAACACCTACAAGGACCATCATGGTAACATGTTTTTATTAGATCCAAGCAAGAGAAGCAACAAAGCACTAGTTGACAATAAAAGTTAATGACCATAAGTAACATTAAACCAGAATCCCCTTCTGAATTCTTAGTAGAGACTAAATAGTGCAAAATTATGTAAAAAGAGTACATCAAATCGAGAATTGCAATGGCAAAATGAGAGATATTATGAAGAGTTAGCAAGGAAGCAAGTTTAAATTTGCAGGCCATACGGCTGTAAATACTAGTCTCACAATTGTGAAGCTGACAACCAGCATTGAAGCACAATTCTCATAGCACTGTTGATAGATTGAACCGAAGCATTAAAAAAAATATTGCCTCCTCTATTGCCAAGTGAATCTTTAAAAACTTTATATTTAGGTTTCTCCAACAAACAATAGGAAATAAATGATGAGGGGTATGAGTATCTGTATATTAATAAAGTATCCCATACAAGGACTCCAACTGCAAACTTTTAAAGGAAAAGGGTGCTTCAATAAAACTGGCACAGACACAGCCATGCACCATGTGTTTTGTTCCTTATGGACTGATTAATCTTCAAAGACAGACTAAAAAGATAAAAGCTTCAACATCATTTTTACTTTGTCATGATTCCACATCAATGTGATAAAGTTGGTTAAGTATATAGTTCTGTGCATCATAGAATACTAAGGAGCTTAATTTGCTTTTGGAATAATGTTTGGCACAGTGGTTAACCACTTGGTCAAGTTGCTTTGGCTAGAGCAAGACTGATCCTTGCGAATCAATCAATGATCCCGCTTAAATCATTACCTCTGAAGGATTTTTAGTTTCTGTTTAAATGTTTAAAAGAAAACATAAAAATTATCATACATATGACAAACAAAAGTAAATAAATATTAAATCTCTTGATGGATAGCAAAAGCGTGTACAGGAGAAGCAACATGAGAAAGTAAAGATAAGATATCCCCCCCCCCCCCGCGGGGGGAAAAATAAATAAATAATGAAACCTAATTGACAGGTATATAAAACTCAAATTCTGCGTGTGTATACATACGCCACTGCCCACTCTCACAAATTTATAGCTCCGCCAATTTAAAGAGAATGCTGCTCTCAGTGGGAGTGATAAGCAGAAAATTATCTTTCTTAAAAAAAGCTATGAAAGCACAAAATTGAGAAATCAAGTTTCTCTCTCTCTCTCTCTCTCTCTCTCTCTCTCTCTCTCTCTCTCTCTCTCTCTATATATATATATATATATATATATATATATATATCAGTGCTCAGTATGCTGATGAGAGAAGATGGTAGGAAACTCCTATTTTCAATCTTTGTGCTATGACAGGAGAAGGTCCCTCTTTTTCTACGAAGTAGATCATGATCACGTAAATGCCCATAAAAGTGCCTCTCTCCATCAAAGGCAGATTGCCAGGATTTAAATATCAACTGTTATTAGCTTTAAACAGCACAATCCTACTAGAACATTATGTTCACCAAAAGAAATTATTAGCTAACTACATTTGCAAGGCTTACAGAGGAGACCGAGGCTCAAATGTCAAATCATACTTTAAAATTGGAGGAACCAAAAGTGAAAAAGGGATGCCAACAAGAAATGTATCTATTTTCAGCGATGAGAATGCCTACAATGGTAGAATGGAACTTTCCAGTTCCAATTAGAAAACCAGTTCTGCCCTCTTGACCTTTAAAAAGCACCCTAAAGGCCCCCTTGCTTTACGGAAAGTGTCGCTTTCAGTCCCTGCAATATTTTAACTATCAATCAAGCCTACATGGCTGTTAAATGCCTATGTGGCGTTTTCTGATTATAAAAACTTGTGGTATATCCACACCATCAAAAATAAATAATAATAATAATAATTTAACAAATGAAATTTGGATCAAATAAAAAATTATTTATTAATTATTTAACCAAGAAATTTTTTTTTCTAGGGTTTGAAATTTCAAGCTATAAGGAAATAGTCTTAATAAAATGATTATTTCTTAATTAAATAACCAAGAAATATTCTTTTTAACAAAAATAAATAAATAAATATCTCTTCATAAAATAATTCTTTACTTGACCAAGAAATTATTTTTAATTTTTGAAGTTACTATATCTTTTTTTCTTTTTGATGATGTGATGTCAACATTCACCAACCAAGTAACTTAACTAGTCAAACTAATGGAGGCACCAAACAACACTTCTTGCAAAAGATAGGACCCTCAAAAGTGCTTTTTATAGGATAGATAAAAGTGGTTTTGGGTGATAGTTTGGGGACAACAAGGAAGTTAAGCCTTATTGAATACATTAATATTAAAACAAGGATTTGTACAAGTTGTCTGGAAGCATTTACATACCTTGTCCCCATGAAGGCACCAGATAACTGAAAGCTTTACATGCCAATCTGGTTCAAAATTAAACTTTGCTACTTGAAATATATTTAATTTGAATTTCAATAAGCTTGAAATTTACAAGGAAAATGGGATTGCCTAGTCCGCTCAATTTACTAAGCAGTACAACAACCACAACCATATATTTGATCTTGGGCTTTAAACTTTCATAACTTCAATGACATTAAAGTTAATTGATTAGAACTACTTATTGGCCTATCTCCTTGTTATCATATTTCAATCACTTTCTCTCTACAATAGTATATCTTAGGCGAAATGGCAAGAGTCATAACATCCATACACAAGCAGAAGCAGTTGGGTTTTCTTCATGTTCATAGGTAATAAAGAGGAAATCCAATCAGAGCATCAACTTCATAAGAATTTTGCCAATTACGAAGTCAGGCTTGTAGCCAATAAAAAGTATCAAAAATGAAAAAAAAAAGAATATCAGACAAACCTTTTTTGAAAAGTATTCAAGCCTAATATCATCAGCATCTTCCAAGGAAGCAGCATCAAAACGCTCATAAATCTGCATGGTCAGATAAGCAAAGTTACCAATAAGGGCGCCCAATTTGTTGCACAACTTAGGCCAAACAAAAAGGGAACAAACAGATAGTAGAGCCAACAAATGGTTGGATTTTTATATCAAAAAAAAAAAAAAATGGTTGGATTTCTATTTGCAGGGAATGCCAAGCCCTGACTTTAATCTACCAGTCCCCAAAGGATCCACATTGCTGAGAAATTTTCAAGAAAAACAAGCACAGAATAGAATGAAGAAAAATTTTCAAAGGTTGATTGAAGGAGATACCAAAAAGTGCACTGAAACAAATAAACACTCAATTTGATCTTGGTTGAGAGTAGTTATAGAGCAACGCCACTTTTCATTGGTATTGTTAGGTGAAATGAGGCATCCATTCAGATGGCTGATCTTATAAAAAATTTTGGATCAAGCATCAGAATTCCAACATCAGATAATTAAGTTAATAAATTACACATGCATGACCCAATTTTCTAATTATCTGTCCTTAAGCCACAACTAGACCTGTTATGACACCCGGGTCACACCCGGGTCAAGCTCGGGTATTGCTTTAGGTGAGCTCGAGCTTGTGGAGCTTGTATTTTTCGAGCTCGAGCTCAAAGTGTCATCGGGTAGTGTCAGTAATATATTTAAAAAATATACCTAAAAATATAATTTTACGTATAAAAATTATTTTAAAAATATAATAATATATAAAAATTATTTTTTAACAAAAATTAATGGATCTCGGGTAGCTCATCAAGCCTTCGAGCTCAACACAGTTGGGCTTGGGCTCGAGCTCAAGCTTGATACCGGGCTCGGGTTCGGGCTCAAGCTCGATACCGGGCTCAGGCTCGGGCCCAAGCTCGATCCCGAGCTCAAAGCCCAAGCTCGATCCCGAGCTCAAGCTCGATCCCGAGCTCGAGCTCGGACTCGAACTTTGACCAAGTAATGTCACAGGTACCCATGACACTACCCAAGTGTCATAACTGGGCTAGCCACAACCACTCTGCATAGTTTACACGGCACAAACTCTAGCATACCAATAAACAGTCCAAAATAGGGGTCCAACCACAGCCAAAGGGTATATCAGATGAAAATAGCAGTAAATCATAAGGTCACATGCACACGTACTCTCAAGACTTTTTTTGCACAGATACCTCACAAAAGCATTCCCAGTCCCTTGCCTTTGTTGAATACGGAATTGACTATTGCACATCTCAAACACTTTGCAAACACAAGTAAATGTATCACTTCATAAATGTGAAAAATTTTTATATTAAGAAAGTAAAACCTGAAATCATGACATTAAAAAAATGAAAACCACAATACAAGAACCCATTTCTTCTTCTCTCCACAAACTAAAGATATAAATAAGATTTTAAGGTGCTACAGAAAGGTACAAGATACAAATGCATAACCCTTATTTTTTTTCAACAGACATAACATTTCATTTAAAATCATTATACGACATGCCTGTGACACATCACCTCCCACAGCTTCTACAATTTTTTCATGTCATAGATCTATCCTTCATAGCTAGATACGTGATATTAACAGTGAGGAACATGAAGTTGGCTTTAACTAATTCTAAATCAATTAAGCAAAAATAACAGCTGAAGACAAACAGGAAAAGCAAAATATACCTGACGCACTGGGAGCAATACTTTTGATAGAATACCTTTGTACTCGCAGACCAACTTAACCTAGGACCAGTAGAAAAGTCAACCATCATAAATATGTTAGAAATTTAAATTTACGGCTATCACATACAAAACCAAAAAGAAAATGATATCTTGTATACATCGTATCATTCTAAGCAATCAAAAATTAATAAAACAATGCTCACACACCTTCCCTTTGTAATTAACACAATTATGATTGAAGAAGGCATTTATGTCTGCAACAAGAAAGTAAAAGGAAGATTAGCTCCATTAATTTCAAATAAAAGGCAAATCTTGTCATAGCTGGTGCCAATTCTTTAATATGTCCGACATTTAATCTTGCAGGTATAATGCTAATACAAAATGAAATTAGTTTTCAAGGTTAATGAATACTTCTCAACTTAATCTTCCATCCAAGCACCTCGAGCTTCTTAAGCTACAAAATCCATCTTGCATGAGTGAAATGCCACACACAACACAGTAAATATCCATTTGTTTCTATGACATGTCTAAGATGGGTACAAAAATGTTCGATATCAAATGTAATGAACAAGAAGCCTCAACAGAATTTAGGAAGCGCTGTTATGGATCTACTAAGAGTTACTAAATTTAGTAGTGTCTACATTGATGTAGCTCTTTATAAGTTTCAAAGCCGTAAGTTTTGTCATTCTTTCAAAGCCATAAGTTTCGTCATTCAAACAAAACAGAAAGTTGAAGCATATGAGTTGAAGCATATGTGTGCTTTATAAGAAATAGTAGGCACATTTCAAGGGGAAATTAAATTTCGTTTCTAACCCAAAAACATCTGTCATCAATATATCTAGATGTCTATCCCAAATGGAGGCAACCCACCAAACCGTGGAACCACTATGGAATGGAAAATTAGGAACCTAATTTTGGAGGAAATAACATATCTCGACTCCAACCAACTAAAAAATGTGACAGTGACATTATGCAATGTTATCCTCAACCAAAGAAGAAAAGGATGATTTACAAGAGATGTTTTCAGCTGTGAAAGATATAAAACAGAACTGCTTTACCTGGGTTTAGATAAGAGCCTAATATTATTGTCTGCCGATAAAACTTAGCATGTCCATCCAGATACCTTAGCACGAAAGACAAGCAAAAAATAAGATCTCAAAGAGAAAATTGAATCAAACCCGAAAAGGATGTCCTAGGACAGTGCCACAATTTCCATGAATAATCGAGGGCCCATGGAGAGCTACGACTGGCTAGTGAGAGGTGCATGATAATGGCTTGGAAGACACTCTTTAAGACATTAATGGGCATACCATTGTCTAACACGCATAACATCTGTTCCATGCTGCTTAGATGGAATGCGGTTTAATTGCTCCACAACTGCATTCACGTGAGACCAATTCTGCGCATTGTTTACATCCCACCCCAAGAAACAAAAAATAAAGAGTTACATCAAAACTGCAACATCAAAACATTTAAAATAAAATAGGAAGAACGTGAAACAAAATACAAGTATATAAATTAATCACATCACAAACCTGCATCGATATAACATCTGCATGATCGATGATAAGAATCTATAGGAAACAAAGAATACGGTCTCATTAATGCAAAAGAAATCTCAATTGCATTGTCAAGAAAAGAAAAACCATAAAGATGAAAGAAAGTATGAAAAAGCTAAAAGCTATCTCCAGTAAGATAAAAATACCTCTACAGAAGAAAGATAATCTATATCCTTTTCCTTGCCTAGCTCAGCCTCTCCAATTTTCTGATATGGACCAAAATATAAGTCAATATCCTTGCATTTAAGTAGGGAAGGGGCAAAAAAAAGAAAAAGAAAAAAAGAAAAAGAAAGAAAGAAAGAAAGAAAGACACTTTCTGATAGTACCAAGCATCAACAATAACCAAAGGTTCACCCTGCTCATGCATAATATCACATCAACATACGACATTATTTTAACCAAAGAAAACATTTTGTGCTACCTTTTGTGTTATGACCAGCAGTATTCATGCTTAACTGAAAAGGTGGAAGAAGGTGGTGTTTTCAATTTTTTTTTTCTTTTTGTGGACACGTCATGGTAAAGAAAATAGTAACATGAAACCATTATGCATTGTGTTTGAAAATATGGGGTCGCTATTGTTTGTTCCTCTCCTTTTTTTTTTTTTTATGGACAAAGGAAAGCAAAGAAACAATAAAAAGTAACAAAGGGGTACAGCACAATAACACAAATATATGCCATGGGGAAGTCAACCAAAAATTTTAGCTTCTGCAGTGTAATGATCTGAATTATCCATATGATACCTATTTATACACATGGGACCAAAAAAATACACATGTATATTAAGGTGGTTCCTCCCTAACCAAAAAATGACGGGCAAAAATTAAAATAGAAAACGGCAGTGATTCAAAACAAAAGAGCCCCAACAATCCCATTGAATGTCTTGATCAGCTGAGGACAATAAAGAAACAAAGAACAATCTTATTTCTGAACGGGTGGAAGGAAGTGATTGTTGTTTGAAGACCTTATCATCTCCCACTAGATGAACCCAAGTACTAAGAGAATATTGCATTGCGACAGAATCTGAGTTTTTAACGTAAATCCCTTTAATAGCAAAAGAAGAAACTGCTGAAGAGACCTTTGGGCTGGCCAAACTCTCATCTAGCAATTGGAACATATTAATGCACAAGTGACCTAGCAACGTGACAGTGCAGAAATATGCAATCCATAGTCTCTTCAAATTGCCAACACAACAAACAAATTTGGCGAAAGATGTTTGTAAGGTCTCTTAGCTTGGAACAAGTCATTAAGTATTTATTCTATCATAGACAACAGTCAAGATAGAACCATAACCATAGAAGGAACTTTACTCCTCTAAATCACTTTATTGATATTGAAGGAACCATAGTCTACATTTCACATAAAAATGTTGTAATTGCAAGGAAACCAAAATTATGAATGGTCAACACCCGCCTACATGGGGGATTAAAGAGCACAAATGAGTGGATGACATCTTAAGAGAAATAAACTTGGTAGTCTCAGTTCCAGTTATTAAAGTGTTAACAAAGATTTTCAATAAAATTTGGCGAACGAAAATAATGCCCAGATATGGAGGAAGAGTGTAATTGTACCAATATATAAGAATAAAGGAGATATAAAGATTACTCCAACTATAGAGGAATTAAACTTATGAACCATACCATGAAATTATGGGAGAGAGTAATAGAATATAAATTGAGATTGGAGATAAATATATCTCAAAATCAATTTGGATTTATGTCAGGAAGATCTACCACGGAAGCAATCAACTTGTTAAGACATTTGATGAAAACATATAGAATATAAAAGAGAGACCTACATATGATATTCATTGAGCTAGAAAAAGCATATGATAGAGTTCCTAGAGACTTACTGTGATGGGCGCTGATGAAAAAAAGGGTATCCTTGAGATACATAAATCTCATTATAGATATGTATGAGGGAGTTGTAACCAGCGTAAGAACTTGCAAGGGTTTGAGCGATAGTTTCTCCATTAACATTGGACTCCATCAAGGATCCGCATTAAGTCCCCTCCTCTTTGCAATAATGATAGACGATATCACAAAAAATATCCAAGATGAAATACCATGGTGTATGCTTTTCACAAATGATATGGTACTAGCTAGTGAAACTAGGGAGTGTTAGTGTTAAATTAGAGTTATGGAGACACATCGGAATCTAGAGGGTTTAGACTGAGTAGATCGAAAATCGAGTATATGAGATGTAGGTTTAGCAACAGTTATACGAATGACAAAGAAATGATTAGATCAGACGGACAAGATGTACCAAAAAATAATGAGCATTAAGATATCTAAGTTCCATCATTCAAAATGATGACAATATAAAAGGAGATGTGAATCATAGAATTCAAGCGGGTTGGATGAAATGGAGAAGGGCATCCGGAGTTCTTTGCGATCGCACGATGCCATTACATTTGAAGGGAAAGTTCTATAGAACCGCAGTTAGACCTACACTATTGTATGGTACTAAATGTTAAGCTATTAAACAATAACAAGAACAAAAATGGTTGTAGCAGAAATGAGAATATTTAGGTGAATGTGTGGAAAAACTAGAAGAGATAGAATTAGAAATGAAGAGATTCGTAACAAATTGGAACTTAGTTTAATTATAGATAAGATGCGAGAGTTTTATCTGAGGTGGTTCAGGCATGTGCAAAAAAGACCCAAAGATGCACCGATTCGGAGAACAAAGAACTTAAATATAGAAGATTTAGTAAAACGTAGAGATAGATCGCTAAAAACTTGGATACAAGTTGTCTGTAAAAACATGAAAATTAAGGGTTTAGAAGAGAAAATGATCTTGGATAGGAATGGATGGCATAGAAGAATCTGAACAAATTAAACCAATGTATTTTAAATATTTATCTATTGATTTATTTATTTTTTTTTATTTATTTATTTTTCTTTTTATTTTATTTTTGTTTTCTCTTATCTTTTTCAAATTTGTCTCTCAAATGGCCGACCACAAAATATTAAGAAAGCTTCACTCAACCCGCCTAACATACCAACAAATTACTCATCTTATCAACTCAATCAAGAAAATTCAACAAAGGCTATTCGAAGAAAAGAAGACAGAATCTGTCCAAAAAGCAAGCAAGGGCATCTTGGGCAAAATTTATAACACCTAGTTATTCCTTTCTCTCTACCGGCTAGTTTTTTGTGTCTAACAGCTTTTTCCTTGTCTCCAATAGCTAGTTTTGGGTCTCGGATTATAAATAGGTTGTCTCCTCTTCTGTAAATCATGAAAATACACTCTCAAGAATTGTATGTAAAAACCCTCTCAAAATTGCAATAAAGTTCTGATTTCTTTAAATACATTTTGTTCATTCTTTATTTCATATTTCAACATGGTATCAAAGCGGATGACGCTCCATCTTCTCAACACCAAAGATCACCCAAATTGGGTGGATCTCATGCAAAAGTTGCTGAATTTGTGTGATGAATTAAGTCTCCTTTTGAAAGAGCCAATTGGAGCATTCAAATTCTTAGAGCTATGGAGGAAATTGCATCAAGTTAGCTCCAATATAAAAGCACTTCCACATTACGAAGAGATGAAAGCTATCATTCAACAAATAAAGATATCTAAAATGCCTCAAAATTAAGACCAGAATCTGAATGAAAGAAATATCTTTAACACAACAATGGAGTTACAACAAAATCCTTCCATTCGTCTCAAATTCGGCCACCAAGCTGATGCACGCAATGTAAATCCACTATCCTCAATAAGAGTCAAATGTGATGAGCTTCAAATCAAGTTGAATGAATGCATAAAAGGCCTGCAGTAACCAGCTCTAAAAGATCATCATAGTCCTGAGGTTCCATCCAATTTCGGTTCACAAGCAATAGATCAATGTGCAGTCACTTATACCTCTATGATGACCGAATGTTCTGCACCCCAAACAAGGGTAGACGGCTGCTTGAAAGGGCACCAACAATCATCGTCATTAGTTGATAACAATCAAAACACTTCTATTCATCTAAATTCAGAATATTTTCTAATAGATTCCGGAACCGATTGTCACATAATTAAAAATAAAAGAAAAGTTAAACATTTTAAAAACCTCCATAATCATGTGACAGTTAGGGTGGCTAATGGACAGAAATTGGAAGTGAATAAAATCGGAGAAATTGATCTTTTTGGAAAAACAACAAATGCCTTATATGTTCCCAAACTCACTTCCAATCTTTTGTCCATAAGCAAGATTACTAAGGATTAATGGTGTAGAGTCATTTTTTATCCGGATACCGTCTCCTTTCAAGATCTAAAATCAAATATTTTGATTGGAAAAGGATCTAGGAAAGGAGGCTTGTATTTTTTAGATCAAGAGCAACATGCATTTGCTGCCCATACTCATGATGATAGCATTCTTTCGCATGCACGTTTTGGTCACCCTAGTAATCAAACTCTAAAACACATTTTTCCAAATATGAGTATTGAAAATAAGTATTGTGAGACATGCATTCTTGGAAAAGAAACTAGGTCAACATATCCAATCTCAGAAACTAGATATAATGCTCCTTTTGAATTAGTGCATTCAGATATCTAGACCTCCCCTACTGTATCTCACTTAGGCTACAAATACTTCATTTCATTATTGACCAAAGGACTAGGTATATTTGGATATACCTTCTAAATACAAAGAATCAAACTTTTGAAGCACTCAAAAGCTACATTAAATATGTGACCACATTGTATGATACAAAAATAAAAGTCCTTACATCCGATCATGGTGGAGAATATACGAATCACAAATTTGAAAATTTCTTGGTAGATAATGGCATTGTCCACCAAAAGTCGTGTTTATACACCCTAACCAAATGGGGTTGGCGAACGCAAAAATCAACACATTAGAAATAACTAGGTCCATGATGTTCCATGCTAATGTGCCAAAGAAATTTTGGGATGATGCAATTAGAATCGCTATTCATGTTATAAACTTAATGCCCACCGAAATTTTGAAGGGTGCATCTCCCTTAGAACTAGTCTTAAAAAGGAAACCAAATCTCTTATATCTTAGAATTTTTGGATGTGTATGTTATATCCACATCCCACCACACTTTAGAGATAAGTTGGACCATAAGGGAAGGAAATGTCTATTCCTAGGATATGCTTCAATCGAAAATGGATATAGATGCTACGATCCAAAAACTAACAAAACATACACATCAAAGGATATGATATTTGTGGAGAAAGTGTTCTATTTTGTAGGAGATGAGGCACATGAACCACAAAAAGAAGAGACTCAAACAAAACCATGGGAGTTCTTAGTTCCTTCTTATCAAACCCCTATGACCGAAACTCAAGGGGCTAATGAAAATACCCAAACAAATGAAGAAAGATCAAGTCATTCGGAAGAAGAGCCATCAAATGATTCAGGGGGAGTTCAACAAATAGAAGAGGCCGAACATGAAGAACAAAATTCAAAGGAATTCGAAGATCCTCCTAATTCTTCACCTCCCTTACGAAGATCAATTAGATTGAGGCTTCCACCATCATAATGGATCAACCGTAGATATCCTATCTATGATTATTATACTATCTCACATGTTTTTTTTGGGTCATCAAGCATTCGTGAGTAACATAGACAAAGAACAAGAGCCTAAATCATTTGAAGAAGCTAAGAGTGATCCAAGGTGGAGGAAAGCCATGGAAGAGGAGCTAGATGCTCTCACCAAGAATGGAACTTGGGAACTCACCAAGCTGCCTAAAAGCAAAAGAGCTGTAGGATGCAAATGGGTATACAAAATCAAGCACAAAAATAATGGCTCAATAGATAGATACAAGGCAAGATTGATGGCTAAAGGGTTCACTCAAGCTTTGGAATAGACCACAAAGAAACTTATGCCCCCGTAGCAAAAATGAACACAATTAAAATGCTAATGTCCTTGGCCATAAATCATGGATGGAGCATGTATCAAATGGATATTGCAAATGCCTTCCTACAAGAAGATCTCAAAAAAGAAGTTTATATGCAACTACCACAAGGGCTCCAAAATTATGAAGGGAAAATATGCAAACTTCACAAAGCTATCTACGGATTAAAACAATCCCCTAGAGCATGGTACACCAAATTAAGTCATGATTTCCTTAGTTGTGGATTTTCAAAATGCAACAGTGACTCATCACAATTTTTAAGAAAGATAGTGAAAAAATTACTATCGTTCTAGTTTATGTAGATCATATTATTATCACCGGGAAAAACACACACCTTATAGACTTAGAAATTTTTTGAAGTCTAGATTTGAAATCAAAGACTTACGAAAACTAAAGTACTTTCTAGGAATTGAACTGCTTATTGTCCTAATGGGTTAGTTCTATCCCAAAGAAATTATACTCTTGATTTGTTGCAGGAGACAGGTAAAGTAGGAGCAAAACCAGAATGTAGCCCCATCTCCACATCTAGACCACTAATTGATTATGATGAGCCATATGAGAACATTGGAAGATATCAACGACCGGTAAGGAGACTAATCTATCTCACCATCATTAGACCAAACATCGCTTACGCTGTGAATAGGGTTAGCCAGCACATGCACACTCCGAAAAAGCAGCATTACAGGGCTGCTGAAAGGATTTTGCTCTATCTAAAGGGATCTCCCGGATTAGGAATTTGGATGAAGAATAATGGGGGTTTATAGGATATTGCGATGCTAATTGGACAAGTAACTCCACGTATAGAAGATCAACCACAGGATATTGCATGTTCATAGGAGGAAACTTAGAAGCTTGAAAGAGCAAGAAATAACATGTGTCTAGATCAAGCGTTGAAGCCGAATATAGAGCCATGGCGGCTGCCACTAGTGAAATGGTATGGTTAAAAGCCTTGGTAAAGAGCTAGGGCTCAAAGTCACAACACCAATCAAGCTCCATTGCGACAATCAATCCGCCATTCATATTGTCTCCAATCCAGTGTTTCATAAACATACAAAGTATATAGAAGTAGATTGTCACTTCATATGCCAAAAAGCAAAAGGGGTAATCTCTACAACATACATCAATGGAAGAGATCAACTTGGGGACATTTTCACTAAAGGAGGAACCGCAGCTCATCTTCAAGAAATAATGAGCAAGTTGGGCACCATCGACATCTACGCGCCCAACTTGAGGGAGAGTGTTGAAAGAAAACTTCACTCATCCTACCTGACATACCAACAAATTACTCCTCTCATTAACTTAATCAAGAATGTTCAACAAAGACTATTGGGTCTCATAAACAAAGCCCAAAAAAAGAAGACAGAATCTGTCCAGAAAGAAAGCAAGGGCATTTTGGGCAAAATTTATAACGGCTAGTTAGTCCTTTCTCTCTACCGGCTAGTTTTTTGTGTCTAACAGCTCTTTCCTTGTCTCCAATAGCTAGTTCTAGGTCTTGGATTATAAATAGGTTGTCTCCTCTCTCTTGTAAATCATGAAAAAACTCTCAAGAATTATATGTAAAAACTCTCCCAAAATTACAATGAAATTCTAATTTCTTCAAGTACATTTTGTTCATTCTTTATTTCATATTTCAACAGCACATAATACGTTAACCAACACTAACTAGCATCCGAGAAATACAAAGGTTTGACATTATGTCCCCTCATTTTTGCAATACTGATAAATGAAATCACAAAAAAATTCATTGTGTAAGCTTTTTGCAAATGATACAGTGCTAGCCGATTAAGCTAGAGACGGTATTAGTACTAAATTAAAATTATGAAGGGACATACTAGAGCCCATCGAATTTAAATTGAGTCGGTCAAATATGATATATACATTTAGTGGCAGTCATCAGAATGAATAAAAAAAATTAAATTAAATTAAAAAAACAGAACATACCAAAAAGTGAGCATTTTAGATATTTGAATCTATCATTCAAAACAATGGTAACATAGATAAGGATGTGAATCATATAATCCAAACGGGTTGGATGAAATTGAGTGTATATGAAATTCTTTGCGATCTCATGATGCCATTGTAGTTGAAGGGGAAGTTTTATAAAACCACAGTAAGATCTACATTGTTGTATGGCACCAAATGTTGGACTATTAAACAACAAGAATATAAAACAGCCACAACTAAAATGAGAATGTTCAGATAAATGTGACAAAACTAGAAAATATAGGATTAAAAATGAAGAGATATATACTAAATTAAAAGTGAGTTCAATTATGAATAAAATGTGAGAATATTGTATAAGGTGATTTGGACATATGTAACGAAAACCCAAAAACAGACCAGTTAGAAGGAGCGACACCTTAAATGTAGAAGATTTAGTGAAATATCGAGATAGGCTGTCAAAAACCTGAATGCAAATTATCCGTAAAGATATGAGTGTCAAAAGTTTAGTTAAAGAACAGACTTTAGATAGGAATAAGTAGAGTAAAAAAATTCAAAATTGTTAAATCATATCTCTTATTATTTTAAATTTCTATAGATAGTTTATTTTTATTTCATTATTTTTAATCTTTTATTTTTTTTTTAGTGTTATCTTCTCTATTTTTGTTTTCAAATTTTACTTTTATATTTTTTTCTCTCCTATATTTCTTTTAAATGACCGACCTCAAAATTTGGAATTACTACTCAGATTGTTGTTGCTGTAACCAGCATCCAAGAACAAAGATGCAAAATTAAAGTGATACAAGAAAGGCAAGGTTAAATGAGTAATATGACCACCTAGACTAAGAAAGTCCCTCTGCAAGCATAAAGCGACTTAGAGACCTTAAAGATGTGAAAGTCCTAAAATGGAGAGGGAAAAAAAAAAGGTGCCCCATAATTAAATATAGGATACCCAAAGATGATTCGTGCAAGTACAAAGAAGACCTAAAGATATACCGGTTAGGAGAACCGAGAACTTTAATATAGGAAATTTAGTAAAACGTAGAGATAGACAGCTGAAAATTTGAATGCAAGTTATCCGTAAAGACATAAAATCTAAAGGTTTAGAAGAGGAAATGATTTTAGATAGGAATAGATGACGTAAGAGAATCCACACAAATTAAATCAATATATTTTAGATATTTTTCTATTGATTTATTTATCTATTTTTTCTTCTCTTTCATTTTCTTTTTATTTTATTTTATTTATATATATACCTTTTTTATTTCATTTTTCTTTTGTCTATCTTTTTCAAATTTGTCTCTCAAATGGTCGATCTCAATATTGAGATTAAGGCTCAATTTGTTGTTGTTGGTGCCTCATAATTACCAACCAAAAGAACACCACGCTATAATTTGGAACAAGAGTTCCCACTACAACTGGCTAGACGCTAGAAAATATTACGATAATGTAGATGACTACCATTTTGGAATTTTCTACATGTTAATCTATCTTGTTCAAGCTTATTGCAAAATTCCATGCATTCATTTATTTTCTTTTATTTTATTCATGACAAATTTAAGTTGATGGATGAGAATTCAATAATACAATGTATGCTTTCACATAACCACATCCTACAGAACCTATAAGTAATGTTACTTTCTCATACAACAACCAAAAAGGGCTCACACGGTATACAAAGTGCTCCCCGGCTTAGTGCGAGGGTAGGGGAGGGTGAACGTATATGTACGTAGCCTTCCCTTTGCATTTTTGCAAAGAAACTGTTTCCATGCCTCAAATATGTGATCTCGAGGTCACCAAAGGAGCAACTCTACCGTTGCGTCAAGCCTTGCCCTCATCCAACAACGAACAATAATTAATAATAAAATATCAACCATCCAAACAAAGCTGCTTGAGAAAGTTCATTAGTTGAAGAATGGTGTTTTCTTGGTAGAGCTTTGGGCATAATCCACGGTCATCCAAACAAAGTTGCTTGAGAAAGTTCATTACTTGAAGAATGGTGTTTTCTTGGTAGAGCTTTGGGCATTATCCACGGTATAGAATTCATTCAAGCTTAATGATATTGTTGCTCAAGTCGTAGTATCATGAGATGGACTTGACACAAATTTTCTACTGCAGTAGATCCTAGGCTTTGCCAACCATATAGGTAGAAAAACATAGAAGAATATCACTCATTATGTTTATTGCAAGTGAATTTATCAACAAGTAGGCTAAATGGTCTCAACAAGTGAACAAAGTATAGGAGAGGAAAAAAATACTTCTCTTCCTTACATTAATCAATCATTTTATAGAATATATACACAAAAAATCTACTATAGTTAACATAACCTAATCAAAGCATAATTATAGGAACTACTATAATTGATATAAACTAAAAGAAAGTCTAACTATGTACTCCGATAAATAGGGATCATGATCATCTAAAATATCATAAGAAAGTTTGACTACATATTCCGATAAATTAGGGATTCTAATCTTCTAAGATATTGTCCAACAACAAGAACTCAGAAAACAGTGAACTGCATTACTGCCCTTATAGCCTAACCTCAACACGGTTTGAATCAGGGCTTTCCACTGGAACAACCTTTATGTCTCTTTGAGAGCCTCATAAAAGCCATAACAGTCATCATGGCGTCCCTTTAAATGCCTTTGAACCCATATCTTTTCAATATTTTGTGTTTCTCACATCAAATCAATTCAAACAGTAATCTCACTGGCTAAAGAAACTACGCATGAAGAGCCTAAAACCTGTTACATCTCAAATTATTAATTCTTAGTTCCTGACAAAGAGTGTGATCCAATCTAAACCTGGATTTTTTTCCCCTCTTCATTATAAGGTTTGGTGATGATTTAAAAATTAAAAAATTAACACCCACAATTAAAGCGGTCAACCTGCCGAGTAGGGCTAGGGTGTCTATCTCTGGATATGGGATGGAACGGGCTGAGAATTCGATGGCCCATTTAAAATAAGGGTCAGGTGGGCCCATCCTTTCAGAGGCTTGGTCCACATGAGTTGAGGACAGGACGAGACACAAGTCCCATATGGATACCTCTATTTGCAGCATTACAAATTTGATGGCTTGAAATCACAATTAAAACATTCAAAAAAAAAAAAAAAAAAAAAGCTGAGTTATAATTATATTTTTGACTCTAAGGGCCAGGCCGTCCCATCCCTTCGCCCTTAGAAGGATGGGACAGGCCGGGAATTTGAAGGCCACGATGGGCCAGTCCCTTTTAGAGGGTTGGACCCCACGGGTGAGGGACAGGACAGGAGTCCCATATTGACACCTCTACAAAGTAGTAGTCTATGCTTGATATAATTCCTAACAGAAATTTGTTACAACCACAAGCATGAAATTCAATCTATAGTCTCCATAATTCAAGTTGATTTAGGCCATGCAGTTTACTCATATTTTTCACCTACCCCATTAAAACAGAGAGGCAGAAACATAACATAAAATTGAACAAAAGGTAGTCCCTTACTGTAATCAGACCCAGTGGAGAAGCAACAATCATGTCCGAGGAATAGAAATCGCTGAACAATTTAATACTCCTCCTACACATAAAAGTGACAAGTAAATAGATAAACAAGCAACAAGAGAGAGTGGGTGAGAGAGAGAGAGAGAGCATTAAAGCACTGGAATAGATATGAAGCACAAATTTAATAGGTCCCTCGAATTTAATATTCACGATTATATTTACACAAAAAGAACCAAAAAGAAAAAGAAAACCATAAATGAGAAAGATGCAATTAGAGAATTTTTATGATCCTAATGATTCCCATAAGAATCCCAAAATGGAGTAGAAAAACAATTCCAACCAACTTTAGAGAATTATCTTTTTCCTTGACCCAGCAGTCTCCAACGGTAGGCACGAGAATAGCCAATATCATAAATTTCAACAGAATTTCACCTCCTTACCACTTCCAAACCCTTTATAATTCAAATAATCAAGTGTCACAGAGCCTTCAGATATTCATTGATCTTCAAAGTTTTCCAGAAGGTCTGCCACAAATTGCCAACTAAGCAAGGCAGTGAAAGAATAACTGGTTTCAAGATTCACTACTCTGATTGCTCAAAATTTAAACATTTGGAGACAATTCTTTGTGATATCTCCTTCACAGGAACAGAGCATCGGCATTACTGTCAAAAGGATTAAGGGGCAATATATGGACATCGTAATTTTCTCTCTCAGTTTTTTGTGTCCTTTTTTCATTAGACCACACCTAATCCTTCCTGTGCAAGTATTGGGGACTCAAACAAGGTCAATCAAAACATTTTGCAAGAGAAGAATCCAAACAAATCTAAATTCAAAATCATCTTATGAGGGAAGGAGGCAATTTATCTAAATAAATGTGTCAGGCATTTTCCATTTTTGATAGAAAAATAGAATTATATTAGATAAGAATGTAAAAAACTTCCAACGATAAAAATTACCTGTAAGTGGCAAGACAAGCAAAAACAAAAGATAAGGGCTAAAACACAACTGCCCTCCAACCTTTTTTCAACTCTTCTAAGCTATACTAAAAAATTTCAAGTGTGAGAACAGAAGAAAATGAAAAAAAAAGAGAAAAAGAAAAAGAAAAAGAAAAAAGAAAACAGAAAAAAGAAAATTTTTATCCCAATGAAGAGACGAGTAAATTGTTTGATTTATGAATATCCTTAGATTCCTGCTCTCTCTCCAAATACACAAGGGGATAGCCAAAAATGCATACCTCCAAAGCAAGCAAGCATCCCCACCCCAAAAAAAAAGATGTAAAAATAAGTGATCACTACTCTCAGAATTTTTATTGCACCTAACACATTCATCTAAGAAGATAGCTACAGCAAGTCTCCTCTTATGGAGAAAATCATTAATATTAATCTTATTAAGAACCATGAACCAAGAAAAACTTCCGCATTAGTAGAAACGTTTTCCTTCCAAATAAAATTATTTAAAGGAAATTGAGGGTGAGGCGACTAATAAGACGATGACATAAAGATTTGCAAGTAAAAAGCACTAGAGGTATCAAGATTCTAAATCCTGGTATCTTTTAAAATTATGGGAAGGTTCATTTCTGTGTAAGAAAGAAATTAAGGGAAAGAATTAGCATCTATCCATCATTCATAGTTTGTGGTGAAAGTTTCAAGAGATCAAATAACGTCCCCAATATAAAAATCTTTGATCGAAGCAGATTGAAGTGTAGACGATCTATAAACACAAGGGAAAAGATTTGAATAAACATGAATACCCAATCCACAAATCCTTCCAAAAGTGGACATGAGAACCAGTAGCCACTCTGAAAGACATGAACTATTATACAAATGAGATATGAATTTCCAAGGATTGCTGAGAAAATCTCACTGCAGCATTGGCATCCCATTCATTCTGATGAAGACCATATTTACTCATTATAACCTTATGCCGAAGGGAATTGGATTCTAAAAGGAATCTCTGATACCCTTTTTTCACCAGAAAACATTCTTGAATACTACATTACCGAAACCCAACACATCCTCAAACTTAGATTTATAAACTTAATCCCAATTTACCGGATGATCTTTCTTAGCTAAACCATCATCAACTTCTCAAACTTACCGGCTAGCACAACAGGAATTTTAGGAAGAGAGATGATAAAGGGGAATATTAGACAGATACCCCATGATAAGAGTGACAGGCTCACGTGAAGTAAGAAAAGCTCATTTTCATCTGTGCAATCTCTTACACGTTCTATCCACAACCCGATCCCAAAGCTGTGCACTTCTAAAGGAATCCCTAAATAAGAGGTAAGTTACTTCCTCCTCATACAACTAATAATCCCAGCCAAAGTGATCAAGAACCCCACCAGACAACATTAACACCAAGAAGCTCACTTTTGGCCATATTATTCTTAAGTCTAAGAACTCTTGCAAAAATGTTAGGGAAAGTGATCATATCACTAAAACCCTCACATCCTAAATGAACGTTTCAGCCATTATCTAACACTATAACTTGTAGCAACTGATAACGATCATGGCAAAGGGGGCACAACAGCCATTATGGCTGTGACCGGCCAATTCGAACAGTGATGCTGCTGGAATACCTTCACAACAGCTGACACAACTTGTTACAGGGGGATTTAACACCCATTATCTTTACAAAGTGTTATGACAGCAACAACTGAGACAACATACGTACCCGCGACTTAAAAACTATATTAAGTTCTGACAGATAGAAGTGCCGTATGGATAATAGAATTAGAAATTGAGGCATCAGGTGAAAATGTAATACGAACCACAGCAGCAAAGGGAAAGTCAGAAATCTGCACCTACTAAAATAAATGCACCTTCTTGGAATTTACAAGAACACAGGAAAAAAGAAAAAAAGAAAAAAGGAAGACACTCCAAGGCATTTAACTCAACCAGTTGTCTACAACATTCACTTTTGGAAATTCAGTCATCATGGGCCCTTTAATCAATTATGGTAAACTAGAGTACATAAGTCCAAAGTCAATTGATTTCCAAAATCTTCTGGTTTTAAGTTTGCATGACAGAAAATTTAAAATTCAAAAAATGTCTGATCCACCAAGGCAGCTAAGCAATTATAGAGGAGCAGGATTTTTGGACACCAGGTAGTTAAATTAACATTCATTTACCACCTAAACTTCAAGGTTGAAAGCATTGTGTTAGTTTGACTGTTGATCTTATAAAAAATAATAAATAATAATAACTAAAAAAAAAACAATTTAAAACTTAGATTGATTAAAAAAAACTAAACAATTCATTTACCTAGTAAACTTAATACCCATCGTAAAGTGATCGTCATTGTTCCCACCAAAAAGAACCTGAAAATCAGTTGGTTTTGAAGACTTTCGAGACTTCAAGCTTCCATTATTACCACCATTGTTTAGTTCATCCGTGTCACCATCATCTTCAACCCCTCCAACCCCGAATGTATCAGAGAAACGATCAATGTGCTCAACATTAACCTAGTAAGACCAGCAAAGGAGCAAAAAGATTGAATAGAAAAACCAAATGGCAAGTTACTCCTTTGCCCTTATTATCTCATGCCAAAGAATCAAACTTCAACTTGGCAAAAGAAGCATGAGCAAGAAGAATCATCAAAAGCTCAAAGGCAAATAAAAAAAGATCCTCGACAATAACTGGAAACAAGGAAAAAAATAACACTGTAACAACTAGAAATTTTGTTACCGGTAACTAAAACCTGAAGACTGATCAAAGCAAAGTCATATATACTGTTATGAGGCTACTTGGTATCATTCCAGTTCCAAGTAACCTTCATAGAAGCCTTGGAAGTATTGCTAGTTCATAACTTTACCCAAAATGAACTTTCCCACATCTAGCAGGATAGAAAGTTCAGTAAGTTAAACTTGCAGTGTAGTTACTTAAAATAGCTAAAAACAAACAACCAAAATGGATATATTACATCAGCAAAACTGTACTCGACAATATGTCAAGATACTCCTGCTGCACCAATAACATCGTCCTATTTACGGCACACAGACAAACAAGAGATATAAGTATGATGAAGAACGAACAAAGGCAGCAAACCCAAAAATTAATCACGTAACAGGAATTCAAAATGAACAGGCCTTAGGAAAAAAAAAAAGCCATGATTTGACTTATACACATTGAATTGAAGAGATTGCAATGCCTATGGAAAGCTAAGATATGAGTCTACAACTTTTATATTTGTGATTAGACTCAATTTCACTCGTCATAGTGAACGAAGTTGCACCACAAGATTTCCACACTGTAGGAACAATTTTAGTTTTAGTAAAAGAAGAATAACTTGGGTAACACAACTTAAGTTCACCTTATTTGGACTCGTATGACAACTTAACACATAGATGTTCTTAGGTTAATTTAGCCTAGAAGACATCCGAAATTAGGCTCGAAGACATAGTCAGGAGTGTCCTACAAAATAGGTCACTTTGATTGAAATTCATGAATTCAATTCTCAATGAAATCTTTTATGTAATTTGTCATTTCAAAGATTGGGAAGTCTAGTTTACGTATAAAAAAATCTTTCTCAATTTGAAGTTGTGCAGAGAAAAGTATAAGTCCAAGAATAGAAGGTATTCAAGCTACAAAAAATGGATGGATTGCATAAACTTACATATATCATTATCTAATTCGTGATGTTTTCACCTCTTTAGCATCCATAAGCCATAAAAGCCATGAAAAAGAGTTCAAAGATAATACCAATAACGAGACAGTTTTCTAGGAAGAGTGTTTTCTTGGAAGGCTTATTATTGGTAGAAGGATGCTTTTGCGGAAAAGGAATCAATTCTATGTGCCATCTCATCATTGATTCCTCTCATAAAACACCTTTGTGTATCAGTGCATCGGACTCAAATTACCGAATCTTTTGGACCTTTCTTGACCCTTTTACTAAGAAATAAGTTGCATAGATGACTAGCACCAGCACCAACCTGGGGCTTCTATTTGCTATCAAAGCCTTTTACCTGAAAATTAAATATCCTAAAGAGCACTGTACCTTGAATAAGACAAAAGCACAAGGTATACAACTACAAAATGAAGCCAAATGCTGTCACCCTTACCTTTCGGAAAGGACCAAAACAGAAGATAAGAGATAGTCAATAAGCAACTCAAATGTTCAAATAAAACAACTAAATGGTTGGAAAAGGGGCCAATAATAAGATCCATTTCAGAAAAAAAAAATAAGGAAGAAAATATATTTTTTTTCCTTTTCGGATAGGAAGAAAGCAATTTAAATATGAAAAGATGACTAGAAAGCAATAGCAGTATGAATATCTCAATAGCAAGAACAGGAGGACGAGTTTAGAGACGAGTTTAGAGGACTAACGAAGATGAGTAGAACCTTGAAAATGAGTCAGACTCCTGACAATTGTATCTAAATAGTATCAACACAAGTTTCTTCCAAAAAAATAAGAGCAAAAACAAAGAAAGGAGATGATGCATCAAAAGTTAGACACAGTATCCTGCATGGAGCCACCATTTTAAATTAAGAGAAAATCAAAGGGGTACGTATGGTTCCTAGTCCCTACTATTTGCTCTTCAATATAATGGTAGTCCTTTAAACAAGCAGGTTAGAAACCAAAGAGTATATCTAAAGTCTAGAAAGACAAGCAGATCAACTAAATTTGAGCATTTTGACTCTAAATCCACCAAAAATATGATTATGTGATGTAAAATTGGGAAAATATAATAATTAAATAATTAAATAAATTATGTAGTAACTAATCAATAAATTTATGACAATATTCCTAATACCGGGAAAATGTGAAATCGTACAGCTTGAACTATTAAACACATGGAAATTAGGAAATATACCAACCATATTGATTTTCACAGGTTATTTCATTAAAAACAACAAGCAATACCTTATGTGACGGAGGAGTCAGCTGTATTAACCTCCTGACGAAACGAAGGGCTATACTAGCAAGCGGCAAAAGAACCAGGATCTGAATCACAAACCAAAAGTAAAATAAAGATTATTAGACAGCATACCGGTAATACAGCAATTTATGCTTTGACAGGAGAGTACACCTCTTTCATTGTATATAGAAAAATAATATTTATACTATCCAGCTCCAACTGAAAATTCCCAAGACTACTACCTTTCCTTCCATAAATCAGAATTCACTCACCAAGAACATAAAAAAAAATGTAAATCAGATTGGGGATATATACAAGATCGTTCTACTACAACAAAGTTGAACATCCAAGAAGAATATAATCCACACATTAATGAAAAATAATATTTAAACCATCCAGCTCCAACTGAAAATTCCCATGTGCCACTCCCCCCAAACGTCAGTTCAGGGTTTTGGGCCTGCAGCTTTCCGCATCCCCTCCTCATCAGGTGATGCTTGTGCAGGGGCTAATCACAGTAAGAGCGTCCAATCTATGAAACAGAGCTTCTGAAAAGGAGTCATTGACTTATTTTTTGTTTGGATCCCCTATCCACATTTATCTCTTATTCAGCATGGGGTGGAATATTGCACCCTGAATAAGGAAAGAAAAGAAGAAAGCAAGCTTCTAGAATAGGATCAAAACCAAAATCTGCGGCAGTGGGACCAAAAAACAAATGGCATCGAGTAACTATGCTCAAAAATTAACATTCGACTGAAAATATTTCATAAAAAATACATAGATCTTTAAAACTAAGTGCACCAAATAAAAGCCATTCCGCTTAATCTCACAGCAACCAGACTTTCCCATTAAAACCAAAGCACTTGAGACAAATGAGACCATGTTATTAGAACTTGACCGGACTAGCCGGTTCAACCCAAGAACCGGTGAACGCGGACTTTAATCTGTCCGGTTCTCACCATTGGATCATTTATTCAATTGAATTAGATTGACCAGGTTGAACCATCCATTTTTCTTGTCAGAACCACCATCCCGTGTGAACCAGACAGGTCAATCTGGTTCATTAAAAAAAAAAAAAAAATCACATTTAATGAAGACAAAACCGGTTTTCCCCAAATTTTCTTCATCTCGGTATCTCAGCATCTCATTTCAACCTTGCCATCTCAAGTTGAAACAGAAACAACATGCGTCTTCATAGGTGAAAGCCTTCTTCTTCGTCTTCATCGCTCCTCAAAAATTCTTTAAGATCCAAAACAACAAGCAATTTTCATCTTCTTCGTCATTGGTGAAAGCCGAGCCGGCTTCCAATCCTCCAACAGCAACAGTGATCATTTTTTGTTTCCTGTTCCTTTATTTTTTTTCTCATTTATTGTCACCTCTGCCTACGTTGCCTTGCTTAAGAACAATGCTCATGTTGTCTTTTCTTCATCTCGGTATCTCATTTAATGAAGACAAAACCGGTTTTCCCCAAATTTTCTTCATCTCGGTATCTCAGCATCTCATTTCAACCTTGCCATCTCAAGTTGAAACAGAAACAACATGCGTCTTCATAGGTGAAAGCCTTCTTCTTCGTCTTCATCGCTCCTCAAAAATTCATTAAGATCCAAAACAACAAGCAATTTTCATCTTCTTCGTCATTGGTGAAAGCCGAGCCGGCTTCCAATCCTCCAACAGCAACAGTGATCATTTTTTGTTTCCTGTTCCTTTATTTTTTTTCTCATTTATTGTCACCTCTGCCTACGTTGCCTTGCTTAAGAACAATGCTCATGTTGTCTTTTCTTTTTCTTTTTGTCTTTGACTTGCTCAAGGCGGATTTTGCCTTTTCATTGTCTTTGACTTTAATGTTATCTGATGGCTAATCGGGAGGTCATCATCTAGTTGCAGTTGCAGTATTATTATGATTGATTCTAATTAATATTATTGAACTAATTGGTTTGTTGACTTTTGTTTTAATTATGATTGCAAATGTCCCAATTGATCTTTTTTTTTTTCGATGGTTCGGCTCTTTGCATTTTCTCTATAATTAGTTTCCTGTTCCAATTAATAATGACCAAAAGTTGTTTGAAGAAAAAAAAAATGTCTGATGCAAAAAAATGTCTGAGGCACTAATGCCTTCCAATCTTCAAATCCCATTATTGAACAAGCAATAAACCGCCAGTACAAACCCGGAAACTGGTAAACCGCCATCTCTGGCGGTTCACTATCAGGTTTAGTTCTGACAACATTGAATGAGAAAGAAGTTTTCTATATTTGAAGCAATGCTGGTGAGACGAAAAATAAGAAGTAAAGATTTATTTAGGAAGAAAAACAGAAGGATCTGATCATGATGACCAAGTGACATGGAAATGCAAAGAATTCATATTGCTCTCATGACACTTGACACAAGTGTCAGGACGAAGAGACAAAGCCCCGTGTGTCTTCCGAATGCTTCAAATAATTGTCATTAATTTAGTTGAGGACCCAAACCAGAGGCCCTGAATTGTGGGCTGGGTAACACGGAGGTGATTAGGGTAATCAAAAGACACTTCAAGGCCATATTCTCTCCTTCAATGTTTCTAATATATTAGCTAAATCTGCCACAACTCTCATAAAAGCCGGGTAGTGTAATGATCCACTAGCTTCTTGGCTAGGGTGGGGTGTAACAAGAGTAGCTGAAAAATAACATGAGGTAGAGCAGGGGTGTAAAATGAATACCTGAACTAAAACATAACTTTGTGCGTCTTTCAAGAGTGGAAGTCTGAGATCACTTCCTTTTTTGGCACCTAAAGTGACAGATTTTTAAGCAATCAGATGGAAGGGATGTCACTCTTTTCAATTTAGATGGGCAGATTACTCATTCAAGCTTTTCATGTAAAAAGTTTCTTGTATTAGCTATATATTAATATCTATGTTACTTCACATTTTCTGGAGAGAATTATGAGGAACTAGAAGGTAGTTTGTAAACCTGAAAACATGGCCGTAGTGCTAGAGCAGCTTTTGGCTTTTTTTCTTGAAACTAAATTCTATGGCACTAACGGATCAAAGGAGAATATGGCCTTGAATAGAATTGGGGGTTGCTTAGGCAAGGACGCTGGCTTCTCACTTGATTCCTCGATATGACATTACCCATGTATTTTAAAATTTTGTCTGTTTATTAAATGCCAAGTGGGGAATGGAGTTTGCATTTGCTTCTAGGAAGATTTGCAGATTGGTGATACCTCTATTTTCCATGCTTTTTACAATGTTGTTTCATGTTTCTATACTGTAGAAATCTCAGGGTTTTTTTTTTTATAAAGATGTGCTACTTTCATGGAACTTCCATTTTTCCATCATTTGATTGATGGAGAAACTGTCTACTTTGTCCCCCATGCTTCATGCTTTTCATCCATCAATTAATCTAGATGGTATTGCTTGGACAATTGATAGTTTGTTCATGTTCTTTCATTTCCCGTCTGCTCCACAACCAGATTGATCCTCCTGGGATTGCAAACCTCATTTGAAAGATTTAGGATCCTTATAGTTTATGCAGGCAAGGAGTTCAAATGAGGATTGCTTCCTGAACATTTGTGCTCTTAATTGTTGGAATGTGAAGAGGACTAGGATACTTGGATGTGGTGGAAAAGGTTGTTTGATATCTTTTGAAAGAGATGGGTGTATCAGGTAATCTCACTGATCTAAAATTATCCAGTTTAAAGGATTTGGGACCCAAAAAGATGCTAAATTGCATGATTTTGTACTTTATTGGCTACTTCATGGTGCTACTGGCTGCTTTAAAGGATCTAGCTTCTCTTTCGTCAGCTGGACCATTTAGAGGGGCCTCTATTTAGGATATCAATAGAGATGGGAAGGGCCTTTTGATTCAACGTTTTTGTTCAATTTGCCTCATTTTTATCTTCTGCTTTCTCTTAGTGTTGGATGCCTTATACTCCTCGGACATTTTTTCCCTTTTCTCTTTTTAACAAATGCTTTTATTTTAATATTAAAAAATAATAATAACATAAATCCACTACCTATACTTCCTCATGGTCTAATTTTGCAATCAAACCTCTACAGCTGCAGTCAAACAAACCCTCGAACAGCCGGTGCATGCAACACAACTCATTTTGTTTCTCCCTCCATCCAAAATATCCATAACCAAAGAAACCCTTTTTGTTGCAGAAGTATTCACAATATGTTGGTCTAACAGAAACAATAGAGGGTTAAACAATAAGGCACCCATGGCTGTAGTATAAACCAGGTGAATCTAGGAATTCTATAACCAGGATGACAGCTGAACAAAGTAATCTGTTGTGACGTAAAAGAGTCCAGCTATAAAGGTGGCACTATATCCTGATCAAGAATTCACAAATTTACCAGTAAAACAAGGAAAGAAAATGTCAGGAAATATCACAATCAAAGATAGAACTTCTATTGCGGATACAGAAAAGGCAATAAGTTAAATCCTCAATGAATGACATAAAATCATTTTACTCAAGTATCACAACAGAAGCATTAAAATAATTCACCACACACTACCTTAGGACGTGTGAATCCCTGATCCAGAAAACTTTCACCAGCAAGAGCCTGTTCATTAGCAGTCTCCTGATGCTTGGCCATTTTTGCATCATTCTTCAAAACAAGGTCTCTGGTTTTGAATATATGGTTCATCTGCAAAATTATAACATTTTGTTTATTGTAATGGGCACAAACTAGCAGGATGTATAATAAAATTCACAGGCCACATACAGCATGCATGGTATATGCATCCATAATACTCAAGTCTTCTTCCCCGCCTTTCAGATAAAAGGGCTTCTTGTTTGAATGCAGTATATCTCGATAGCCGCTACCTAAGAAGGAGAATAAAAAGTAAATCAGGCAAATGGATCTTGAAGGGACACAAAGTGGATAGTAAAAGTTTATAAGAACTACAAAGGCGCCTGGCAGATATAGATTATAGAACCGAATGAATGCTTACAATAAGGAAAATTTGATTTTCCTAAACATGGAGCACAAATTAACCAAGCATAACATAACCCATCAAGAACTGGTCTCATACCATAACTAAAACAAACCATTCTTGTTGATGATGTGCATTGAAACCACATTGAAGCACAAACATCCTAAGGGAAATCCAGTACTTGACTACATTAATACTATTTGTTTTATTCACTTTGCTTTCTATATAATAAAAGTAGTTGTTAGATGAGAGAGTCTTGTACAATAAAGATGATTTTTTTTCTTCGCTAAGTAATAGAATGAAGATGATCAGACCTTCTTACAAATATAGGAAGAACTATTAAGGAAAAAATAATGAAAATACAAGAAAAGTAAGGATATCATTAACAAAAAGGAAAAAATGGGGATTAAAGAAAATGAGAACAAGTATCCTCTTAGAGATGACAAAATGAAAATAGAAGATCCACAATGCAATACACAGCTATTCTAGTAAAAGGTGACAGTCCCACTGAACATCATCAACTAACAAAAGGCCTTGGAAAGCCCCTGAACCACAATTGACAAAGAATGCAATCCCCCTGGACCAAAGAGCTTGGAAAGAAAAATGACTCGAGAAAAACCTAGCACTTCTTTCTACACATAAAGAACCAAGCTCTTCATACAATGCACATCCCGCCAAGCTTTCGGCCTCCATATTGCTTCCAAATTCCCCAAGATTCATATAGAATAAATAAGCTGGACCATAAAAGGCCAGTATCCAGAGCCACTAAGCATCAAGGAAGGTGGACATTTTTATCTTAATAGCAAAAGAAAGAAAACAAGACTTAAGAGGACAAGGATCCTAAAAGAATCAAGACAAAACCAAAATATAATAGCAATCCAATCTGTAGATTTAGTTCCAAATGAAAAGCCCGTGACGAAGGCCCCAAGAGAAGTGAAGAAGACAATCCAATCTTACAACAACCACCAAGCCTTTATCCCATTTAGTGAGCTCAGCTATACGAATCCTTATACGTCATTGCACTCTATTTCAATCCTATCTTACAAAAATGAAAAATACTAGGAATGCTTTGATATTTTCATATCAAAGCATTCCTTTCTAACAATAATCACCAAATGGTTGCCATATTAGCACAATCACAGAATAGTGTGTCCTTCCATGCAAAGTCTTTGAGTCCAAAATTCCCTAAAGAACATGATGTGAATGTATGGGATTAAAATCTTATCAGGCCTTCCATTTTGTAATAAGCTGTATTTGTTGTAGGTTTTTATCATAGCTGTCAATATTATACCAGTGGTTATACCATTTTTGCAATTGATATGAAACTTCTTGGTATCGGAGGATCCCAGTATAGTACTCGGATATTATAACAACAAAAAACTGAGGTTTAATCCAAAATTTTGGGATTGGCCTATAGGAGACAGAGGGGAAAAAACATAAAATTAAAATTTGAACATAAAATTGAGAAAATAAAACTAAAAAATAAAAAGAAAAAAATATTGAAAAGAAAGTCCATAAAAATTTAAAATAATAATAATAATTCAATTGATTTGGATTCCCCTACGCCATTCATTCTTATTTAAAGTCATCTCTTCAACTAAACTCTTGACACTCATATCTTTATGGATAGATTGCATTCAGATTTTCAAAGGCCTACCCCGACATTTCACCAAATCTCCTCCATCTAAGATCTTACTCCACCTAACTAGAGCATTTTTGAATTTTCGTTGTATATATACAAACCACCTTAGTCGATACTCTAATCTTATCCACAATTGAACACACTTTTTCCTTGATACACATCTTTTCATATCTAATCTTATCTTTTCTAGTTTCGCCACACATTCATTTGAGTATCCTCATTTCAATTACATTCATTTTATACTCTTATTATTGTTTAATACTCAACACCCGATGTAATAAATTAATGCAAATCTTACCGCGGTTAACTTCCCCTTCAACAACAATAGCACAGTGCGATCGCAAAAAAAACTCCAAATGTACTATTTCATTTCATCCAATCCGCTTGGATCCCATGAATCGCATCCTCATCCATATTGTCATCGATTCTAATGATAAATCTACCATATCTAAAACATTCACTTTTTGGTATGTCCGTACATTTAACTTAATTGTTTTTTCATCATTCCGATAACCATACTAAATGTACATCTCGCATACTCAATTTTTTATCGACTCAATCTATTTCCTCCGGATTCTAATGTGCCCCTCCATAACTCTAATTTAGAACTAATACTCTCTAATTTCATTGATCAATACCATATCATATGCAAAAGGCACACACCATGATACTACTCGAATAATATGAATAGTACAAAAACAGCATATATGTATATGTGTATGTGTATATATATTTATATACCAAAAATTCGAAAGACTGATTTAAAAATTAAGAAGAATAAAATCAAACTCAAATATTCACCACTAAATGCTTACATTTTTTTGGCTTGGCTTAGGGTGATATCTTAGGCTACTTCGGGGAATGGGAAATCTCTACTTACAATTTTTCAATATTGATAAATGTCAAAAGTAAATTCTAAAGTTTTAGATCATTACAAAATGTCTATAAAAAATTAAAAATACTCCAACAAAAATAAAATGTCAAGTATCCAATAACAAATAAGTTTTAAATATTCAATAGTAAAGAACTTCTAAATATTATCTTTATCATTCAAATAATGGTAATGAACTTGATCTATGTGGTGTTATATATGGAAAATCATCAACTAGAGATTCAAGGGAATTGTCACTTTCATTAGGCTCATCCTCACCATCAAAATAAATTTCTTCATCCTCTAAATATTATACATGCTATATAAATACAGTCACAAGTAAAAGAATAAGCATGAGAACTAAAATAAATTAACTTATCTATTTACTTCTAGGCATTTAAACTTTACACGAAAAATTGGAAAAAAAAATCTAGGCATTTAAAATTTACGCAAAAATTTGAAACAAAAAGTTGTAAAAACAAAAACAATTTTACAGCATAATTATTAAAATGAAAATACTTTCCCTTTGTGAATTTTCATAGTCAGAAATGAGAGATATTAATTTTTCTCTTTAAATTAAATAATGCAAAAATAAAATTTCATCATAAATGTGATGAAATTGATGCGAAGCACAAGTGAGAATGGGAATGGTTTCAATAATCCTAACTAGAGCCTTTAAAATTGGGAGTCAAGGTCCTCATCCGGCAAGGCAAACCTCAGATCACATCCACCTACTTATTTCCCAAATTTGAAATATTTATATCCACCAAATTGTGTATTATGATAATTTGTCAAAAATATTTTAGTAAAAACAAAGTGTATTTAGTTACATTAGTATTAGTGCTTAGAGGGGGGAAGTCAAAATGGTATGTGTGTGATATGGTCAGTCATACACCTGACATGAGCCCAGTATCAGTAGAGATGGAATGAACTCTTCTCCATACAAGTTTAGGAGATGGTATGACAGCACGGAATGGTGTTGATGACTTTCATTTTCATAGTTACAGAATAATTGATTTTGAATTTCAATATATCCTATGATTTCTATCTTTTTAGGAGCTTAAGTGATAGATGTATCAATGATCATACTTCATTTTTTTTTAATTGGATAATTAAGCTTTACTTCTTTGATCCAGTCACTTGACTCTCTACGTTTCCTTTGTTCCAAGCAGAGGTTTTGGAGACCTCAGATTCTCAGAATCACCTGGTTCTCTGGTATCATTCTTTAATTATGTCTCGAAAATTATTCTTGAAACAGATACTCACATAGAATAAAACAATCGCACCAACATATATACGCCAAAAGGCATTTACTCAGTGCAATTCTGTCAAAGCAAGGAAAGATCTATCCAGACAAGATTCTTGGGAAATTTGAACAAATCACGAAGGGGATTGTTTCTGTTTCGTGTGTGTTGGAGGGAGGGGATTTTCTACTCTTCCAAATTTATTTTCAACAATAAAAGTGTTTTGTAATTTTTGGCAAAAAACAAAAAAAAACCTTACTGATCCCCTCTAAGAATACTTCACATGGAGTGCAGGATAATCCTAGTATTGAACCCAGGTGCATAATGACACTGAGACATACTTAGGTTCCAAGTCTAATCAAATTATAATTAACAAATTAAAATTTCACAACAGCGGATGAATGAAATTATTTAGTTATTTATACTGGAAAACATTTTAAGATGAGGAATTGAGTCATGAGTACATTAGGATCAGAAAGGGGGAAGAGCAAGCTTATCAATTTCACTTACAGAGGTAGAAGAAATTTCGCTGCTTGGACAAATGGAAGTCAGTGCCTCCAGATGTCATGTATACTTGCAACCAGTGTTTATATAACTTCATCTTCAACCCACAATCATTATGAATGTTACAACCCTGCTATGAGAAAGGTTAAGAAAATGTCAAAACACCAGTGCAGCAGCTTAAGCAGCTTACTGTGACAATTGAAAAGTATCCAAAATGGAAGCACTGATGGAGTATTATGAGAACTTAATATTCCCACCAACAAAAATAATAGTAATAATAAATATTCAATTTATGGCACCAACAGTCCACCAGAGTACATTGGTGTCAGATCTAGATTTAAAGATTCCTTGAACAGAAAGAACTAAGTTATCCCACTATTTCATCACATCCAAATTTGTCCAATGAAGAAATGGATCTCAGTTTCTACCAGTATCACTCAACCTCTCCATGCTTAGCCATTGAAATTATGAAGGCATAATTGTTCCAACGTTTTCAAACTACAATACGCAACAATGCCAGAACCAAAGTTAAATTACAAAATATTTTACCATGTCAAATATCAATTTTCTCCATCTCCCATTCAGAAGCCAGGTAATGCCCATTTCACATTAATGGCATCGTGTCTGCCGTAGGCAACCTTTGATAAATTGTATATAGATGGCAGCAAAGCAGTCATTTCTAAAGTGAACTAAATTTGAGACACCAAACAAACTATTGAATCAGTGTAAAAATGATTCATGCCAAATAAAAAATAAAAGCAAACATTTGATGAGCATCGGGTGCACCTTTGAAAACATTGACTTCAAGTAAGATGAATTGGAGAGAACATGCGATCAATACTTATAAAATTGCTATATTTGTCCAGTTTTTTGGCGCCCAAAATGCCTGGCTACCTAATGGGTAAGTTTAACGTTCCAAATACACCTTTTTATTTGTCAAAACCACTCAAATAATAAGCCAATAATCCACATTCCAATAACACCACAATAAAATACTAATCTATAGCTTACATTAAAATATATAAATACAAATATGCCATTTTAAATCAAGATTTTCAAATTATTTTTTGTGAAAAACATAGAATAGAATAATCTAATTTGATGAATTTAGCACAAGCACAAGCTTTTACATATGTACTTCTTTATAGGAAAAGAAAAATTTTGTTTACAAAAAAAGCACATAAGTAGGGCTATATGATTATAATTCAAGGAGAGAATTTCAATCTGAAGAAGGCAACTCATCCCTTGCTAAGGGGATTCAGCCAGGTTCTTTCACTCATAAAAGACCAAGCCTTTGAGCGATCTGCACGTCTGAGCATGATGAATCACTTTGTGCCAACCCGTTGCCAATAAACTTTCCAGCCAATTATAAGAATGGAAAACTTGAGCATTTTTGCATCAGCGGATGAAAAATAGTCTTGTGGCTCAAAGGGTGAAGCACACCAACTGTAGGGCCTTAGCTTATCACTCAAACATGCTCAAAGGGAAGTAGCATTCACGGGAAGGCAACTACCACTAAATCAAGGGGAATTCCCACCTGAACTCAGTCTGAAACCCCCCTGCCTCTGTTTGTTTCAATTGGATCAATCTAGAATCATGGGTGCCCAAAATCAAACTGATGGAAAGGACAAAACTAGACAATCCTTGGAAGAAGAAGAAGAAGGAGATAATTCGCAGTTTCATGGAAAGTAGAATCATGGGTTTGCTTGAAATTGAAATGAAAGCAAATGGGTGTTGAAATTTGGGGGATTTGAGAGACCCAAATTATTGAATTGAAGGATGACACTTTTTGGGTTTTCAAATGAATGGAAAATCTGAAAGATGAGAAGAAGAAACAAAGAGAAAGAAAGAGGGAGAGAAATGCCACAATTTTGTTATGAATGAAAACATTTGTTTTTTAGATTATTTTAAGTTAACACGTGAATTTTCATATATATGGTTATTTTTATTTTATTTCTTATTTTGTGCAACACCATCTTAACTGGGGTATTCTGCTAACAATTTGTGCCACATGAGGTTTTTTTTTTTGGACAGTTTTGAAACCTCAGAGGCTACTTGCCAAATGGGCAGATATTGAGTATATATTGTAATTTGTCCTATGTTTCAGCGTATCAAAATATTTACATGTTCAAAACTCATACCTAAATAAGTACATTTAAAAAATGAAAATGGAGAACAGAGAAGCTAGCTTCGCCAGAACCATTGAATAGTAAAATAAACTGACTATCATGCAAAAACAAAGAAATGAGGGGGGAAATTGTTACATCATCTACACACCTTTAGAAAGGGCTCTCCTGTTCCTTTCCACTTACAATTAAGCATATCAGGAGCAGGCTCTTCCCATTTATATTTCCATCTCCTTTGCATCAGATTCTCTACATCTTCTTTTGATAATTGGTGCCCTAAATGAGCACAAAATGAACTGCAAGAAGAAAACTATCTTTCAGATGGAAAAACCAAACAACCACAACCTACCCTTAGTGAAGCAACATATCAAAACCTGCTAACTAAACCCAATTTCAAACTAAATACATACATATCTGTGCATGTATATATATAATAATAATAACAACAACAACGAGAATAATAATAATTTTTGCTAATTCATTAGAACTAGTACATGAAGCTAGCATAATATGTATGACAGACTAATAATGAAATATATACAAACAACCTCAACTTCCAAACTAGGAAAATACAATTGTCGTCAAGCAAATGTTTTATCTAATCTTGCCAACAAGAACAGAGTGGAAAATAGAGTAGACCTGTTATATAAGTTCCCAAAGGGTGTCATAGGACACATCCATGCCAAATATGATCCCATTGGAATTAGTTTCAACACCACACTTGCTCCAGATCACTTTGTAACACAAGAAGTTTTAAGCTAAGGAAAACATCCGCACTATTCTAGTAAAGCAATGCTCTTGGACCACATTACCAAGACCCAAATCAAAATTGGAGTTGATCAACTATGGAATCAAAGTCCTTTAATATTTTTCAATATGAGATATTATAGAAATATGCCAGATGCTTCCCTACAATTCAGTGAGTCCAGAGTCCAAAATCCATAATGTTGATATTTCATCCTCTTTTAATCAATGCAACATAAGAGCAACGCAAGAAAAGTGTCTTTCATGATGCTCAAGTTCATATTCTAGCACACAAGCTAGACTTTATTCTTTGCCTTTCAATCGAGTTGAAAGAATGTCAACATTGAGCCCTTCCATCTTAGGAATTCCTATGGAATTTAGTCCTCTAAATCCCAAACAACATCCTTCTTCAAACTACCTTTCCAACCCTCAGTCATTCTCCCTACTATCATGTCAAATTCCTTCCCTCCCAGCTTTGTTCTCCTATCTACTAGCTGACTATACAATGACCTAACAGAATTACAAATAGCCTAATTTATTCCCAACCTCTTCATACATTTCCCGTTTCACCTCCGATCTATGGAGATACTTATTTCTTGCCAAGAACAAAAACCACACCCTTCAAGGTAGACATAACTTTAATAGAAAGAAAAAGATAAGAAAAAGGCAACAAGAAAGCAACTGAGTAAAAAAGTGATGATTGAGCCTTAGCAAGCAGAATCACATGGGGGTGTTGTTAGTAGCAATTAGCAACGCAATGCCATATCAAAGCTAGATTATCATGGCAAGGTCCATCAATTATAGATGTAACACCAGAATCCAATGTACTATAATGTTGAGACGAGGATGCTCTGCTTCATACATCAAAGCAACCCAGAAAGAAAATTTGGAAAATTCACGGGGTAGTAAACCATTAACATTTTTACCACTTCATGAATAACCAAAGCAATCAATAGCAATTATTCGCAAAACCTGAGAGTTATCAATGATTTCAGCACTACATTTGCAAAAAAATAAGTTGATGATTACATACCTACAGAATTTGGAAATTTGGTCTATGTTGCCAAAGCCCAGAGCAAACAATTTGGCAAACGGAAAGATAGCTTATTATCTCAAGGGATGTGTACACAAACCTTAGTCATATTTTGGTTTTGAAGTGGTGATCAGACCATAAAAGAATACGTTGATCTGTTTAATATAAATGAATTTTTTTAAAAACAATGAGAAAAGGACAAGGCATTCTCAAACAAGATAAAAAGATTAAACAGTAGAATACAACAAAGAACAATAGAGTGCCAATTCTTCCCGAGAATGGTCAAAATGATACTCCTAAGGCTCCTAATGCAAGGCACCATAGACAAGAAAATTCTTTCCTATATAGATGCCTTTCAAGTTTCAATCCATAATACCCAAATTTGCAAAATACCAAAATGCCATAAACATGAAGCCTCAGAGCCACATGAAAACCCCTGGACTTAGTTGCAACATGTAATATCCTACAGCAGATCCACCATTCACTACCAAAAAAGCCTGTACGGCCAAGCCAGCACTGTACATGAAGGTGACTGTGTCTGATTGCAGGCTCATTTTGAGACACAACAGTGAACAATTGACAAAAAGAAAAGCAAGCGTAACAGAAATTTGTACTTTGGCTACCAGGATTTTCATTGCATTTCTAATTATGCATGACAAATATTCCAGTTTAAAAGTTCCAACAGGGAGGACAGAGTTTACATGGCATGCTTTCTTTAATTGAGTTTTCATAATCAAAAGTATTTTACTTTTTTAATGTATTCAGTTAAATTTTAGCTTGACAAGGTAGAAACATACATTACCAGGGGAGAAGTCAATGCATTTCAATCTAAACAGATCTTTCTATCACAATTCATTTGATAAAGAAAGCAATGACTAAGGAGAATAAAGGAGGAACAAAAGAATGCAAACAAACCTCACTTGATTTGGTGGATCAGCTGTCACTTCAATCTGTTGATCCACATCGGAAGCCTCATCATCATCACCAAATTCACCATCTTCGCTGTGTTCAACAGAACCAGCTGCATAAGAATCTTCAGGTTTACCGCCCATTGGATGATTTCTCCCAGCCTCATTATTAACTGCTAAAATGTAAAGTAAAAAGTTACAGGATGATGAATAACCTAAAATAAGGACTTGGCAAACTACATCCATAAAAAGGAATTTAGAGTGGTAACTAGAAGTAAGATCTGATATCTCCTGTCTCCTGACAAGTTCCAATAAACCAACAGTCCATCAAATGTGATGAAATAGGAAGGACAACAATAAAATGCAGAAATGTGGCAAACGTGAGGGAAGGTATTCCAAAGAAGTCTTTTTCCCAACATCTATCCTAGATTTTCTCACAATGGCACGCAAGTACTATCACAATTGCATTTTACATTAATTGAAGGAAAATAATAATATCTGGAGAACAAATTTATAAGGCCTTCATAAAATAACATCTTTTCTCTATTGGCAGCCGACCTTGAGGCTACAGATTGTACTTGCTCTGTATTTCTCTAAGTTGAAATTGTCAGGCTCTAATTGCCATTTGCCTACCAAGTTGGTGTTCATAGACACAACATCTTCACAAGCCACTTTCCAAAACTAGTTGATCTCACCTCCCTCATCCATCCCTAACCACAAGACGTACCAAGTTTCCTCAATCTCCTAAGCAATGTAGGCAGGGGAAAGGAAATAGAGAGAAACATTCAAAGAAACTTCAGAATGAAAATAATATACCTGCACCAACCAGGAAAAAAAAAGGAGCCTTCCACCCCTTTAGTTCCTTATAAATTTCTATAACTGGATCTGAACAAGGCACTTTGGATCCGTCATTGTATTTTAGAACTATTTTGTTATCTGCACACTCTTAATAAAAAATTGTAAGGGTTTTTCTAAATAAAACACCTCAAGTACATGCCGTGGGACCTGTTCCCACAAAGCTGTGACAACACTACAGTTGTAGCACCACTTTACTCCCCAAATCAGCTTCTACCTACTGGTCTATGAAAATAAAGACAGCCATTTAGTGTGAAAATCCACCAAATTGCTCAAAACCCAATCCTAATGCTAAAACAGTAAAACCGTTCACATGCATATTAATAATGCCCGTGAACTCTCATTTTTCCCAGATCTCTGCAATTTAGAATTTGACTTCTAAACATTCATAAGGACTAAAAATTCCATTTCCTGGCTACCTGGATAATGAATTGCAGGAATTAAAGGTCAAACACCCCTTGTTCCCAAATCCATAATCATCCAGTTTCAATTAAAAGGCTACCTTTGTAAGCATACGCCAACCTAATATCGCACAGAGTCTGTTATACTATACTTCAACTTTTTTTAGCAACCCTAAGTCCTATGTGAAAACAACCAAAATGTCCCTTAACATTCATAGATAAACATATAGCTTCATTGAAAAACAAAGCAAGCCAAGAAAAAGATCCGGATGAATCTTTTAGAATATGCAAACCTTCCTCATCATCATCATCCTCTTCAGAGGGAGTAAGAGATTCCTTGCCATCATCGGTATCCTCTTCCTCAGAATCACTTTTTCCTTCTTCTTCTCTACGTCTGGACAAACAAAAGCAAAAATGTTAATATTTTATCTCTCGATATCAATTGTTAAAGAATGACCAATTCAAACCCAAAATGTCATCAAAGTTGATCAAAACTTTTAAAATATGGTAAGTTACTGCACTAAATTCAAAAGCAATTATTGCAATGATTAAGTTTTAACAAGCAAGGTTTTACCGATTGATCACTTGGACTAATTAGACCTGTCAATTTTTGCCAAGCACTTAACTCTACTAAATAGCATCCATAGCCAGATAGAAATTGGTGCACTAAATAGCACCCACATTGGTATAATGTAAAAGCCAATATTAAGCCAGCCCACTTGTAGGTCAAACTTGAAGTAACAAGTGAAACAGCAACAGAAAAAGAAGAAATATTCTCCCAACACAAGATAGAAAAGGAACCATCCATACTGTAAGCTTTAAAATTGAAGCGCAAGTTTTTTTTTTCTTTTTGGGTAGAATGAAAAGAAATTTGCTGACAGTAGTAAATAAGAATCATTCTACCCTTTCCATACCCTCAAGAATAGGTAACCAATATACAACCCTTTCATATAACAAACATATTAGCATTTACCTGACCAATAATAAATACTAATTACAGTCATAAATCAGCCCGGGAAAGGAAGAAAAAAGAACAACTGAACAAACATCCATTAAGCCCAAGGTGGCCCTCATTAACCCTCAAAATCACTTTGCTCAATTATAAAACTTTTAGTAGCTTACATATTTAATATTGATGCTCTATAAACATATAAAAAGAGGATTTAAAGAATGCATCTATTTTTTTTTTTTGGATAGAATACTAAAGAAGCATCCAACATATGAAGGTGTAGAGGGCTCTATCAAACATGATCAGCCCACTCAGCTTCTTTACTGTCAATAACCTCAATTTCCACAACTACCGGGTTCACTATCCAATTAGTCAAGCTCTACTTCTATCCTCTTAAAATACAAATATGGGTATATGAAAAGGTTAAAATTAATGGTGGACAAACCACAATAAGATTCACGAATGTCGGATGTGGACAGAACCAATGACAGAGAATGTTAAGAAGATTGGAAATATGAAAAATGTAGTACACTGTCACAAATATGTATCTTTGAAGTAGAAAGTGAACTGAAATATAACTCAATACATGGAGCTTTTATTTTGCAATACTGTCGAACAAGAAATAAAACTTTGCATAATACATGGGTATCAGATCAAAAAGTTGTACGGCAAATGGAAGGGTGGAAGTGTCAAACATTTATCTTCTACAACCAGCCAAGTTTACCCTGTTCTGCATAACTCGTGTCATTCTTTAGTGGACTTCTACCATTAACAAGGAAATTTCAATTATTTTCTCAAGAAATAACAAACTAAGAACTAGTTAATAATTCTCTATTGCAGAAAAGATATAAACTCTTCTAATTGAACAGGGATCCCAGATTTGTTTTGCATAGAAATAATGTCCCACTCACGTTGAGTACCATTACCCACGTATGTAGTTTACTATGTCACTGACATTACAATTGTGAATGCATCATTGGCACTTTGTCATGCAAATCTCCAACCTCTGAAAAAGTGTCACCTCATCTAATTATACCCACTAACAGAAAGTAATCCCGGATATATATATTCTGTAAAATTATATGCAAATTCAGTGGGCATAAAAATATAAAGGGCAAAGGAAGCATTACCTCTTCCTATATGCATCGGCAAGTTGGTCACTCCCAGAACCCAGGGTCCTCAGTAAGTTATCATATACTGAGGGTTCCTTTGGAACCACCTCTTCTTCAGAAGAGGCACCACTCAATTGTTCGTCCAACAAGTCCTCTGTATCAAACCCATTTCATAAAATATCAACAAATCATCATTTTACTTTTAGAATAATGGCATCTGACTTGTAAGCAAGCAACCAATTAAAATAATCAATTAATAGATAAATAGGTAACCCAATAAAATCTGTAGGGTCTACTTGCCTGCAGAAGTTGAGGAAGGGCTGTCAGATAAGGTATCAACCTTTAGGGCAACTTTTCCTGGCGGTCCACTTGCATCGGACTTGTCACGAATTTTGGGCCTCTTTGTTCCTGCATCAAATGATCAATTCTCCTTTAGAACACGTGACAAGGAGAAAAAACTGCCAACAATATTAAATATGATGATTTCAAATTGTTATGCTTGAATAAAGGTTGCAAGGAGAAGCCACCAAAAAATCACCTATCATTGCAAATAAATTCAATATTTCCCAGAAAATGAATAACAACTGTTAAACACAACGCAATCATCAACACATAATGTTCACTATTATTTTGTAAGCTTCACAAAGCATAGATACAAGGGAGGATTCTAAAGGTCAAGGCATGATCGTTATTGCTCTGGAAGATGTCTAAGCAGATAACAAACTTTAAGTTACATGGCTTCATATATTAAAACATGCAGACAAACCAAGGCATCAGATTGGCCCAAGTTAAAGAGCCTCAAGGAAAACCATCCTCACAATTATTTTCCCACTCCAACTTAGGAAATGCTTGGCGCAGGAATACACCAACAGCAACAATAGCAAAGTTAACACCTAGTCTAGCAATACATGAGAAATGAGAACATTTTAGCCAAGAAAACCACTTTGTTTTGAGTGGACAACACACCTTTGATAAGGAAATGGCTGTGAAGGTCAATGGGGAGGATTGACATGCTATAGAGGGAGGTTATTAGTAGCAAATATGGGTTAGCAAGGTTTGCATAGATGTCCAAGGGAGCTCGTCTACATAGTGAGGGGTTGCAGAAACAATTTTTTTTGGGGGGGTGGTTTCACCTTTTCCAATCAAATTGGATTCCTAAATGTTTTCCTAGAATATTTGTGTCCAATGAATGCATTATGCATATCATCTGTCTAATATGATTCATTTTCTAAAAAGAGAGGGGAAAAAAGAGGTTGGGTTTTATGCTCCAGTATGGCCCATGCTTCACATCATAAAACTTTTGCTTGGACCTAAAGAGGCATCGGAAGATATTCCTTTTTAATGTTATTGATTTTCTTTCTTATAAGGATTCCTTACGATCTTCTATAGGGCCCGTAAGAACAAATGAATCAAAATATAAGTGCGCAAGATATATTTGCAAGAAAAACTCAAAGCAAATTTAAACACCAAGTTCACTCAAAAAATATAGAATTACAAAGTTAAAATCAGCACTTACGATTACTTGAACCAAACATCTCTATTCACGATCTGCTATTCCAGAAGCTGCAAGAAAATAAGTTATCAAGAAACTACACAAAAATGGGAATAAACAGAAAGTTATTTATCAGAAGCTTTCCTATACAAAAAAATAAATATACATAATATACTCGGTCTTCAAATTTAAAAGAAATTCATCATTAGTTTCTTGTTTCACAGCACATCATGCTAGTTACCATGTGCAGCGACAACTATGAAGCAAAACCATGCTCAGATATTAAAAAGTTAAATTGCATTGCATTATAATAGGGAACTTACCAACACAAGTACATAACAGGAAAATCATGAAAATTATAATGTAACAGCAAAATCAACCATAGCAATTAAAAATATATCAATTTTTATCTTCTTTAAGGTGAAAAGGGAAGGACCAGGGGGAAAATAGTCGGCTATAACATTCCATACGCAAAACCTAGTCGAGAGATTGGAGTTTATGGCCTGTCATTCAAAAGGGACAAAAGTGGATACAATTTTTTCCCCAACTCTTTGTTAATCTAATCAATTACTGCAAGACCCAGATGCCAATTTTGCTCTTATGCCCTACAGAAACATGATAAATGAATGTTCCTATAGAACACCGCACATAAGACCCAACTTTAGCTTCCTAGGAGAATAATTTTCATCCATGAAATTCAATAAAAACATCATTTTTACATAGTTGAACCGAAGCAATTTCAAAGCCCAGATCAGAAGGGAAACGAATTATACCTAACGGGTTCTGGTCTTTAGGGCGGAGACGGAGATCGATTGATCTTGTACTCTACTTCTGCGAAATCATGGTCAATACGAGTGTCATCCACAACATCAGCCCTAACCCTAATCCCCCAAAACTATACTAAATTAAAATAATATATATATCTAGAGAGAGAGAGGAGAGAGAGAATACATACATGTCGGGAGAGCTTGTTAGGGTTTCGCACTCTACCACCGACACTTGGGGATGCGAAGAAGGGAGATTTCAGCCCTTCCGTCTTCGAAAGAGGAGGCGGTTTTCTGTGCTTAGTCGAGTGAGATGCGAGGAGGGCGAGGGAGCGAGAGAGAGAGAGAGCCGAGCTTTGTACCGAATTAACCTCAAAAAAAAAAAAAAATTTAAAACAACACCTTTCAAAAAATATTTCCAAATCTAACACACTCATGTCGTTACTTCAAGTCACGACATGACTGTTCATTGAATAGTATCACGACATGAGTGTTCATCACGAATGACAGGCCATAAGTCACGACATAAGTGTGTTAGATTTGAAAATATTTTTTGAAGGGTGTTGTTTTAAAAATTTTTTTTATTTTTGAGGTTAATTCGGTACAAAGCTCCGATTCACAAAACGGCTTTAGGCCATAGCGTAAAAGACTATACTTTTCTAATCGGTATTAATATTAAATGCAATTTCGCACTCACGGAGTGCGAAACCAAATACGCACTCCCACAGTACGCTTGTCGCAAAAGATGAGGGACGAAGGAAGGGCAGCGGAGAAGGGCGGCAGCGGCGGAAGGACGAAGGAAGCAGCGGTGGAGGGAGGAAAAGAAGGCAAGGGTTTCGTCGCGGAGAAGGGCAGCGGCGGCGGAGGGAGGGCAGCAATGACGGAGGGACAAAGGAAGCAGCGGCGGAGGGAGGAAGGAAGGCTAGGGTTTCGGAGCTTGGCTCGGAACTAACCTTAAAAAAAAGTTTGGAAATATTTTTTGATTTTTTAAAAATAAGATTATATCCGTACATGACTCAAGGTTTAGGTTTCGTCACGGAGAAGTGCCGCGGCGGAGGGAGGGAGGGAGGGAGGGAGGGAGGAAGAAGAAATGTTTCTTCGCGTGAGCTCGGTTCGAAATCAATAATTTGGGATAAAAAATAAAAAACATAACAATTCTTAAATAATTTTATTTTTAAAAAATAATATTTTAATAAATACCCCTTTTTAATTGGCATTAATATTAAATGGGAAAGGATTATTGCCCTTTTATAATTTTTCTATATTTATTATTCCATCCCATCATTATCTCTTTTTTTTGTTTAATTTTTAAAAGAGAGAGAAAATAGAAAAATTATATGATTTCTAGAGAGAGAATATTATTAATAAAAATATCAATGAAACATAATTTTTTGTAAACTAAAATTAATGTTAAAAACGAGAGCAAAAGAGAGGATGGCACTAAAATTTTTGTTTGATGGGTCAAAATAAAAACAAAAAATAAAACATTAATAATAAAAAATGTTAAAAAATATATTCAGCGAATCAATAAAAATAATAATTAAATTAAACTCTTCATTTTTCTTCGATAATACTTATGTTGATAATTGTTATATCAAACTAAATATTTTGACAATAATTCAGTCATATATATTACTAAAAATAAAAAGGAAAAGAAAATAGAAAGAAAAACATATACCAATAATTAGGGTCTTAACGTAATATATTTGGTGTATACAAAATCAAATTCTTCTTCTCATGAGAATTTCGAAATCAATTAAGAAAATAAAAAAATGAAAAAAGGGAGACAAGGGGGCATTTTATTAATGGAAGAAAATAATGCACAAAAAGTAAATAAAATAGAAAATGAAACTACATTTTTATTTCATTAGTGGAAGGAAAAAAGAATTAAAGTTATAAATTGTTGTAAAAGATAAAAATCATATATCTTTTAGTGAAAATATTAAATTTAGAATCTCTTGCTATCTATCTCTCTCAATTCGAAATAAAGAACTCTCTCTCCCTCTCGAACTATGCCAAGCTTTCCTTACCTCAGCCTTGTATATCATCTTTATCTTTTAAGTCCCCTCATCCATATTCAATTATCCAATTATTGCAAGTAATTTCATTCCTTTACAACTAAAATATATATTGATTTGGTCATTCCGTCATCAATTATTAATAAACTCATAACTATCGATCATCAATCATTTGTAAACACCTCGCTTATTGTGTTGGTGTATACAATAGGTATAAGTCATGGGTATACAATGGATATAACTCATTGAATATATTGATCTAAAGTAAAACTTTATAGTTTATCGATAAAGTTGGACATTTAATTGAGATTTCACCTTTAATTTATTAGTGTTTTAATTGTCGAAGATAATTTAGCTTGATTATTGGGTAACATTTAACTTTAGATGGGTCTTAACTCACTAGTAACCATTATACTTAGATAGTACTGAATAGAATCTATAGAATAATTTCCTAAAATGTATTATGAATGAAAATTGGTATCATATATTTATATGTAGTTCATCAGACCTCGATGGTGAGTATGTGGATGAACTTATGAAACTAATACTATATACTTTGAAGTATTATAAGTCAAATTTTTTATAGGTTAAGAGATTCGTAGAATGGGTATATAGTGCACAATCCTTTATACGAATATGTTACACCTAGGTTGTCACCTTTTAAGTTTTATACTCAAAAAAACTCATATATTTTATATGTATATTTACTTAACTCTTCCGGGTACTTGTCAATAAAAAAATTAATCAAAATTCCAATGTGTTTAAAAGTTTTTATTATTTTTAACCTACCAATGTTAAATCTAAAAGTAAAGTAACAATTATTAGCCTAGAGAGAGAGAAAAACAATTTTAACAAATAATTATTTAAAACAATTACTCGGTTAGGGGTACACTATTTCAAAAAATAAAATACTTTGGAAACTTTCAACTCAAAAGATGACTAATTTCAGGCAAATCGGTATTTGCAATGTTTATTCACATAGATTGGGTCTTTGATAATCTCTCCAAATGAGAGAGCTTTGATCCCTACCAAATAAATTATTGATAGTATTTTGATAGGTTATGAAACCAATCATTTCATAAACAGCGGAGAAAAGGTGGCAAGCGTATGATCACCATTCAAATTAGATTTCTTAGAGAAAAGGACAATGGGGTTATCCCCAAAAGGATAATTTAGTAATTACAATTCTGTTCTAACTCATGATTTGGTATTCAAATCTTATATTAAAAAAAATGAAAAGACTAAAGGGGTTGCTATCATCCCGATGACACTTCACATATTTTTGAAAGCAAACTCATATCAACTTCTCTTTGTGGTGGAGGCCCTCAAAAGATAAACAAATGAGGAGATCCTTCAATTTTTAGGCATCCTTAGACTTGTTTGGCATGGTAAATACCTTAGGCTTTTGGCTCTGAATAGGAGGTCAAAAAAAGTAAGTTTTAAAAGAAAGAGCAAAAGGAAAAATAATAGGTTGGAAAGAGAAAAATGTGTCCGAGTCAATAGAGAAGTTCTAACAAAATTAGTTGTTCAAGCCAATTCTACATTTGCTATCGGAGTCTTTTCACTCCCATCAAGTATTTGCTCAAACATAAACTCCATCTTTGCTAAATTTTGATGGGGCAGAAAAGAAAGTGCACTGGGTTTGTTGGTACAAGTTGTCCAAATCTAAATGGGATAGAGGTGTATGGGATTCTGAAATCTCCTAGTCTTTATCCTACCATGCTAATGAAAGAAGGCCGGAGACTACTAAAGATCACTTCTATCTTTTTTTTGTGTGTGATTATATATATATATATATATATATATATATATATATATATATATATATATATATATATATATATATATATATATTTGGGATAACTTCTTCTCTTGTTTTTTGTGTTCTAAGGGGAAAATATTTCTCTCACTCCTTTTAAAATAAATTAAAAACTTCGTCTTGTGAATTTAATTTTTCCATTAAAATAAATTAAAAAAATATGTTAAATATTTATAATATATACTTTTATTTCAGTCATGTATTAGCACTCTCTGTCACACCCCTCACACATGTGTGTGCGTGTCTCTCTCCCTCTCGAAAAAGAGAGAAAAAAGAAAATATAAAACATATGGGGCACTCTTTATTGTCTCTACCCTCCCCTGCAACCCTTCCCTTAACCTCTCAAATCCTTTATTTTTCTCCCAATTTTCCTTCCATTTGACTCATTAAAAACTTAGAATCATCCTCAGTTATTATTAGGTAAAACGGAAGGCCAAATTGAGTGAAAAACAGGGAGTTTGAGTGACAAAAAGAGTGATGAGAGAGGACTCGTAGAGAGAGGAGATCTGATCAATAATACCGAGTGTTATTATTTTTTTTCTTTCTTGGATGCACAATATAGAAAGGGAAGAGACGTATGAACATATGCGTGAGAGAGAGGGAGAGAGAGAGAGCTAGAGCTGGTATGTGACCAGTGGCATGATGAGGAATTTTTTGAGAAAATTAAAAAGAATATTTTATATTTTTTGTCATAAACAGAAGAGACGAGAAACAAACATTTAAAGGAAATTATATCTCGAATATCACATATTAAAAAATAATTCACCTCTTTGGCAAAGGGCGCTGCGTCATTCCATCGTGCCCAGATTCGATTCGGTATGGAAGTGGAAAAATAAATATTGGAAGATCTGCATCCCAAAATGGGTCCTATAACAATCGGTCCAGATTTAATCGGAATAAAATCTCGAATACTAGGCGGTGGCCTAGGTAAGATACCAAAAAAAATGAATGAATTGAATAGGCAATGATGGAATGATCTACTTTGCTACTTTTCTTAGTTTTGAGAAGGTTTTTGCCAAAAAAAGGTTTGATCATTACTTTATTGGAAGACTTTGCAATTTCCCCTATATAATTTTCAAGTACTAATAAATGAAATGATTAAAATTCTAAATATCCGATCAATCTTCAAACTACTGATTCCAGAGCTCCTCAAAGTATGAAATGCAAACTTCAAATCTTTAGCATCATTCATTGACTTGATAGTTCTATCTAACAATTCTAATCCACGTTTTTTTGACTTCTTGTTCTCTCCTCTTTGGATGACTTCTCCTTCACCTCGTTGGATCCTCCTTGGTATTGCTTTGCTTCCTCTTGGTGTCCTTTCAATGTATTTTAAGAAGGGGTATGCAACTATTTACCGTAAAAGGATTAGACCAAGTCCTTGTGCAAGAAATATCAATTAGGAAAATGCATGAATGGTAAGAAATGGCTTGAGTAGCAGCCAAGCAAGGACAAGGTGCATTATGTTCCCTTCCAGGCAAAGAGACATTTAAAACCTGGGAAAGATGTTGGGATCAAAAAGTAAAAATTTGAGAATAAAGTGGAAGAAGAAAAATTTTACGACACTTCTTCATTTTCACAAGAAGTCGATTTTTCAAATAAATAATTTACAAAATGAATACGTCTTATGTAATGGACATGAGCATACAAACTTATTAGAGCAGCTATTATGACTTGGATACTAGGTAATCAATATCAACACCAAGGTTATCAATATTTGTTAATGCCACCTATTTAAAATTTTAAGCAAAACTTGGATGCCAAAAATGACAATACCATGCAAGTTAAATATCAATGTGAATGGTTTATTTTGAAGTTGAATATTAGTATGCCATTTGTTTTTATTAAGAGTTGAATTAATTTTCTTGAACTATATATTTGCTGGTAGAGTTTGGGTGCAGCAAGGGGTCGGGGCAATGGTACTTGCATGCGGCGGGAGTAGGATTTCCCTCCAAGCAAGGACATGCTTTTTTCTTAGTAAAAATACATCAATTTACTTTCAGGTAGCATAAGCATGTCCCAGAATTTCAACATCAAGAAATTTATATACATGGGAACCATGTACTACGCTAAAAAGAGGCAAAACCACGCAATGCATGTTATAGAAGAAAAAAACAAAGACCATTAATACCAAAGAACATTGCCCTAACAAAGGGAAAACTTAAATACATTTGGTTAAAAAAATGTATCATTGTTAGACACAGGATGTCCAATAACTGCTACAAAAACACATTGTCCAAACCAAAATTATCCCCCACAGAGATGCCCTCCCTGCAGACTAATCTAATCTTCCTCTTCAACATACTGAAAGCCAATTTCAGTGGTCAACATGAGGCAAGATCGCTTCATCTTCATCATAAAACTTATATGCACTAAAGTGGATGACTCTGAATTTCCACTCTCCATTGATTGGATCATATGACACAAATTCTGCTCCTTGGCCCTCGGCCTTCTTCTTTAGCATCTCCTCGTATTTATCTATTCTACGCCCCTCAGTATATTGCTGTCCAGTCTTTTTGTCAAAGCATTTTATATTCAGGAGCATTATTTCCGCAGGTTTGTTGAGACCCTGGCCAACTGGAGGCTTCTTACTGTCATCCATGTAAACTATCACCTCTCTATTATCAAACTGGATTAGGGATTCAAGGTCAAGCCGTCGTATATCTGTCTCCCCAAAAAATCTGATAGAGCCATAGCCATGTCGCCCAACAACAAAGTCCTTAACATGGCGACAGAACCCTGGTTCTGCCCTTTCCTTGGCTGCCAATTCTTGGATTCTAGGAATTGTATAGTAGTCAGAGTGCTTGAGCTTAGACATTAGAGCCTCAATGTCAGCTCCATGCTCGTACACGATTGCTGCCTCACCAGCCTATGTCCACTCAGTGTGATATAAGAGTTCCCTTTCTCATTGGAATGATCATTGTGACCATAAACACCACTTGATTTTTGGTTGAAGAAAACATTATCTTGCTCTTTGTTAAATCCGTTTTGATCTGAATTTCCTGCATTGAAACAGAACAAACTCCATCAGCTAAAACAGATGCTAAGAAAGCTAGTCTTTGGCCTCTCAGGCTCTAAGGACATCGTTTGTGACATATAGCAAGGTATCGATATTTCTCACAGATTAAGTACAAAAACTTTACCCAATATATATACATCCTTATGTCAATCAAAAAACAACTCTTTTGCTCATTGCGAGTCCAGTATCACAAGGATTCAGATCCTTCACTCCTTAAAAGCCTGTTTTACATTGACGATTTTAACACATGTAATTAAGAAGAATGCCTCACCCACTGTCCCAACACACTACAAACACCAACTTTTTGCAAGGCCCCCAATACACTTTCCATCATTAAAAAGAGCTCAACTTTGAAAGTGGGTAGAGAACAATAAAACATTAATCAACAACAGGGAACCCAATGCATGTAACTCCTAAAATTATTACAGGGATATAATTCATTGACATTCCAAAAATATATGTTAGCCAATATCTTAATCACATAATCTAGGACATGTCAACTGGAAGAATTTACAGAAGTTATGCAGAGTACTGGAAACAAAAAAGGCAAGGAACTGAATAAAGTTCTCTTTATCACAATTCAAACAAATCTTTAGTCAGAAGAGAGTAGAATAACTGTGCTCTATTTGTAAAAGAAAATGATAATATCAATAACAGGGTGAAAAAGAAGAGGAGAGAAAGAAACATTTCCAACACCACCATGCATATCACAACTGCAGAAAAATATAAGTCATGGATTTATAATTCGATAAGTGGAAGAACGCTTTTATTTTTTAAGAAAGCAGTAACAAAAAGGCTCTAAATGTCACATTTGGCCCCCAACAACAATTATTATCATTATGAATCCACTAGACCCATTGATTTTATGACCATTTTTCTTGCTTTCTTCTTTATGTTTGCGAAGGATATGTTGGACCTATAACATGGAAATACATTGGGTGTTTGCATTTGAATCTAGTGCTATATGTGTGTATGATCACTATTGCTCTATTTGTCAGTGCACTTGGTAGCAATTCTAATTGCTTAATGAAGTAAAGCTTCCAATCAAATGACAAATGGCTTTCACCATAATACTCACCTAAGAATCATTTCTTCTAATTCTTCAATTTTCTCTTACTTCGGTTTGTAGCATTTGCCAAGTAGAGTAAAATGTTGTTAACAAAAACATTTAGTTTTCGAAACTAAACAAAATTTGTGTACAAAATGTGCTAAAATTGTAATTATACGATAAAAATTGACATTGAAAAGACCATACTCCAAAGAGATCCTATTTAATATGAACTCACCTCAGAACATAGTTGTAAAAACCAAACTTATTAAAAGATTTAAGAATCAAACAACACAGCTTTCAATATACCTCCATGTTTAGGAGGATATGTAAATATGGAAAGTTGGGAGATTTTCATATAGGAAAAAATTGATCTCTGTATATTTTTAATTATGTTGATTGGGACGTGTTTAAGGGTTGGTTTTCCTTTTTCAACCCTTATTTCCGTTTTAGAATAGACTCTTTTTTTTTAGTAACTTTGGGTTAACGAAGAATTAGTCATTATAAGAAACTCGCTCCAAGCCCTTTATTTCAAAACCCAAGTTTAAAAAAATGGAAGAAGCCTAGTTTACTCTGAGGAGTTGAATCTCTCTCCTCTAGATTGTCTATATCTCTCTCTAGCCCCTTTGTCTCCCAAAATGTTTTCTCTTCCTCTCCTTTTAATGTTCACTCTTTTGCACTTTTTATCTCTTAACTTTTTCTCTCCCTAGAAATCACACCGGCCTAAGGTTTTTCCTCTTTCTCTCAGCATTCCTTCTACAGCCATGGCCAGCCCAACTTGTGGCCACATATTTTCCGTTCTTGTGGTAAATCATGGTGAATTGTGTGCCTATCTGCTTACAATATAGTTTTGGCAGTATGCTTGCCCTTGTTTGTTTCAGTTTTGCTCCATTGAACCCAATCTAACCCTTTCTCCCCGAGCCAAGCTAGTCTTTCTCTTTGTCCATCTTTTGTTTTGATATTGGTTTGGGCATTTGCAAGCAAAACAAATTTGAAAATGTGTGTACATGTGTTACTTTGGGCTGTGGTGGAGTAAAGAGCGCCAGACAATCTACCTGCACCTAGTATGCACAGGTGCACTGCTAAGAGCAATGTGCAGGCACGCTGTAGAGTGCAGGGCAGCAGTCGTGTCCTTGCTAGACTACAGTTGTAACTGCACATAGCTGTATGCCCACTTTGGGGCATGCAATTTCAGCTTCATGCATGCTTCGAGGGATAAAACCCTTGGCCACAAAAACTTGACTACATTATGCATGTTAAATCTGAAGATCAACTTGCAGATTTTGCTCCGGATAAAATTTATTTGTAACAAACTTGGAGCATAGGATAAATATGCTCCAGTTTGAGGAAGAGTGTCAAGAGTTATTATTGACAAATTTGTCATTTAGACAAAGTCAATGGCTATTTTGTTATATATTCTTTAATATAAATAACACAATTTGTCCAAACCTACACACGTTGATTTCAAGACACCCCTAAGCAAGCGTTTAAAAGGGGAGAAAAAAGGAAAAAAGAAAAAAGAAACTACCCCTAGGTATGATTTTTGTCCCAATGTAGCTGGGTATGCAACCATAAAAAAACTATTTGTTTAGAAGGCTTATATAAAAGCCTTGTCCGGGTAGTCATTCCAGTGTCTGTTGGCAGTGAATATGAGACTCCCTAGGTTGGATTTCCTTTACTTATTAAGTAAAGATTGTGACTCATTCATGTATGTGCTGCATTATTTGTGATCACGTGTGTTACATTCATTTGGACAAGTAGTTGGTCAAGACCAAGCAAGCCTAGGTGCCAATGCAAGACTAAAATTAGACACCACGACAGCAAGTGGAATCAAAATAAATTGCTGAGCTGTGTAAAACATGTGAACCAAACTTGCTCTTGTTGAAATATCTCAACCAATCAACTTCATTCCATGTTTGTTATAAACATCAAGCACGATACGACTATATGAATAAAACAATAATGTAAGGCCCTTCATCCATCTAGCACACAATGCATAGCCAAATGCAACAAGGAAGAGATGTTCTCTTTTTCGATCTCTATGTAGATCTACCCTTCAACGGAGACATTTTCTCCACATTGGCTTTCAAAGACTATTCCACGGGGTGAATGACTAATGCTCTTGGGTTCTCCCTAGGTATGAAAAAGGCATCCGCCTTAGGAGTGATTGGTGTTTCTTCGTCATCACTAAAAAAAGGTACCTGGATTTACATATTAGATGTTAAATTCCATAACCACAGACCAGAGGAAGAGAAAGAGAAGCGTGCCAAGACAAAATCAACTTGAGACACCTGTTACATACTGATATTAGGTTCAAAATTTTACACTCACCTTTGGACCATCATTTTTGGGATGATATTTCCTTGCAGGTAACCTGATTCACCTTTGAAAAAGATGTCGAGATGTAAGAAAGGATAATATCCTAATAGGCTCGGGCTTGTCCATAACCTGCTAGAAGGTCAAAACAAAAACAACTTAGAACACTATTTTTGGTTTTCATTTTATTCATCCATTTCTTATTTTTTAAACAATATTCCTTTCACAGCCAACAATCCCACTAAGATAACAAGAAAACCTAATTTTGACTGCCCCATGCAAAAACCAACCAACCTTTTGTTACAGGAAAGGGGACGCATAGGCAAGCTTGAAATTCCATATTGAATTGAAGGTATAGTTCCAGTACGACCAATTGACATATAAGGCATTGCAAGTAAAGTTCCAAATGGATTTGTCACCAGAACCGATTGTGAAACTGCACTGCTTGGAGTGGAAGACCTGTTACAGAAATGTTTAACGCTTACACCACCAAGTCATTAATAAAAAAAGAAACACACCAACAATAAGGAACATGGGCATTTCCTTTATAAATATATATGAGACAAAAGGGGGAGACTGCAAAAAGCAAAACTTACAAAGGTCCAATTAGTCCAAAAGTGCTTGAAAGGCCACTTGTACCAGCTACATGATACAATGAGTCAGCAAACAAACTCCAAATAATAAAAGTCAAACATCAAGTGGAAAACACAGCACTGGGTAATTAATTGAAGTTACCATTTTGTGTCTGCGCAAAGTTGCCAAAACTAAAGGCACTTGCCGTTTGAGAAGGTTGAGGTGGTTGAAAAGGAGCAGAAAAAGAGGGTTGCAGGTGTAGAACACATTGAAAATCAAGATAACCAAACATATAAATCCCATTGACAAGATCTATAGTAAACAACTCTTCAGTGAAAGGAGTCGAACAAAATATGTCAATGTCATGACCATGAGATAAGAACATTTAAGACCATAAAAAGATTAAGAGACAATACTGGTGGCTCAACCACAACGTAATTACGGTCAGATATAGGAACTAATGCTTTCATGAGCAGCTTAAATCTGTAGCATTCATCACCGGTAAATCATTCAACTCCTATAATGTTATATTTTGAAGATCAAACTCCTTAATTTTTAAAATGATCATAGCATTAGAATAATGAAATTAAAACTTTAGCAAATCTAGTCTGGACTGTCCCATGGTGCTTAGTACTTTTTATTCACCTCCTAAGGTATTAGGGATAAACACAAGCGGGGATGATATGATCAATACAACAAAATGATGCAGTTCTGTTGAGAACTATCTCTTTCGATCCCCCTCCCCCGGGGAACAAAGTAGCACCTGCCACACACAACATTGAATATCAGTATTCTAACAATTTATAACATTCTCTGTGACATTTGTTTGTCCAAGTAATGTGCAAGAATTCATATGGCCAATTTCAATGGCATTGGTTGTGAAAGGCCCTTAAGGCTGAAGATAAAGTCAACACTTTTAAAGAACTTTATTTTTCTCCTTCCTATGGAAGAAAATTATCTTTCTAGCTTCTTTGTGGGCCATCAGGATTTCTAAAGCATAGACACTTCAATGTATATGTTGTTTTAAAGTCCAATACCGTGTTGGACATGACACTTGCCAGACATGTCCAAAATTTTAATGTTCTTCCAAACACCAGAGACAAGCCACTTCCCGGGCATTCCTCAGACACTAAAACACTTTAAAGGGACTTCAATAAATATTATTACTAAAAATAGAAAACTTCCAACTTTGAAAAAATAGTTGTAAATTTCCCTCTTTCAAGGTCTTTCAAGAGGGACTGAATCATGTCACCATAGTGCCTATTATCACTAGAACACCATGTTGGGCATTGCCATATTAGCATGTCCATCTCGTGTCATGTTTGTATCCAACGCAAATGTTCATGCTTCTTAGTTTAATGGAATGGGTGTTGAGAACATCAGAATAGACACGATGGCACATAACTTGTTCTTTCAAGTTGTGTCGATTTTTACTCCTTTTCCTTTTTCTGTAGATTTCCTTGTCAACATAGGTTGTGTTTGTTTCTTGGGAAATGATTTACTCATGAGAACATAAAAAATTATTTTCCAAAATTTTTCATATTTTTGGAATTGTTAAATATTCTCCCAGGAGAGGTCCTCTATTGTTATCAAATTTACAACTTTCACTTCTTTTCATGCTCTGCAATATGGTCCTAAGAACTTTCCCAAATGATATTTTCCTAGATTTGAAGAGATTCCCAAAAAACAGAAAAAAAACTCTCATATATCTTGTTTTACCAAACTGAAAAAGTTCAATTTCTAACAGAGATCAGTATAGAATACTCACTGTAGTTTAGCCAAACGCCATGGAATTGCTTGTAGAACAAATGCTGGAGAGCTTGAGAATAGGTTCCCACTAAAACCAGTTGATGGTGAATTAAATATGTTTGATGGAGCAAAGGAAGGAGCAGTGCTCGGAATAAAGGTGGAGGAACTCTGTGGAAAAGCTGAACTTGCAGGTGGTGCATTAGATTGGAACAATGGAGAAGACTGAGTATTTACGAATAAGGACAGAGTTGTTCCCTGTGATAAAGCGAAAGGAAACAAGGATGGTGATGACCCAAAAGTCGACAAGGTTGATGAACCAAAAATAGATGGAGAGGATGACCCAAATGCAGAACTTGTTGATATCCCAAAAATAGAAGTTGAAGTTGATGCAGTTGAACCAATGTAGCTAGAGGACCAAGGGGCAATGAACTGAATGCAGGAGATGAGGTTCCAAATCCATAAGCACAAAAGGCAGGAGTCTTTGGAGCAAAAGGGTTGGAAGATGTTGATGTTGAAAAAAGGCTTGTAGATGACTGAGCAAATGTTGATGAAGAGGCAAATGGGTTGGATGGTGTACTATATGCAGCAAAGCGTATTCCACCCGTAGTCTGATTAGCAGGAAGGGGTCCACCCGATATCAGATATAATGTTTGGGAGCAAAATGTAGTTGTGCTTCCAAATGGTTTGGGAGCAAAATGATTGTTATTTGCATTATTGGTCTGCCCAAAAACCGATTGGGACCCAAAAGGGCTTGCAGATGACTGCCTAAAAGCTGTAAGATGATTTCAAATTGTTACGCTTGAATAAAGGTTGCAAGAAGAAGCCACCAAAAAATCACCTATCATCGCAAATAAATTCAAGATTTCCTAGAAAATGAATAACAACTGTTAAACACAACGCAATCATCAACAAATAATGTTCACTATTATTTTGTAAGCTTCCACAAAGCATAGATACAAGGGAGGATTTTAAAGGTCAAGACATTATCGTTATTGCTCTGGAAGATGTCTAAGTAGATAACAAACTTTAAGTTACATGGCTTCATATAATAAAACATGCAGACAAACCAAGGCATCAGATTGGCCCAAGTTAAAAAGCATCAAGGAAAACCATCCTCACAATTATTTTCCCACTCCTACTTAGGAAATGCTTGGCAAAGGAATACACCAACGCAACAATAGCAACGGCAACACCTAGTCTTGCAATACATGAGAAATGAGAACATTTTGGCCCAGAAAACCACTTTGTTTTGAGTGGACGACACACCTTTGATAAGGAAATGGTTGTGAAGGTCAATGCGTAGGATTGACATGCTATAGAGGGAGGTTATTAGTAGCAAATATGGGTAGAAAGGTTTGCATAGATGTCCAAGAAGGTAGCTCATCTGCATAGTGAGGGGTTGCAGAAAGAATTTTTTCTTTTTGGGGTGGTTTCACCTTTTCCAATCAAATTGGAATCATAAATGTTTTCCTAGAATATTTGTGTCCAATGAATGCATATGCATATCATCTATCTAATACAATTCATTTTCTAAAAAAAGAGGGGAAAAAAGAGGTTGGGTTTTATGCTCCAGTATGGCCCATGCTTCATATCATAAAGTTTTTGCTTAGATCTAAAGAGGCATTGGAAGATATTCCTTTTAATGTTATTGATTTTCTTTCTTATAAGGATTCCTCACGATCTTATGTAGGGCCCGTAACAACAAATGAATCAAAATATATATGCAATAAGAGCTCAAAATAAATTTAAACACCAAGTTTACTCAAAAAATATAGAATTGCAAAGTTAAAATTAACACTTACAATTACTTGAGCCGAAAATCTCTATTCACGATATGTTAATCCAGAAGCTCCAAGAAAATAAGTTATCAAGAAACTACACATAAATGGGAATAAACAGAAAGTTATTTATAAGAAGTTTTCTATACAATATATATATATATATTGAAGGAATTAATGCCCACGTGGGGCATCTTTCCATAGTTGGAAAATGAAAATTTTCCCACTTTCCATATGCACAAATGGTAACTGATGGGATTTGAATTCCCTACCATATGTGGTGACGGAGGTATATGGAAATTAGGGCAAACCCTAGGAAAAACAACTATTGCACAAAAAAATTGTGTAGAGCCACGATTGAGAGAGAGGGAGAAAATTCTGTGAAGAGAATTTGTGTCACCAGATTTCGATTGCGATGTTGTGGTGCTGCGGTGATAGCTCAAGTTTCATGGTTATCATCCCGACGGCGAGGTCGTTTGATCGAAATTCGTGGTTCCCCGAATTTTTTGCGATCTACTCTTTGAGGTATACCCGAAAATCCTAATCTTTTATGATTCCGAAAATTTCGCACGCTTCCGCATGTGTATGTGCATATAAATCCAACATTGGTATAAGAGGGTAGGGTTAGATTTTTCAGAATATTTTCGGGTATAAAAAAATATGGGGTTGCAAAAATGGGTTTCGGATCATGGATGAGTTTCGTGAATCCGAATATACCGTGACGTTACCCATGTCACGTAGATCTTAAATGTATATTTTTTTCTGAATTTTTTAAGCATGTTTTAATCATGAAAATTGAAGTTAAAGTTTTCGGCCCTAAGGGTGACCAAAACTTAAAAACCTAGATCTATCCGTATAGAGGGATTTTTGATATAAATAAATGGCATATTTGTGTTCTATGTGCATTGATCTACGATTTGATATGCATTTTGCATTGAATGGTTGCCGGAAACTGAGTTTTCCGGCGAGACCGCGGAGGGTCAAAACTTGGATGAATCTGTACCAAATTTTCAACAAGTGCAGAATTTTCTTATCTCAATTCTTGATGTTCCAAGACCGACCAAAGCCTTTCCTCAAAAGATCACTCTTTCCTCCAAATTTCCTAGCTCTCAATCAACATAAATTCACTAAGTTAGACATCTCCTCTTGGCTCAAAATCAAGGTATGTTCTATTAGAGTATGAGAGGGATGAATCTATACCAAAATTTCAAAAAATGGTTGAAAAAATCAAACATTTCTTCAAGAATGTAGCTCTCGGTTCCCTCTTTCTCTTCACTATGCCAAACTTCTCCTTTTACTCTAATTTATGACTATGTTGTAGTTGGGTTTGAGAAAAATTGATCTATGTAAAAAAAATTTGAGGGTGTTGTAGAAAAAGTTTTGGATTCCCTACCTTGAACTCATAGCCATGGAGAGGAGAATTGGAGAGTTTGCTTCTATGCTTCCTTGACACTCACGGTTTTGAAGGAAGAATGCCTAAGTGTTTGTTTTTATTCAATTGCTCCATTTAATCCAACCATTCACCCTTTTCAAGATAAATTCTTAACCCTATGATTATTTTGTCACACAAATACTTACTCTTTCTCTCTCCTACATTTTCTCTCTCCTCACACTTTTCTCAGACTACATTCCCTATTCTTCTTTGATTGTATGTCTCTCAACTACCTTGATCCAAAAACCCATAATTTTGATCCAATTCTAAATTAAATCTTCACCATTGGTTGATTTCCAAGAAAACTCATTTTTTCATTCCATAAATAGTGTCTTGTCTCCCACTAACTTAAATCCAATGACCCATATTAATTCATCTCACACCAACTCAGTCTCCACCCTTAGATTTAGTTCTCAAAGGTCAAAAATCTCTTCTCTCTCTCTCTCTCTCTCTCTCACATTTTCTCTCACTTCCCACTCCTTTCTCTCATGTTCGATCACCACCCTTGGATTTACTTCTCAAAGGTCAAAAATCTCTTCTCTCTCCCTCTCTCTCTCTGTCTCTCTCTCTCTCTCTCATTTTCTCTCACTTCCCACTCCTTTCTCTCATGTTAGATCACGGTTTTGGGAGGGGGAATTCATTTGCCAAATACTTTTATTTTTTGTTAATTGTAAATGGGTCTCTTGACTTATAAAAATTACATTTTGACCCAAAAAAATTTAAAATTTTTAAATTAAACCCAAAACCTCGTATTATGCATAATTTAATTTATTTCGCGTCAAAACGTGATCGTTTAGCCTTTCCGAGATACATTCGACCTAATTAGGGTTTTACTGGTGATTTTTTAAAAAAGTTATGATTTAACTTTACGATATAAGATCTATCCAAATTTGAGATTCCTATACACTCTAGACTCATTCTCATTTTTATTGGACTATCGGTGGTTATTTTGAAAATTTTTGAAATCCTGACGATTTTGGCAAGAATTTTCGGGAGTGGTTTTAACAGAAAAATTTCTTAGTGCATTTTTCTATATAGAATATGAACAATAACATATATAAAATGAAAAGAAATACAATAATGGATACATCAAGGTGTTGGTGTTACACAAAATCAAATTCTTTTTCTTACGAGAATAGAATCAATTAAGGAAATAAAAAAATGAAAATAGATTGCAACAAAAGGAAAGGAAGGAAGACATGGGAGTATTTTATTAATGGAAGAAAATAATGCACAAAAAGTAAATAAAATAACAAATGAGACTACATTTTTATTTTATTAATGGAAGGAAATAAGAATGAAAATTATAAATTGTTTTAAAAGTTAAAAATCACATTTCCAATTTTTAAAATTTTTTGGATATAATTTATATCTTTCATTCTTAATTCATCATAATTGATTATTTACAAACTACATGTAAAGATTAATTTGTATCATATTGAATGTTATTAACACTTATCTAATACCATCAGTCAATGAAAGACAAGTTGTACATTTTATATATCCTATTTTTAGACGAGAAATTCAATGGTATTAAATAATTAAGATAATAATAGTATATTTATTCTTTTGGACTCAACTACGTGTATCACGTAGAGAAGTAAATGTAGATATGCATACAAGTCGAGGACAAAGTGATAAAATATTTCTATTGATTTTTATAAATAGTACGTCATTTATTTTAAAGTATAACTTTAATTATTTAATAAAATTAAATAAAATTAAAATAATTTTGATACAGCTACTCAATTAATGGATTATATTATAATTATTTTGAAATCAAAATAAATATGTTTAGATCCATTCTCTACCCTATATCCCTCTATTAGTATTTATTACTTATTCGATATGATATTATTTTTTTTAAAAATTAATTAGAGAAGAAGAATAATTAAAAGAAAAAAATTACTATGTTGAAGCCTTAAATGCAAGAGTGCATTGTTTGCATTTTTTAAAAGTTTCACGATTCATTTGTAAATTCTGAAAAGTTCAGTGTGGCATATATAAAAACTTTAAGTTCTTAGGGTTTATACTAAACGTGGAAAATGAGAGAAAATCTCTACGAAATTTTTTAGCCTCGGTGCCTTTTTCTAAACTTTTTAGATTTATTCTTAACTTTTGACAAAACTTATATGGAATTGGGGTTTTCTCTATACACGAGAACCAATTCGAGTTGATTTGCCGATGAATTCAAATATAAGATAATAGAGTTAATTAGGTTTGAAGTCAGTTTCAAGATATTGCAGATTGCAGGCATCAAAATCGCACATTCAAAGTCAAACTAGAAAAATCAAAAATCGGGAATTATTGTCTCCCTATTTTATTTTTTTACAAATTAAATTTATTCATACTCGATCATGTTTAATATTTCATATTCATATTTTTGTGTTTTTGCTTCGGCTGCATTTTTAAAAAATTGAATATATGATAGATATATTAAAACGTATAGTCTTTTATTTTGAAACATACATCGATCCTAATAAAATTGCCATTGTCACCTATTGTGTGCGCAGCTGTAGTTGCAATTGCATTCTTGAGATTTTTGGGTGGTAGAGAGTTTCATTTTGTAAAAAAAAAATGTGGAAACGGGTTCTTATAAGCCTCAATGGTGTTTCTTGTATTCTTGAGAAATAAGTAAATGCTTGTGAAGTGGATTTTTTTAAAAATTGATCGTATCAGTTAAAATTATAAAAACTTTTCACGGGTTATAATTTTGGTTTCCTAATGGAATAATTACTGAAACTTACATTCTAGCATTGAATAAGTGGCTTAAAGCCCTACATTGCATTAACATAGCCACTGTAACGCCCTTGATGCTTAGGCTACACATTAGGCCACATTCATGGCGCATACCCAAGGTGAAAGTGTGGGAGCCCCACAGCTGTCTTGGCAAAATGACAATGGATGTTAATTTTGGATGATGATTTTCTAGGGTCTTGAGAAAGTTTTAGGACATGAATCATGGTTAGAATGTCCCTAAAAGGACACTCTAGTGGTCACAACTCCTTTCTATAATTTTATAATTCGAAATTCAAAATTTTGTGTAACAAAAAAAAAAATTCATAACTAGAATTTTGGCTTGAGTGTGCCTACTCAAGGAGGGAAGCGAGCCAAGGCAAGGGCTCACATTGCATATGTATTCAACATGTGCAAGTATCAAACAGTTGTGGATGATAGTGGTAGCTATTGGAGGCGGTTATTGTTGTCTTAATAACTCGCAATGGACACCCGCATGGAGCAGTTGGTGCTGTTTTTACAAAGACGTGGGCAAGACAAGTGTTCAATGCGATTGGCTATATATTTTTTTTAATTACACAAAAATTCAAATTTGGAATTACCAGATTGGGGAGGAGAGTTGTGATCACTGGAGTGTCTCGTTGGAGACTGCAGTTGGCTATCTATATTCACACACAAGAACTTATCAAGACCTTGTATTATTCAAATTACAGACAATTAGGTATTAGGTGAGAAATAACTATATTAGAGTTTGATTTAATAATTGGTATAGTACAAAAAAAAAAAGTAATTGAGGATGACCAATGCAAAATATCTATTAACCTGCATAGGTAATCTCAAATGGTATGAGATTTTCAAAGAAGGGGAAAAAATGGAAACTAAGTGTCTTTTTTTTTGTGTAACACCGATACCTTGGTGTACTCACCATTATATTTCTCATCATTTTATATATGATATTACTCATATTTCTATATAGAAAACTCTCAAGAAAATTTTTTCGTTAAAACTACTCTCGAAAAAAATTTCCGACCCAAATCGCCGAAAATTAAAAATTTTCAAAATGACCACTGATAATCCAATAATAATGAAGATGACTCTAGAGTGTATAGAAATCTCAAATTTGGGTAGATTTCACTTCGTAGAGCTAAACCGAAAATTTTTCAGAAATTTGCCGGTAAAACTCTAACCCGGTTGGACGTGTCTCGAAAAGGCTAAACGACCACATTTTGATATGAGATGAATTAAATTAGGCCTAATATGAGAATTTGGACCTAATGTGAAATTTTGAAATTTTTGGGGTCAAAATATAATTTTTATAAGTCAGTGGGTTCATTTGCAATTAACAAAAATTGGAAGTATTTTGGCAAATGGTTCCTTCTCCCAAATCCGTGAACAACAAGAGAGAAAGGAGTGGGGGAAGTGAGGTGGACATCCATGAGAGAGAGAGAGAGAGAGAGAGAGAGAGAGAGGAGATAATTGTTGACTTTTGAAGAGATTTTGTTGGGTTTGAGAAATAAATCAATAGTGGAGATTAATTTGAAATAAGATGAATTAATGTGAACTCTTGGATTTAGTTAGTTGGGAACATGCAATTAATGAGGAGTGGAGTGTAGTGTGAGAAAAGAGTGCTTGATTGTGTGAGAATGAGAGAGACAATGTGGGAGAGAGAAAGAGTGTTTTTATGGAGAGAGAATAAATCTTGTTATGATAAAATAATCCAATAGTCTAAAAACAAATATTAGAAATGTTTGAATGGTTAGGATTGAATGACACAAATTAAATAAACAAATCACTTAGACTTTCTTCCTCCTTCGAAACTGTGAGTGTCCAAACGAAGAAGGAGCAAGTTCATCATTTTCTCCAAAGAACCGTGAGTTTCAAGATGATGGATCCGAAATTTTTTCTATAATAATACCCAAATATTTTTATATAAATCAAATCCTCACAAATCCTACTATAACATATCCAAAAATGAGAACAAAAAGAGGAGTTTTTCATAATAAAGTCCAAGGGTGACCGTGAGCTCCATTTTTTAAGAAGGGTATGATTTCTTCTAACTTTTCTTTGAAATTTTGATGTAAATTTATTCTCCTCAAACTCTAATATAACATATCTAAGTTTGAAACTAAAATGAGAAACTTAACTTGGTGAATGGATGTTGGCCGAATGCATAGGAACAAAAGGAGAGAGTGGCCTAGTGAAGAAGAGTCTTGAATTGGGTTTGAAACATCAAGATTTGAGGTAAGAAAAATTCTGCATCTTGCTGAATTTTTGAGAACCTTGTATGAATGATTCAATTTGATATTCTAGCATGATTTCTATCACTTAGGGTCTAGGAGAAACCCAATAAAGCATGAGGGATGTGTACATAATTTGTCCTTCATAGGTGCAGAATTTTGTGTATAGAAAAATTTACCTATTTTGTGGCCGAGAATTAGTGGAGAAATGTGTTTTGAGTGAGCTGAAAATTTAGTCTTCAAATGCAAATTTTATGTGCTGAATTTTAATGCAAAGATGATGGATATATGTGTATATTTGATGATTGAAATGAGGTAAGAAAAGTGTGCAGAAATTTGTGGTGTTTGGCTAAGAATTTGGAGGAGAGAAAGGTGAAATTGTGGGCTGAAATTTGTGTCTGTAGTAGTAAGTTTTGTATGCAGAAAAACTGAATGAAAATGGTGAATTTGTGATGTACATAGTGGCTGAAAAACAGGGGAAAAAATAGAATGTTATTGGCTGAAAAAAATGAGTTGTAGTTGTGCAAGAAAGATACTTTAAATGCCAAGGAATGAAGTACATTATGTGCAAAAATCTTCTGTACTAAAATAAATTGAATGAAAGCTATTTTTATACTAGCCAAGAAGAGAATGTTGAGGAAAAAGGGGCCAAATGTGTGCAGAATTCTGTGGTGAAATGGTGAAAGTGTGTGTGTGTATTAGAGGCCGAGAAAGTGAACGATTATATGTGTGTGTGAGCATGTATAATTGTCATTGTGCTCTAAAATGATGGGATGAAATATATATTACATTGGTGAGTTGCTGAGAATGTGAATGCGGACTGTTTTGAGTACACAAAGAGATACAATATGAGAGTGATAATTTTGATAGTCTAAAGTGGCATTATTTGGTTTGAATTGTGTATCTCTGGAAATGAGTAATTGAAGTTGCCGATTTAGTGATGGAAAAGGAGACGGTGTATGGACAAAATTGGAGCTTACTATGATACCCTAGATTTTGATCTTTGATGAAAGATTAATTAGAATTTAATATAACATAGTGGTCTTCAATTTTTATAACACATATTATGTGTTGCCATTGTAGTGACACACTTGGTGACCAAGCGAGAGGAACACATTTTCGACACCTTATGGTACATTTTAGGAAGTGACGTACCTCCCGTATATTGTGAGTGGGACTGTAGATACTGTATTATTGATTTAACAAATCCATATTTTTATAATTTTTCAAATGACATGGTTTATAATGTATGTGAAAATATGAGATTGATATATTTTTACAAATGTTTTTTGTAATTATTGGAGTGTCTCAATGGTTTTTTTAAATGATATGCATCCGTGAAATTTATGTTAAAATGACCTTGTAGTATTTTTGAGAACTTGACATGATTTATATACTTCCATTTATATTGACACATTGATTGACTTGGTTTTGATGAATTGATATGGGCCAAATTTGCCCACTCGTGATACGTGGGTCGGATGCCCACTTATGATATGATGATGTGATGATATCCACGATAGATTTCCGTAGCTATGAAGGACTTTGGTAGTGGCACCTATTGTATCCGAATACTCTTCTGCAGAAGGTATTCCCGAAATGCCATATATATAGTTGCAGTCGGATGAACCATTTACGGGAGGACATGTGTATGCCACTGTCTAGCTGCGGACAGATTCTACACATAATTGATATTGTTGTGCTTGATACTATTGAGGCCCGTGACCAACATTGGGAAAGAGAGCTTGATTTGTTTTATATTTGCACAAAAATTCCCAATGCGCTCGTCATTGGTCGCGGTAGACATCGCCAGGGATATTTTATTGGCCAGCTCTATATGATTTTGAAACGTTGACAGATACTTATATTGATACTACAATGTATGACATATGATTCGTGATTTGTGAAATTTTAATGGTTGTTTATAATGCCATCATATTTTAAATTATGGTTTGACACTCCGTGTTCACACATATAATTTATAACATATTGTCGATCCCCTCACTCACTGAATATTTTCCCATAAATACTCACCTCTCATTTTTCATGATTCCATATATAGATGTCTAGGGAGACGTGTCAAAGGACATTTCGACACTTTGATATACTTTTAGAGATATCGGACTTTTGGGTATGGATAACCATTCTTCCACGATGGATTTGATGATATATTTATTTGAGATCTATAGAATGACTATTGTATATTTATTTGGGATGACTATGTCATGTAAATATAATTTAAAATTCTCGAGTTGTTGTTTATTAATACATTGAGGCAAAATGTTACATTTTAATTTTTTTTTACTTGGGAATATATTTTTTAGGAAAAGCAGCTTTTAAACAGGTTGATTTGATAGTCGTATGGTGTCCCGATATATGGGGAGGTTCTGTCCGTATATCGAGATATCGTGACGGTTGTCGCCTGCTCAGTCTGAGGATCAGGACATGACATTTTGGGACACCAAATAATCTGTATCTGAATTCATATTCTAATTGATCCGATTTGAATATATGTCAAGATCTTATTTATGGACAACTCTCTGGTATAGTATTTTTTATATTTTGAAATCATAAAAAATAAAGATTCAGATAATTATTTCTAATAAACTTTATCTCTACATTGTTTACTTATAATATCTTATATTTTATGGTGTGTTTGAGTGTTAAAAGGGGTAAGAGAACTGGTTTCCATCTCAAGAGTGTAAGTAAAATGGAAAGGGAAAAACATAATGACAATTCTGATGAGAGCATGGACTTCACTCTTTGGCGGAGACAATGAGCAATATCCATGAGTCAGCTGTTTCGATATTGTTAAATTCTATTAAACCTCAAAGGTGATGGCTTTAAGCTATGGCCTCCGATTGGCCTCCGAGTTTTCTCTATTCTAGATCCTTATAGGAAAAAAAATATAGAGCGGAGAACATAATTATGAATATTTAATTATCAAAATTTCAAATTACATATTACATAGTAACATTAAATTAGAATTTTAAAAAAAATATGTTTAGAGAGTTTTTTTTTTTTTAAATTAGGCCGACAACGTTAAAAGTTGATTAATCAAAATATGGTTTCAGATATTAGTTGGTTTATTAAACAAAAAACACACATTAAACTTGGAGTAAGGCATATGGTTAGAAATGTCTTGTTATTTGTTTTTCAAACTATATCAATTCAAAAATATTAAGTTTAGTGAATCAAAGCTAAATAAAATACATGATTAACAAATATTTTCAAAATTTTACGAGAATCGTAATATTTGAGTTTTTGGGATATTGAACGGTAAAATCCGAATTTATTTCGGTAGGTTATTGTAATCTCCACCCAAGAAAAGAAATAGAATGACCCATTTGATGTCTCTTTATTAATGCTAAGTGGGTTTCCATTTTTACTAAAATAGAGAGAGAGAGAGAGAGAGAGAGAGAGAGAGAGAGAGAGAGAGAGAGAGAGAGAGAGAGAGAGAGAGAGAGAGAGAGAGGTAATAAAATAAAAGTAAATCACAAAGGACAACTTGCTATTGCTAATGATAGAGAAACTTGTAGAAGGTGTTAAACTGAAACTATAAAGAACAACCTGAAATTCCCCTATGACTATGTATGGAGTTTAATATAGAAAATGTGATTTGTTGGGTATTTGTATTATGATACAAATTTGGGCATGAGTTTAATATTAAGCATTTGTATTTTTAGTCACCAAGAATAATCATGATATAATCATTTTAATTATAATTATAATATTAATATTAATAGGTTTAATATTTTATTTCACCATATTAACCGTGACAATGAAACATGGGTGTGAACAGCCATTGTATGCCTCAGAGCTTGGGCAAACTAAATTACTGGGCTGTTGTAACATAATGCAATGATTAAGAAGAAATTCTAGGGCTTGATGCTTATTATGAGGTGGGAAACCTTGCGGGTTGCGGGTACTCCCTTGGGCAGAGCGAAATGGTGGTACTTCCCAACGGGCTCCGGTCATGTTTTCGGCGATGGATAAGCGATGAAGCAACCCTTGACGGCTCAGCTTACCCCACATCATCGAAAAATGGGAAAATTGATGATGAGATTCAAACACCGGCGGGCTTCACATCCCTCTCCCTCTGAAAACCGAAAAGGCTACACAACAACCTGCAAGATTTTTAATCTATATTCTAACCCACGTGTCACATACCAATGATCATCTCCCCTATCCAAAGCATGCTCCTCACACAGAAGAAATGAAAAGACTAAATATAATCTCTTTGACACCAAATTGATTAATCTGAGAACCCACTTTATGGCATAATTTGATAATCATCCCCTGCAATTTTCAGGATAGAACTTAAATTTACTCCCTCTGTCTGGACTAAGACTCAAACCAGCTCTTTATACTAGGATTTTTCTACACCCGGTGATGATAAGATCCAAAAAACAAACTTAGGGTATAGTTCAATTTGTGTTCTTTACAAGGAGCGATGAGTAGTTTTTGTTTCAAAATCTTAAATATGAAATTGGTTTAAGGCCTTTCATCTTAGTTTCTGTCACTTAAAGATCAAATGTCCTTTCAAATTGCTTTGAAGAATAGAACTTGAGAGAATGGAAAGCAGACGAGCTTGAAAGAAGTTTGAAGTGGTGATGCAGTAAAGGGATTCATGGGAAAGTTATATTGCTGGTATATTCCTTTTGGGTCAAATATCCCCACAAAATTCAACCACAGCAGAGCTTGAAATGAAATGAAGACGAAAAGTTGTTTTACCAGATATTTGATATGATTTCATATTTTTTAACTAAATTTTGAATTAAAAATTTAAAAATAAATTTTTTAGTCTTATAGCAAGAGATTTTATATTTCAAAGACACAGGATTTCTCTGGAAAAAGAAATGGCTACTCAGACGACGTCCTAGGAACTTTCTAAGCAACAAAACTCATTCCGCAGCTTCCACCATCAAAAGCAAAAACCTTGGATTTAAGCCCTAGAACAGGCCTCCGAGGTCCTCAAATTGCCAACCCTCATGCTAAAATGTCTAGGACCAAAATAAGGCCAACAAATATAAGAGAAAGAATTACGGGTCAGGGCAACAAAAATACACCAAATTTCAAATGCCAAAACTGAAACTAATCTTTACAGAATCCAGTAAAATGCTGGTGAGCATTGTCTCACAATATTGCAAGTATAAATGGTAAATATGAAGGGTCAACTCTAGACGCTCTATAGACATCCGAAAGAGATTTAGAGTGCAGAAAATTAGTGAATACAATTGAATGTCAAAAGCAATTCGCACCAGGCAGATTTTGATTTTGAACAGGTTCAATGCTTTTCAAACCTGTTGAACCTCCAAACCAAACCCTCCCTCCCCCCCCCCCGGGGTAAAAAAAAAAAAAAGAAAAACAAAAAATAATAGACGTACAAACTGTGAGCACAAAGCAGCATATGGATACTCCAATCAGGAAGTGCTTGACATAATTGCAGACCATTGTCATCAAAACCAGTCTTATACCACAATAAGGAGAAAGAAAAACAAGATTTAACTTCATCAGAATATCGAGAGGGAGAGCTATTCCACATCAAGATTTCAGATCTTGAGGGAAGTTTTTCCAAAGAGGCCTTTGATGTTAAAAATCTAGGTATTGTTTTAAGACAAAAATCCTTTAAGAAGAGAAAAATCAAAAACAAATATGGTAATGGCTTCTGTTATTTAACCAAGATGAGACAAGTGAGACAAAAATGTAACATCCATCTCCAAAAATAAATGTCAGTATCTTATTAATCCAAAAATACTAACAATATCCAAAAAATGAGAGGAGAAAAAATTATGAAACACCCTAATTGTATCCAAATACAAATGCATATCCATGAATGTGTAATCTACCACCAAAAAGCCAATTTTCTGTATTCAGCAACGTTTGAAACCCACACCCACACCCACACCGCAACCTCAATTCCACCACAATAAGGTAGCTCGCACTGCAGTAAGGATGTAACGTGAGAATTGAGGTTTCTAACAATGTGTAAGCACAGCACAGACACAAAAGGTTGTAAATTCAAAGCAGCCTTCAAATAAATCAACATATCAAAACTTGTGCACAAATTTTTGCCAGGAAACAGTCTATATTTAAATTTAGTATCCGAGGATCATTGGGACTCGGTGAAATTCTGAAAAACAGTAGTTTCATTTACAAGTGGGACTGAGTGAAATTCTGAAAAACAGCAACAATTTTATTTACAAGTTGGGTGATAGGGACTAGCTACTGCAATGTCTATAGTGAGCCCAATTATATATATAGACGCATACATATATGCATGTAAGACCACTATTCGAAAATGGACCAATACAAAATCTTTGGTCTCTATTAATAATAGCTTTGCAAGAAATGAATAACAGATTGGCATCAAATGCCAACGAGTTCTACAAATGGTTCAAGGTTGTCATAAAACACCTCCTCATCCCCAAGTCAAAAAAATATCAGCGACAAGCAAATGAATAGCATATAGCGGCATACCCTTGCGAACAAACACCAAAATGATGGAACAGATGAATGAAAACCAAGAACTGTAGGAGAGCAATTTAGGGGATTATAAAGCATAAGATGAAACAAGACAGTTAAAAGACAGACAAGATTACTAAGCCTCAGCTTCCTTTTACACTACCAAAAGATTCAGGTCGGTCACTACATCAGTATCATAGGAACAATACTAAGCCTCAGATTCCTTTTACACTACCAAAAGATTCAGCTCGGTGACTACATTAATATCATAGGAACAAAAGAGGGTAAAAACTAAAATAGCTGAGCTCCCTATGCAGAACGCTTACAAGGAGAACCGAAGACCCACAAAAACAGAACAAGAAGAAAAACAGTAAAAAAAAAAAAAAGAGTCCCCGTTCTTAATCGAAAATCCCAAAACACCATAACAGCTAATTCAGACGAGAAAGAAGAGCATCCCTGGTATCTTTGGCAATACTTATCTTCGCGTCTATTAGTTGGATTTGTCGATCCAACAAAGCCATTTGCCTTTCAAAATATTTTGACCTTTCTTCAGAAACTTTAGCCGTTTTCTTTCGTGGAACCTCAACTCTATCATCCTCCTCCTGTTCTAAATGGCCCCAAATTTTCTTTGAAAAATCAAAAACCATCTCTTCATTAGCATTAGTAAAAGCCCGCTTCTTCTTGTTCTTACCTTGTTTTTTGGAGAAATTAAGAAACTTTTCCTTAAGTCGCCTCAGTTTATTCTTCACTTGATCCCTTGACACATCGAAAGAGATGAATTCCTTCACAAAACCATAGAATTCAGAAATATTAGCAGCGGGATCCTTACCTTCTTGATCTGCAAATATTAAGAAATTTTTTAACAGCGCAATTTCATCCCCGTCGCCCCAGACCTTTTGAAAAGGCGATTTTTGGGTCATTTCCTTTTTCTTTGAATTTTGAGCGCTTTGAGCATGGAGGCCGATAACCAGTGCTCGTTCTTTGGTTCCATCCTCAGGAGTAGAATCTCGTTCTGTGGTTCCATCTTCATGAGTAGAATAAGGCTTCAGTTTCTTTTGGGGAGGAGGGGGTGGAGGAGGAGTGGATTCCTCTTCCGACGAGGATGAGGATGAAGAGGCAGATGAAGAGGTAGACATTGAAATTCGGAAGAGAGACGGTGGTCTGAGTACAATTTCGACTGCAATGCTCCCCAAGTATAAATAGAAGAATCTCCAAAACCCTTTCCACTTCCCGATACTCTCCGCCTCTCTCTCTCTCTCTCTCTCTCTCTCTCTCTCTCTCTCTCTCTCTCTCTCTCTCGGAAAATTCAAACCCTAATGGAAGTTTCTCGCTCCAATCTAATTCTTTCGAAAACTAGATCTTACCATTTATTACCCGATTTGAAATATTCTGTCCTTTCTCTTGTTCCCATAAATTTCTCGCTCTTCCTCCTTAATTACAAAATTTCCAGCATTAATTTCATCGTTTGCTTTAGAAAACCCTAGACGAATGTACGGTACGTGTCCCGTTCCTTACTTTAAAATTTCCCTTTTCTTTTTTTTTTCTCATTAAAAAAATCATCAAAATCCTATTCATTAATATATAATATATATTCAATAAATATTTAAAATTCTTTAAAATTCATAAATAAAAAATTTTCTTAAAAATCATTTTAAAAGTTAAAATTTATCTATCGTTTGAGTATTTGTACATTCAACAAAAAGTGAATGAAATTTATTAAAAGATAATTCAGTGAGTATTTGAAATTTTTCAGATAAAAATCTTATTATGAATTTTTTTTAATACTATTTTGTATTTTGCGTAACAACGATTTATTTAGAAAGCTTAAAATAATAAAAGAAAATTTTCTATGAAATACTCTCAACTCAATTTTTTTAATCACATCAAATCAATGAATTTTGAAGAGAAAATATTTTTTTTTTTAATTTTAAATGTTAAATTTATTTTTATATATTTTATTCATCGATGAAAAATATTTCACATGCTACCCCGTAAAAACCTCCCCATGGCACACTAGTTTTCCAAAAATCAGTATTAGCATGACTCAATGGTTGAATGAGTGTTCCATGAGTTAATTTCCACCTTAATAAACTTTATATAGAGTTCTAAGAAATGGGCTAATACAAACACAATCTTACTTCAACTCCATACCTATTTATTTCTTTTAAAGAATTTTATTTTATTAATTTTAAGATAATTGTCAAGCTAGAATGTTAATGCTTGCCTCACTTCGTCCATCCTTCGTGAGTTTCAATTTCTTTTCCTAAAATTAATTTTAAAACCTTAAAACTCATACTCAAATATAAATACTCACCTCACTTTCCTCTTTCCTTGTGGCTATCTATTATTTATTATTATTTTTTTAAAAAAGATGATGATGATTATTATTGTTGTTGTTATTACTCCCACCTTACCTGTCCCCATGGTTATTAATTTGAGTCATGTACGGATATAATCTAAAAAAAAAAAAAAATTTAAATAAACGTAAGGGAGAAAAATTTCCGTTCCTAACTCCCATATGTCGCGGGTTGAACTTGCGACATGGGGATATGTTGTGTCTTCCCTCCCCGACACTCCCCTCTTAGAGAGAGAGACAGAGACAGACAGAGAGATGGCTCTCGAGCATTTTCCTTGCCTTCATTGGCATCACCCGACTAAGTGGCATCTGCAGAAGTTTGATCCGTTTGGCATCCATTGATGAGAATCCCACCATCACGAAGCTGGATGTTGTTTGCTCCGGGGTAGACTTCTTGCTTACTGCTCACTTCAGTTTCTGATGCAGGCTTAATATAGCTGTCCCATCTCTCTCTCTCTCTTTCCAATCTCTCTCTCCGTCTTTCCAATCTCTCTCTCCCTCATTCTCTAAGAGAGGAGAGAGGGGAGTGCTAGGATGTGATATGTCGTGTCCTAAAGACGCGACATACACTATGTCGAGGGTTTAACTCACGACATATCCCCATGTCGCGATTTCAATTTGCGACATACCATTTCGCAAGTTCAACCCATGATATATGAAGGTTAGGAACATAAATTTTTTCCTCTTACGGTTGTTTTAATTTTTTTTTTTTTAGATTATATCCATACAAGACTCTGTCAATTTCATTTGGATGGGTTTCTCTTTCGGTCGAGCTTTGTACGGATTAGACACCAAAAAAATAAAAAAAAAATTTAAAACAACACCCGTGGAAAAATAATTTATAAAATGACACACATATATCGAGTGTTCATAATTCAACATGCATATTGTGCATGTTGAGTATTCAAAACTTGATATGTTCATGACTTAAAACTCCCCCCTTCTTTCTTCTTCTTCCCTTCTGCTTTTCTTCTCTCCTTCCTCCACCGCAGCCGACTGCATTTGCTCCCACTGCGCACACGATCTGTAGCACATGAGGATATCTACAATCTCGAGGTAATTAATTGAGCACGATCTGCAAAGTGAAATTTGGCGAAGGTAAAATCTTGTTTGTTCGCTGTAAATTTTTAAGATTTATATGTTTATATTGATTCAAATTTTATGTACATTGTTAAATTGATGTATTTTTTGTTCATTGAACAATATTTTACAGAAATTGAGTTAGAAAAATTAGGGTTTAGATTTGTTGGAAATCAATATTAATTTAGAGATTAGGGTTTTTTAAATGTAGAATAAAATTAAGGTTTAAGGTTTTTTGAGAAATTGTTTAATTTGTAAATTTATTAGTTGTATTTAAATTAATATTATTTATCTAATTTGGTTAATTTTGTCATGTTGAATTGTTTAAAATTTTAAATTTAGGGTTTTAATTAAAAATTTTAGTAAATTTATTATGTATAGTGAAATTTAGGGTTTTAATATAATAAAATTTATTATTTATAGTTAATTTGAGAAATGAATTGAATTTAGTATGTGGTTTAGGTTTGATGGAAATTAATATTAATTTAAGGATTAGAGTTTTTTAAATTTAGAATAAAATTAGAGTTTATGGTTTTTTGAAAAATTGTTTAATTTGTAAATTTATTATTTGTATTTAAATTAATATTATTTACCTAATTTGGTTAATTTTGTCATGTTGATTTATTTAAATTTTAAATTTAATGTTTTAATTGAAAATTTAATTAAATTTAATTAATATTATTACTCGATTCGAAATATTCTGTCCTTCTCTTGTTCCCATAAATTTCTCGCTCTTCGTCCTTAATTACAAAATTTCCAACATTAATCTCATCATTTGCTTTAGAAAACCCTAAATGAATGTACGGTACGTGTCCATTCCTTACTTTAAAATTTTCCTTTTCTTTTTTTTCTTTCTTATTAAAAAAAATCATCAAAATCCTATTCATTAATATATAATATATATTCAATATATATTCAAAATTCTATAAAATTCACAAATAAAAAATTTTCTTAAAAATCCTTTTAAAAGTTAAAATTTATCTATGGTTTGAGTATTTGTGCATTCAACAAAAAATAAATGAAATTTATTAAAAGATAATTCGGTGAGTATTTGAAAATTTCAGATAAAAATCTTATTGTGAATTTTCTTTTAATACTATTTTGTATTTTGTGTAACAACGATTTATTTGGAAAGCTTAAAATAATAAAAGGAGAATTTCTAAGAAACCCTCTCAACTCAATTTTTTTAATCACATCAAATTAGTGAATTTTCAAGAGAAAAGATCTTTTTTTTTTTTAATTTTAAATGTTAAATTTATTTTTATATATTTTATTGACCGGTGAAAAATATTTGACATGCTACCCCGTAAAAACCTCTCCGTGGCACACTAGTTTCCCAAAAATCAGTGTTAGCAAAATTCAATGGTTGAATGAGTGCTCCATGAGTTAATTTTTACCTTAATAAACTATATACAGAGTTTTAAGAAATGGGATAATACAAACACAATCTTGCTTCAGCTCCATACCTATTTATTTCTTTTAAAGAATTTTGTTTTATTAATTTTAAGATCATTGTCGGGCTAGAATGTTAATGCTTGCCCCACTTCGTCCATCCCTTATGAGTTTCAATTTTTTTTCTTAAAATTAATTTTGAAACCTTAAGACTCATACTCAAATATAAACACTCCACTCACTTCGCTCTTTCCTTGTGACTATCTATTATTTATTTTTTTTTTATAAAAAAGATGATGATGATTATTATTATTATTATTGTTATAACTCCCACCTTGCCTGTCCCCTTGGTTATTAATCTGAGTCATGTACAGTTGTAACCTAAAAACGTAAAAAAAAAATTTTAAATAACCGTAAGGGAGAAAAATTTCCGTTCCTAACTCCCATATGTCGCGGGTTGAACTCGCGACATGGGGATATGTTGCGTCTTCCCTCCCCGACACTCCCCTCTTAGAGAGAGAGAGAGAGACAGAGAGATGGCTCTCGAGCATTTTCCTCGCCTTCATTGGCATCACCTGACTAAGTGGCATCTGCAGAAGTTTGACCCGTTTGGCATCCATTGATGAGAATATCACCATCAGGAAGCTGGACGTTGTTTGCTCCGGGGTAGACTTCTTACTTGTTGCCCACTTCAGTTTCCAATGCAGGCTTAATATAGCTTTCCCATCTCTCTCTCTCTGTCTTTCCCATCTCTCTCTCTCTCTCTTTCTCTAAGAGAGGAGAGAGGGGAGTGCTAGGATGTGATATGTCTCGTTTTGAAGACGCGACATACACTATGTCAAGTGTTTAACTCACGAAATATTCACATGTAGCGATTTCAAATTGCGACATACCATTTCACGATTTCAACTCGTGACGTACCATTCACAGGTTCAACCCACAATATATGAAGGTTAGGAACAGAAATTTTTCTCTCTTACGGTTGCTTTAATTTTTTTTATTTTTTAGGTTATATTCGTACAAGACTGTCAATTTCATTTGGACGAGTTTCTCTTTCTGTTGAGCTTTGTACAGATTAGACACCAAAAAAATAAAAAAAATTTAAAACAACACCCGTGAAAAAATAATTTATAAAATGACACACATATATTGAGTGTTCAAAATTCGACATGTATATTGTACATGTCGAGTATTCAAAACTTGATATGTTCGTAACTTAAAACTCCCATCTTCTTTCTTCTTCCTTTCTGATTTTCTTCTCTCCTTCCTTCGCCGCGGACGATTGCATTTGCTCCCACTGCGCACACGATCTGTAGCATCTGAGAATATCTACAATCTCGAGGTAATTAATTGTGCACGATCTGTAAGGAGAAATTTGGCGAAGGTAAAATCTTGTTTGTTCGCTACAAATTTTTAAGATTTATATGTTTATATTGATTCAAATTTTATGTATATTGTTAAATTGATGTGTTTTTTGTTTATTGAACAATATTTTACAGAAATTGAGTTAGAAAAATTAGGGTTTAGATTTGTTGGAAATTAATATTAATTTAGGAATTAGGGTCTTTTAAATGTAGAATAAAATTAAGGTTTAAGGTTTTTTGAGAAATTGTTTAATTTGTAAATTTATTATTTGTATTTAAATTAATATTATTTACCTAATTTGGTTAACTTTATCATGTTGAATTGTTTAAAATTTTAAATTTAGGGTTTTAATTGAAAATTTTAGTAAATTTATTATATATAGTGAAATTTACGGTTTTAATATAATAAAATTTATTATTTATAGTTAATTTTGAGAAATGAATTGAATTTAGTATATGGTTTAGCTTTGATGGAAATTAATATTAATTTAGAGATTAGAGTTTTTAAAATTTAGAATAAAATTAGAGTTTATGGTTTTTTGAAAAATTGTTTAATTTGTAAATTTATTATTTGTATTTAAATTAATATTATTTACTTAATTTGGTTAATTTTGTCATGTTGATTTATTTAAAATTTAAATTTAAAGTTTTAATTGAAAATTTAATTAAATTTATTATGTATAGGGAAATTTAGGTTTTTAATATAATTAAATTTATTATTTAAATTTAAATTGAGAAATGAAATGAATTTAGTATAGAGTTTAGGTTTGTTGAAAATTAATATTAATTTAGAGATTAGGGTTTCTTAAATTTAGACGAAATTATGGTTTAGGGTCTGTTAAAAAATTTTATTATTAGTAATTTTAGAAAATTTATTATTTGTAGTTAAATTAATATTATTTAACTAATTTGGTTAATTGTTTGTTGATTTGTTTAAATCTTAAATTTAGAGTTTTAATTGAAAATTTGATTAAATTGAAAATTGAATTGAATTCAGTGTTATGTTAAATTGATATTGGCATACTATAGTAATAAATTATTTTTTGATATTGAGTACAAATGGCGGAAATAATGAAATTATTATGTTACACAAATGGTGAAATTGTGACGGAGAGAATGAAGTTGGTTTTGACCGTGGAGTTTCGAAATTAATTCGAGTCATGTGTAGGGGTTTTTAGATAAATTTCATGAGACAACATGTAGAGATTTATATCATTGTCCTGTGTCACAGTGCAATGGGGAATGTACGATACAAATTTGTACTAATAAGTGATGACGACGATATTTTGGTATTGATGGAGTTTGCGGTGAGTATGAGAGTGAATACAATGCATGAATTGTATATAAAGACATACAATGCTGGAACATTCGTGCAAAAAAGTTGTGATTATATGGATGAATATCCATATATCGATTGTCGAGTGGATTTTGCTACCCCAGATGTGGATAATGATTTGGATGAGAAAGAAATGGCGAAAGAAGAGAATGATGATGAAGAAAAAGATGTTGATGAAGAAAAAGATGTTGGAGAAGTTGGTCGTGGTAGTGGTGGTACTTTTGCGAACCAAATAATATTAGGGTCTTCCTCAGCACCTCTACCCATTGGTGGTGATTGGAAATATGTCTATAGCAGAATTTATAACTCAATTCCTTTCATGAGAAATGTACCAGGAGGAGATGGTTATGCGACTTTTGAGAAAGATTATAGATTGAGAAGCGATAATGGGAGTTTTAGATATAAATTAAAGAAAGAGATGAGATTTGAGTCGAAAGAACAACTTATACATTATGTGAAAATGCATCATGTGGAGCATCATTATCAATTTCGTGTTGAGAGATCAAATCTTATACTGTGGACAGCGATATGTACTAAAAGGGATGATGGTTATAGATGGAGGTTGCGTGCATGTAAAATAAGACTACTTAATACCTTTGTGATAACTGTTGTGGAGGGATCGCACACATGTGCTAATGCTGGATTGATGCAAAATCATAAACAATTAGATTCAAATTTGATAGCCCGACATTTTCTTAAATACGTAAGGGAAGACCTAAGTATGAAACTTTTTTTCTTACAAGCCTTATAATAAAAATAACCAGTATGCAGTTTCCCAAAAACGTGTTTCACCTACTAAAATAAGGGCCATAGAGATGGTATACGGAGATTGAGATGAATCATACAAAAAGCTGTCTTGAGTTTTGGATGCAATAGTCCAAAAGAATCCAAGATCACATGTGTCATAGAAGTTGGGTCCGCGCACGAGCAAATGGTGAAACGATTTTTGAAATTGTGTTTTGGGTATTTATTATAGTATCACAGCATTTAAGAGTTATCGGCCATTAGTAAATATAGATGAAATTCACCTATATGGGAAATACAAACACAAGTTGTTGATTGTATGCAGTATGAAAGAAACGAATCACATTATCCCGTTGGCATTCGCCTTGGTGGATGCAGAGTCACTTGCGTTGTGGTCATAGTTTTTGATATGTGTGCGAGACTATGCTATTGGAGATAGGAAGGGTTTCATTTGTTTGAGTTCAAATCAACATCAAGGGATGATAGCAACTGTTGCTCCTCCGAAATTTGGGTGGTCACGTCCGAATGCTGTGTGGCGCTTTTGCATGAGACATGTCGTCAGTAATTTTAACACGCATCACAAAAGTCAAGCATGTAAGAGAGTCTTCACTATTGCTGCTTTACAACCACAACGCAAGAAATTTGATCTATATATGATGTGAATGAAGGACATAAAAAAACGACGCCCCGAATACTTTGCGAATATTGCCTCTGAATAGTGGATCCTTTCGCACGATGTTGGATTTCGTTTTGGGTACATGACGACCGATATCAGTGAAAGTTATAATACAGTCCTCAAAGGTGCTAAAAATCTTCCTGTTTCTGCTTTGGTATTTAAAACCTTTTATAATTCGGTGAATTACTTTAAAGCTAGAATTGTTGAGGCAAAAGTGGAAATGACAAAAAGAGCGATACACAAAGTATGCCAATGCCATACTAGGACGGTGGATGAACACCGCTAACGTCCATACGATTATCTCTTTTTGTAAGGAGAATGAGATTTTCGAGATAGAAACAGGACATAGACAAATCCGATATGGCCACAAGGGAGGTAATAAACAAATCGTCGATGTTAATAATGACCATTGTATATACGGGAAGTGGCAAACGTATAAAATACCTTGTTCGCATGCAATCGCTGCACTAACACGAACTATGATCGATATGCATATGATCATCGGAAAATGGTATACATGGAAACAACAACTTAGTGTGTACGACTCTGGTTTATTCCTCTTCTGGAGCGGTCGGGATTTTTGGGCGTTGCACAACTCCGGTTTATTCAGTTAGATTGACACCTGATTACAGCCCTAGTAGAGCGATGGAGGCCGGAGACCCACATTTTCACCTCCCCCACAGCGAGTTGACTATCACACTTCAGGATGTAAAGGTACTCCTATAGTTATCTGTGGATGGGCATCCGATATATAGAGTTTTAAGACATGGGATCATACAAACACAATCTTGCTTCAGCTCTATACCTTTTTATTTCTTTTAAAGAGTTTTCTTTTATTAATTTTACGATCATTGTTGGGCTAGAATGTTAGTGCTTGCCCCACTTCATCCATCCCTTATGAGTATCAATTTTTTTCTTAAAATTAATTTTAAAACCTTAAGACTCATACTCAAATATAAACACTTACCTTACTTTGCTCTTTCCTTGTGGCTATCTATTATTTAATTTTTTTTAAGGTGATGATGACGATGATTATTATTATTGTTATTGCTCCCACCTTTTATGTCCCTATGGTTATTAATCTCAGTCATGTACGGATATAACCGAAAAAAATATTTTTAAATAACTGTAAGGGAGAAAAATTTTCGTTTTTAATTCCCATATGTCGTGGGTTGAACTTGTGATATCAAGACGTGACATACCCCTCCCTGGCACTCCCCTCTCAGAGAGAGAGAGAGAGAGAGATAGATGGGAAAGAGAGAGAGAGAGAGAGATAGATGGGAAAGAGAGAGAGAGAGAGAGAGAGAGAGAGAGAGATATGGCTCTTGAGCATTTTCCTCACCTTCATTGGCATCACCCGAGGGAGTGGCATATGCAGAAGTTTGATCCATTTGGCATCCATTGATGAGAATCCCACGATATGGTTCAATTCACGATATATGGATGTTAGGAATAGAAATTTTTCTATCTTACGGTTATTTTAAAATCTTTTTATTTTTTAGGTTATATCCGTACATAGCTATGTTAATTTCATTTGGACGGGTTTCTTTTTGGAGATTTGTACTGATATATCCATAAAAAAATTTAAAATATCTCCCGTGAAAAGTAATTTCTGAATTTACATAACATGTTAAGTTTTGAAAACTCAATATGCACTGTTCATGCATGTCGAGTCTCGAAAACTCGACATGCCTCTTTAACTGCTAGCATGTCGAGTCTTTTCGACATGCCTCTTTAACTGCTAGCATGTCGAGTCTTCAAGACTCGACATGCGTGTATAGTACATGTTGAGTTTTCAAGACTCGACATGCATGTATAGTGCATGTCGAGTTTTCAAGACTCGATAAATTCGTGCCTTAAACCCCCTCACCCTTCTTTCTTTCTTTCTTCTTACTTCTTTCTTGCTCTTCCTTCTTCCTTGTGCTTTCTGCTTTCTTCTCTCCTCTTTCACCGCAGACGACTGCTTCTACTCTTACTAATGACCGATCTACAGTATCGAAGGATATCTACAATCTCGAGATACTAAACTGAGGGCGATCCAAGCATTTGGAAGACCTGCACAGTCATTTCTTGCGAAGGTAAAAACTTCTTCTTCATTTGCAAAGCCTAAGATTTTTATATGTTTAAATTAATTAAATTTTTATGTACATTGTTAAATTTGAGTGTTTTTAGTTCATTGAATAATACTTTGTATAGATTGAATAAGAAAAATTAGAGTTTTGAGTTTTTTAAATTTAGGATAAAATTAGGGATAGGGTTTTAAACAAATTTTGGATTTAGAACCGTTTTATAAAAAATTAGTATTTAAAACCGAATTATGATTTTATAAAAATTTAGAGATTAGTTAACTTTGTCATGTTGATTTGTTTAGGGATTAGAGTTTTTTAAATTTAGAATCGAATTAGAATTTAGGGTTTAAAAAAATTAATTATTAGTAATTGTTTGTCGATTTGTTTGAAATTTAATTTTAAAACCGAATTAGGGTTTGTCAATAGGCTTCTAATTTAGATTTAATTTTAAAATCTTTTTAAATTGAAAATTTATTTGAATTTAGTAATATTTTAAATGGAAATTGACATATAACAATAATAAATTGTTTTTTGATATTGAGTACAAATGACGGATATTGTGAGATTGTTATATTACATAAATGATGAAATTGTGACGGTTGAGAATAAAATCAGTTATGACAGTGGCCTTCGAATTTGATTTGGGTTAGGAAAAATGCATCATTTAATAGTTGGTCTCTGTAATGTGCAAGAATCTTTAGATAAATTTAAGGAGACAACATGTATAGATTTATCATCGTTGTCCCATGTCATACATGCAAAGGGGAATATACGGTACGAATAGTGATGACGACGACGTTTTGAAATTGATGGAGTTTGTGGTAAGTATGGGAGTGGATACGACGCATGAATTATATATAAAGACATACAATGATAGTACATCCGTGTAACAAGATTACGATTATACGGATGAATATCCAGATATCGAATGTCGAGTGGATCTTACAAGCGCAGGTATGGATAATGATGTGGACAAGTAAGAAATAGTAGAAGAAGAAACGAAAGAAGAGGCAAAAGAAGAGGATGATGATGAAGAATAAGATGTTTGAGAAGTTCGTTGTGGTAGTGGTGGTAATTCAGCAAACCAGATAATATTGGGGTCTTTTGGAGCGACTGTACCCTTTGATGGTGGTCAAAGATATGTTAATAGCGGAGTTAATGACTCAATTCCTTTTATTAGAACTATACTAGGAGGAGATAGTTATGTGACTTGCGAGGAAGATTGTAGATTGAAAAGTGATAATGAGAGTTTTAGCGATAAATTGAAGAAAGGAATGATCTTCGAGTTGAAGGATGAGCTTATACACTTTGTGAAAATGCATCATGTGGAGCATCAATATTAATTTCGTGTTGGGAGATCAACCCCTACAATGTGGACAGCGATATGTACTCAAATAGATCAACATGAAGGGATAAGAGCAACTGTTGTTTGGCCGGAGTTTGGATGGTTACCTCGAAATATTGTATGGCACTTTTGCATGAGACATGTCGTTAGTAATTTTAACACCCATCACAAAAGCTAAACTTGTAAGAGAGTCGCCACTATTGCTACTTTACGATGACAAGAAAAGAAATTTGATGTTTATATGGCGAGGTTGAAGGAGATAAAAGATGATGCCCTGAGTACTTTGTGAACATTCCCCCTGAACATTGGACCCTTTCGCACGACGGTGACTTTCGTTTTGGCAACATGACGACCAATATTAGTGAAAGTTATAATGTCGTTCTCAAAGGTGCAAGGAATCTGCCTGTTTTAGCATTGGTACTTAAAACTTTTTATAATTCGATAAACTACTTTGAGACTAAAATCGTTGAAGCGAAAGCGAAAATGGCAAGAGGAGAGCGTACACGAAATATGCAAATGTCATACTAGGAAATGGATGAACACCGCTAACGTCCATATAGTGCTTTCATTTAGTAGGGAGGATGGGATCTTTGAGGTAGAGACAAGGTATAGACAAGCTCGGTATGGCCACAAGGAAGGTAACAAACATATCGTCGATGTTAATAATGAACATTGCACATATGGGAAGTGGCAAACTTATAAAATACCTTGTTTGCATATAATCGCTGCACTGACACAAACGATGATGGACGTGCATATGATTATCGGTCAATGGTATACATGGGAACATCAATTTCGTGTGTACGAGTCTCATTTTTTGTCGGTGGGAGATAAATCTAGATGGCCCATGGGTTCGTACCCCATTGTCATTCCCGATGGATCTCTTCAACGGATGACAGGAAGACCTAAGTTATTTCGATATCATAATGAGATAGATTTTCGAGAGTCATCTTCGCGGTCATCATGTCGCAGTTATAGTGCGGAGGATCATAATCGGAGAACATGTACAAAACAAATTAGATGTGGTCTTTGTGGCAGACAAGGACATAAACGATGACATTGTCTCATCCTATCGCGTTAAAATTGATTGTATTTGTCTTTTAATCACAATTACCCACGTATTTGTTATTATATCGTAGTTTGTGAATTTATCATGATTCCTTTATTTTTATTATAATGGTTAATGCATGTTCGCAAATATTAATATGTCATTGACTTTTCATATGTCTTTATTAATGCCGTATATTGTGAATTTGTTAAACTTTCGAATTCTTTGTTTTTCTTTTAATGGTTAATGCACATTATATATTACGTATCATATTTGAAGTATTAATTAATTTTTTTATTTTTTTGTAGATGGATCCTAGATCTTCTTATCCGAGTTTTCTACGATTACAATGATGTCACCGTTCTTTTACGGTTTGGCAGGGAGACGATACGACCGTTTCGCTTACTTGTCGGTGACATGAGGCCGTGCTACATCGTTAGGAACATAGTCAGATCAATGAGCGAGTTCTCCCTTTTCTCTAGCGGTTGAGATTTTTAGGTGTTGCCCGACTGCGATTTGTTTAGTTAGATTGGCACCTGATTACAGCCCTAATCGAATGATGGAGGCCAGAGATGCACACTTTTCACCTCCCCCACGGTGAGTTAACTATTATACTTTAGGATGTAGAGGTCATCCTAGAGTTACCTGTGGATGGCCATCTTGTAGTTGATAAGACTGCGGTAGTGTCGTGGGGTGATGTGTATGAGAAACTATTAGGTGTTGGACCTCTACGGATTGCATTTAGAGGTTACACTTTGAGTATGCCGTAGTTTGCCGAGTTTTTTTTCTGAGTTGCCCGATGGAGTTGATGATATACATATTGCACAGTGGACACAGGCTTATATTTTAATTTTGTTACAAAGTATGTTATTTTGTGATAAAACAATATATTATGTATATTTACAGTTTTTAGTATTGTTAGAGGATTTAGAGATTTCAGGTAGTTATAGTTGGGGTTCTGCGTGTCTGGCATATATGTATACGCAACTTTGTATTACCACGCACCCAGACTCACGTGAGATAAGTAGCGCTTTAGTTTTGTTACAGATTTGGGGGTGGGAGCGGTTCTCTTATATGGCTCCTATTTGACGGTCGTTATACGGAGATGGGGATGACCCGCTTGCTTTTCGGTGGATGGTAGATTTTGACGTTACTTTTTTTTTTACACATGTAGTCTCAATGTATAGGGAGAGACTAAATAGGCAGGTCATGGAGCTGGTCGTATGGGTACCTTACACGGATGAGTTATCGGCATCCCTCCCCGGCTACTGTTACAAGAGGTGGGATATTTGGCACGCCCGGGTCCCGTTGATTTGTTTTAGTATCATGAAGTTGTACTTTCCAGATAGTGTTACGATAGTTTGGAACATATTAGCACATTCCGATTCATTGTGACATAGATGATAGACTTCATGATACGAGCAGTCGAGGTACGCCGGAGGTCGATTGGACAGTGGAGCATGCAGTCTATGTTGATCGGTGGATGCACTCACGTGACAATCTAGTGTTGCGGACCTGACCTCGATCCTACTTACAGTAGTTGGTTTCGCAGCATCTCACGCAGATTTGTTGATTGTTAGGGAGCTTTTTTGACCTACGTGGTAACTAATTTACATCTTCATTTCTCTTAGTCAATCAATATTTTTTATTTGCCTTTTAAACTAAATTTAACACATTTTTATTACAGTGGGATATATTGCACAAGTTACGAGACACTTCGGGTGACGACACTTGGGGACTTGTTGATTCAGCTATCCCGACATTGACAGATGACATGACTTATCTTTTCAGACGTAGACCCGCTAGAGATAACGACGATGGTGGTGATGCAAACCGACCACGTGGGCAACGACGGGGATGAGGACGACGTACGCGACCACCACCCTCAACCGATCATGCGTCACCGCCACCGTCTCAGCAGCTCGAGAATGTCGCAAGACCTTCTCCTACTTCTTCGGTGAGTCTTCAGATTTTTACACGTCTGTATTTGATGACTTCTCTTAGGTTTTCACTCAGGGGGCTACTCAGAGGGGAGCTTATCATGATAGTTTTATGGGCGAGAGACTGACACAGGTAGAGAGAGATAATACACTACCGTTGTTTCATGTCTCCCTGCCGGTTTTCTCTGACTCCCACCAGTATGATACATACTCCTCCCATATCTCATAGATAGATGACTTATGATTAGTATCTCAGTCTGATTATATTTAGAGTAGACCTGATGTAGGCGTTAGATATTATACTAGAAGAAGAAAATATTGTTGATCATTTGTATTACGAACATTTTTTTAATTAATAAAATATTTTCTGTTTTTTATATTTTATTATATTTTGTTTATTTTTATCGATCTGTTTTGGTGTTGAAGATATGTATTATTGCTAAATTTTTTTACTGTTTTGAAGTTGAGATGGTATTATTCGGATATTGTATTTTAGGGTTGGCTTGAGATGGTATTATTCAGATATTGTATTTTAGGGTTGGCATAAAATGACACTATATTTTTTTTTCTGTTTCGAAATTGGGATGATAAAATTCGGAAATTGTATTTTAGGGTTGACATAAAATGACATAGAAAATAGTTAAGTATTTGAGAGAATCCATGTCGAGTTTTAAAAATTCGACAAATATTGTAGTTTTGAAAATTCGATATACTAACAGTTAAGAGATATGTCGAGTTTTAAAAACTCGATATGTATGAATAATATATGTCGAGTTTTGAAAATTCGTTGTGTTGTGTTAATTTTGAAATTATTTTCTCGTTGAAGGCGTTTTAAATTTTATTTTAATGGATATATTCGTACAAAGCTCTTCTCTCTGACCGTCTAAATGTGTCAAGGCCGCAGTCTCTCAGCAAGACTAGTCCGCGACAGTCTAATAGTAATTAACGAGTCGGTGTGTATGGATTCTTGAGGGAAAAAGATTGTAAGAAGAAGAGGTCGTAAGAAGAGGCGATGGTGAGACAAACGGCAGATTTGATATGGAAGAGCCCTCATTTTTTCAATGCTATTAAAGAGCGTGAATTGGATCTTCGAGGTTCCTATCCCCCTCCTTCTCCACTCTTTAGGGTTTTTAGGGTTTTTCCATATACTCACTCGGGCATATTTGGTTTCAGGAAATAAGATTGCGGTTATTGAAAACTTGGGTGCAACCGAGGTTTGTTCTAGTTGCCCACCTTACCTGATTTCTTCATTATATTCACTTATTTATTTAGTTCTTTCTGCTTGTGTCTTCGGATGAGAATGAAATGCAAATGCTCCTTTTTTTTTCCTTCTTTTTTTTTTCTTTTCAATTTCACAGTATATGGGTTTAAGTATTGCCATGGAATTTGTGAGATTAGAAACGAAAATGTTATTTTCTCAGCTTTTGGTAGAGAAGGGAGCTACACTCCTCAAACACTCTCCTTCAGTTCCCTACCATAGATTCTTCAAAACACACACACACACACACACACACACAAATTCTGACTCCTTTGAAGATTCTTTGCTTCTCTTTGATTGTAAAAGCAAACAAATTTTGAACACCCATGACTCCAATCTTGCCTTTAAAATGCGAACAACCTTCCACATATAATATCGCATTTAAAAATCGTAACGCCAATCTACACCTTCTATCATCAGCATGAAACCATATTAGAATAAAAGTACTTATAATAGGAAGCATTAGCCATTGTATTGGATTCTTTAATAATATATCTTTAGTCACCAATAAATCTAAGATCGTTGGCACCTTCTCTACCCATTTGATCTTAGTCTTCTACTTTCACTTGATCTTCTGCTATTTTCTGTAAAATCATTTCCCAATATTAGCTCTACTGACAACATGATTGTCAGGAAGATAAATCTTAGTATTTTGTCTTCTAGGGAGCATGGAAAACGGCACAAAAGATGGAGGTGACAAGACATAACAAATTATTTATGTCCAATAAAAGAAAAAAAAATTGCATTAAGAAATATGACATGAACACATCAATTACATGGTGTTAAATAATGTGTGTGTGTGTGTAAAAATACTGGTACATGATTCAAATAACTTGAATAAATTTTGCCTTTCCAAATTTGTAGGCTTCAAGAGAATGGGATACTCTTTTTTAGGAGGTTCTTTTGTAGAGCTATTTTTTGTATATTTGGAGAGATAGAAATAGTAGAATTTTTTAAATTGGATTTATTGGTGCCTTTCTTGTGATAATATTGCTGTTTAAAAGGGTAATATTAATGTTCCTACCTTAATCTTGCTCATAAATTCAAAACCCTTATGATACTCGATACCTGGATTCCTACAACAATCCTTATCGAGGCTTGAAAAGGATATGTGAGATGACCAAATGTTCTCAAATGTAAATGGTGAAACTCCCATTGACCTCATTGATGATTAAAAGCTTGGGAAAATGACTATACATAGAACCAGGGGGGGCTTTTGAACCAAATTCAAGGAAGACCCTTCCATTCATTTGAGAAGATAATGCTATCAATATGAGAAGCCACCCTGTGATTGCCACTCAGACTAATTAAAGCCCTGTTGGGAAGGAGGTATGTTGCAAGTCATATTCCCTAATGAACGTGTCAATAGCTCTATTACTAGAGATAGTCTGTGAATCATATGGTTTCACGTGGCAAAGCCAAAAACATTCAAATCCCTCCCTAACCATAGAGTTATAAGGCCCAATTGTCGGAGTATAAAAATGAAGCCTAGTAAGTTTCTTCCCAACAAAGGGCCTTATGGCCACATTCCAAAGTGAACCACCAATTTTACTTTGGCCTCTTAACTTGAAGAATAGAGAATGAGAAGGTACTATTGAAATCGGAGATTATCCAATGGTATAGCACCCCTAGCGTCCCAGTTGATTATTTTAACTCTAGAGAAATCACCAGAAAGAAGACACCTCGCAACCTTTGATTTTAGATCACATAGCTCCTGATATGGGTAGCATCCATGTATTCAATCCTGGTCCCCTGGAAGAAAACTATACCTGAAGAATTCCCAAAAAAAAAAAAACCTCATTTTAGTCATTCTATGTTTGGCAAGATCATCTAAACCCCTTATTTTACCAATTGGTAATCCTAACTACAGGAGTAAACAAGGGGGAGATACATTTTAGTTCCAAGGATGTGCAAACAGGCAAGCTACACAAGCATAAGATCTACGAAATTGACTTCCTCAAAAGATGACCAAAGACTTCGAGGAAAACGATAAGTAGAGTTCTTTTTTCATGAAAGGATGACCAAAACTGACAAGGATCTTTCGATGCCCCTAAAAGTGCTCTTATGCAGTTTGTTTTACTCAAATCTATGAGGTGTTAGTTGGAAGATTGAAGAGCACTGCTGATATGGTTGTGGAAATTTTTTAGCATGTAATTCTAGTGGACTACCAAATTCTTGATTCCTTTCTTAACGAGGGTCAGGATGCTAAGCTGAATGATTTATTTGGATTATGGGGTGTCTCTGATGTGAAAGAGGCATTTATAATACACAGATTCTTAATGCTGTAGTCCCAACTACAAGAAAAGTTGTATATAGATGCTGAGCCTCTGGTAAGTTCATTTCATTCATTTAGAGTTGTTATGGGTGCTGTATCTATCCTTTTCCATTGCAATCGTCAAGGTGCTTGCTCATTACAACATTGAATGTTGGCTAGAAATGAATGACAGTCTATGAAGAATATACTTCCACAGATGGTGTATCTACGTCCAACATGGCTATGTGAGAATCATCTTGAACATGCAAAGACATGCTAGGTGCATGTTTGGGAGCTTGTGAGGGTTACCATTTGATTTTGCATAATTGTTAAGCTTTTAAAGTTGCTTGATATTATGAGAAATGTTAGATTGTAATTATTTTTTCCCCCTACTTGTGTTTGAAACTATTAAAGCATCATAAGGCGTCTTTGGTTGCGATTCTGAAAATGCATTCACATTATAATTTTTTTTTAATTTTAAAATGAATAAGGATTATATTTGGGGGGTGAACTGCAAAAAATGGACTTGATAAGCATGATTAAAACAACTTCTGAAATTGGAAAATAGAAAATTGATGATAAAAAAATTTGGGGTTAGATGATTAAGGGAAAAAACCAATCTAGAGAGAGAGAGGTTTAGATTTGCCAGCAAAGTAGTCTAGGATCTAGGATTAATTTGGTGTTTTAAATAAGAAAGCATTCATTTTCAAAAGCTGTATTTGTTTATTTTCAGAAAGCTTTTTTGTTCTCTTTTTTAATTTATAATTTCACATTTGAAAAGTATCGTGCCAGATATTTTTTAAGCCCCATTTTTTTTGGTTGGCAATTAGAAACAAAAAAAGAATTTTCTATTAGACATGTACTAATTTTCTACTCTTTAGGATGATTGAAACTTATTGGTATAATGCTATATGTTGTTTTTGTGCTCATATAGTACCGTTGTGGTTAGACTTGACCATTGGGCGGGTTCCAAAGGGTGGGGGTACAACTTGGCCTTAACAAAAATAGCTCAAGCTGTATCAGACCAGAATAGCCCCACATTTATCTTCCAAGGCCACTTATGGGTTTCTAGAAATAAAGTATGGGTTTCTAGAAATAAAGTAATAGGTGAGCTTGGGTTTGTAGTGTTAGAAAGATCCCAAGCCCACTTCAGTTTTTTGGGCCAAAATTTATGGGCCCAAGTATGTCCAAAAGCCTTAATGGTCCCACCTAACAATGCCAAATAGCAGATTGATTGGGCAACTCAACCTGGCCATAAATCTAGTGTAGTGCCAAAATATGGTGGGTGTTATTTTTTATTTTTATTTTTTAAATCCATAGAATGCTCTCTTTTTGTTCACTCTTGGCAACCAACATAACACCCGGACCACAAATTTTGTGTTTGTTTCCAATATGGCGTTAGTTTGCTTTTTATAAACAAATAGGTTTTCGACCTATGAAACCTTGGGCTTAATTTTTATCAATGCTGAATTCATAATTTCCTGGGATCAATAGTTTTATAATGCCAAATGATTAATTTGCTAGCAAAGTTTATGTTTGTGTAAGACATTATATTTTCATGCTCCAGTCATATTGCATCCTATTATTTAAAAATTTTTTATATCCTTATATTGTGCACATCATTTCATTGCAGTTTGGATTACTGTAAATTAGATTTAAAGTATGTTTGGGAATTGCTTGCCTAGTTTCAATTGTATTACCTGTAAGTTGTATTCCATGTGATATGGAGCAAGGGATTTGATTCCTGCTATTGTACTCAATTATGTGTTAGCTGCTTGCAGGATCAGTTTGATACCATAGACTTGTCTCACAATGAGATTGTTAAGCTTGAAAACTTCCCTTATCTAAGTCGACTAGGCACTCTGATACTGAACAGCAATAGAATTACTCGCATTAATCCGAATATTGGAGGTATGACCTTCTAGCTAATGATTATTCCCTCCCCGAACAAAGTTATGACCAAATTAGTTCTTTGGCGGGTCTGCCATAATATTGTTTTGTTGTTTTAATGTGCAGAGTTCTTGCCAAAGCTGCATACGTTAGTTTTGACAAACAACCGACTTGTTAATTTGGTTGAGATTGATCCTCTTGCATCTCTTCCAAAGCTTCAGTTCCTTAGCTTGTTGGATAATAATGTTACTAAGAAGCCAAATTATCGCCTATATGTTATATACAGGCTGGAGCAGCTACGGTTGTTGGACTTTAGGAAAGTGAAGCATAAGGTGCGACTTTTCTTTTTCGGGGGTGGGGATGGGAAGGAGAACCTTTTTTTTTTTAAATTATAAAGTGTGGTTCTTAGAGATAATTGCCACTAATTTTAGTGGCTGCCTTTATCACCACCCTGTGTTGGGTTGTAAACAAGTAGAATCATTTGTGAACAGGTTTGGATTATTCAATAATACATTGGCTTAAGCTTGCTTATGAAGTGAAAAAGCCTAATTTACTTTCAAATTAGCATCTTGATATGATTATTATCCTTCTTAATCATAGCAAATGATATAACATTAAATGGAGAAAAAAGGTATAACCTGGAGAATAAGGAATCCTTGTAAAGAAAAGAAATTGGTAACAAGAAGCAAAAGAAAAGAAAACACTAGACCAACAAAGTTCTCCAATCCCATTTAAAACCAATGCCTTCAAAGAAATTTGAACCTTATTATCAAATGGGCCAAACTTGAACACTTGATACCTTGACAGCTTTAGGGACATAACTTGTTTAGTGGCTTGATTAGTCATAGAAATTATTTTTGGAATATTTTATGTATGAAGTGGCTTTTTTAATCCTCCTTGTTGATTTACTCCCATCTCGTAATTGCATTTGTTTGTCCTTGACATATTATAATGGAGGATGGCTTGAACTTATGAATTCGTTTGCGGCTTGCTGCATTTTGGAATGCGTAGGTGATGAGATCTTGCTTGTTTTCTGGACACTACAAGGCCTATGAAATATCCCAAAGAGCCTTCTGCACATCATAATACTCTAGAGACTTGACTTCAATAAGTCTTCTCATGTATGATGAGTCATTAGGATTAATCCTGATGGGAATCAAAGACCATATAAAGGGTAGTTTGCTTTGTGTAGAAACTTTACTTTTCAAATAGGATTGACATAGGGTTTCTTCAAAGAAGACTATAGAATTATATTCATTTGGGAACAGACTGGAGAAGAAGCCGATGGAGTCTAAATAGGTATGGAGAAGCAAGAGTTTAGGGAGAAATCAAAGTCAGGATTTCAGAGGGAGAACATGTTGCTTAAGAGAGAACTTGACTCAATAATCCTAATAATCGGTGGTCAATGTCCTTTACATTAACCCTAAGGCATATATTTATTGACACAAGTCCTAACAAATTTGATGAATAAATAATCAAAATCTAGTGTCTGGATGGAGTATAAAACTAAATAAATCTCAAAATTTTAATAGAATCAAAATAGGAAAAATTACACAAGTTCTTAACATATGGGTACAAAGTCGTTCAAGAGTTATGATTTAGTAACAAATCTATCTTTGGATTCTTCTTCCTCTACATGTCCCACCATTAGTTATTTACATGGCAAGAGAAATCTAATGCCATAAAGGTTAGGAGCACATTGGACTTGTAATATAGGCACACATTGATTATGGTATGCTTGGATCCAAATGAATTCTACAATTTTTGTGGAGTTTATTTCCAAATCTAAGTTTTAAAGCCCAAACCGCAAAACAAAAAAAAAAAAAAAGGAAAAAGAAGTATGGAATTCATTCCAACTCCATAGAAATAAAGGATTGCTAAATCAACAAAAAATGTGGAATTTGCAAATGAAATCCACTAGAGTTTGTGGGGGTCCTTCTAGCTTTGCTTTTGAATGACAATTGTATCCCAATTACCAAAGAGAGGGAAATCTAAGGGTAATTTCATACATAACAATATTTAATATTGAATTCCACGGTTTATTTTCTAGTTCCAAGCATAGGAATTCAATTGAATTCCAGTTTATTTTCTGGTTCCACAATTCAGGTGATTTCATTTGAATTGAACTCATTTTTCATTTGGTTCCAAGCAGGGAGTTAGAATTATTAGTAGTTACCCAAAATTTCCATTAGATAATGAAATCATTATTGTTTAAAAAAAATGTCATATCTGTAATACAATCTTTATTATGCATGAACATGGGGTCATGTCACACTTCTTTTTGATTTGAAAATCAATGCAAAATCATTACAATTTTGTATGAGTATAATTGTTGTTGAATTATCTAAATATGAGCAGAAGGCTCTCTAAGGATGGGATTATTACTAAAAGATGATGTGCAGAATGATTTTGTTATCCTTACAAACATTAAGGATGTTTGTGAAATCAAGCCCAAATGTTAAAGGTTGTAATTTTCTCATCAAAATAAATTCTAGTAAAAACATCCTAAATCCTCTGTTTTTCTGCCACTTTATATATTAGACAGAAAAGAGGCAATAGAAAAGGATAGAGAGAGATGGGTAAGATAACGAGAAGAAAAAAAAATCATGAAGAGAATAGAGAGGCAAGTTTTCTGAGCAAAGCCCTCAAATCTGAACTAACAGCCTCCAGGAACGCCCTTTAAATAGTCCAGTTGCCGAAGAAGTAAGTTTTCAGTTGTATAAGAAAGGTATAGGAAGGAATTCCTTTTAAAGATCTATAACTAAATTGTTGTATTATAGCCATCTCAGCACATCTCCTATGAATTTGGACATGCTTATTAACATCTAACTTTTCAATAGCAAACAAATACTTCAGGTTCCTTTTTGAGAACACTGACATTCTCTTTATACACCATAGATTTTTCCAAAACTCCCAGGGAATGAACAGTTACCTGATTCAATACTCTGATGAGATTGGAGCATTCTTAATTGCAGTTTTGTAAATTTAGTACCTGTACCTTATGGAGTGCTAACAAGGTTCAATTTTCTTATGTTATTTTGCTTTTTATGAGGATAGGAGCGCTTGGAGGCCGAAAAACTCTATGCTTCAAAAGAGGCTCTTGAAGAGGTTAAAGCTGAACCTGCTAAGACATTCATCCCTGGTGAGTCTCCAAAAGTCCAAGAGGCTCCAAAAGAAGACAAAGTGCCAAAAGTCGTTGCCCCTACACCGGAACAAATAATTGCAATTAAGGTATCACTTGCAATAAAAAGGTCCTTTTTTCAAGTTAAGTTCTTTGACAACACTTGAATTACACAGTTGAATGGCACTACAGAATTCATGCTTAGTCAAACAATATATGGCTTAGGGCATGGTATCAACTCAATGACTACACTTTTTGCCTTTCGACTTGCTATAGCAAAGTTTTGCTTTGCTTGCAGTTGAGGCAAAAGTAAAAGATCTTATCTTTGATAAGAAAGAAGAAAATACAGTTCTTGTTTTGGAAGCGTAAGAGGAAAATGCATAGCATCCTTTTAATAACTGTATGACCAAATTGCTTAACTGATGCAAGGTCCACTATGTAAACATGCCTTTATTTTACTAAATTTACCGTGGTAGAGTTTAGAGATCGTTTGCCGGCCTTTAGATTTTCAGGGCCCTAGCAAAGGTTCCATTCTTTTGGTAGGGCTCACACAGGGCTAGTTCTTATCACCACATTCTAGCTATTTCGTTAATTGTCACTCAAAAAAGTGGCTTTCTTCAACTTGTGTTCTTAGTTCTTGCCATTTGGTTCTCTAAACTCTTGAAAAATGAGCTGTGATGAATTTCACACACACACACACACACACACACACAGATATCTATATATGTTTGTATGCATGATATATGTAACAGGGAAATATCGGAAAATATCTTGATAAGGAAAGAGCACCATACCAGTGATGTAATGAGCAGTGACCAGTGATTTTGCTAAGGGTGGTAAGGGGTTGTCAATTGCTTTGATACAGAAGTGGTGGAACTAGGGGAGAGGCTAGAAAGAAAAAGAGAGTCTGATCAAAAATGAAAAGGGAGAACCAAAGAGAAACTAGAAGGGTTCTTCTCTCAATCAATTGTCAAAATCTGCTTTGATTACAATACCTGTATGTAGGGAGAAAATCATAACCACACATGGGACTAATCAATTTTGTGATGCTCTGAAATGCTAATATGGATGGGGAGTGCAGATAAGTTACCGTGGGTGGCTTCAAGAAATTTTAGGTCATGGACTTTTCTTTTCTTTTCTTCCTTTAAAGAAAACAAGCCATATATAAAGAACAACTGGATGTTGTTGGAACTATGCTAACTACCGAGTCAACAAAAATGCCATGAACAAGCAACATCCTTGAGAAAATATGAAATTAATAGAGCTCAAGTCTTTAGCTAGAAATCGACAAAACACCTGAGGGTTTTTCAACCTCTAAGAAATTCTCTTATTTCTTTTCCTCTACACTAACCAAGACACGGTGAGAGGAATCAAATGACATTTTTTTCTTCACTATATCACTCCTCGTCCCCCTCCATGCTCACAACTTACGTTAGATAGATTTTGCGGGCACAGAGTGTGAAGCAAGGAGAGGACTAAGTTCCAAGTGACTGTAGTCCAGTCATAATGGAGGAGATGATCCATAGTTTCTGCCTGTTTTGTACAAAGAGTACACTGATTCAGCACCAAAGACCCCCATTTTTGCAAGTTATCTTGCATTATCCTACACCAAGCTAACTCCGGAGCCAAAAATAAAAAAATGCAGCCTTCAAAGGAGTACTAAATTTTCGCACAGCTTTCTAAAGGAAGATAGAAATATTTTCCCCTCTGTTAGGACAGATAAATGCTATAACTATAAACTCTTCATCTAACCTTGAGAGGTCTCAATACTGGTGCATACAACCATTATGCACCTCCACATCCTTGAGATTCTCCAAAGAAATTGAAGAAGCTTTGTAGCTCCCACTCTGATTTCAATTAAAGGACTGTTCGCAAATGAATCAAAATTTAGAGGGTTTTTCTTTCAATATATATTTTACCCAAAACATACATGAATGTATATTTTTATAATATGTAGCTTGACTTGGTTGAGTTTCCAAACATGCCAACCCAATCCCAACCTAGTTTACCTTCATGTTGGAAAAACTCAACCCTAACACTACAATTAATGGCTAGCCTGAATCCTATAAAACTTAGCGGGGTTGGGCTCAGCTCATCCAAGTTGCACCTATTTATTTCAGGTATACCACAGGGTCAAAAGCCCCTCCCTCACTTTACCTTTCTTTCCTTGCCATCCTTAACTAGCAAGGTTCCAACTTTACAAGTTGAATTCTACTGGTCAATATCTCAAATTCAGACTGTTGACCTTCAGCACATTCGAGAAATATTGCACCATACAAAGTATAGCTTCTATAGCATTAAGTTACCGATGGGTTTTGTTTTTCATTTCTATTAATGTTATTTTTGTCTATATGTAATTCGAAAGGTATTATGAAAAATGTGTAGATTGGGATAAATGTGTTGAAAAACAATTACAAGAGTAAGATCCAAAGCGATCAATGTTTTAAACTCTCTCGTCAAAAATATTTATGGGCAGGAGCTTGTCTATTAAAGCAGTGTGTGTTGTTAGGGGAATTCAGATTTGTAAGTAGATTTCTATGAATAATATCCAGTGCACAAAGACTTGTTTGTATAACTATTTTAAAATAAGAAAACCGAGCTATCCAAAACCACTTTCTACTCGATAGGGGAATCTGAATGGAGTTCCCGCTTTGCTAATACTTAAAACTACACTTTAGCCATGCTTGAACATGGCAATTACTCATACATTCAGCTTATTGGAAATGCTTCCTTGTTGTCCAATGTAATAGGTTAATGCAAATGCAGTCAGCTTGTATGCTTAAATTTAATGTAGCTTGATGCAGCTATATATGGCTTGTCTGCTTGGATTATTATGCTATACAATCAATTGTTATACTGAAAAATGGTAAAAGAAAAAGGGAAGACCAAAGAAAATAAAAATAGAAAGAAAAGGTGATGTAGCATTTGTAATTGGAATTATGTTTTAGAAGATGGATTGTGTGCCTCTAACTTGGCTTCTGTATTTGCAGGCTGCCATTGTGAACTCCCAAACACTAGAAGAGGTTGCGAGGCTTGAGAAGGTGCTCTCTTGTACATGGCTTGATTTGATCAAAAGATTGCCATTCATATGATTTCTGATTTTAAATAGTTCTAAATTCCTAGGCATTTTTTTCACTCTACAATTTTACTTTTAATAATTTTCAGTTTCTTGCTTTTGACAAGAATTTTTCTAATATACATTTTTCATCTAAACCTGTTAGCTTCTTTCTTTGCCTTTTCATTTCAATTTATTTTCTTTGGCTATCTGGGCATGATGAGGTGATCATTACCCCGTTGGTTGTATATGTGATGTTTAGGCATTGAAGTCGGGCCATCTTCCTGCTGATCTGAAGTTTGGTGATAATGATGCAATGGCGAAGGACAGTTATATGGAAGAAGACAAAATAGAAGGCGGAGATAAGTCTAATGTAGAATCAAAAGATGCGGCCGATGGAGAGAAGAATATGGATACCGAAATGACAGAACAGGTATTGGAAATTTCTTATGATGGTTGCTTCAGATTATTTCATTTCAGTAGTGTGTTTCTCTCGTGCTGCTTATCTGCCACCTGTTGATATTCTATTTTATATTGGTGGAGTTCTCTGTTTGATCTCTTCATCATTTCCTTTTTAGGCCTATTACCCTAACCTTCTTTCACTACTAACAAAAATCCTTATCATGTTTCAGTTTTTTGAGTTGAGTGAAAATTAGTATTTGGACCCACCTTATATCTGTGGGATAGAAACACTGCAATTGCATTGCTAGGACATGCTAGGAAGTATTTGGGGAGCTTTTATTTTTGGGTTGAAAAAGCAAGAGAGTAAGCCCATATGCGGCTAGTACCTAATTTTTGAAGAGGTGGTATATAGATCCTTGGAATTTGACTAATATTCCCTGGGCCTTGGTGCAAGTAAGGTGCTCCATTCTTAGCCCAAGGCTCATCATTCCAGCAGATGTGGCAATTGTTGACCTGGACATGATACCATCTTGAATCAGGGTGAGTCTGGATTTTTCATAGTCAAACCTGTTTGGACCCGAAAAGGGGGTTTCAGGTTTTGGATAACCTGACCAGACCCCCCAAAAACCTCTGCTCTAGGGAAAAAGAACAAAGGAAAGCAGCATCGAACACAAAGTGGCAAAGGAAAGCCTAGTTATTAGTTCTTCACTTTGCTGGGATGGAAGTGGCAAAACGAACAAGTAAATCAAGATTAATAGTCATGGCTGATTTTGTTGCTTTAAAAGTGATATAGTTGCGCAAATCAAGATTTGAGCATTATTTGAACTATTAAATTTATGATTGTGATTTGTGATGATCATTGGTTAAAATTTTATCTTAATAAAAGTTTCACTTTTATGTAAAAGACACTAAAGTATAACCAAAAACCCGAGCACTCTAGGTTAGGTTTTGGTGTATGTTGACCTGAATTGAAGGACCCAAGACCTGACCAAACTCAACCAGACCTGTTTGCCTCCACTTCATTCCAACTTGCAAAAAAATCTCTCTTTGTTTGCAATGTAAGGTAGCATACACCTAATTTTCTCAAACTTACAAGAGTGGTTGGCTCATGCACTCAAATAGAGCTTATTGACTCATGGTTTTGTTTGGAGGGAGTTAAAGTATATGGAATGTCCTGAAATGTAATCAGGGCTTTAGGAAACATGATGTCAGCTTTGCTTTTGAAGCTGGAAGAAAGAACACATGTATAATTTATAATTAACTAGAAGAAGCCATATACGGTCCTTTGATACCCATAAATGTTAAGATGAGAAATCAATGAATGAGAATTTAGTAGAGGCATCATCTAAAACTGCAATGGTAGAGTATGATGATTTAACGGGAACGAGGAAGACATTTCTGATGCAGTCCCCAACTGAATGCCTTTTTTTTTAGTGGGTCCCACTGATTCCAGTGGAGTTCAATCGTAAATTCTTCCAAAAATGAGAGGACTTGAACTTCTTCCTTTTAAAGGGTTTGAATCGACATGAAAGCATGTAGAATTCAATAGAAATCCTCAGAAGTGTGGCGTTGATTCCAAACACAACATGGGAAGGAGCCAATAGAATAAATTTTTCTAACAAGTAATGTACCTAGGAGTTTAATTACAAAGAGACGCAAAAAAAACCAATAAAACTTGAGAAATTTGGAAATTTTCCTGGTTCAAAGAGGGTTATTATGGTGGAAACATTACTGCTATCAAGACCACTATATGAACAAGAGAAGAGTATAAAATGTATTGGATTTTGTTGTAAAAAAAAAATTGTAGAAAAGGTATTACTTTAGATAAAGCCTTCAAACAGAGTGGAGTAAAAGGGTGAGATTTATGGCTAAGCTTAGTTAAGTAGGGATCATAGGGCTTTGTTGCGTAGATATCTCTCTTTTTTCGTGGCTTAGCAGTCGATATGTCAATATTGTTAGGACTGGGGGTGGCTTCAAGCCGTGTTGCAATACCACCTTCCTTAAGGTTTATTTCGCGCTGACCACTTGATAAGTAACAGGTACTGCAAATAACGTCTATGATACAATGAAACTCAAATGTTTAATTTTGTTTTGCACTAACAAAATTAAACTGCTGGGCAATCCCGAGAAAATTGCAGAATTATCTCGCTCCTTTAATATTTTCTACAGTAAAATACTGCACCAGAGTTTTTGGAAAGGTAAAGAATTATGTGAATTGCGTATCTTGTTTCTCTAACAGACCCACCTTGTATAGATTTGTATCTATTTCAAAGGCCATTATTTTTAACATCCGTTTGGAGGTACAACCTACTGAAATTAACTATCGGATTGGCACCATTTAGAATTTGGTGCCTTTTCAACAAGTTAGAACATTCTATTATTATTTGGTGTTTTCAGTGTTTAATATTCCGGAGATCCAAACTATACTATTTAATATTCAATAGATTAAAGGATGGTTTTGTTTTTCACTCATCCAAACCAGTATAATCTGAATTCTACCACTCGCAACCAATTGTCGAAGTGCCAAGTATTTACACACACACATAGTTAATATATATAGTTAATATATATATATATATATATATATTATAATACAACCAACTTGGCATAGCACCTGTTTGGACCTTTTAGCTTTGCTCCAAAGACCAATACTTATGTGCAATTCCCAATCTTTCCAATTTCTCTATGTGGGCCAAATGGCCCCTCCATTTTGAAAATACTCCAACAGATACCAGTAATGTTCCTTTTAGTTTCTTAATATCTAATGGCCAATGTTTATACTATTGCAAGCATAATTTTATTTTGCACCGTTGATGATGGCTGTTAAAACGGGCGACCATGAATTTTTCTTGTAATGCTCATTAGTAGATTGACAATCCTTGTGCTTTGCTGAGTTGCAGGCCTCAGAAGGTGCAGCGAAGGATTGAATCTTCTGGAGCCCTTGTTAACTTGTGAATCAATGTAACCAGCCACTGTTGGAAATCTTATATATTTCAAGTACCTTGCAATCCCATAACACTTTTTTCGAAAGAAGCTTCTGGTTTGTAAAAGAAGGGGTGCATGTGGGGAGATTTGTTTGCATAATTTTGGGAGTTTCTGCGGGCAGCTTGGTGTTAAACCCTGTTAGCTGGTGCATACTTGGCTTAACAAGTACAATGTTCATCTCTCCGCAAAATGAGACAACAAACTTTTGAATCTACGAGTGCCAGAGCGAGCTCTCTTGTTTGGCCTAACCAGCTTGAGCGAACTTGTGACGGTTTCTATTCTGCCCTCAGCCATAGCAGTAAATTTTAGTGCATGTGGTTAGATATGATTTGTAGGAATTGTTTTGAAGATTCCAAATCTCTGTCTCTGCTTTCTTATATGGATAAAGCAAGAACAAAATTTTAGGAGATTTTATGTTTTGCTTTAATTACTGAGAAAAGGATTGAATTCTAACCTTTTTCTTTCTTTTTTTGGGCTATTAATATGTTTTAATTTGGATTTCTTTTAGGGTTTAAATCTGTTAGTTTACTTTGTTATTTGTGGTGATCCCTCTATTGCTCAAGTTTGCATGAATTAAAATAATAATAATAAAAATAATTTCATATTTATATTTTTTTCATCCTTTCTATTTGTGTTAGGTAAAAAGAAAAAAAAAATTCTCACAAATATTTACATGAAAGAGACCATACATTTGCCTTGAGAGTTTTTATGTTGAATTTGATTAATAGAATAGAATGCGTATTTGTACGAAGGGTGGATGTTATGGTTAGACATGAGCATGAGCCGGTTGGATTAGGTTTAATCCGTTCTGTCCTTAAGGGGACAGTTTAGTAGTACAAATCTCTTCTCTTTAACTCGGTAATTTTAGGTTTAAATCCTTCTAAAAAAAAAAAAGGTTTAACCCGTTCTCACAGGGTGAGGGAAAATTTTGGGCTTGCGCCCAACAGGAAGGTCGGGCATGGGGATTGGGCTTCAGTTTGTGTCTAAACAAGGTCGGGCTGGGCTGAGTCTTCTTAACTAAGCTATTGTTTAGGCCGTTTGACCTGTTTTTTTTTTTTTTTTTGGGTAATGAAAAGCGAAGAACAAAGACAAACAACAAAAGAAAAACAAGAAAATCGAAACCTCAGCAGCACCGCGAAGAACAGGAAGCTCAAGCTTCATTAGGAAACCTCGCGAGGGGAGGACTGGTCTTCTTTCTTCTTCTGGCCCACTGAACTCCCAAAGCGTCGAACGCCAGGAGGGGGAGCACTTCAGGCAGAGGAATACCAGATTCCACGAGTTCAGGTTGGATAGTCTTACCAAGCTCGGCTAGTTTGTCAGCACTCCTATTGGCTTCTCTATAGATATGAGCAATGTTAGATATGAACAAATCCTTCATAAGATCTTTGCAGTCCTAAATTACATTCCACCAAGGATGATTCTCGCCCACTTCCCCATTCGCTGCAGAGGTGACCTTAAATGAGTCGCATTCTACCTCCAAATCCCAGTACATTAGGACTTTAGCTATCTTAAGACCCTCTCTCAGTGCCCACAACTCTGCCAAGTCAACCCCTGCAGCACCCACATTGGCCCAAAATCCATGGAGCCATTCACCTCTCCTATCTCTGAACAGGCCACCTGCACTAGCGCGAACACCCTCTAGACTAGCTCCAACATCAACATTCAATTTGATCCTCCCTTCAGCAGGCTTAGACCAGACTACCGGGATCGCCTCCTCTCCATCCTTTCTGCTGGGTAATCTGGTCGCGATGGCAGAGGTCATACTACGGGCCCTTATGGCGACTTGCTACGGTGGCTCAATTATGTTTTGGAATGAACCGCAGCACCTAGATTTCCATATGACCCACACTATTATCGCAAAAGCTATTTCTTCCTTCTCTAGACTGAGATTATACTTTCTTGAGGTTCCCTTCTTAAGCCACACCTTCCGAGCATCACTCCAGAAGCTACTCTCAGAATCGATATTCTGTAGCAGCTGCCCTTAGATACTTGAAGCGTGAGAGCAGTCCCTCACTGCATGTTCAAAAGTTTCCTCTTCCTTCTTGCAAAGATCACAAACATCCTCATCTAGCACTTTTCTTCTCCTGAGCTCTGATTTGGTCAGCACTTTGCCCTTAGCAGCCAGCCACATGAAAATTTTCACTCTCTTTGGCCCTTTCATTCTCCAAATCCAACTCCAGTCTTCTCCACTCTGCTGCTGAGAAGACACATTCTTCTTCTGTAACCAGTAAGCGAACGCCACAGAGAACTCACCATCAGCTCCCTCCTTCCACACTATGGAATCGTGTTTGGTTCTGTCTTTGGGGATAGGAAGAGCTCTAATTTCTTCCACCTTGTTACTAGGGAGGATAGTAGCTAGATCATCAACCTTCCACCTGCCTTCTTCATCCCAAAGCTGGTTTACCTTAGTTGCAGCACCACAATTCTCCTGCAGAATAATCGCTTCACTCACCAGGGCTTCATTGCCAATCCAACGATCATACCAAAAACTTACAGAATTGTCATATCTAATTCTCCAACTCATACCCCTTCTAAGGCAATCTCTACCGGCACAGATGCCCCTCCAAACAACAGAGGAATTGCTTCTTCTCTTGTGCTCCAGGAGGCCCTCTCCTCTGGAGCTTTGTACGGAAATAACATTTTTAAAATAAATAATTTTTAAAACAACACCGTTTGAAAACTAATTATAAATCTAACATACCTATGTCGTGACTTCAAGTCACGACATGCACTGTTCATCAATGTCGTGACTTGAAGTCACGACATAAGGTGAGGAGATACCCATGTCGTGAGTTCAACTCACGACATGCATCTGGTCATTCCTCACAACAATTTGCACATTATATGCAGTCCAAATTTACAAAACAACTAAAAACATCACAAACTCCGAAAATGACCAAATCAACCATTATACTATCTAAATTTACAAACACAACAGAAACACCACAAATTCCGATAGTGACCAAATCAACCATTCTGTTATCTAAATTTACATCAGAACACAAACACTAAAATACAATACAAACACCACAAACTCTAATAGTGACCAAATCAACCAATTTTGGACGTCATAACCAGATTTCATATGGAATACTGTCCAAATATCAAAACTGATAAGCAACAAATTCCAAAAACCAAATCGTACAAAAAGAAGTACAATGAACAGACTAAAGAAATAAATTTAATTTTATTAAATTTAACAGAAGTTACAATTTACAAAAAAGAGAAATCAATGTCGTCGTCTTCTTCTAGTGTACAGTCTAAGACCTATAGCTACTGTACTGCCTATAGAGTTATCACGAGATACTAATCCCATATCATCTATCTGTGTGATTTGGGAGGGGCCTACATCCTACTGGTGGGGATCAGAGAAAACAGGCGGGGACACATGGTACACCAGTGGTGCATCATCTGTCACACCCTGTGTCAGTCCGTCATCCATAAAGCTATGGGGACGAACTTCCCTCTGAGGAGCCCCCGGAGTGAAAACCTGAGAGATGTCATCAAACACTGGCGTGTAGAAATCTGAAGACTCACCGAACATAGTAGAAGGTCCTGCAACATACTCAACCTGCTGTGACGGTGGCGTTGACGCATGTTCGGACGAGCGTCGAGGTCTTGTATGCTGTCCTCTCCCTTGGCGTCGTCCACGTGCTCGGCCTGCATCACCAACGTTTGCCCCATCTGTCTCGGGGCGATCACTGAAAAGACATGTCATATCATCTACTAGAACCGAGATAGCCGACTCAGCAAGGCAACGAACGTCGGCACCAGGATTGTCTCGTATCTCGTGCAAAGTGTCCCACTACAAACAATAATGTGAAAATTAATTAAAACAACAAATTAAATTATTTAATTAAGAATGAAAAGAAAGTAGTAGAGGGAAACTTACGACGTAAGTCAAAGAAGCTCCCCAATGACCGACAAATCTGCGGGAGATGGAACGAAACCAGATCGAATAGTGAGGATCGAGCGCAGGTCCAAAGGAGGTATCTAGCGGAACTACATGGTCGTGTTGGTGATTCCAAAGATCTATGTACACTGCATGCACTGCCGACCAATCAACCTCTATAGTACCCCGCGTGCTCGTGTCGTGGAGTCTGTCCTCGGTGTCACAGGCACCCGGAACGTACTGCAAACCTCCAAACTGTCGTAACACCCTATCTGGAAAGTGCCACTCCACGATACTAAAACAAATCAAAGGGACCCGTGCGTGCCAAATATCCCTCCCCCTGCGACAGCAGGCGGGGAGGGATGACAATACATCATCCGAGTACGGGACCCAAATGACCTGATCGACCGTCTGCCTGTCGAGTGCCTCCCTATAAACAGAAACTACGTGTGTAGGGAATATAGTGACATCAAACTGAGCGTGCCACCGCAAGCCAAGTGGTCCATCCCCATGTACGTGTAAACCTCGTCGAATAGGAGCCATATACGGAAATCGCTCCCACCCCAAATTTGTAACAAAACTAGGGCCCCCTCAATCTCACGTGCATGTGCATACGCGGCTATACAAAGCTGTCTGTATAGATATGCCAAACAAGCAGATCCCCAACTAAATCTACCTGACAACTCTAAATCTTCTAAACATAATAAAAACTGTAAATGTACAAAAGTTTCTGTTTTATCAGAAAACAGGACATCCTCTATCAAAAGTAAAATATACGCCCGTGTCCACCGTAAAATTGCTATATTATCAACACCATCGGGCAAATCATCAAAAACCTCAGACATCCACGGCATGCTCAAACTGTATCCTCTAATGGCAGACCGTGGTGACCTAACACCTAAAAGTCTCTCACATACATACATCATCCCATACCACTCCCGTCGTCCTACAAACGAGGGGATGGTCATCCACAGGTAACCCTAACAAAACCTCAATATCCTGAAGGGTAATAGTGATCTCACCATGGGAAAGGTGAAAAGTATGCGTCTCTGGCCTCTATCGCTCGACCAGAGCAGTGATAAAATGCCAATCAAATTGAATGAAGCGAAGTCGAGCAATGCCCAAAAATCTGGAGTGCTTCAAAAGAGGAAGGACTCTCTCGTCGATGTGACGGTGGTCCCAACGGCGTAACACGGCCTCGCGTCGACGGCAAGTCAGCATAACCGTCGTGCCGACTCCCTCCCAAAGGTGAGAAGAACGGTGTCGCTGCTGTAACCGGAGCACACTCGGATCAGAAGGGCCTGGATCCATCTGTAAAATAAAGAAAGAAAAATTAACACATTAGATTACAAATACGCAATGCAAAAAATAAATTACATTTCAATGTCATAACAAATAGAAATACACATTTAGCAGACATGAATGTCATAACACATAGAATTACACATTTAACAGACATAAATGTTATAACACATTATAACTGAACATACCAAAAGTCAAATATACGAAAAACAAATACATTAGGTCTGTTGTAATAAGAAATACATAATTTTCAACGCGATATGGTTGGGCAATTTCTTCGGTTGTGACCTTGTCTCCCACAAATACCACATTTCATTTGTGTTGTGCATCTTCTCCGATTATAACTCTCGACACTACAACTGCCGCACGATACCCGCGAAGATGATTCTCGGATATTCATCTCATTATGATATCGAGATGACTTAGGTCTCCCACTCTCACGTCTTAGTGATACGTCCGGAATGATAGTTGGGTACGATCCGATTGGCCATCCAGATCTATCTCCTACCGGTGAAAAATATAACTCGTACACTTTAAGTTGATGTTGCCACGTATACCATTTTCCGACAATCATATGAACATCCATCATGGTCCGTGATAGTGCAGCGATTGCATGCGAGCAAGGTATTCTATACGTTTGCCATTTCCCACAAGTGCAATGTTCATTATTGACGTCGACGATCTGTTTATTTCCTACCTTGTGGCCATACTGTGCTTGTCTATGACCTGTTTTTATCTTGAAAATCTCATTCTCCCTACTAAAAGAGACAACCGTATGAAGGTTAGCGGTGTTCATCCACCTTCCTAACATGGCATTTGCATACTTCGTATACCGCTCTTCTCTTGCAATCCCCGCTTTCGCCTCAGCGATTCTACTTTCAAAATAGTTAACCGTATTATAAAATGTCTTTAGTACCAAAGCAGAAACGGGGAGATTCCTTGCACCTTTTAGCACGGCATTATAACTTTCACTGATATTGGTCGTCATGTAGCCATAACGAAACCCACCATCGTGAGAGAGAGTCCATTGTTCTGGTCCAATGTTCACGAAATAATTGGGGGCATCATTTTTTATCTCCTTCATTCTTGCCATATATAGATCAAATTTCTTGCGTTGTGGTTGTAATGCAGCAATTACGGTGACTCTCTTACAAGCTTGACTTTTATGATGCGTGTTAAAGTTACTAGCGACATGCCTCATGCAAAAAGGCCAAACGACATGCGGAGGCGACCATCCAAACTCTGGACGAGCAACAATAGCTCTTATCCCTTCATGTTGATCTGAAATCAAGCATATTGGTCCCTCCCTATCTAACACAACATAGTCTCGCACGCACATTAAAAACCATGACCACGACGCTAGTGACTCTACATCCACCAATCCGAATGCCAACGGCACTATGTGATTCACACCATCCATACTACATGCAATCAACAACTTGTGCTTGTATTTCCCATACAAGTGAGTCCCATCTATACTTATTAATGGCCGACAACTTCTAAATGCCATGATACTAGGACCAAAAGCCCAAAATACAGCTTCAAACACCATTTCACCATTCGCTCGGGGCGGACCGAACTTCCATGGCACTTGTGATCCTGGATTCTTTTGCATAATTGTATCCAAAACTCTAGGCAGCTCATTGTATGATTCATCCCAATTCCCGTATACCATCTCAATCACCTTTCTTTTTGCGGCCCAAACTCGTCTTCGGAAAACTACGTACGTGGTTCTCTTCGTCTAGGAAAGAGACTTTGATACTTGGGTCTTCCCTTACATAGTTAACAAACTGTCGGGCCATCATATTTGAATCCAACTGCCTATGATCCTGCGTCAACCCAGCATTGACACATGTATGCGGTCCCTCAACAATAGTTATCACAAATGCATCAAGTAGTCTTATTTTACGTGCACGCAACCTCCACCCACAACCTTCATCCCTTTGAGTACATACCGCTGTCCAAAGTGTAGGGGTTGATCTCCCAACACGAAATTGATAGTGATTCTCCACATGAAGCATTTTTACAAAATGAATAAGTTCATATTTCAACTCAAATTTCATACCTTTCTTCACTTCATTATTAAAACTCCCACTATCGTTTGTCAATCGACAATCTTCCTCAAAAGTGACATAACCATCTCCTCTCGGTGCAGTTCGCATGAAAGGAATTGACTCATCAACTCCGTTATAGAGATATCTCCTACCACCATGAATGGGTAAAGGCTGTGAAGATGACCCAAACATCGTATGGTTTCCACAACTACGACCACTAGTACGACCAGCTTCTCTACCATCTTCTTCTTCATCGTCATCCTCTTCTTCCGCATCTTCTTCCGCCTCCTCTTCGGCCATTTCTTCTTCATCCACATCATTATCCATGTCTACTATTGCAACATCCACTCGAGATTCGATATGTGGATATTCTTCTTCATAATCGCAATCTTGTTGTACAGAGACAAACGTCCGACCATTGTATGCCTTTATATACAACTCATGACTTGTACCCATTCCCATAGCCACCGCAAACTCCATCAAGTTTAGAACGTCATCATTATCATTTATCGGTACCAATACGTACCTTACATTCCCCCTTGCATGTGTGACATAGGGCAACGATGAAATATCTCTACGTGTTGTATTGTCGAATTGATTCCAAGTCCCTTTCAGACTATGGTTACCAACTCATTAAAAGATACATCTTTTTTCACCTGAATCAACTTCGAAGGTTCACGGTCATAGCCCATCCCATTTTCACCCTTCACAATTTCACCTTTTGTGTACAATAACAATCTCACCATGTCCGTCATTTTTACTTAAAATCAAAAAACATTTTATTAATATACATTTCAAAAAAACATTTTCAGAAAATACAATTAATAAATTTAATATATTTTTCATTTAAAACCCTATAATTAATTTTACAACAAAATAACAAACAATAAACAAAATTTATCAAAAAATATTCTAATTTTATTTAACTACAATTATTAAATCTAACTAATTTTACTTTTAATACCTTTATCAAAAAAACCCTAAAACCTAATTTTATTCCAAATTAAAAAAACCCTAATTCCTAATTTCTCATTCATTTCCAACAAATATCGAAACCCTAAAACATTAATATTTAATTATATCTTTCCAAAATATAGTTAAATCAACAAATTCCATCTCAATTTAATAATGTACATCAAAATTTAATCAATTTAAACATATAAAATTTCATTTCACAAGGAACACAAACAATATTTTACCTTCGTCAAATTTCGCGTGTGGCACTTTCAAAAGTAGTGGATCGCGGTTCTCTTGCAATCCCCCAAGTTGCAGATGTCTTCGGTGTTGCAGTTCGTGCGCGCAGATGCCCAAGAACGGATTCGCCCACGGCGGAAACAGGGAGAAGCAGAATGGGGAAGAAAGAAAGAAAAAAGAGAAGGGAGAAAAGAAGGGATCGGGGGTCTTATGTTCGAGCATGTCGTGACTTGAAGTCACGACATGCCGTTTTATACATATGTCGTGACTTTAAGTCACGACATTGATGAACAGTGCATATCGTGACTTGAAATCACGACATAGGTGTGTTAAATTTGTAATTAGTTTTCAAACGGTGTTGTTTTAAAAATTATTTATTTTAAAAATGTTATTTCCGTACAAAGCTCCTCTCCTCTAAGGTATCTACTCCTTAGGATCCTCACCCATAAGGCCCCTTCTTTTCTCATGACTCTCCAACCCAACTTGGCTATCAAAGCCTCCTTTATGCTTCTCAAAAGCAGCCCTTCTCTCTTGGGCTCGTAAGGGCCGTTTGACCTATGCATAGATCTTGTTGTTGTATAGAAACGAAAATAGGTATAGAGAAATGATATTCTATAAAAATACAAAAAATAAAAACGTAGAAAAATGCGTAAATATAAATCAATTTAATTTGTATTTTTCTCTGTAAACATATTTTCTTTTAGGTTTTCCCACTAAAAAAAACAGTAAAATTTTCATAAAAAAAAAAAACTAAAAAAAAGGTAAAATTAATTTTTGTCTTTGTAAAATTAAGTCTATTAATTTTCACTCCTTAAAAAGTTTAGATAATTTAAAATTTTGTTCCTCTAAATACATTAATTTTAAATTCTCTCTTTAGAAAAAATCAAATTTAATTATCTCTTTGTAAAACTAAACAAATCAATTTTCTCTCTCTAAAAAAAATTAAAATTTTATATTTAAAAGCATTGGTTTTAAATTTTCTTTCTATAAAAAAATTTAAATCCAATTTTCCTCTTTCAAAACATATTAGTTTTAATTTTACAGTTGCTAAATATACAAATTTAGTTTTCCTCTCTCTAAAATAAAGTAAATTAATTTAATTTATTATTTTATTTTAAAAGGAGAAATGCTTTTAACTCCATAAATGAGTATACTTTTACCCCATATTTAAAAATACTTAAATTAAGTTTTATATACTAAACATGGGGAAATAAGGTAAAAGGTTATTAAATCTCCTTTTACCTTGTACCTAACACTACCCAAATGATATTTAGGTAATTCGTGTGTGCGCGCGCGCTCGGTGTTAATAGAAATAGTTGAATTTGGGAGAGTCAACTCCTAAATCAGTGTTGAAAATAATAAAAAAAAAACATAGAAGCAAGAAAAAAATATTTGCAAATTTTAGAGAGAGAGGAGAGAGAAAATTACACTTGGATTTTAGAGACGAAGGGTGCTAGGTAATATCAACGAAATGTAACATCTTTCTTTTAAAAGGTTTAATATCACACTCTCTAACTTTAATCTAAATGGATCACTGTAAGTTATAAATCAGATTACTTAAAATATGACTCGAATATCTATCGATATAATACCCAAAAAATTATATGTATATACAGAGGACATTAACATTAAAGTTTGAGTTTGGGCTGTCCGGCCCAACCTGTGATGTGACTCTAGATGCATGTTCGTGACAATCGCTAAAAGATAAACGGATCGAGATAAATTGAACTATAACTCCTCGATAGTCCACCCCCAGTCTAAGTGTAACCGTTGGTTACTAAACGGGTTATTTACTTCTTCATCAATCCATTGACCTTTATCTTGACTTTGAAAACCTACTTATTCCCAATAGTCCTTCCGCTTTCAGGCAAATCAACTAGATCCAGACTCCATTGATTCTCATCAACTCCTTCTCTTCATTTATGGTATTTAATAAACTGTCTTTGCATCTTCTGCAGAACCCTCGAGAGCCTCTTGAACCGTTTTAGATTTCTCATCATCCTTTAGAGTCACAACGAGGATCTCACCCTCAATCGAGAAGCGACGTTTAAATACGCATCCTCGATACTCTTATGAGGAGAGAAAAATCTTTACCTCTTGATGGATCGCTCCCACTGAGATCAAGATCCATAATGGATTCTTGTATCCTGCCACTGGGCTCTCCGAACCACTAGGCTCATCCATCGCATAAAGGGTAAGGTCCAAATTGATTTCTCCTCTCTTAGGGAAATCATTCTCAAGAAATGTGGTATTACGAAACTCAATCTCGATTATAATGCCGTCCGTAAGTTCCCCTCAGAACACGTATTTTCTCGAGAGCCTAACTCACCGTGTGAATGCGAGAAATCGCGGCACAACCCCATAACCTCAAGTAGTTAAGGTCAGGTTGCCTCCCTGTCCAAAGCTCAAATAGGGAACTGACTAATAGTCAATAATCTCGTAATACTTTTCTCGAAACAGAGCTCCATGTGTAGTTTAGACGAATACTTGCATCCCCGATTGGTTCTGAGAGTCTCTACTCTCAAATTTAACTGATTCTCAATCTCGCTTATAAACCTCCTAAAGCAGTCTAATGCCTTAGACTTATGCGAGATCAGATAGATGAACCAAAATGCATGTGAGCATCTATAATTATCTACACAACTCTATACTGTAAGTTATAAATCAGATTACTTAAAATATAACTCGAATATTTATCGATATAATACCCAAAAAATTATATGTATATACGGAGGACATTAACGTTAAAGTTTGAGTTTGGGCTGTCCAGCCCGACCTGAATTTTATTAGCGAAGTTTGTAAAGTGGACTTAAAACCAAACCCAACCAGAAATTCAAATAAAAAAAAAAATACAAAGAAAGCGTAAAATACAAGCCTTTGCCTAGCCTGGGCTGCCAAGTTGGTCAGGCCAAAATTGCACCCCGTCTATTGTTGGCTAATAAAATGGGATGCTATTTATTTTTCAATAAAATGTGTGTCCAAACATGGCGTCCTTGTCAAATGCAATCCTGAACATGGGGACTTGCTGACTTCTCATCCTCCATTTCATTTGGTAGATTTGGGAATTTGCAGGTGGTGATGGAAGATAGATGGTTCACAGAGGGCCAATAAGTAATGCAGGAATTTTCTGGAAGATATCATATTCCTCATCTGAATAACAATCCAACTGCAAGCGAGAGAGAGATAGAGAGAGGTGGTAACACATTCGGCCATGAGTAGAATATCCAGCATTGCTTTACAATAAACCAGCCATCCAGTATTTCAACTCTGTAGTGGTGTGGGTGGAAAATCCCCCCCCCCCAAAGAGAAAAGAGACGTACATCTTGGCGGGAAATAAATAGCCGTGTGTAGTATGTACATCTTGGTGGGCATGTCTTGCTTTAGAAAGAGTTTTTATCAAACCTTTCGCAATTTTGCAGAACCAAAACACATTCATCACTGTCAACACAGGGCACCACAAGCAGGCTGTAGAATCCCAATGGAAAAACTTGCTTTACCTGAATCAAACAAAAAACGAAAGAAATTGTAAGTAACACCACAACTGCTCTACCCTTGAATGGTTAGCGAGACAATTGACTAGACACTATCCAATGAGATCATTTGTGATGCAAAATTTTGCTAAAGTTAGTTACCCATATGCAAGAATTTTTTTCCTCTTCGAATTAGCATTACAATATGTTAATCTCTGCAAGGCGTTACACTATCCCCCTCTTTTCCCCTAGATGGAGCCACATGCCTTAGGGCCCGAAGGATACAATGAAAAGTGGCATCCTGTTAGAAATGATTAAACTTGAAGACATGGCTCGAAGGAATAGGCCACTGCACAAGCCAGCATACACCAGAGCTCAAGCCAGGGTACCATAGCTTAATGCCGCAGTACAATAAACCAGTACCAGCGCATAGTGTAACGGTTGAGCAGACGGAAGGTCCTGAGTCACCCATGCAATATCTACAATGATAAATATGTATTCATTAGGACATGAAAAGTCATGTAACCGTCCAAATAGTTCTTGGTAGTTAGTGTTAGTTAATGTTAGTTATTGGGAGTTATTAGGATTTATTAGTTATTATTATGTATTATGAGTGCTTAATGGAGAAGTAATGTAAGAGACTCTTGGACTCCCAACCCTTTCCTATAAATAGGGGAGTCCTCCTTTGTAAAGTAGGAGAAAATAGAGATAATCCATCAATGAATGAAGAGATACAATTCCTCTCTCCTATCTTTTTAGAGTGAAAGTTTAGTTATATTACTTTAATTGTTTTCTTCTCACCATGCTAACCACCTTCTGCTCCCAACAAATTGGTATCATAGCCTTGTTAAAATGGCCACCAAAAGTTCAAGTATCACCTTCCAATTTCCACAACCTACCAAGACAAATTATGATAGATGATCACTACGTATGAAGGCTATTCTTGGGTCTCATGGCTTATGGGATATTGTGGAGAAGGGTTATGAGGAAGCCATTGATGAAAGTGCACTTACAATAGCCCAACTAGATCTTTTGCAAAAAGCAAAGAAGAGAGATCAAAGTGCCCTCTCTATCATCCATCAAAGATTGGATGACTACATGTTCGAGAAAATTGCCAATGCGACCAAGGCCAAGGATGCATGGGATATCCTTAAAAACTCCATAGTAGGAGTTAATAAGGTGAAAAAGGTGAGACTCCAAACTCTACGGACTGAGTTTGAGTCACTCTTGATGAAAGAGACTGAGTCCATAATGGACTACTTTACTCGTGTGTTAACGGTAGTGAATCAAAGGAAAGGTTCGGAGAAGCGGTTGATGATGTACTAGTGGTAGAAAAGATTCTACGCTCTCACCGCAAAATTCAATCATGTAGTCGTTGCAATTGAAGAGTCTAAGGACTTAGAGGCAATGACTATCGATGAGTTGAATGGGTCCTTATTAGCCCATGAAGAGAGAATGAAGCGGAGTCAACCAGAGCCTACATAACAAGTCTTACAAGCAAAACTTTCCTTTAATCCTAAAGGAAATAGTTTAGAAAGAGGTAGAAGAATCCAAGAACGTGGTCAAGGTAGAGGAGAGCAGAATTATGCTCAATATGGTAGAAACAAAAATGTCCAAAGAGACCGCGGTAGAGGCAGAGGAAACAACCGGAGAAACAATGAGCCGAAGCGTGACAAAAGCCAAGTTGAATGCTACTCATGTGGCGAGTACGGGCACTATTCTTGGGAGTGTCAAACCAAGAGAGGTGATGCAGAGACAAATCTTGCCGAGCATAAGGAGACCGAAGGTGAAACCCTCTTGCTCTCTCTAAGGGAAGATCCTTTAGGAGAAAATGACATATGGTACCTCGATAATGCTGCAAGCAACCATATGACAGGAGATAGAAGCAAATTCATAGACTTAAACATAAAGATGATGGACTATGTCCGATTTGGTAATGACACAAAAGTTGAAATCGAGGGAAAGGGCTCAGTGATTTTGGCCTTGAAAAATAGAGGCCACAAAATATTACACAATGTTTACTATATACCCAAGATGAAGAGCAACGTCTTGAGTATTGGACAACTTTTAGAGAACGTACATAAAGTGCCTATGGAGGGTCGCTTTTTTTGGCTCCGAGACCGGAAAGATAGACTCGTTGCCAAAGTTCTCATGACAAAAAAACCGTATGTTTTTGCTCAACTTGAAGATTACAAAAGCAAAAGTTTACATGTTTGTATTCAAGATCCTTCATGGATATGGCACATGAGGTACGGACACCTCAACTTTGAAAGTCTCAAGGTTCTAAGAGAAAAAAACATGGTGAACCATGCCACTGAAATCGCATAGTCATCAATTGCTAATTAACCCTGACCTCTTCTAATGTTTCTAGCCACGAAACTCCCAAAATTACATCATCTTCACCCAAAAGAAATAGAAAACAATCGACTGTAATCACAATACAACCCAAATTTATCTGCACACCACAACATATGTCCGATAAAACTAGTTGTCTTCCATCACCATGTTTTGAACCAAAAGTCCCAATCGACGGGCAGTGTCTTCAGTTACGAAATTGTGACTAACCCCACTATCGACCATAATTATTAATTTTTCCCAACAATGATTCCCATAAATTTCATAGTCTTGGGATGAGAAATACCTCCAACTAAAAACATGGGAAGCTCAAGAGATGCAAGAGAAATGTCCAGGTGGTGTTCCAAATCATCAGCTACTGCCTCCTCTGTTGCGGCTTTGTCAGTCATAGGAGTTTCATCATCGCCCAATATTATCGCATGAAGGCTTTTGTTGGGACAGTTGTGAAGGGGGTGGTAAGGCTATTTATATTTGAAGCATAGTCCCTTGAATCACATGTCCATGAGTCTTGGTGGGACATTTGTCGGGAGCCTCTGTTGGTTGTGTTCAAACTAGGTTGTGGAGAATTTGGAGAGGAAGAAGAACGCTGAGTGATGGGGTTGTCTTTAACAAGAGGCGGGTTAAAAGAAAATTGGGTTTGGATAAATGGTTTTGGGTTAAAATGAGTGTTGGATCCCCATGGGTCAGGTTTGACCCGCTCCATTTTCTCAACCCGAGTAAGGTATGGATTTCATCTTCTTTACCCGGAAGCATCCCTGCCTGAAAAAAAAATTCTCTCTCTATTTCCCGAGCCAATTTCATGGTCTTGAAGAGAGAAAGAGGTTCGTGCAAACGGATTCGCACACAAATTTCATCTTTGGGGTCATTGAGAAAAAGACCTAGATGAATCGAAGAACTCAAACCTTTGAAAAGTGTTGCTCTGGCCACAAACTCGTCAATGTGGGCATCAACAGTCCCCGTCTGCTTCGTGGATGCCAGACCTTCAAAGGGGTTTGCAGATAGTCCCCCTCTAAAGCAATCAAAAAGCTCGGAGGTTAAATCTGACCAAGAGAGCGACTGGTTTTGAGCGAACAACCACTGAATCCAGTGAAGTGTGGGTCAATCCATGGAGACCATAGTCAACCTCAACCTGCACTTTCAGAAATTATTTTCACACCCTGATTTTACAATTTGAGCTACTGATAGAGTCCTACTAGAGAAGTTCTAGATTTACATATTTATTTGTTATCCTGCACCACTGAAATTTCAAATTGCACAAAAATATTAGTTGTCATAGAATGCCGTATATAAGTCCTTTTCATCCATTTTCACTTTTCAGTAGTCCATGAGTTAGTAAAAATAAGCTCTCTCAAATGCAAGTGGATGGTAATTTTATGCCTTTCAATGATTTCCTCTAGTGTGACTAAGCTTAGTACTAAACTTGCATATTTTGTTTCTTCTAATAAGAGACTAACAAAGGCATGTTTCTGTGAATATTCCATAGCAAGAACCTAGCTTCAGTTCACTCTTCCCTATGCTCATAGGACAATCATTAGTAGCCATCATAGAATCCAGATATTGCTTTATGCACTTTCCCAGTGTTGAAGCCCCACAACCAAAACCTTGTCCATCAACAAGATGTTTTTACCTCCTAAATTCACAGGAGTGGGCAATATAAGGGAGACTTTTGAACTATCCAACTGGTTAAGCAGCATTCCGCCAGAGTATCTACTCAAGTTCCCCCCCCACATATCATAAAAAAATAAATATAAGAGTGAGATTTGCTAATGAATTGTGGCATACATTTTACAAATTAAAATTATTTGAGTGACCTGCTTCAAACTGACTTTCAAAGCTAATTTAAAGCTAATTTTCTATAAATCTTTTAGAGGAAAGAAATCCGGCCATAATTTCTAGAATCGAAGTTCTTGCCTGCCTACTATCCAACTAGCAGCAAAGTGAGGAGCTCCAAATATGAATTGACTTCGGATAGACTTTCATATAGCTAGAAATGATCATTTCCTATTAAATTTAGGATGTGGTCCACAAGTTTAACATTGGGTTGAAGTGCTTGTAGCCTCATAGACCACCCATATATAAGCCTCAATCAGAAGACCACAAAAAACAATATGTTTTACACTTTGGGATGATTGTTTTATATGGTTCTCTTTAACTTCCTACTTTAGGAGTCCTTAGACATTATAGCAAAATCCTTCGTTAGTTTTTGATTTTGATCTTTGTTTCTTTTGACTTGGCGAATTTCCATCCATCAAGCCTTATGTATATTCTCTTTTCTATCTAATATAATTCTTTTCCTATCAATCTACATGCAGACACGCAATAAGTAGAAGAATAGCAATGCAAGACAAAATATGAAAGCCAAGCAAGCCTAAAATTTTGACACAAAAGATAAAGGAATGGCCATTTTCAATTTGATGAAGAAAGGCTAGTTAAAATGATGATGATGGTCCATAATCGACTATGAATTTTATGTTTGCATGACTGCACACGAATATTTGATCACAGATGATAAAACAATTATGGAGGTTTATGGTAGAACCGAAGAACTTGCGAAAAATAGTGATTAGTGCCAAGTATAGAACAATGCATATTGGATGGATTACTTGTGCAATTGTGGGGCCTTCTAGTGCAGCAGCCTACCAAGAAACCAGAAGAGGTGGAGATGGGTTCTCATCTTATATGGGTTTAGTAGTTAATAGGATGGCAATTTTTTTTTCTGGGATAACTTCTGGTGCGACTTTAGCCCTTACAAAAGTCACTTTCAGGGTTTTTTTTTTTTTTTTTTTTTTTTCTCTCCAGATCTCCACAAACAAAGGCATTCCAGTGGGTGAAGTGATCTCTTTTATGAAAGTCCTCTAGCTTGGAAAGAGAACTTTTGTAGATGAGCAATTGACAGGGAATTGGAGGGCTCCTTCAACTTTTTTGTGATTTTGGATGGATGTGGGTGGAGCCAAATGCTCCAGATGTATGTGATGAAAGGCTCCTGGACAGGGTGTTTTCATTTTAGAAGGGTTCCTCCGCTCAAATGATAGCATTCAGGTAAGGAAAAACTTTGTATGCTAGCTGTTATGGAAATCCGGTCTACTCCAAGAATTGTCTTCTTTGCCTCAGAAGCACTGTGCAGAAGGATATTAGTGCAAGACAACCTTCAACAAGGGACATTCCTCTCAGTGGATGTATTTTATGCAAGATTAACTTTGAATCAGCTGATCACTTGTTCACTCGTTGGTTATTAAGCTGGCTTTCCTGGGAATATTCCAGAAAAGTGTTTGAAGCAATGTATGGGCTTGGGGTGGTTAGGATTGTTGACTGCGATGAAGAGAATCTTTAGGATGCTCCCTCTAACCTTGCTTTGGTTGGTTTGAAGGGAACAGAGGGTCTTTATGGGGATTGAGAAGCGTATGAGAATAGTTTCACAAAAGTTTTGCATTTTGAGGTCTTCTTCTTATTCTTTTGTCTCTTTTCCAGAGACTGCAGATTGTTTAAATTCCTTGATTTTGTAATCTCACGGTCTAAATGCTTTTCCCCTTTATCCAAATGCATTTGTAAACAAGATTAACTAAGACAGTCTAGTATGGTCAATCAACTGAAACACATAGAATTTAAGACATCCAAGCCTTTTTAAGTCCCAAACAACTTGAGGTTAGCCACCCTAAAATCTCAGTCTAGATTTGTTTTTTTTAATCAGCCTCAATTAGACAGTTGTTTAAGTCATGGTCCTACTTGAAACATTCAGGGCTAAGACCATAGGCTCGATTTAAGATTCAACAAAAGTTTTTATTTAACCAACTGTAAAGTTGTAAAAACACACAAATAGAATTAGGATTTAGACAACTTTTCTAGCATTTGTTTTCTCTGAATTCATGTCATCCAGTAGTTTCACTACTCTTCTCATGCATTTATGTTTTATTGCTCTTATCAAACCTTCATCATTGCAACATTCAAACTTTCTATTCCAGTATTGTCATACACACTCCATGCCATAAGCATTTTGGCACATCCTAAACATAAAGCAAAAGAGATGCATAAACAACACAAGATTATTAAAAGACACAAAAAGCTAATGCTTTAAACAAGACAACCACACAAACACCCTCAAAAGCTCTCCACACCAACCCAAAAAATGGGGAGAGGGATAAGATGAACATGCTTTAGCTAAAATTCCACAATTATAAAATACTCAAAACACTCCATCTCAATTCATCCACACACTGAATGTGTAGCTAATGAGAAGAGTAATCATGTTAAGAACAGTTGGTCCCTATTTGAGGACTACCTCAACAAATATTGTCGTTGAGATTATCATCTATAAGAGCAACAACATTAGAATCTGATGGGGTCACAAATGCAAAAGACATATTTCTAGGTGGGTGCCCAAGTTACTCAATCATTCACCCCATGCTTTTACATCAGACTGAGGGATATTGAATCCAAACCAACACAATCTTGAGTAGAGAATTACGCTTTCCCATTTCTGATTGATGGGTTTTCAATTTCATTCAATCCCCTTTAATTGATATTATATTCTTTGACTATTATTATGGAGAGAAATATAAACTAAGGATGTCATATCCTGAAATTTTGGTTAAGAAAGAAGCACCAAAAAGCATAAAAAAAGCAGAAAGAGAAGCGACTCACAATTTTACAGATAAGTATTCCAAAAAAGACGGATAAAAGGATGTGAAAGTGTAGAGTTTTACTCCGAATTAATCTCAAAAATAAAAAAAAATTTTAAAACAACACTCTTCAAAAAATATTTTCAAAACTAACACACATATGTCGTGATTTGAAGTCACGACATTACTGTTCATTGAACAGTACCATGTCGCGACTTCAAGTCACAACATGACACTGTTCATCACCATCTCATATCGTGACTTCAAGTCAGGACATGGTACTATTCATGTCGTGACTTGAAGTCACGACATGGTACTGTTCAATGAATAGTATTTTTACTGTTCAATGAACAGTAATATCGTGACTTCAAGTCACGACATGAGTGTGTTAGATTTGAAAATATTTTTTGAAGGGTATTGTTTTAAATTTTTATTTTTTATTTTTGAAGTTAATTCGGAACAAAACTCTGAAAGTGTATGTCTTGTTTTCTTGTCGGGGGCAATAACGTCATCTTTTTGATTCACCCTCGTCTACTTCGGCAACTCGACTTCGTCTAGGGTGTGGGGTTGACGCTGGAGGCCCTTTCTTTCTCCTCTTTCTTCATCACTCTCTAGATGTTTCTCTCTCTCTTGTCTCAGTGAAAGAGAGAGAGAGAGAGAGAGTCAGAAAGATGGATGACGATGATAACTAAAGAAGTTAAATGTATTTGGTTGTATTGAATTGAAACACTCGAATCAATTTGTCTTGTACGTTTCTTCCTGCTTCCATTCTCATTTCTCAACTTAACCACCTCACATCACCACCCCAGCCGCTCAACTTCAGAGCAGAGATAACCATAAAAAATAAAAAAAATATTAAAACCTCTCCCGTGAAAAAGTAATTCCGCATCTAACACAACATATTGAGTTTTCAAAACTCGACATGCACTATTCATACTGTCCGTATATCAAGTCTTAAAAACTCGACATGTTCGTACCTTAAACATCCCCCGCCCTTTTTCTTTCTTTCTTCTTCCTTCTTTCTTCTTCTTCCTTCTTTCTTCTTCTTCCTTCTTCCTTCTGCTTTATTCTCTCCTCCTCCGTCGCGGACGACTGTTTCTGGTCTTTCTGGCAGCCGATCTACAGTATCGAAGGATATTTGCAATATCAGGATACTGAACTAAGGGCGATCCAAGCATTTGGAAGACCTGTACAGTCCATTCTTGCAAAGGTAAAAACTTCTTCTTCATTTACAAACCCTAAGATTTCATATGTTTAAATGGATTAAATTTTTATGTACATTGTTAAATTTGAGTGTTCTTAGTTTATTAAACAATATTTTGTAGAGATTGAATAAAAAAAATTAGGGTTTAGGGATTTTTTAAATTTAGGATAAAATTAGCGTTAGGATTTTATAAAAAAAATTTAAAATTTAGAACTGAATTAGGGTTTTAAAAAATTTAGAGATTGGTTAAATGTATCATATTGATTTGTTTAGGGATTAGGGTTTTTTAAAATTGGAACCGAATAAAAATTTAAGATTTTAAAAAAGGTAATTATTAGTAATTGTTTGTTGATTTGGTTGAAATTTAGTTTTAGAACTGAATTAGGGTTTCTAATTTAGGCTTAAATTGTTTTTTGATATTGAGTAGAAATGGTGGAGATTGTGAGATTGTTATGTTACACAAATGGTGAAATTGTGACAGTTGAGAATGGAGTCGGTTATTACCGTGGGCCTTCGAAATTGATTCGGATCAGGAGAAATGCATCATTTAATGAAATGGTTTTCGTGATGTGCAAGGATTTTCAGATAAATTTAAGGAAACAACATGTAGAGATTTATCATCGTTTTTCCGTATCACACATGCAAGGGGGAATATACGATACGAATTGGTACCGATTAGTGATGATGACGATGTTTTGAACTTGATGGAGTTTGCGGTGAGTATGGGAGTGGGTACGACGCATGAATTATATGTAAAGACATACAATGCTAGTATATACGTGCAACAAGGTTACGATTATATGGATGAATATCCAGAGCTCGAATGTCGAGTGGATCTTGCAAGCGCAGGTGTGGATAATGATGTGGACGAGGAAGAAATGGAGTTAGAAGGGGCGAAAGAAGAGGCGGAAGAAGAGGTGGAAGAAAAGGACGATGATGATGAAGAAGATGTTGGAGAAGTTTGTCATGGTAGTGGTGGTAGTTTAGCAAACTAAATAATATTGGGATCCTCCGGAGCGACTACACCCATTGGTCGTGGTCGGAGAAATGTCAGTGGTAGAGTTGATGATTCAATTCCTTTCATTACAACTGCACCAAAAGGAGATGATTTTGTGACTTTCGAGGAAGATTGTAGATTGAGAAGTGATAGTGGGAGTTCTAGAGATAAATTGAAGAAAGGAACGAGATTCGAGTCGAAAGAAGAGCTTATACACTTTGTGAAAATGCATCATGTGGAGCATCACTATCAATTCCGTGTTGGGAGATCATCCCCTACAATGTGGACAGCGATATGTACTCAAAGGGATAATAGTTGTAAGTGGAGGTTGCGTGCATGTAAAACAAGACTTCTTAGTGCCTTTGTGATAACTGTTGTAGAGGGACTGCACACATGTGTCAATGTTGGGTTGACGCAAAATCATAGGCAATTGGATTCAAATTTGATGGTTCGACATTTTCTTAACTACGTACGGGAAGTCCCAAGTGTGAAAGTCTCTTTCTTGCGAACTGTTATGGCAGAAAAAACTATATATGCAGTTTCCCAAAGAAGCATTTGGGCTGCGAAAAGAAGGGCCATAAAAATGGTATACGGGGACTGGGAGGAATCATACAAAGAGTTGTCACGGGTTTTGGATGCAATAGTCCAAAGGAATCCAGGATCACAAGTTTTATGGAGGTTGGGTTCGCTACGAGAAAATGGTGAAAGGGTTTTTGAAACTGTGTTTTTGGTATTTGGTCCTAGTATCACCGCATTTAGAAGTTGTCGGCCATTGATAAGTATAGAGACAGGGCAACGACAAACACAGTATGGCCACAAGGGATATATGTATAGGCAGCTTTGTATTGTCACGCACCCAGACTCACGTGAGATAGGTGGCGCTTTAATTTTGCTACAGATTTGGGGGTGGGAGCGGTTCCCTTATATAGCTCCATTTGACGGTCGTTGCACGGAGATGGGGATGGCTCGCTTACTTTGCGGTGGAGGGAAGATTTTGACGTCATTGCTTTCCCTACACACGTAGTCTCAGTGTATAGGGAGGGAGTAGATAGGCAGGTCGTGGAGCATGTCGTATGGGTACCCTACCCAGATGAGTTACGGCATCCCTCCCTGGCTACTGTCATGAGGGGAGGGATATTTGGCACGCGCAGGTCCCATTGATCTGTTTTAGTATCTTGGAATTATACTTTCCAAACAGAGTGTTACGACAGTTTGAAGCATATTAGCACATTCTGATACATTGTGATACAGAGGATAGACTTTACAATTCGAGCAGTCGAGGTACGCTGGAGGTCGATTGGACGGTGGAGCATGCAACTATCTAGTGTTACTAGATACTTCGTGCAGACCTGCCCTTGATCTTGCCTACAGTAGTTGGTTTCGCACATCTCCCGCATGTTCATCGGTCGTTGGGGAGCTTCTTTGACCTACGTGGTAACTACTTTATATCTGCATTTCTCTTAGTCAATCAATATTTTTGATTTGTTTTTAAACTAACTTTAACACATTTTATTGCAGTAGGATATATTGCACGAGTTACGATCGACTACAGGTGACGACACTCGGGGGCCTTTTGATTTAGCCATCTCGGGATTGGCAAATGACATGACTTATCTTTTCATACGTAGACCTGCTAGAGATGGCGATGATGGTGGTGATACAGACCGACCACGTAGGCGACGAAGAGGATGAGGACGAGGTACGAGACCACCACCCTCAACTGATCATGTGTCACTACCGTCGTCTCAGCAACCTGAGGATGTCGGAGGACCTTCTACTACGTTCGGTGAGTCTTCAGATTTCTACACGCATGTGTTTGATGACTTCCCTCAGGTTTTCACTCCAGGGAGTTCGTCCCAATAGTTTTATGGGCAAGGGACTGACATAGGTAAAGCGAGATGATGCACCACCCTTGTTTCATGTCTCTCCACCGGTTTTCTCTGACTCCTACCAGTATGATGCAGGTGCCTTCCAAATCTCACAGATAGATGATCTGGAATTAATATCTCAGTCTGATTATACTGAGAGTAGACCTGATATAAGTGTTAGATATTATATTAGAAGAAGAAAACGTCGTTGATCATTTGTATTATGAACAATTTTTTAATTAATAAAATCTTTTCTGTTTTTTATATTTTATTGTACTTTGTTTATTTTCATCGATCTGCTTAGATGCTGTTAAGATATGTATTGTTACTAAATTTTATTCATGTTTCAAAGTTGGGATGGTATTATTCGGAGATTGTATTTGGAGATTGTATTTTAGGGTTGACATAAAATGACACTATATATTTTTTTCTGTTTCGAAGTTGGAATGGTAAAATTCAGAGATTGTATTTACAGATTGTATTTTAGGGTTGGCATAAAATAGTATAGAAAATGGGCCAGGAGAGGAGCCATGTCGAGTCTGAAGACTCGACATGCGGGCAATTAAGAGGCATATCGAGTCTTCAAGACTCAAGACTCGATATGCGTGAATAGGGCATGTTGAGTTTTGAAGACTCGACATGTGTCAAATGTGAAATTATTTTCCGCAATAGATGTTTAAAATTTTTTTTTATTTTTTATGATTATATCCGTACAAAACTCCACAACTTCACGTAGCTCAAAGCTCCAACCCTTTCTCATTATAAATTAATTAAAGAAGAGAGAGAAACAAAATTTTACTTTTGAGTACATTATTTGTCCGGTCCTTAAAATTTGACTCAATTTTACAACTTAATCCTTACAGTTAAGAGTGTTACTTTGCGGTCCTCAAAGTTCCAATGGTCCATCTGTCAATGTCAGCGTTAGGGTGGTCGTTAATTATTGACGTGGAATGATGTGACAACCTGCGTATTATACAGATACTGACTTGTCATTACCATGTCAGTATCTGAAAACATCTTATATTGTTACATCAGTAAATTACTGACATGACATGACATGTCACTTTAAATTTTTTTAAAAAAATATAAAATCTTTTAATAAAAAATATAAAATCTTAAATTATTATAAAAATATAAAACTTTAATTTTTTTAAAAAATATAAAATTTCTCTCTCCTCATCTCACTCGCTCTCTACAAACCCAGAGCCCCATTTTCTCTCTCTCACTCCAGACCCGGGACATCTCTTTCTCTCTCCTCTCTCTCTCTCTCTCTCTCTCTCTCCTTCCCAAGTGCACTTATTAAACATCTTCAAAATGCTTAAGAAAAAATGAAATGAAACAAAAAAGGGGAAAAGCATGCTAAAGTTTTATTACGCATCATCCTACTTCCATGGAAACAACTTCCCCCATTTGCAGCTAATAGATATATATTTATATATTTATATTTATATATTTATATACACACTCATAACATTCTTGTAGAGAGAAAGACAGAGAATTAATTAATTTTATGCATCAGTTTTAGTAGCGTTAATATCCTGACCAGCTTCATTGGAATCGGCAACAACATCAATAACCTTAGGTTGTCTCCTTTTCTCCTCGGCAAGCTTAGGCACAATCACAGTCAACACCCCATCTTCCAACCTTGCTCTGATCCCATCTGGATCCGCATTCCCCGGCATCCTAAATTGTCTCCAGAACTTACCAGAAACTCTCTCCGCCCTATGCCATTTCTCCACCTCCACATCCTCTTCCGCTTTCCTCTCTCCGCTAATTCTCAGCACTCTGTTTTCCTCCATCTCGATCTTGATGTCCTGCTTCTTGATCCCCGGAACATCTATAGTGATTATGTGGGCATTGCCTGTCTCTCTCCAATCTGCGCGCGCGAGAGTTAAGGGTTCGGCGGATTTGGGAATTGTGAGAGGAGACTGTTCGAGGATTCGAAATGGGTCCTCTGGAAAGTCCCATAGAGATCGTGGGTATGGCATAAATGCACTCGTTGGCATTAATGTAAGTGCTAATGTAAGTCCCATAGAGAACTTGAGTCCTGGGGCATCATCTGTGTAGAACTGGAGCATGGCCCCACTTGCACCTCCAGCAGCACCGCTGCTCCTCCTCTCTCTCTCTCTCTCTCTCTCCGATCTCCATCTTCGGTGTCTCCGATCTTCCCTTTCTTTTGCTTTCATGTGCTCAGAGCTTGTTTGATGAAATGATGGAGAAAAATGAGGTTTCTTGGAGAGGAGAGAGAGGCAAAGGGGAGGAGAGAGAGAAGAAGGTTACTTTTTTTTCCTAGTGAGAGAGAGAGATCATGAGAGAGAAATTTTATATTTTTCTAAGAAAATTAAAGTTTTATATTTTTTATAATAATTTAAGGTTTTATATTTTTTTTTGGGAAGATTTTATTTTTTTTTTAAAATTTAAGGTGACGTGTCACGTTAGTAATTTGTTGACGTGACAATATGAGATATGTTCAGATGCTGATATTACAATGACAAGTCAGTATCCAATCGACATACAGGCTGTTACGTCATTCCACGTTAATAGTTAACGGTCACCCTGGCGTCATTATTGACAGAAGGATCAACTCATTACGTTTTTTGAACTTTGAGAATCGTAAGTTAGCAGTCCTAATTATAAGGACTAGTTTGTGAAATTGGGCCAAACTTTAAGGACTAGGCAATTAATTTACTCTTTTAGTGTCCCACTTTTATACGACACAAATACACTTTTTCATAACTTACTTATATTAATTTTTTAAAGAAATAATTACATGTCAAGTTTATAAACTTTACTACTAATTCACAAATTGATTTCTGAACTTTCAAATGCAACGGTTGAGAACCTAAACTTTAGAAACAGTAACAAATTGGTTTTTCAATTAGTAACGGTACCTAGTTGGTCGTTAAATATTGACATGGATCTACGTGGTAAATGGTGTGATAAGCAAATTCTGAGTTGACTTTCATCCTGGAAAGAATTACTGACGTGACAATGCCACATCACCCCCAAAATTAAAAGAGAAATAAATAAATAAAGAGAAAAAACAAAAAAAAAATAAAAAAGCTTGTACAAAACAGAGGCTAAAAGGAAGAAAAAACAAAAAACAAAATAAATTTCTCTCTCTCCCTCTCTCCCCCCTCTTTCCCAGTTTCTATCTATCTCACTTTTTCATGGATCAACAATGGAAGAATAAAAGCAAAAACCAGTGATGACCCAACCCTAGAACAGAAGAACCAAGCCCGAACCAAGTGAGGTTTGTGGGATTTGCCAATGGTTTTGATGGAACCCTAGAAACCGATGGTGATTGTGGATGAAAGGATGCAGAGAAGTCGAAAACCGCGATGGAATCTAATCGATTAAAACTGCAAAGGCAATGTGATGGTAAACTCAGAGAAGTCGAAGGAGATTTCTGCAATCGAAGGTTTAAGGCTGCAGTGGAGACAGTGATTTTAAAGGTGGAGGTGGAGACGGCTTTACTTGAAGACTTATGCATCTTCATTTTTATATATATATATATATATTGTGAAATAGAGGGAGAGATTTCTGGATGGGCTTTTTGTTTCTTCCTTTGGGGAAATTTTTGTTCACCATCAACTGTTTACAAAATCAATAATCAATTTCTGAAATTTCCAGAATTTCTTCCCTTTATCAAATAATAACAAAGCTTATGGAGCTGGGGCATGAACTCTTCCTCACCTTTTCCGTCAGAATTTGTTATGGCTATGAAGATCTAAGCTTCAAATGCCGGTAACGTGATTTTTTTTTTTAGATTCCACAATTTTTTCAAATTTTCAAACTTTAATGGCTTCTTTCACTCACTGCCTTCTTCTATTCGTCACTATCATCCTCACCCCAACCTTCTCTCTTTCCACAAAACCCACTTTCTCTCCAAAACCCCAACTTTGAGTTTCTTAATTCTTCAAAATTTCACGTTTGGGTGTGTGCATACCACTCTTGAAGAGCCAAGGGGGCTGCTGGGTTTGGAAGTAGCATTCTCTCTGTACCCAAACAAAGAGAAGAAATCCTAAAATGACATTCGATAATGGCGAATTCTGTAGAGGGTTCAAAATTGGGATGAATAAGGGTTCTTTGATATTTGATGTAGTGATTTTTATGATTTAATTGAAATTAAAAAAAATAGAAAGATTGATAGAGAGAGAGAGAGAGCCATGGCACTTTCTGTTGACAGAAATGGTAGAAGGGCATGTGGGTTTCACGCACAGAAGAGAGAGAACACAGTGCATTTTTGTGTTTAAATAATATTAATATTTAATTTATAAAGATAAAAATAAAACAAAAAAATTGTTTCAATCATTGAAATAAACCTTAACAAACGTGGTAGTGCCACGTCAGCACATTCGTGACATGGCAATATAAGGTGTTTGGGGTGATAACTTGGCATGACATGTAAGCATTTGTCTGACGTGAAAACTTTGTGCGTGACTGGCGCTGACGTGTCAACTAACACGTTAGCAAATACCGTCACGCTGGAAGTCAAATAAGAAAGTATCTCTCGACATCATCTGTCATGTTGATCCAAGTCAACATTTAACAACCAGATTTAACGGAAGGACTAACGGTGTTACAAGTTTTGAAGTTTAGGTACTTAATCGTTATGTTTTGAAGTTTATGGACCAATTTGTGAATTTGGGATAAAGTTTCGGAACTTGACATATAATTATCTCATTTTTTAAACTCATTTGACAAAGGTAATAATATATTTAAATTTCTTTTATAGAAATTACGAAATTTTATATTCCTTAAAAATTATTAAACATGAAATAAAATAAAATAGAGATAAATTAATAAGTTTAACAGAATCCCAACGACTAGCAAGATAGCAAGAAAACTACGATAAATAGCACAATGTGTTGGGAGTTTATGGTATCTTATTTATAAATGACCAATGTCCTAAACCATACCTACTTACTAGATAAGGTCTAAGAACATGGTTTGTTTGTTTGCTTACTTTTAGCTTTTGATTTATAAATAAATTTTAAAATAAAATTTAAATATTTGATAAAATTTCTAAAAATTTCTATTAAATAGTTTTTATTATTTAACTAAAAGTGTAACACCGACACTGCGGCATCTGTAATTTAATTATATAGAGAGAAATTTATTTATTTAAATCGGTGTTTGATTTTGGGGGTTTTTAAATTTTATTTTTGGTATATTCTTAAGTTGTCGGGTTCGTGATCGAAATAAACCCCATTTACACAAAATCCGCGTTTTAGCAAAAAATGAATACGAAATATATGTATATGTGTAAAAAAAAAAAAGGAGACGCAGCGTTTTGGGTCAAAACGCTGCGTCCCCAAATATGATTTGGGGATTAGGGTTGGAAACCCTAATCCCTCTCTCTCTCTCTTTCTCTCTCTTCCCGATTCTTCATCTTCCCGCGGCCGCCGCACTCTCTCCGCCATCCTCCCGTGAGCGCCATCGTCGCCGCTCGCCACCTCTCGTCTCTCCCTATCTACTTCTCTCTTTCCCCTTTCGGCCGCAAGTCTCACCATCTCTCTCCCTTTCACTGTCGCTCTATCTCTTCGGCTTCGCCACTCCGCCGCGGTCTCTCTCCCTTCCGCCACCCATCGCCGCAAGCACGCCACCCACTGCCGCTGCTCCTTCCTCCCGCGAGAACTGCATTTCCGCGCGAACACTCTACAGCGTGATCTCCCCAGCCTGAGCGAGCTCAACCTAGTCCGCGAGCACGAGCCAGCCTGCGAGTACGAGCCAGGTCACGAGCGTGCATGCGCATGAGCGTGCACCAGCCCGTTAGCGCGCAGCCCGCAAGCCACTGTAGGCCCACAGGCCCATCAGCCGCAGGCCCGCTAGTCTATAGGCCCATCAGCTCGCAGGCCTACCGGCCCTCTAGCCCACTGGCCCATAGACCCGCGAGCCTGCTAGCCGAAGCCCACTGGCCCATTGGCCCGCTGACTTGCGAACCCATGAGCCCGCTATAGCCACGAGTCCGTGACAGCCCGCGACGGCTCGTGAACCCGTGACAGTCCGCGAACCTCTGCGCAGGTAACTGACTTAGGGTTTTGCTTCCGATCTAAGTGTTTGAATCTAACTAATAAACCCTGTTTTGATAGGTAGCATTTCAGATTTTGGAGTGATCGAGAAGACATTTGGACAAAGATCTGTGATCCGAGAAAACCCTAGGTGAGGGATTTTGGACCTATTCGAGTTATTTATCGAATTTAGGGTAAAAATTTAGGATAAGAAGTGCTATATATGCATGAAAAGAGCCGGAATTAGAGATTTGAGTTTAGAAATTTTCAAAGAATTTCTCCTTGTATAAGACAAACGATTTTAAGTGGAAATTGATAATTCATTGCTTTAGGATAACATATTCGAATTCAAAGAGGGAAGTTGAATTCGGATTGGTTTGGAATTGGGAGTGCACACCCTCCCTGAACTGTGAGTGAGACTTTGACATCTTCTATTAATTGGCAAATCATATTTTATCGATTTTCAAACGACATGATTTCTATACATGTGAAAACTAAATTTTTGGATTTTGATAGACATATTTTTATGACCATTGGAGTGTCACAACTGTTGATTTTATTGATTTGTATCCATGTGTTTGATAACCGGATACCGTGCCATTCTTTTGACATATTGACATGTTTTAATACTTATATTGTATTGGCACAAAATTTTAAATGAATTCACATGTACTATTTGGCCTATACGCCTGGCCGACGTTATGTTACGATATATGGGGCTATATGCCCGACCGACACGATGATGTGATGCATGGGGCTACGTGTCCGGCCGACTTGGTGATATGGTGATATGGTGATATGTTTCCTATAACATTCCGTAGCTACAAAGGACATTTGGTAGAGGCACTCTTTGTGTCCGGATACGTTTCGGCCAGAGGTATCCGCCAGATCGTCATATGTATGGGTGTCCCAAATTGATGCTCATCGGGGAGGACGTGAGTTTATCTCTGTCTAGCACTGGACGGGACACCATACACGGCCGACTATATATATGTATCATTATTATTATTTACAGGCTAGTTGGAGTAGTTTGTGGCCAACATTGGGGTAGAGAGCCATTATTTGATATTTGCATAGTGAAAACCCCCAATGCGCCCGTCCTTGGTCTAGGTAGATTATTGCCAGGGTTGTTTGTTCGGCCTGCTCTATATATGTGACTTGATACATGGATGAATGCATATGTTATTTCTGATGTGTGCCTTGAGATATGTTTTACTCTGAAACAACACGTTATTTTCGTACACTTGTTATTTTGTTACATGCTTTGATACTTTAAATTCACCCTTGATATTGATAGTATGATATCAATCCCCTCACTTGCTGGGTATCCTCCCATAGATACTCACCCCTCACTTTCTTTCCCACAGGATTAGTCGTGGACTGAGAAAGTATTACTGTGATTGTATTCTTGCGACGTAGATTTGATAGCACCGGGTTTGGATATGGATATTACCATATTTTCCATTACGATTATTGGAGATTTTAGTTTGATTTATGTATTCATCTATTTAATTTCTGGGATTACTGTATAATTATGGACATTTATTCGAAAAACTCTCATATTGACTAGATTCACTTGCATTGAGACACCTATATGTATTTAAAATTTTAATTTGAGAATTTATTGTACAAGGTATAAACATTTAGGTACGCTCGGTATGGCGGCTGCTCATGCTCTAGTTTAGTATGACAATAGAGTTTTGTGGCTAGGACTGTTAGAAATTTCTATAGCCTTGCATTGTCCTGGTTGTCGGTAGTGAATTGGTTAATGGTTGTGAGGTCGGGATGACCCTTTTATTAAATTGACAAGATGGTTATGAATATTATATGTTAAATTATATATGCGAGACCTCCGAAATATGGAGAGGTTCTGTCCGATTTTCTATAAAAATGTAGCCGGCATCCAGGGCAACGGGAGGCTGTTCATGACTCCGGTTCGGGGTGTGACAAAAAATGTTAATAAATAACTTATATTTTAAAATTAGTATTATTAGAATTATACCATGCCACGGTCAAACAATGGTTGAATTGTAGTCGAAGAAAAAATAGACAGGATTGAAAAAAATATTATTTAAATAATTGGATCGCAGGTCAATACGGTTCTATTGTGATTTTTACCACAGTTTTTTTATTAAAATGAGTCATTTTTCATTCAATTGTCAAACATGAAAAAATTCACTAAAGTTTAATTTAGATAAAAGAATATTAGGTAAATTATACTTTTCCTCCTATGGTTTGACTGAAAACAACATACTTCCCCTATGGTAAAAAAAAAAAAATCCATTTATGCTTATATGGTTTTAAAAAATGTGACAAGTTGACGAAAAAATTTATAATTAACAGAGATCTAACGGGACATCGTAAAATATCGATTATACTCCTCTTAAAAGTTATTCTTTTCGAAACCCTAAAATACACTATGTTTTTTTCCATTGTAGAGAGAGAGAGAGAGAGGACGAACGGTGATTGAAGATTTTGAATGAGGGGAATTTCTATTTGAGTGAGGGGATAAGATCGAACATTTTTTGAAGTGGGAAAGTGAAATTGAAGGCACTATTGGGTATGAATTTGTGGTTTTTTTGTGTATATCTACAGTTTCAAATTTTCTTAAATTCGAATTTTTAGTGACGAAAAATAGAATTTTTGGAATAATTTCAGTAAGCGGGAAATGATCGAAATGATTGAATATTTTTTGGATTACGAAGGCACTGTCGAGTAAGCAGATCTATATATGGTTTTGATATTTTTCTAATTTTGAATGTTATTTCTATATATTTTTTGTTTTTCTTATAAAACATAAATCAGGTACTGGTGGAAAACTTGAAAGTTGATTTTAGTGGGATCTAGTGGACGGATATTGAATGTAGAAAAATTTGTGAAAAATGTAGATTTCAGTGGAAGGATTTTTTTCCTAAATTTTTCTTTTTCAGTAAAGCACATTTAGAGTTTCAATGAATTAATGGTTTGAATGTAAAATAATATTTGAACTATACATGTTGTACAATGGTGCGAGGTTATTCTCATATGGAGAACCATATGATAATTTTATTTTATTTGAACAGCGGATTTATCATATCATAGATAAGACTGTTGTCTCAACCCTATCCACCAGAAAAGGATCTAATATTTCACTACAAGAGATGTTTCTAGGCAAATCATAATTCCAGAACGTGCAAGAATTATATTCACCCTAACAACAAATTCAACAATGTTAGCAGATTCTGTTTTAATTGTAATTCATTTAATTAATTTGAATATTTTATCATATTATTGATATCAATTATTTTATTGGTTTAGACACCAATTGGGTCCATTGTTTCTTAGTAACTTGGGAGTAATTTTAATGATAGGGATAGAGTTCAATATGCATCCAAAACTCTTGTATCACTAGCAATTATTAATGATTCTTGATCATCTAAAAGATTGCGGAGGAGTACAAGAATTAGAAAAACATCAAATAGAACCCCTGAATTCATAAATCTAATGGCCTAGATTGGTATATTGAGTTGGTGTATAGTGTATGAAGGTTTTTTGGAATTAAAATAAAAACAATTTGTATTTGTAATTAGGATGTTACTGGTATTTGACACTTGTATTTCATATGAACAACTCGTATTTGGAACAATATGTATTTAATATGGAATTGATATTTAGATTGTTGATTTGTAATAGAATGTGATGTTGGACAATACCCCCACTGTTATATTCTATGGCAGAATGATTCATATATTTCTATTATTAAGGCAAAATGACATCTACTTATGTCAATACACCCAAATTTTGTGTTAACATAACCCTTACTTATGTTGACACAACCTTTGCTTTTGTTGACACAATCCTTTATTTATATTGACATAACCCAAAACTTGTATTGACACAATTCAAAATTTGTGTTAATACAACCCTTATATTGACACAACCCAAGATTCGTGTTGACACATTCCTTATATTGAAACAACCCAAAACTTGGATCAAATACGTTATTGGTATTTGGATAAGCACCGCATCGACACAACTCTTACTTATATTGACACAATCTTAATGTTGACATACATATGATCTATGTCAACACAAATTAATTATATGACAACTATATAGTTTTGTGTCAATACAAAACTCACTTATGTCAATCAAGGCATTTCATAGAATATTAATGTCGAAAAAAATAAAAGAACCCAAATTAGTTATGTCGAATACAAAAAAATTGCCAAACAACCCGCACATATAGTGTGAAATACAAAGATAACATAAATCCTAATGTTTCAAGATATCATAAAAAATTTGTATTTTCCAGCATCAATGAAAGACACGAAAACCAAAATGATCCCCGTTAAATTTGCATTTAAAATTGAAAAAAAGAATACAAGCATAACAATCAACATTTCAATTACAACTGATATTCACTCGGCATAACAAATTACTAGTGACAAGATAACCACTATAATGCAGACAATCATAAGTCTCTTAATAAATCTCAAATTTTCTACCACAGTTTATATCCATACCGAATAAATTTTATCTTCAGCTATTGCACTATTAATATTTGGACTCTCGAATGAGCTACCTATATTCCATGTTTACCTATTGATTACAATTGCTTTATTATTATACTTCTGAACCCTTTCCCTTTAGAAAGTTATCGGCTGACACCATATAAAAAACTCACGTTCATTTTTTTACAAACAAAATATTACAACCCGTTTGAAAGATTCTTAGATTCCACTCTCTTTAGAATATCCCTTTGCCATAATCACATCTTCGATATTGGAATTTGAGATCTCTTGGTCCTCCATCACCGATACTTGAAAAAGACATCCTGAATTTCCAAAAAAAAAAAAAATACACACACACATTACACCACAAAAGCACAAACAACTCAAATTTGGGTATAGTATTTGATAATGGATATTGAAGAAAATACATGTAATTCAAATATATTCAAATCAGATAATGGATACAACTAAAATCCAAATTTCGAGTTACGAAAACAAGAAAATTTGGAAAAAAATGTAAATCCCCAAATTTGGCATAATATTTTATATGAACAAAAAGAAATTTAAGCATAAGATACTACCTTCACAAATTTTGAAGAAATGTTAAAAAATTTGAACAAAATATATTTAGATTTTCAAGAAATATTTAGAAGATTTTAAGAAAATGGGATATCTTCACTGAATTTCAAGATAATTTGATTTGTCCTTATATTTAGACACCAAATTCGAATTGATGACAATTTTGGGATTTAAATTTGCATATTAACCGACTAGCACAAAAACTCATGCGTGCGTCATAATCTCCTTAACGATTGTTTAGTTTCATCCACTTACCATACTTTTTAAAACTATAGGGATATAAATGGATATTTTTTTATTATAGGGGAAGTATATGATTTTCGGCTAAATCATAGGGAGATAAAGTGTAATTTACCTAAGAATATTTAAGTACATTAGAATATAAGATATTAAAAAAACTTTTACAAATCAAAATTTATTAAAATTTCTATAAATCTATCGACTTCTCATCTTTTTTTTCATCTCTTTCTTCTGCTCTCTCAATCTTTTAAATTGATTGATTAATTGAATTTATTGTTTAATTTGAATTTTAAGGGTGATTGTTTATTTTATATTTATTAAAACTTAATTTTTAAATTTATATATGAAAATATGAAATTAATATATATTTATTTTTAAAAAATAATTTTATATATTTTTTCAATTATTATTAAAAAAATTAGGTGTTCAACTTCGTTACCCTATGGTTGAATCTATTGAATTATAATTTCGAACTTCACGGTCGATATACTATACAATTTTGACATATGGAGGGTTTAACCATACACTAAACCCTTGTCTATGGCTCAGGATCACAGACAATAAATTCATATTTTCAAATTTTTATATAATTTGATTAAAAAATATATAGAATTATTTTTTAAATACATATCTATATTAATTTCATATTTTCAACTAAAAATTTAAAAATTAAATTTTAATAAATATAAAATAAATAATCACTTTTATAATTCATATTAAACAATAAATTCAGTTAATTAATCACTTTGAGAAATTGAGAGAGTAGAGGGAAGAGATAAGGAATGATAGAAGAAGTCGATAGATTTGGAGAGACTTTTAGGAACTTTGATCTGTAAATTTTTTTAATATCTTATATTTTAAAATAGTTCCTTCTATTTAAAGTTTAATGAATTAAATTCTAATAATTTTTTTTGTATTTGACAATTGAATGCAAATTGACTCATTTTATTAAAAATCTACGATTAAATCGTGTTGACCCGCAGTTTAATTAATTAGGTGATAATTTATTCAAATCAACCCCTTTTTCTGCTAACTACGGTCCAATTACGGTACGACATGGCACGATATGATTTGATAACACTATTTCTTACTTTTTACTTAAAAATCGATTTAATCAAATTATAAGTCAAAACCAACTAATAGCATAATCCTTCCCTGCCTCCCCTCACATTAAGATAATTCAAATTGATTGTTTAGCTTTATACATCAAAATGAGTTGCCTTAAACCAGTACTCCTATATATTGATATAAGCTTTGTGAGCACTTACACATGGATGTAAAGCAATACAAACACAATGGATAAGGCTTTAGTGTACGGCTTTGTTGGCTAATATCCATTGTGGAGCATCTTGAGGGATGCATAAGAAAAATGACATACGGAGGGTAAAGTTGGAAGGTAGTTCTCACCCTCCACAGCCATATGATAGATTGATGGTGGAGTGCACGAAGCTTATGATGTGTCACCTTTAAAATACAACATCCAATATATGAATTGCTTCTATCAACTCAAAACCAAATGAAAAGAAAATCAATGTACAGTTAGGTATTGATTTTCAAACTTTCAAGTTTATATGTTTCTTGATTTTAATCATATTCTTCATATTCATATCTTTTTTTTAATATATTCAATTATGTTCTTAATAAAGTTTAGATTCGATCTGAATTTTTAAATATAATATTCAAATTGTGTTTCAACTTAAATATTTTTTTTAAAAAAAATTACTTATGCTTCCCCTATACTTTCTAATTATTCACCAATTAGGTCACAACACCACAATAACTATCATCACCATCAATACCATGACGCCAATCAATAGAAAATATATATTATGTATGAAATTAAATCAATTATTAAAAAAATATTATATATTAAAATAAATTAATAATTGATTTGATTTTAAAAATATTTATTTTTCTTTGTTTCTATATTGTAACAATGAATTTTCTATATAAAACTAATTTATTATAATATTTTACTGAAAATAAAGTTTACAAGAAATATTTAATTTATTGTAACATATATTATGCCTTGTAGGGATTGTAAGCTTATATTAAGGGCGAGTGCACTAACCCAATATAGATTTTTAGTTTTAGATATGTATATACCTAAAAGATAAAAGAAATATCATCAATTTACGGAGTTAAGAATTAAGTGGTAGAATTTAAAAAAAGAATAAGTTGTGACTTTTAGAAACAAACTAATGCAAGTAGCAATATGGTTTGATAATATTGATTTGGAAACCATATGGATAGAAATATTTAATAATATTAAAAATATATGTAAGGAGTTTCTTTGTGTATTTAGGGGTCGAACTCCAATAGGTAAGGAGTTATAGTAGCAGAATGAGAAAATTCAAACTTATATACAAAACAAATATGAGTGTTATAAAAATATTAAAAGTAAGAGATGTAGTGATACATTTGAAAAGTATAAAATTTCAAAAAAAAAAAGAGATGAAAAGCATTATTCACGAATCAAAAAATAAGATATATAACGAATTATATAAGAAAATAAAAATTAAGAATGGAAAAAAATAGTTAAGTGGTAGAATTTAAAAAAAGAAAAAGTTGCGACTTTTAGAAACAAACTAATGCAAATAGCAAAATATTGATTTGGAAACCATAAGAATAGAAATATTTAATAATATTAAGAATATATGTAAAGAGTTTCTTGGTGTATTTAGGGGTTGGACTCCAATAGGTAAGGAGTTATAGTAGCGGAATGAGAAAATTCAAACTGATATACAAAACAAACGAGAGTGTTATAAGAATATTAAAAGTAAGAGAGATAGTGATCCATTTGAAAAGTATAAAATTGCAAAAAAAAAAAAGAGATGAAAAGCATTATTCACAAATCAAAAAGTAAGATATATAACGAATTATATAAGAAAATAAAAACTAAGGATGAAAAAAAAGATATTTACAGAATTACCAAATTAACGGAGAGGAAGGGAAAAAATTTAAATAGTATTAGATATATTAAGAGTGGACATAAGAAAGTGTTAAAGAGATTATTTTAGATGAATGTGTGATAAAACTAAAAATGATAGAATTAGAAATGAAAAGATACGTATTAAGTTGGAAATGAATTTAATTGTGAATAAAATACAAAAGTATCACCTAATATGATTTGGACATGTACAATGAAAACCAAAAAACACCAATTAGAAGATGCGAAACTTTAAATGTAAGAGATTTAGTAAAATGTCGAGATAAATCGTTAAAAATATGAATATAAATTATCCGTAAAAATATGAGTGTTAAAAGTTTAATTGAAAAGATAATTTTAGATACGAATGAATGAGGTAGAAAAATCTAAAAAGTTAAATCATTTTTTTTTATTATTTTAAGTTTTTATGAATAGTTCTTTTTTCTTTCTTTTTTCATTATTTTTATTTCTAATCTTTTTAGTTTTATTTTTCCTACTTTTTGTTTTCAAACTCTTTTTTTCTTTATCCTATATTTATCTTTCAAATGATCGATTTCAAAATTTAAAATTAAAACTCAAATTATAGTTGTTATCGTAGTATTTTACTAAAATAATGGGATATAAGACTTCATATTTTATTATTGCTTCCCATATTCAAATCTCTTTTAATATCAACAAAGCTCAAATATAAAGTAAATCATAGGATAGTTGTTTTTCAAGTAATGGGGTTTAAGTTGAAAGTGAACTAGGGAAGTAAAGAGACGAAGGTATTTTATGTGTAGCTCTGGCTTGAGAAATGGAGGAGTCGTAGAACGAAAGAGGTGTTGGAGGAGAGTGGGAGCATACACCAGATACATGCCCTTGTTAGAGAGCGTGAAGTACAATAAAAAGAATAAGAAAATAAGAAAACGGCCGCTGAGACGACGGTATTAATACTTAAAAAGTAAAATGAATTATTTTGAAAATAAATAAGTTTATAATTCAAAATTGACACCATCCAACATCTAAAGCAGGTGAATTTTTAATTTTAATTTTAATATTAATATTAATATTAAAAATAAAAATAAGTTTTATTTTGAATTATTTCTAAAATATTTATCATTAATGCTGATGATGATGTTAAAACCAAATAAAATAGCCAGAAATAGATTAATTTAATAATAAGAATTATTTATATTTTTACTTCAATTTATAATTTTAATATCAAGAGTGAGAGAGTGTATTATTTTTTTTTTGATAATATAAAAATTTAAATATGAGATAATCGGATTGAAGGAGGAGATTTGTACCATTATGCTGTCGTCCCATAAGAACACTTAAATGCTTGTATATACATATGGTCGAAGTCCAGGAGACATTTTTGTTTTACTTCAATCCCTCTCACCATGAGAACAGGTAATTATTCTTGGAAAAGGTCGACCGGCTGTCTCATATCTTTTCCATACCATAATCAAGCAGCTTGCTTTGTTTTTTTTTTTAAGGACCAGAACGACGTTTCCTTTTTTGAAGCAAAAAAATCAGCTCATTTAAATGGTCGGATTTTTTTTTTTAATATAAATTCTATATATATTCGGTAATTATATTAAACCCGACTAAAAATAGTTAAAATATATGACTATAAAATATAGATTACAACTCCAAATTTAAAAAAAATCGATTTTTTACGATTTTGAATAAGAGTTTTTTCGTAATTTAATGATCGTGTGGATTTTATTTTTGTCATAATTTCAATTTTGATTCTCTATTTAAAGATTTTCATATAGTTTATCAAATAAGGAATCGAATATTTTTAAAGAAACAATCTAATAATCATAACTTCTTTTTTGTAATTAAAAAAAAAAAAAAAGAATCGACAAATTAGAACCCCTTCCTTTCGGAAAAATAATATGGGCCGGCTTTGGTCCGGTCCGGGTTCAGTTCTGTGCTACACCAGCCCATTAACCAGGCTGATAAGCCCACTCTTTTTTTTTTTTCAAATAAATTTCTCTTATATCTATTTAATTTTTTTAATGAACTCCGTGCACACGATGGTCGTAGTACTAAAATGGGATTGGCTTAGGGGCCTACCTCACTGGTCCCGACAACTCTCCGCATTATCCGATATGATAAAAATCGAATATAGGAGAACAACATGGGAATGGATAATGACAACAATGAATACCACTTGCCAAAAACTAATCAATAATGATGCTTTTATCCACCCAACCGCAGTACCAGCGCACAATTGCAAGTAGAGAGAGAGAGAGAGAGAGAGAGAGTCACATTCATTTCATCTCCCACCCTGCCACCTCAAGAACAAGACACAGCAGGTTCTGGGTGTTGGGTCTGGGTACTTGGGCAATTTCCTATTTCCGATAAGGTAAACTTACTGAATTTGATAAACCCTTTGATGCATTCGCTCTGTTTGTTCTAGGTTAGATGACAAACTTAGTAACTACAGCTCGGATTAAAAGTGGGCTCTTGGTTTTGTAGAGGAAGAAAGAAGAAAAAATGCTGCAAGGCACACGGCAAGCAATTGTGGGGAATGGAAGCCTTCTCAAGAATGCTGTTTTGCAGAGGATGCGTCTTCTCGCAAGTCCAGTAAGTGTGTCTTCGCGTTTTGAGTCTTCTGTGAGTGCTCCTCGTATGGAAGAACACGGTTTTGAAAGCACCACCATCATGGATATTCTGAGAGCTAAGGGTAAAAGTGCTGATGGCTCCTGGCTTTGGTGCACCACTGATGACACTGTTTATGATGCTGTTAAATCTGTATGACTTCTCCCCTTTCTTCTTTCAATCCGTCTATTTAGTTGAGAAGTTTAAAAGCTAGGTACTAATTTAGAGTGTTTCTTGATTAATATACCATGCCCTGATAAATGGGTTAGTCAATATGGGACTTGATACACATATGACCTGAGATGGTGTGACTTGGATTTTGAAGTGGCTCTGATACCATATCAAGAAAGAACTTGACACCTAAATTTTCAGGGGAGTCAAGTTCTTCCTTGATACCAGCTAAAGTTATAGTTTTCCTCATCAATTGCTTAGTTTCTTTCCAATTTCCAGATGACACAACATAATGTTGGAGCCTTGGTCGTTGTCAAGCCTGGCGAACAAAATTCTATCGCAGGAATCATTACTGAAAGAGGTACCTACTTATTTAAGTTCCCTATACCAATTTTCATTTACCCATTTCTATTTATGACTTTATAAACTGAACATCGGCACTAAATCATCCAGTTCAATCTGTGATTCAACTTCTCGCCATACAGACTTTGTTGGCATGTCCAACCATGTAAATATGAAAACATATAGAATTTTAGTGAGATGTAACTGGTTGTAATTTTAATATTTGGTGTTTGTTGGATTGTTAGAATGCTACATTAATTAGCAAAGTTCATCCGTTTTTACTTGTTAGGTTAGTTATTGTCCTTTACAAACAGTAGGGGTCATTGATTAGGGTTATTGTGTGACCTAGGAGGCACACCCCAAACAATTCTGAAGCCACAATTAAGGTTGACCAATAAGAGGGTACGACTGTTGAGAGTCATTACTAAGACCGAACATATTGTTCATGGCAATAAAGCTAGACTATGCAGATCACATGATGAGAGAATAAGAGAATTATTTTTGATGTAATAGTTTGAAACAATGAAATTGGCTATAATTTCCTGATTTTGTTTTAGAGCTAGAAGATTTGTCTTGTCATTATGAGATGTGTCATAGAGTTGCTTTTGTGGAGCAGGAGACTCGGTAGGGGAAAAAAAAAAAAGCTAAAGAAAGACATGAGATTGTGAAAAATTATCAAGTGAATTTGAAAGATTTGTTCACAAGGTGGAGTTTGTGATGCCAAACAAGTGCAATATCAAGAACACGGAATTATATAAGTTTGAAGATTTTGACAATGAATGCTATAAAGATGCATTTAGCTTGGAGGTGGAAAATGTTTGCATGCTAAACCAAATACAAATTTGTGGTTTAGAAAGAAAAATAAAAATGGAGTTGTAGGAGATGCAACTATTTGTGATTGAATATCTAGTGTATTTAGAACTGCTAAAATCCTAGATCAATTAAGAGAGTGAGTTCAATTTTACTTGTTAGAGAAGCTATTGTCTTTTACTAAAATAATGGAGATGATTGATTAGTGTTACTGTGTGGTATAGGAGGCACAGATAGAGTGGTGAAGTCCATAAACTTAGAAAGAGATGTTAAGTAGAGAGATGTCATGTTGGGGGCTGACTATTATGACTAACCAACACAAAGACAAAATCCGAATGCACAAAAATAAAATTCCTAACACAAACTTGTAGTTCGGCATAAGTTGCCTACTCCATCAAAATCAACTAAATCTTATTATAATTCACTCCACACAATTACAGTCTAATTTCTATTACCTCAAAACCCAAAACCCAATGACAATCAAATCAGTCACCATGACAATTCTCTCACTTTAACTCATATGAGCCACCACTCAAATCCTTAAAACAGCGTTCTCCTTTTATAGAGGAGAATACCTTGTCTAACAAGTAAATTGATTTACTTTCCTAACCTAAGTAGAAATCAAACAATTTTCGTTCCACCAAAAAGCCATTTCTTATTTTTGTGTCTTGGGTTGGACCAAAACATAACGCTGAGAAATGAGAGGCTACGGTCATTGAAAGTCATTAGCATGAGGGACATACAATTAGAATTGTTAAACCCTAAACCATTACCATATTGAGATTGTGACAAATGGGAAGACCTCCAGAGTTATAAAATTTATATCGCTAAATGTTATAAAAAAAATTATTTTCCTAAAATTAAAGTAAAATTGAAACATCAGAAGAGTAGAATTTTTAGGATTTATTCTGATTATTGTTGTTGTTATATGATTTCATTAAAATTTTGAGATAATTTAGTTTATATTTTATTAAGATTCTGATTTGATTTTAACTTCCAATTGTATGGTTTTTTGCCTATCAATAGTGTTTTGGTTTCTCGTTGTTCTTGAATCTCTGTCTGGGATCTTGCTTTTCTATCCATTTTATCTATGTAAATCTATTCGTAGCTGCAATTGCTTTTTTCCCCTCATCTCATCTTTTCTATCAATTAATCTGGTCCTCATTGAGAATGCTATTGAATAGTCCCTGCTCGATTGATTACCTAAAAAACATTGTAGCTGACTGAGAATGCAAGGACTCGGGAAAACTTGCTACATAAGCCTTACTATAGGAAAACCCTGAAGAACTGGATTATATATTGAGAACATTATGCTGAGATTGAGAAGCAGCGGTGAACTGACTGAAATGGGGTTGAGGTAATTTGGTAGCAGGAAAAAGAGGCATGAATTGTCTGAAATGGTCAGGAAATTGATTGAGATGTCCAAAAGAGGAATGGCTGGCCATAAATTTTGGATATTATGGTAAAACAATTATGTACTCCAAAAGGTGCTGTAAAGTTCAGAGCTAACCAAAGGTAATGGGGACAGCTTCTGTGTTATCCCTTGTCTCCTTATAACCCCTTCTCTTTAATCCTATATCTTCCCAATCCCAACTCTGGTGAAGGTTGTGCATTCTGGTTTTTGTTGCATCTTTCCCTCTTGCGCTTAGGAACTTAATAAGCTCCTTGTCAAAAAAATTAATTCAAACTTTTTTCCCCTTGGCTTCTCTAACTTCCTAGATTTTGTCCACATATATATATATTTAATGCTTGTTGTAGGCCTCCCAAACCAATAAAGAAAAAGTTCTATGACTGGACAGATATGAGGGGAGACACAGAGAGAGGGATTCATATGAATAGCAGCATTAGAAAGAAGATCACCAAGGCTGTGCAAGCTTTAAAACCTAAAGCTACTGAAAGAATATTTGAAAATTAGCATTGACATTACTCAGAATAGGTGAGAGAGACTTAAGTGAGCCATCCACAATAGCTGGGACAGACTTCTCTTCTTAAAGACCTCTATTTATTTCTCCATCCCGATGGTCTGCAATTAAATACAGCGATTGAAAATCTAAATATTTTGCTCTCCGGTGATGTGCACTGACAAGGTTTTCCTCCTTACACTCCTCTGAGTTGATTAATCTGCAAGTTTTGTGGAGCTGATTTGGCAGGATTTCATTGCAGTTTCACTCTAACATTTTATGGTCAATAGAGATAGTTGAGCTGATTCTTTCCTTTATATAAATCTTCTTCATTCTTGTAGCCTGATTCAGTTAAAATCTTTTATGTCCAAATTCCCCTTCATTCTTCTAGGGGACCTCGAGCATTGTAAACTTGAAAGTTAGTTTCTATTTTCAAATTCCAAATTTTAATGCAATTATACTATTGTTGAATTTTGTGCAAAAGTATTAATGTTTGGACTTGTACGATCTTGCCCTTTTCCAAGTCCTACCTCTGGAGTATGCACACAATCCAAAATTGAACTCCATATTTCCTGCTTTGAGTATAATTTTTCCTGTATAAGCACCTTTGGTTGGCACTGTGCTCTTGATTTCTGCAACTATAGTCATCTTCTAACTGATCAACGGAGGCATACTCTAAGCAGAGGAGACCTGCAAATTCACCGCATCAGCATCTGGGTCACGATATTGAATTTGCCTGCAGCAAACACCAGAAAATTGCAACTTATTATTAAAGTAGGATGATCCTTAGTTTCTAACATTTTCAATTGTTTACTAATCTATAACTTTGCAATATCTCACCTTTCCATCCCCTTCTCCGTTCTTTGTTATACTCTCACTTGCTAGATGAGTTCTGATCATTGGATGCTGCTATGGTTTCAGATCTAGTCTGTGTACTAAAGAGACAGACCGAAGACAACATAGTAACATGACAAAGTTCTAAAACATTTCATAGTATTTTGAGGTAAAAAAGTGTGTTTCTCTCTAAAAGACATGTCTGCAGAAACATGATCAATTTTACCTAGATTGTGACTTGTTATTGTACGTGGTGTGGGAAAGAGGTTGTACCTTCTCCAGTATGCCCAAAAGAGGCAAGGTGGACCAAGGTGTTTGTTAGGAGTAGAAGAAAGGAGTGAACTAGAAAAGTTAGGAAGATCAGTAACTTCCTTATATTAATGGCTCGAAAAGAGCATAATAGTAGTAGAGAAAACAAAGAAAACTCAGTCTCTCTCTAAGAGCAGACTGCCCACACTTACTGAAGCTAATCATCTTTCTCCATATCTTTTCCCGTTTCCCTTCATGCCCTATTTATAGTCTAAGTTCCCTTCTAACCACTTAATATTCTCTTAACAGTAGACTGTTACTCTTCTAACATCCTCTAACAGTTTTTATGCTTTTGCCCTCTGCGTTGGTAGACTATCAACCCACTTGGGCTGCAGCCAATTCATCATCCATCTTGACTGAAGATGCCACATTTTTGTCCAGTTGGCCTCCTGCTGTTGCTTCCCTAACATTGCCCCTGCTAAAACTTCAGCCTTGTCCTCAAGGGTGTAGCCCGGAAATTGGCCCGTAAAATCTGGAAGGTCCAACCAAGTTGTACATTTTTCTCCTTTTTTTTTTTTAAATTTTTTTTAAATTTTTTAAAATTTTAAAATTTTATTATTCTTATTATTATTATTTTTTTGTTCCTCCCTCCATCCTGTTCTCGCTCTCTAACAAATGTTCGGATGGTGTTGCGAGTCTTCAGTAGCTGTGTCTTTGCTTGTGACTTTGTCATTCAATGGAACCTCATCCTCGCCCAGAATGATCACAAGCAAGCTCTTGTTGGGACAATTATGGAGAGGATGGTAGGGTTGTTTGCACTTGAAGCACAACCCTTTGGGGCATAAGTCCGTGATTTCCTGGTGGGTTAGTTGACAGATGCTGCGGTTGGGTGGTGCATGTGGTTGCAGAGGAGGAAGGGATGAAGATGAACGTTGAGCTTGAAGGTTGTTTGGGGTTGGAGGCGGGTTAAAAGAAAAGTGTTCCTAGGTTGTAGGTTTTGGATGGAAGTGAGTTTCAGATCCTCCGGGGGTCCGGTTGGACCCGCTCCATTTGCATGACCCAACTGTGAAATGGGCTCCATCATCCTTACCCGGTATCAGCCCTGTTATAAAGAACCTGTTCTCTCTTTCGATTTCCTGAAGAGACCCAAATGGATCGATGGGTTTAAGCCCTTGATGAGCGCTGCAAGGGCAACGAACTCATCAATATAAGCGTCGACTATTCCTGATTGTGTCGTGGATGCTAGGGCTTCGAAAGGGTTTGCTGACAATTTGCCTCCAAAGCGATCAAAGAGCTCAGAAGTTAATTCAGACCCGGAGATCGATTGATTTTGAGCGAATAGCCATTGAACCCAATGAAGTGCTCGTCCATCCATGGAGACCATCGCCACTTTATCTCATCGCTGACGCGATTGATAGTGAAAAATTGTTCTGCGTGAGCAACCCATGCGGCTGGGTCGTGACCATCAAAAGAGGGAAGATCAAGTCGTTGCAAGGCAAGTTGAAAGTCGTCGGTCATTGGGACATTAAACGGGGGTGGAGTTTGAGTGTGTTCCCAGAATGGGAATGGAGCTGATTTTGAGAGAAGGGCTGCCGTGAACCCCGTTGAGGACTGATGTCGAAGATCCCACTTGATCATGTCCCTCATTTTTTTGATGGAGTAGGGCCGCAACCAGTTCTTCCAAAGGATTGCAGACTGTCTATTTCGAGTGCTGGTGGTTCATCTCCTCTATTGGGATTAAGGTTTAGTTTTTTGTTGTTGTTGTTGGTGTTGATGGTGGTTCATCTCCTCTATCAACGTTGTGACGCTCTTCCCGATTTTGGCAATGCTCTTCTCCAAGGTATCCAATTTCATTTCCATTCGTGTTAAGTCATGAATAGTGTGTAAGAAATTAGAGAGAAAAGATGGAGCGAGGGAGACGGAGATATGAGCAGGGGAAGAGAATGGCAGGTCGGACCAATTGTTAGGAGTAGAAGAAAGGAGTGAACTAGAAAAGTTAGGAAGATCAGTAACTTCCTTCTATTAATGGCTCGAAAAGAGCATTACAGTAGTAGAGAAAACAAAGAAAATTTAGTCTCTCTCTAAGAGTAGACTGCTCACACTTACTGAAGCTAATTATCTTTCTCCATATCCTTTCCCATTTCCCTTCATGCCCTATTTATAGCTTAAGTTCCCTTCTAACCACCCAATATTCCCTTAACAGCAGATTATTACTCTTCTAACATTCTCTAACAGTTTTTATGCTTTTGCCCTCTGCGTTAGTAAACTATCAACCCACTTGGGTTGGCTATCTGTCTTGCTGCAGCCAATCCATCATCCATCTGGACTGAAGATGCCACATCTTTGTCCAGCTGGCCTCCTGCAGTTGCTTCCCTAACAGTGTTAGCCTAGCTTCTGAGCACGATCCCTCTGAAAATGTGCTGTGAAGTTAGAAGCTAAGGCGCTAATGGTGGCAGCCTCCATGGTAGCCCTTGTCTCCTTTAATTCAACCCTCTCTTTAATCTTTACTTTATCTTTCCAATCCTAACTCTGGTGAATGTTGTGCATTCTGGTTTTTGTTATATTTTGGATCTTTATCTTTTTTCGTTCAGGCCCTAAACTAGCTCCTTGTCAAAGTTGGTTCAAAATTTTCCCCCTCTTCTTTATCTTGAATTTTCTTTTCTAGTTTTTGTCAAGGTACTTATATTTGATGGTCATTTAGGTTTGACCAGACCAATAAAGAAAAAGTTCTATGACTGGACAAAACAGGAGGGGAGACAGAGAGATGCATTCAATATGAAAAATTGCATTAGAAAGAAGACCACCAAGGGTGTGCAAGCCTCACAGCCTAAAAGCTACCAAAGGAATATTAGAAAAATTAGCACCGGCATTACTCAGAAAACAAAAAAGGATGAAGGATATTAAAGTGAGCTGGCCAAAATCTCCAATATAATTTCCCAATGCTTAGATTACATAATGAAATTTTTTACGATTTCCATATGTTAATTCCGTTTGGAGTACATCAACTTTTTTATGATTTCCATTTGTTTAGATTACATCATGAAATTTTTTGTTGCCTATAAAGCATATCTGACATGGTTATTTTTGTTTCTGTGGATTACATTTAGGATAGACTCCTAATTAATCAATTTTGAGGGCTTAGTTGACTTCATATTTCTTAATATTTCCTTCCTAAATAAAGTGCCTTATCTCTCATAGGCAAGTCCCTGGCATGGAATCAGCCCGTAGTAGGAGATCTGGGCACATTTAGAGTTCCAGTGCAACATTGTTAGAGATGGTCAATAGGGATGGTTGGTCTGCTTTTTCCCTTAAAAAGTATTCTTCATTCTTGTAGCCTGATTGAATTCAAACCTTTTATGTCAAAATCCCTCTAATTGAATTTGTGCAAGTTTCAAACTTTCTAAACTTGAAAAATAATTTCTATTTTCGAATCCAAATTCCAATAAAATTACATTATTGTTTAATTTTGTGCAAAAGTCTTAAGAGTCTTCCTTTTTGCCGACTTTTATCATCTTGCCTTTTTCCAATTCCTGCTTCTGGAGTATGCACACTGAAATCCAACATTGAACTTCATAATTTCCTGATAAGTTTATTTTTGCTGGATGAGCATCTTCGGTTGGCTCCGTGCTTCCCTTTTTGATTGCCACAACCATAGCCATCTTCAAACCGATAAACATAAACAAGCTTTTTAAGCAGAGAAGACCTGGAACTTCACAGTTGAAACAGCCATTAGCGTCTGTGGTCACCTTATTGCACTTGCCTGTAGCAAACACCTGATAATTACGACTTATTATCAAGGGGGGTTGACCCATAGCTTCTAAGTTTTTCATCGTTGCATCATTTACTGCATAATCTATATCTTGTAAATATCCAATTGACCCCTTAAAACCATTGTTGACCAAGTAAACCTCAATATAGCACTTAATTGCCACTTCAGATTTTTAATGATCTTTTGTTCAGAACCAAATATTTTACCAAGTAATTGGATGTAACTAGTTGGCTGATACTAGTTGGAATGCAAGGGGTGAGAACAGAGTCGGCTGAAGAAGCCGAGTCAATGAGATAGATTGAGAAATAATCTGCTCTATTGCCTTGGGCACTTCATATATGGAAAACATTTTATGTCCAGTGGTGCTGTTCATTATGCTTCTGATTCTATCCTGAAGGTTTGAGGTTTAAAGTGGGTATTACTGGGGGATATTGCTTGTTGGCTGCACATCCAGCTTCTTGAACGGTCTGCAAGGTTCTCACCTGTATGCTTAAATTGGCTTGCTTGGTTTGATAAATTATTTACAGATTATCTCAGGAAGATAATCGTACAGGGGAGATCATCTAAGTTGACAAAGGTTGGAGACATCATGACTGAAGAGGTATGCGTACATCGTGGTTGTTCTTCGCTGAAATATTCTTTGCTTTTTATGTTTATCATACACTGTGAGTGTACATGCTGTGATTGTGGATACAGAACAAACTTATCACGGTCTCACCAGACACCAAAGTCCTGCGAGCAATGCAACTGATGACAGGTATCAATTCTGCTTCCTGATATATATATATATATATATTTGTATTTACAGCTGGTTTTATGACTCCAAGGCAAACAAAGTTGAATTGGTTCTTGGCTGGTCTTGGCAGATAACCGCATAAGGCACATTCCGGTGATTGAAGGGAAGGATATGGTTGGAATGGTATCAATTGGAGATGTGGTTCGTGCTGTGGTGATTGAGCATCGTGAAGAGCTTGACCGCTTGAATGCTTATATACAGGGAGGTTACTAGTGTATGAAGGTGATAATGATGATGACAATGAAGACAAGTACAATGATGAATGTGATGTTGTGAGATCACTTTGTTAGATAGTACTCTTGGAAGATGGTTGCTGAATGCCTGTAAATATGGCGTGTGGTTCTGCTTCTGGGTTGCTGACATGGAAAATGTTGATAACCAGCAATATATGGGTGTGGTAGCCAGATTAGAAATTAGCACCAAAATGCCACTTGAAACTTGTTTCTTACCAGCAAAAAGTTGTTTTTTCCTCATGTATGCTATGCATGCAATGCAATGGATGATGGAGGAATAAGTTTAGTTTGCTCTTTATGAATGCAAGAATGTGTGTGGGGTTAAAAGAGTTCATCGTAATTACCATTGATTTTGCGGCGCTTCTTTGTTTTTGTGGATAGACAAATTAAATCAAAAAACAGAAGAATGTATTACGAAGGACAATAAAGTATTTTCAGAGCTCACATCAACTCTCAATCTAAAAACCCAATGGCGTCCTCTGACCACAAACCACCAGACAAAGGGAGTACAATCTGAGTGCCAAAAAGAAAGATCATAAATAGCCCAAAAAAGAATCCGCTGTCTTCCAAAGCCATAGGATTGCCCTTCTCCAGATCAACACCAACAATCCACCTGACCATCCCATTAAGGAACTCTAAAATATCTTCGCCTGCCCTCACCTTTTTCGTTCTTTTTTCTTCTGCTCAAGTAGACTAGAAGATCGGGCTTACCCACTAAGGGGACTGCTTTAGTCTCCGTTGGCCTCCTGTCCAATTTATTAAAAAGAGTTTGTTTTCTAAGACAGTAACCATAGAAAGGTTTCCCAAAATTAAGTCACTCTCAGCATCATTCCAACATTCCGGTCCAAAAATGAATCAACCGGTAAAACCTCCTCGATCACACGGTCAACATCTAAGTCACCTAGAATATGGTCCCCAAGCTCCCTATTTTCCTGCAATAGCATTTCATCCTCAGACCTCACGAAACTCCGAGATTCACCATCCGGATCACTATCCAGTCCAACATCCAAATCCCTCTGAGACTCATGCACTCATCCCAATCCAATCCAACAATGCATTACTCCATTTCAGTTGCCGACTATGCAGAGGGTGATGCTCAACACTTTCCGACAAACCCAACCGTTTGTCAACTCGCTTTTGCAACCCACTTTGTACCCTGAGCAAGCCCCCTTTTGTTCTCACAATATAGCAAGAATTATTTTTGTCTACTCAAAACAGCTACTTTAGTCGAAAATAAGACCTTTGTGTTCAAAGGAGGTTTGAGAGACTGAAATGACGCCCTCTTCCCTAGTTTGAACAACCACGAAAACTGATTTTGAAACTTTGACCGCCTTTAATGATGGAGAGAACAAGACGCCGTCCAGCAAGAGACCTTCATCTACAACCTGTACCATCCCAATCTACGGGTTTTCAACTCCAGTATGAGCCCCGCGACTAACCTTACTCCCTCAATATTTCTATCGACCAACGACGACTACAGGAGAAAAATGCACCTACCCATCCCTGCTCATTCCGTCACCATGAAACCCCTCAAATTATGTTTAGAATCTGCCGCCAAACCCAACATTGTAAGCTCCTGTCTTACCTGTCAAGACCGACTGGAACCCCACTGTGACACCTGAGTAAAGGAGTTTTGTACGGAAATAATATATTTAAAATAAATAATTTTTAAAACAACACCATTTGAAAATTAATTACAAAACTAACACACCTATATCGTGATTTCAAGTCACGATATGCACTATTCATCAATGTCGTGACTTGAAGTCACGACATATGCATAAATACCCTATGTCGTGACTTCAAGTCACGACATAGCCTAAGTCGTGAGTTGAATTCACGACATAGCCGCACATAAGACCCCCGATCCCTTCTTTTCTTTCTTTCTTCCCCATTCTGCTTCTCGCTGCTTCCTCCGCGGGCAAATCTTTTCTTGGGCATCTACGCACACGAACTGCAACACAGAAGACATCTGCAACTTGGGGGATTGCAAGAGAACCGCGATCCACTACTTTTGAAAGTGCCACACGCGAAATTTGACGAAGGTAAAATGTTGTTTGTATTCCTTGAGAAATGAAATTTTATATGTTTAAATTGATTAAATTCTAATGTACATTATTAAATTGAGATATTATTTGTTGATTTAACTATATTTTGGAAAGATATAATTAGATATTAATGTTTTAGGGTTTAGATATTTGTTGGAAATTCATGAGAAATTAAGAATTAGGGTTTTTTTAATTTGGGATAAAATAAGGTTTTAGGGTTTTTTTGATAAAGGTATTAAAAGTAAAATTAGTTATATTTAATAATTGTAGTTAAATAAAATTAGAATGTTTTTTTGATAAATTTGTGTTTATTGTTTGTTATTTTGTTGTAAATTTAATTATAGGGTTTAAAATGAAAATTATATTAAATTTGTTACTTGTATTTGCTGAAAATGTTATTTTGATAAATTTGTGTTTATTGTTTGTTATTTTGTTGTAAATTTAATTATAGGGTTTTAAATGTAAATTATATTATATATAATAATTGTAGATAAACATTTTGATAAAATGTTTTTTGATTTTAAGTAGAAATGACGGACATGGTGAGATTGTTATTGTACACAAAAGGTGAAATTGTGAAGGGTGAAAATGGGATGGGCTATGACCGTGAACCTTTGAAGTTGATTCGGGTGAAAAAAGATGTATCTTTTAATGAGTTGGTAACCATAGTCTGTAAGGGAGTTGGAATCAATTCGACAATACAACACGTAGAGATATTTCATCGTTGCCCTATGTCACACATGCAAGGGGGGAATGTAAGGTACGTATTGGTACCGATAAATGATGATGATGACGTTCTGAACTTGATGGAGTTTGCGGTGGCTATGAGAATGGGTACAAGTCATGAGTTGTATATAAAGGCATACAATGGTCGGACGTTTGTCCCTGTACAACAAGATTGCGATTATGAAGAAAAATATCCACATATCGAATCTCGAGTAAATGTTGTAATAGTAGACATGAATAATGATGTGGATGAAGAAGAAATGGCCGAAGAGGAGGCGGAAGAAGATACGGAAGAAGAGGATGATGATGAAGAAAAAGATGGTAGAGAAGCTTGTCGTAGTAGTGGTCGTAGTTGTGGAAACCATACGATGTTTGGGTCATCTTCACAGCTTTTACCCATTCATGGTGGTAGGAGATATCTCTATAACGGAGTTAATGAGTCAATTCCTTTCATGCGAACTGCACCAAGAGGAGATGGTTATGTCACTTTTGAGGAAGATTGTCGATTGAGAATCGATAGTGGGAGTTTTAATAATGAAGTGAAGAAAGGTATGAGCTTTGAGTCGAAAGATGAACTTATTTATTTTGTAAAAATGCATCATGTGGAGAATCACTATCAATTTCGTGTTGGGAGATCAACCTCTACACTTTGGACAGCGGTATGTACTCAAAGGGACGAAAGTTGTGGGTGGAGGTTGCGTGCACGTAAAATAAGACTACTTGATGCCTTTGTGATAACTATTGTTGAGGGACCGCATACATGTGTCAATGCTGGGCTGACGCAGGATCATAGGCAGTTGGATTCAAATATGATGGCCCGACAGTTTGTTAACTATGTAAGGGAAGACCCAAGTATCAAAGTCTCTTTCCTACGAAGCGTTATGACGGAGAAAACCACGTATGCAGTTTCCCGAAGACGAGTTTGGGCCGCAAAAAGAAGGGCGATTGAGATGTTATACGGGAATTGGGATGAATCATACAACGAGCTACCTAGAGTTTTGGATGCAATTATGCAAAAGAATCCAGGATCACAAGTGTCATGGAAGTTCATTCTGGCTCGAGCAAATGGTGAAATGGTGTTTGAAGCTGTATTTTGGGCTTTTGGTCCTAGTATCATGGCATTTAGAAGTTGTCGGCCATTAATAAGTATAGATGGGACTCACTTGTATGGGAAATACAAGCACAAGTTGCTGATTGCATGCAGTATGGACGGTGCGAATCACATAGTGCCGTTGGCATTCGGATTGGTGGATGTAGAGTCACTAGCGTCGTGGTCATGGTTTTTAATGTACGTGCGAGACTATGTTGTGTTAGATAGGGAGGGACCAATATGCTTGATTTCAGATCGACATGAAGGGATAAGAGCTACTGTTGCTAGTCCAGAGTTTGGATGGTCGCCTCCGCATGCCGTTTGGCGTTTTTGCATGAGGCATGTCGCTAGTAACTTTAACACGTATCATAAAAGTCAAGCTTGTAAGAGAGTCGCCGTAATTGCTGCATTACAACCACAACGCAAAAAATTTGATCTATATATGGCAAGAATGAAGGAGATAAAAAATGATGCCCCCGATTATTTCGCGAACATTGGACCAGAACAATGGACTCTCTCTCACGATGGTGGGTTTCGTTATGGTTACATGACGACCAATATCAGTGAAAGTTATAATGCCGTGCTAAAAGGTGCAAGGAATCTCCCCGTTTCTGCTTTGGTACTAAAAACATTTTATAATACGGTTAACTATTTTGAAAGTAGAATCGCAGAGGCGAAAGCGGGGATTGCAAGAGGAGAGCGGTATACGAAGTATGCAAATACCATGTTAGGAAGGTGGATGAACACCGCTAACCTTCATACGGTTGTCTCTTTTAGTAGGGAGAATGGGATTTTCGAGATAGAAACAGGTCATAGACAAATACGGTATGGCCACAAGGGAGGAAATAAACAGATCGTCGACGTCAATAATGAACATTGCACATGTGGGAAATGGCAAACGTATAGAATACCTTGCTCCCATGCAATCGCTGCACTATCACGGACCATGATGGATATTCATATGAATGTCGGAAAATGGTATACGTGGCAACATCAACTTAAAGTGTACGAGTTATATTTTTTACCGGTAGGTAATAGATCTGGTTGGCCAATCGGATCGTACTCAACTATCATTCCAGACGTATCACTAAGACGTGAGAAAGGGAGACTTAAGTCATCTCGATATCATAATAAGATGGATATCCGAGAATCATCTTCGCGGGTATCGTGCGGTAGTTGTAGTGTCGATGGTCATAATCGGAGAAGATGCACGACACAAATGAAATGTGGTATTTGTGGGAGACAAGGTCACAATCGAAGAAATTGCCCAACCATATCGCGTTGAAAATTATGTATTTCTTATTACAACGGACATAATGTATTTGTTTTTTGTATATTTGACTTTATGCTATGTTCAGTTATAATGTGTTATGACATTCATGTCTGTTAAATGTGTAATTCTATGTGTTATGACATTCATGTCTGTTAGATGTGTATTCTATTTGTTTTGTCATTGAAATGTAATTATTTTTTGCATTACTTATTTGTAATCTAATATGTTAATTTTTCTTTCTTTATTTTACAGATGGATTCAGGCCCGTCTGATCCGAGTATACTCCAGTTACAGCGGCGACACCGTTCTTCTCGCCTTTGGGAGGGAGTCGGCACGACGGTTACGCTGACTTGCCGTCGACGCGAGGCCGTATTACGCCGTTGGGACCACCGTCACATCGACGAGAGAGTTCTTCCTCTTTTGGAGCACTCCGGATTTTTGGGCATTGCTCGACTTCGCTTCATTCAATTCGATTGGCATTTTATCACTGCTCTGGTCGAGCGATGGAGGCCAGAGACGCATACTTTTCACCTTCCCCATGGTGAGATCACTATTACCCTTCAGGATATTGAGGTTTTGTTAGGGTTGCCTGTGGATGGCCATCCCCTCGTTTGTGGGACGGCGGGAGTGGTATGGGATGATGTATGTGAGAGACTTTTAGGTGTTAGGCCACCACGGTCTGCCATTAGAGGACACGGTTTGAGCATGCCGTGGTTGTCTGAGCTTTTTGATGATTTGCCCGATGGTGTTGATGATATAGCAATTTTACGGTGAACACGGGCCTATATTTTACTTTTGATAGGGGGTGTCCTGTTTTCTGATAAAACAGGAACTTTTGTACATTTACAGTTTTTATTAGTTTTAGAGGATTTAGAGTTGTCAGGTAGATTTAGTTGGGGATCTGCTTGTTTGGCATATCTATACAGACAGATTTGTATAGCCACGCATGCATATGCACGTGAGATTGGGGGGCCCTAGTTTTGTTACAGCTTTGGGGGTGGGAGCGATTTCCGTATATGGCTCCTATTCGACGAGGTTTACACGTACATGGGGATGGACCACTTGGCTTGCGGTGGCACGCTCAGTTTGATGTCACTATGTTCCCTACGCACATAGTTTTCGTTTATAGGGAGACACTCGATAGGCAGACGGTCGATCAGGTCATTTGGGTCCCGTACTCGGATGATGTATTGTCATCCCTCCCCGCCTACTATCGCAGGGGGAGGAATATTTGGCACGCACGGGTCCCTTTGATTTGTTTTAGTATCGTGGAGTGGCACTTTCCAGATAGGGTGTTACGACAGTTTGGAGGCTTGCAGTATGTTCCGGGTGCCTGTGACACCGAGGACAGACTCCACGACACGAGCACGCGGGGTACTGTAGAGGTTGATTGGTCGGTAGCGCATGCAGTGTACATAGATCTTTGGAATCACCGACACGACCATGTAGTTCCTCTAGATACCTCCTTTGGACCTGCGCTCGATCCTCACTATTCGGTCTGGTTTCGTTCCATATCCCGCAGATTTGTTGGAAATCGGGGAGCTTCTTTGACTTACGTGGTAAGTTTCTCTCTACTACTTTCTTTTCATTCTCAATCAAATAATTTACTTTGTTGTTTTAATTAATTTTCACATTATTGTTTGTAGTGGGACACTTTGCACGAGATACGAGACAATCCTAGTGCCGACGTTCGTTGCCTTGCTGAGTCGGCCATCTCGGTTCTGACAGATGATATGACACGTCTATTCAGTGATCGCCCCGAGGGAGAGGACAGCGTACCAGATCTCGACGCTCATCCGAACATGCGTCAACGCCACCGTCACAGCAGGCCGAGTATGTCGCAGGACCTTCAAATACGTTCGGTGAGTGTTCAGATTTCTACACACCTGTCTTTGATGACATCTCTCAGGTTTTCACTCCGGGGGCTCCTCAGAGGGAAGTTCGTCCCCATAGTTTTATGGATGACGGACTGACACAGGGTGTGACAGATGATGCACCACTGGTGTACCATGTCTCCCCGCCTGTTTTCTCTGATCCCCACCAGTAGGATGTGGGCCCCTCCCAGATCATACAGATAGATGATATGGGATTAGTATCTCGTGATAACTCTATAGGCAGTACTGTAGCTGTAGGTCTTAGACAGTACACTAGAAGAAGACGACGATATTGATTTATATTTTTTGTAAATTGTAACTTCTGTTAAATTTTATAAAATTACATTTATTTCTTTACTTTGTTCATTGTACTTCTTTTTGTACGATTTGGTTTTTGAGATTTGTTGCTGATCATTTGGACAGTATTACATATGAAAACTAGTTATGAGGTCCAAAATTGATTGATTTGGTCACTACTGGAGTTTGTGGTGTTTGTGTTGTATTTTTGTGTTTCTGTTCTGATGTCAATTTGGATAGCAGAATGGTTGATTTGGTCACTATCGGAGTTTGTGGTATTTCTGTTGCGTTGTAGATTTAGATAGCATAATGGTTGATTTGGCCATTTTCGGAGTTTGTGGTGTTTTTAGTTGTTTTGTAAATTTGGACAGCATAGAATGTGCAAACTGCTGGGATGAGTGACAAGATGTATGTCGTGAGTTCAACTCACGACATTTGTATGTCCTGGCCCTATGTCGTGACTTGAAGTCACGACATAGGGTATTTATGCATATGTCGTGACTTCGCATGTCGTGACTTGAAATCACGATATATGTGTGTTAGTTTTGTAATTAGTTTTCAAACGGTATTGTTTTAAAAATTATTTATTTTAAATATGTTATTTCCGTACAAAGCTCTGAGTAAAGCGTTGTCTGTTTTGATGGTGACAGTAGGAGGCGCAACAGATCGTCCCTGCTTGGTCGAGAGTTCCAAACTGGGGCAACACCTTTTCCATGACCTGCAGAAGCTGGTCCAAGAGATTCCATGACCGTTAATGGTGGATTCCCTCGGATGAAGTAAGCTCAATTTCATGCCAAAGCATAAGACTTCTGGCTATTGCTCCTGAAGATATTTAAATTGGTGCAACACAAAAAGGAAGGAAATCCAGGAAACTAATCCATCATTTTAGTTGAAATTTTAATAACTTATTAACTACCCATTACAAATAATTCATTTGTATTGTTAGCTCATACAAGAAAATCAAAGACAAATGTAAGTTGATATTGGCACGCACAGAGCTTTCATAGCACACGAAAAAAAAGTAGCAAATGAAGATGATATTATTTGATACAAACAGAATAGAATTCATTAAACTTTACATCTGCATACACAGAAAAAAATGGGACTTGAGAGAGAGCCATCTCAACTGCGTACCCTTTTGAGAGGGATAAAAGTCAGCGCCTGAATGCATTGCCTTCTGCTTCAGACCTGCCCTGCAGGTAATGTGTTCGACGTCGAACACTCTCCTCTATTGTGGAGCTTCCCCCTTTATCGGAGGCACCATACACACTCTTGTGAGCAGCATCCAAGAAGCTCTTCCCTCTATATCCTCCTGCCTTGCTAGCTTCCCGAGCATCATCCTCCTCGGCCTTCTTCAGTCTCTTCCACCTTTGCTCCTCATGCAACTCAGCATTCACTTGCATCTCCCGCAGCCTAGCTGCTCTCTCTTCTTCAGACAATTTAATAGCAACGTTCCGGCGCTTATATCGTGGTGGAGATGGTGTTGGGTCTCGCGCTGCACTTGCCTTCTTCTCTTTTGTGTCTCTTGAAGCTTCAGAATCTCTCCTCACATCCATCGAATACTTTTCAGTCCTCCTCCCATCAACCCTCCTGCCTGATTTATCTGTTCCATCATATCTTGAGCCACCAGTCCTTCCTTTGTAATGGACATGCCCATCATCACTAAACTCCTTCTCTGAATGCTTCTTCTTGTGTTTGGTCTTGCTACTGTGGCTGTGGCGGTGCTTCTTGTTGTGTTCCTTCTTTTCATGCTTCTCCTTCTTCTTTGCCTCAACCTACAACAAAAATAAAAAACCCAGAATCAACCAGTTACAGATTGAACAGGAAAGTTGATCGGAAGCACAAGTTAATTGAGTAAAATAGCCTTACAGATTTGCGAATGAGGTCCATCTTAATAGGGTTATTCTTGACACGAGCGAGGGCTTCTTGCTCGCGCTGCCTAATCAAGAGGAGAGGGTCGGAGTGGAGCTTTCGCCAAGCATCATTAGCCGAGTGAGGCTTGTCTTCGAACAAAGCGCCAACTGCTGTTGATGAAGAAGAAGAAGGGCCACCAGATTCAGGATGTTGAGGTTGAGGTTGAAGAGATTTGAAAGGAGCATCGGAGGAGGAATTGTTGCCCTTGCCGACGGCCAATCCAGAGTCGTAGAGAAAATCCAATCTCTCTTGGCGAGGAACTAGACCGGCCTGCTCCTGAAGAAGACGAAACTCGGAACGCTCTCTCTCTTCCTGGATCTGCTTCCTCAGCTCTTCCAACTTCTTTTGTTCGGCCTCGTGCTTCTGCTCCGCCTTCCACACGTTCTCTATGTTCCTTAAACTTCCCGTGTGCCATCCTTTCTTGTTAAGAAATTTCAGCGCCATCTCTCTCTATTCCTCTCTCCCTCTCTCCCTCTCTTCTCCAACCCTAATTCCTCTTCCCGATGTAATGATTCTCTCTCTCCTGAAATCCTAACCCTAAGTCCCTAATCCCTAATTCCTCGTCCTGATCTAACTAATCTCTCTTTTTCGGAATCTGAATGGAATCCGAAGGGGGAGGAAACCAAGCACGCGATTGCGACGTAGTCTTATGTTTTTCTTAAATTTAATAAAAGAGTATTTCTTTATAAAAAATGGGAAAAAAAAAAGTATGAGACCAGAGTGATGGTATAGGGCACAATGCCCATGATCATGAGGCCGAGAAACTATCAGGCCCATTAAACCATAATCACAAAGATCTACAGGTCACCGAAGGGTCTCTCGATAAACCCTTGCTCGGTTAAACACTCTAGATTAAGTTTTGTGATCATTGCTCGATTAAATTTTCTCAGTCAAACCTTTCTGTTATTGCTGAGTGGTCTCCACCGAGTAATGCTTCCACTTAACCAATCAAAATAATGATCACCTAAAATTTGAATATCCCTTAATCATGAGAGTAATCTCTCCCGATAGAAAAAAAATCTCTATAATCTTTCCTGATAAGATAGAAAATTGTCGTGACAATTCGAATATCTCTTAATTCATAGGATTTTAAATTTCTTAAAAATCTTTCGCATAGTCCCTGTAATTTTAGAAGATCTCTATTGATCTCTTTGTAAAGTAATTAGGATTTTATACCCTTAATCAAGAGAATTGCCATATATGCACATACTATATATACTATGCCCAGGCGACCCGCAAGATATGTTCTATACTGCCTAATCTCAAGGCAGGTCGATTCCTCCCCTGTTCTAGTCTCTCATAATTGAGCCAACTACTCCCAAATGAAAAAAACTAGAATTGCAAGTGTAAGGCATAAGCAAACAGTTAGAGGAACTTAGTCGTGCCCTCACATAAGAAGGTTTGTCCTTCTCCAGGAGATCAAGGCACCTGCGCTCGTGTAGATTTCAACCTCAACGACACCTAAAGCCCCTCGATGACCTCTCAACATGATCTAGACTTCTTGAAGAAGCAAGTTGAGGAATTCATGGCTACTAAACTCAAATGTACTAGCACAAACTGAGATGATACCATCCAACATGCTACTAACATTTCACCATTCGATCCAAAAATCTCTATCAAGCCGATTCTGCGAGATGTACTCCTTCCCCTTATGGAGAGATACGACGGCTCTACTAACCCTCGTGACCACGCAGCCCACTTCGTGATAGTCATGATCTCGAGAGACATGTTAGACGCTATTAGATGCAAACATTTCCTCACAACCCTAAAGAGCAAGTATTGATATCGTTCAATTCACTTCTCCTGCTCAGCATTAGGAGTTTCTCATATTTGAAATAGCAGTTTGAAACCTACTTTGTGATCAGTCGGGATACTGAGAAAGTCAACCTCGCTCCCGTCCTTGCGAAATGGGGATGATAAGCTCTTGAAGGACTTTCTCGACAAGTTCAAGGCTGAGATAATGAAGGTTTCGAGTCTGAACCATTCCATCCTTTGATCGTATTATTTATTGGATTGCAACCCTCAGAAATGAAAACTTCGATCATGAAAAATCCTCCGACCACCATTAAAGAATTTTATGCTTGCATAGAAAAGTATATAGCTATAAAAGAAGCTAAGGCGTTTAATAGGTACCGAAGCAAAATAGGAAGAAACGAGCATAGTCGCTCCCCGTGGCAACCCTCGCCCAAGAGATGTGGAACAAAGCCTCCACCTCATTGCAAGTTTAACAACTATATATACTCTTTTGAACGACACACCTAGCCAGACCCTGATGTAAATTAGGAACAAGTCATATATTAAATGGCTCCCACATCTAATGGGAGATGACTCCAAGAAGGACGAGACTCGGAATGTCACTTCTACAGAGATTGTGACCACCTGACAGATGAATGCCAAAAGCTAAAAGATGAATCCGAGGCCTTAGCTCGAGATGACAGACTTTAGGGATTCAACAGTGCAGAATGAGAGAACCATCCCTCTTAGGGACCAAACCTTACAAGCTAGATAGAAGAATCGAACAACCCACCAGCCACCAGAACCGCCTAGAATCAAGAAAATAGGGTAATCCTTTATATATAAAGCGGAAATCTCTCTTTGATACCCCTGCTTTCGTTGATTTTTCTCCAACACAGAGTTTAGCGGATCGAGTGAAAACACGACAATGCTAAATCGAGCGAATAGTCGCCCTAGTATTTCAAATGACAGGGCACCCATTTCTAAGGAAATGTTCATTGCTTGCATCGAGAAGGGACAAAAAAAGAAGAGACCAATAATCAGTTTCAACAATAATGATCTGGTAGAAGTCGATCCAAGCCGACATGACCCGTTAGTCATTACTGCTAAGATAGATCAATACATGTGAAGAGAATTTTCATCGACCAAAGGGCAGGTTGCGATATTCTCTATTAGGACACCTTCCAACAGATAGGTTTCAACCAAACACATCTTCAAGCTCATGCCAGACCTTTGAAGGACTCATTAGCTAGTGACTATATCCTCAGTATACTATCTCGCTCCTAATAACCTTGGGGATGCCACCCAATCATGCAACTATCACAACCACTTTCAACATAGTCAAACTGTCGTCACTCTAAAATGCCATCTTGGGTTGGCCTAATGTGGATACTTTGGAAGCACTACCGAGTACCAAGTATATGAAAGTCAAATTTAGGATGCCTCTTGGCATTAGAGTACTCAACTGTGACACAAACACATCGAATACCTCAGTCTAGTAAGCTCTGTCCACTGTCTACTATTACTCTATCTATGATCCTGTGTCACTAATTAGATACATTGATTGGAATTTTTTCCTTATAATTATTCTTATAATAATATCTTGATTTTACATGTTTTGATACTTATTCATAACGCTTTGATCATGCCGATAGCATAGCAATCAAAAATAACCCTTAGATGGCGACATGTCTCATACGGTCCTAGCACCCAAGTAGTCTATGCATCTACTTTCTCGGTTGACGTACCCTCTCTCTTGGGTTTACGCCTCAATCTTGATTCTACGCCTCATATGCATCTCATAAGAGTCCTTGCACTTGAGCTGGCTGACGCATCCATTTTCTTGACTCTACCCCTCATATGCGTCTTATACGGGTCTCAGAACTCAAGTAGGTTGAAATACCTATTCTCTCGATTCTACACCTTATACGTGTCTCATACGGGTCCTAGCAACCGATTGGGCTAACGCACCCATCCTCTCAGCTATACGGCTCATGCAGGCCCTAGCAGAATGTAACTCCTTACCTCACGACTCTACAGGTACTAGCACTTGAGCAAAGTCTAACTCCCGTTCTCTCGGCTTCAATACTCAGAAAGAGTTCTAATGCCCTCTCTCGACTATAATGCACTCGAAGAATACTTAGCACTCAAATCTTTCTATTCCAGCGCACAATTGATAAAGCAACAAGAATGCAATTGAAAAAAGAAAACACAAGAGGATGAGACTACAAAAAATCTTCATTCATTCATTCAAATATTATATACATGAGAGGATACGAGAGTATGGGTGAGGAGTACATAAAAATATAATATAACAAAGGAAAAGGGAAAAAGCAAAAATACAAAGAGGTCATGACGAAGGAAGAGTCTTTTGCCACGGAAATTTGAAGTTAGCTCAAAGAGCGATAGTATGAGAACCTGCATCAGCTAGACCTGGTGCCCCGAAACTATCACCACCAACAATTACTGCCAAGCTCTCCTCCAGCCTCACCCGGTGGAGAGCATCCTCAATCGGCTGTAGCTTCCCAAAGAGTTTTTGCTCGTTACACTGGTGGCTCTTGATAGCTTTCATTTACCTATCTCCCAACTCAATTATCTTCTGCTCTCCCTCCTCTTCTAGCTTCTCGACAGCTACAAGCTTATCCTCATTCCCCTTTATTGTGACTTCCAACTTCTCACACTTCGTGATGGTCATGTTACATTACCAAAATGTGGACTCTAGGTCAGCCTTCAAATACTCTGCCTCCTTGTTTTTATTATGTAAGGCAGCACTAGCTACCTTCTCTTCTTTAACCTCCCTCTCCCTTTGAGCCAGAGCACCACCCAGCTGGGAGATCTCCTCATCCCTCTCACTCATTGGGTGCTTTAAATGTCTAACCACCTGATTTCTCTTCAACGTTTGGAATTTGGTTAAAACAATAGTCTGTAAAAAACACATCATATTAGCACTGGCTGCCTTCTCTTCTTTAACCTCCCTCTCCCTCTAAGCCAGAGCACCACCCAGCCGGGAGATCTCCTCATCCCTCTTGCTCATTGGGTGCTCTAACTGTCCAACCACCGAATCCCTCTTCAACTTTTGAAATTTGGTTAAAACAAGTTTGTAAAAAACACATCATATTAGCTTATCAAAATATAAAACTCAAGTAAAACATGCTTCGAAAACAAAAATACTACTTGAATCCTAATAGTCATAAGGGTTTCGTCACCTTAATCGATAGACAATCCATTTAACTCCAACTCGAAGTGATGATAGTCCAATCGGTCAGTAAACCTCATCGCCTCAGTAATATCCACATAACTGGAGCAATTATTGGTAGTGCTAATGGCTACAGTACCTCTCTCTTTTAGGTCCTTTCTACAGTTGAAGGACCTGATAAAGATAGGAAGGAGTGGAGCTGTTTTCTCAGGTACAACCCCTTTACTCTTCCGCACATACAAGCTCTCAAGAAAGGCATAAGACGGCCCAGCTACAGACCCCTGAACCATACGTTTGGGAGACATATGCCCAGGTTCACCTTGAGCCCCCTCTTAGTGTCCTCTCTCTCGGTGCCCCCTCGAGAGCTAATATTGGTGATGGAGGAAGGGCCGCCTCAAACTTACCCTATTTTTCCCCTGCTTGCTTGGCTACCCCTAGCTGAGGGGCTGCAGATGCACTCGCCAAGCCCTCTTCTCCATTCTCCTCCACTTCTTTGCTCTCTAGGCTCGCTATCCTCACTTTTCTTCTCTTCTTCCTCAAAATCAAAATAGGGAAAGCATCCATCGATGGAGCCCCTTGCTCCGAGGTGCTCTTCCCTTCCTTGACACTACTCTTGGACTTGGCCCTTGTCAGCCTCTTGGTGGTCACCTCAATAAGATCCTCCCTCTCAGTGAAAGCAAGAACATCAATAAACTCCATTGCCCTATTCTTTACTAGGAGGGGTCTCTCGATTTGTACCTTCTCGCCCACCTACAAGCCTGTCAGCTTCAACACTTTGTTGTCGAGGAGGGCTTCCATGTAAATAGCTCTACTTTTTGCAGAAAAAGACTCCCAACAAAATGCACAAACCCCATATGTCGAGAAGACTTTGAAGTAATATTGGTAGTATCCACATAACTGGAGTAATTATTGGTAGTGCTAATGGCTACAGTACCTCTCTCTTTTAGGTCCTTTCTACAGTCGAAGGACCTGATAAAGATAGGAGGCAGTGGAACTGTTTTCTCAGGTACAACCCCTTTACTCTTCCGCACATACAAGCTCTCAAGAAAGGCATAAGACGGCCCAGCTACAGACCCCTGAACCATACGTTTGGGAGACATATGCCCAGGTTCACCTTGAGCCCCCTCTCAGTGTCCTCTCTCTTGGTGCCCCCTCGAGAGCTAATATTGGTGATGAAGGAAGGGCCGCCTCAAACTTACCCTCTTTTTCCCCTGCTTGCTTGGCTACTCCTAGTTGAGGGGCTGCAGATGCACTCGCCAAGCCCTCTTCTCCATTCTCCTCCACTTCTTTGCTCTCTAGGCTCGTTATCCTCACTTTTCTTCTCTTTTTCCTCAAGATCAAAATAGGGAAAGCATCTATCGATGGAGCCCCTTGCTCCGAGGTGCTCTTCCCTTCCTTGACACTACTCTTGGACTTGGCCCTCGTTAGCCTCTTGGTGGTCACCTCAATAAGATCCTCCCTCTCAGTGAAAGCAAGAACATCAATAAACTCCATTGCCCTCTTCTTTACTAGGAGGGGTCTCTCGATTTGTACCTTCTCGCCCACCTACAAGCCTGTCAGCTTCAACACTTTGTTGTCGAGGAGGGCTTCCATGTAAATAGCTCTACTTTTTGCAGAAAAAGACTCCCAACAAAATGCACAAACCCCATATGTCGAGAAGACTTTGAAGACTTCAGTCCCACAAAAGGCTTTACCCTAACCTCTGATAGTACCTGTATCAACTCTTTATGTGCGAACTTGACAAAAAATAACTTCTCCATCCATGCTTTATCAAAAGTCTCCTTAAAGAAAACTTCCACTCTGACTCTGGTTTGGTTTGGAGGCAAAACCAATTCTTCGTGGAACCCCTAGAAGTGCACCACCTCAAAGAAAAAATTGATGCAAAAAATTTAAATCAAAATTCAAATGATAGTACCTTAACAGGCTCATTACTACCACAACCAAATACCGAACACTAGGGATTAACATCATTGGAATGATATTCGAACCCATCAAGACCCCGGCCGAAGGGCCTAAGTAGGGTACTCGAAGCCAATACTCGATTGCTCCTTATACATCGGAACGCACCCCTCTGGTGCTTCATTCGTGCTCTCTTCCTCCATGGGTGATCGCAACCAATAATCATCACCCAATAACATTTCCTTCACCATCCCTCACAAATCCTCCTTTTTCATCATACTTCTAATATCGCCAATAACACGGTGAGTGTGTGATGAAAGGTGCCATCTCCGATTTTGACAAATTTTGCAAACCTTAGAAACCCTAAATCCCTAAATTTTCTTTCTAAAAAAAGCAAATTGACGAAAGTATAAGTGCTGCAATATTTGTAACCAATCGCAAATCACATGATAAAAAGTGTGTCAAAAAACATTCGTAATATCTGTAACCAATCACACGATAAAGTATCTGTAACCAATCGCATGTCTCATATTTAATGCTTTACTTTCGCATACATTTCACTTCCCCAATTCGTATACTTTCAACACTACTTCTCATACTATTTTGAAACAACATTAGGAGTGGGGGCAAATGATAGTACAAGGTCCAATTGCCTATGACTATGAATCTCAGAAACTATTAGACCCATTAGACTATAACCACAGAGATCCAAAGATTGCTAAGGGGCCTCTCGATAAACCTCTACTCGATCAAACACTCTCGATTAAGTCTCATGACCATTGCTTAGTTAAACCCTCTTGGTCAGACCTCTTGGCTATTGCCGAGTGGTCTCCCACTGAGTGATATTTTCGCCTAGCAAATCAAGATTATAGTCACCTAAAATTTGAATCTCTTCTAATCATGGGAGTAATTTCTTCTAATAAGAAAACAAATTTTCGTAATCTCTCTAGATAAGATAGGGAATCTCCGTGACAACTTGAATTTCTCTTAATTCATAAGATCTTAAATTTTCTAAAGATCTTTGACTACAATTATTGTAATCTTGAAAGATTTTCAGCGATCTCTTCATAAGATAGTTAGGGTTTTACACACTCATGCAAGAGACTTGTCATGCATGCATCTACTATTTATACTATGCACAAGCGACCTATCAGGCACGTTCTATTACTCTACATACACATACTATACAGAGACTACACATGATTAATTTAAGTCTCTACTCAGATTGTTCTCTTGCTCTCTCACTTCTCTTTCTAACTTGAGTGTTGGAACTTCTTCCATTAGACCACATATGGCGGTCATTTATAGGTGTTTCCTTCCACGAAGGCCCAGAAGACACACCAGCACTAATTCCTCATTTGAGTCAGCAAAACAATTTATCTATGGAGCAAACCCATCTCTAACACAAAGAAAGGCTGTATTATTTTTCAAATATGAAGAGAAGTGGACTATTACATAAAAAAGAGTTTATGTTTAGAAACAAAAAGCCCATGCATCTTTGACCTAGGTTGTTGGTTATGGATGATAGATTCTGTAACAACTTCTCCAAGTAGTTGAAGCATTTCAAACATAACACAACTAATTGAGGTAGGTGAAGTTCAAAAGCAACGACCAATGTAACAAATTCAAACTACTTAGTCTATTCTTGAGTTAGTTTCAACCGTGTTAGTTAATTATTTACAAGTAGTTATGGTAGTTAGGCAACCAATTCATCAATCTATATAAAAGATAGTAAATGGAATAAAGACAACAGTCATGTGTGTCTTCTATAATATCTTTCTCTCTCTCTCTCTAGCTCTTTCTCTTTCTATTTTCCTTCCTATCTCTCTACCTTCTTTCCGGTTCTTCCTTGGGCCCTACAATCTCCAATTTTGCAGCAAATTGGATTGGAAATATAGCCAGCGGCCACTCATCCTCGGCCAACTAGTAGAAAATATAGCTGACAATATAGCCGACCTTGACTCTTCCTCGATCTATTGGTAGAAAAAACTAGTCGACCTACCCTTCTCCTCAGTTGACTGATTAAGAAAACCAGTCAACCGCCCACAACCTAGTCAGATGAGTTGCCTCGCAAGTTGATTCACCAAGTTACCCGATCAACTCACCAACTTCCCAATCAACTAAATTCTCTTGGGTTGTAGCAAATTTGGTATCAGAGTATCGAGTCCTTGGCCATTACAAGGAATCAATGGCAAAAGGAACCCACTAGAAACTCTCTGAAGAACAATTAAAAAGTATGAAGTTAAAATGCAAGAATGGGTGAACGAGACTAAAAAGCATCGACTCCAAGTTGAAAAGCAGTTAGAAGAATTTCGATTGAGAATCTATGAACAAGCTCAGAAATGGGAGTCATACATAGCCAGTTTGAAAAATTGATTCAATTGTATCATGAGGAAGTTAAACAAAGACAAAGATGATGATAAGGAGACGGAAAGAATGGCGAAGTCACCAATTTTGCCTATCCCTACTAAAGGAAGGGTTAGAGGGGAAATAGAACCCCCATATGGCAAGAAGGAGACAAAAATAGAGGATCTTTGCCTAACCCAAGATTGAACTTCCCATATTCACAGGGGAAAGTCCACGAATATGGCTAAGAAAGTGTAGTAAGTTCTTTACTGCACAATAAATTCCGGTCCATCATGGGTGGAGACTATTGAGATGTACTTGGATAGGATGACAAAGGTCCTATTTTAGGGTCTAAAACATGTAAAGAATGAAACAAATTGGAAAGATTTTTCCCAATTTTTATGCTAGTGATTCAAGCTGAAAGGTGTTAGGGATGAAATAGAAGAATTGAAAAACTTTAATAGGTGGGAACCATGGCTGAATACCAGGAGAAAACAATGCAGCTCACAGAAATATCACAATAAAACAACAAATGGAGCATGAATTTTGACTCTAGAGAAGCAAAAATAGGAGAAAACAATGCAGCTCATAGAAATATCACAGTGAAAGGGAAAGACTGGTCAAGAATTATTGTGCCGGAAGAGAAGACAACTAGGATCTCATCACAAGAAATGCAGTACATAAGAGGTCATAACCTCCACTATAAATGTAGAGAGAAGTACAACCCCAGTCACTAATGCAAATTTAGGACTTTAAATCTAATTGTGGCTACAGAAGAAGGAGAGAATGCAGGATGCAAACAAGTAAAAGAAATGGAAGAAGTAACAAGTGAGGATTATGACATTCCCTTATAAGTCTTATCTAGTTCCTTGAAAAGAAAAACCATAGCATCAGAGGGAACTGTTGGGTCCTTACAAGTACCCATACTAGTAGATATTGGTAGTACAAATAGCTTCCTAAACTATCACCTAATAGCAAAACTTGGGCTTAAACAAGAGAAAGATGAGCCCCTGCATACTACTGTAATTGATGGAAGTGAAATAACCAGTTGTACTCAAGTAAGAGAAATTAAGTGGAATGTTCAAGGATACCATTTTTCCTTTGATTTGAGAGTTATACACCTAAGTAGTGGGGATATCATATCAGGGGTGGATTGGATGTACAACTATAGTCCCATCAACTTTGGCTATAAGCTGTTACAGGTCAAATTGGTAAGTAAAGATGGAGAAGTAATTCTGATGGGTCATGTAGAGAACTCTACAATGAAATTGGCATGAGAGAAAACTACTAAAAAATTTAGAAAGTAGCAATTATGGAGTTGTATAACATTTACCATGGTCGAAGGAGGTCAGTTCAATTTGTTGCACAAAGATCTTGTTAAACTTCTGATGCAGTTTGAGGATGTGTTTACAACACCCCAATCGCTACCTTATACAAGATCACATGGCCATGCAATACCCCTCAAACCAGAAGCTAAACCCTTCAAACTTCATCCATATTAGGTACCCTTATTCTCACAAAATTGAGATTGAAAAACAAGTCCAAGAAATGTTGAGCAATGGAATAGTTAGGCATAACAATGGTCCTTTTGCCTCACTTGTGTTATTTGTCAAAAAGAAAGTTGATACTTGAAGATTTTGTGTGAATTATAAACAGTTCAATAATCTAAACATAAAAGATAGATACCCCATACCCAACATTGATGAATTGTTGGATGAGCTGCATGGTTCAAAACTCTTCTAAAAAATTGACCTCAAATTTGGTTACCACTAAATTAAGGTCAGGCCAAAAGATATATCAAAGATAGCCTTTCAGACTTACTATGGATATTTTGAATTTTTGGTAATGCCTTTTGATTAAACTAATGCACCAGCTACCCTTCAGACTCTAACGAACCATGTATTTCAGTCTTATCTTAGAAGATTTGTGCTTGCCTTCTTTGATGGCATTTTAATAACTAGCCCTAACTTAACAATACACATTCATAATCTTCGAGAGGTGCTGTTAACTCTCAGACAGTACAAGTAGTATGCCAAATTTTCTAAATATGTTTTTGCTCAAGAATAAGTGGAATACTTAGGCCATATCATGTCAGGTTTGGGTGTGAAAATGGATCCTCAGAAAACTATAAGTATTTCAAACTGGCCTGAAACATCTACTACAAAAGCATTAAGGGGTTTTCTAGGGCTTACAGGGTATTACAGAAGGTTTATCAAAAATTATGGGTTGATAACTAAACTCCTTACTGATTTGCTCAAGAAAGATAGCTTTCACTAGGGCGTAGAAGTTAGTCGAGCTTTTCAAGAGCTTAAGGCAACCATTAGTTCAGCTCTTGCAAATGCAATTGCCAGTTTTTCAAAGCCATTTACGGTGGAGATTGACATCTGTTTCAAAGGATGGGGGCTGTACTAATGTAAGAGGGGTAGCCCATTGCGTTCTTGAGTAAAGCATTGGGTCCAAGAAGTCTAGGCTTGTCTATTTATGAGAAAGAGTTAATGCCGAAAGTGATGATAGTCACAAAATGGAGGCATTATTTGGTTGGTTATCACTTCATTATTAGAACATACTATCAAAGTCTTATATACCTATTGAAGCAAAGATTAACTAACTTATTGTAGCATAAGTATTTAACAAAATTGTTGGGTTTAGATTATGAGATTTAGTATTAAAAAAGGATAGAGAATAAAGGGGTAGATGCTTTATTAAGGAAGGGGCTGATGACAGAAGAATCACAAGAGGGGATACTGATGGTAACAACTATGATCAGGCCACAATGGATTGAAGAAATTATTCAAATCTATATGAAAGATGAGGATTGTCAGACTTTGATCGGTCAATTATCATTAGAACCTAAAAGCAATCAAGATTACCAATTGCAAAATGGAATTCTCAAAAGAGAATTTATGTAGGTAAGGAGGAACAACTAAGGACCAAACTGATCCAATAGATGCATGGGTCAACAATGGGGGTTTAGGATAATAAGGGACATTATAGAGGCTTAAAACTGCATTCTACTGGCCTTCAATAAGGGATATAGTGATCAAATTTGTCTAAGAGTATAAGGCGTGCTAAAGAAATAAGCATAAAAATATAGTACATCCATAACTTTTGCAACCTTTCCCCATCCCTACACAAGCATGGTCATAGATAAATATAAATTTTGTGGATGGCCTACCTGAGTCACAAGTTTTTGATATAATCCCAGTGATCATTGATGGGCTAACAACATTCAGTCACTTCTTAGCATTGAAAACATCCATACTCTGCAATGAAGGTAGCTCAACTATTCGGATAGAGATAGAGTCTACACAAGCCTTTTTTGGCAAGAGTTGATCAAATTGATAGGGACACAAGTATAGCTAAGGAATGCTTACCATCCATAGACTGATGGGTAATGCAAGAGATTTAACCAATGCTTGGAATGCTATCTTAGAGCATAACTTCTGATAGGCGGGGCTCTGGTATAAGTGGCTTAGTCTAGCAAAGTAGGGTATATTCCGGGTCCCATTCAAGCATACAAATGTCCCCATTTGAAGCACTCTATGGATATAAACCTAAGTCCTTACTAATGGGTCCTTATCTTGATTCCTGTACAGCGGCAGCCACAAATTTTATTTAGAATAGACAAGCCTTGCTATAAAATTTGTGTGAGCACCTAAGCAAAGCTCAGAATAGAATGAAGGTCGAGCTGATCTCAATAGGACAGAAAGAGAATATGAGGTAACATCAATCCATTGACATCAGGAAGCAATTGAAGCTAACATCAAAATTTTTATTGTCCTTTTCTGGTTCTAGTAAGGGTAAGAAAAGTGGCTTATAAATTGTAGTTACTACCAGGGTCAAGGATTTATCCTATCTTCCCGTTCTCTGAAAAGGAGGGTTATCTTAAGGAACAATAGGCCAATTACTCAGTGGTTAATAAGATGGGTGAATCTCAGTATAGAAGAATCTACTTGGGAGGATATAAGTTCATTAGGGCACATTTTCGGGTTTTCAACCTTCAAGACAAGGTATTGCTTTAAAGGGGAGGGAAATTGTAACAACTTCTCCAAGCAACTGAAGCACTTCTAACATAATGGCTAGATGATGACTAACTGAGGTAGTTGAAGTTCAAAAGCAACGGTCAATGTAACAAATTCAAACTTCTTAGTCTAATCTTGAGTTAGTTCAACTGTGTTAGTTAATGTTTGAATATTTAGGTTTTGATGATGATAAAAACAATGGAAATTTAAGAAGAAAATAAGTTTGGAGACAATGAAAAACAATTTGAAAATTGGCTCAAAAATAATCATCCAAACTGTCAATCGATAGAAGCAAACAGCTGACCGTATGTTAGATGCAGCCAACTAAGCTACACTACATAGTCGACCGCACACTAGGCACGGCCAACCGGAGTATATAATACTTATTTTTACTTTTCACTTTTATCCTCACCATTTTTTTGTCTTTATTCTTTCCACCACTCTTCTCTCTCCCGGCCACATGTCACTCACAACATCTCAACAAAACCCACTTTCACAATCTCACATCCCTTCTCTCTCCACGTGCACGATATTATTTCTCTAATACACCTTACTCTCTGTAAATATTTAATGCCTCATTCTTTTAAAACATCTATCTAAAATACCATCATTTCTTTCTAAAATTACCCATTTGCCATTTTTAAAAGCGTTTTCTCTTTATCAAAGATCTTGACAATTTAACTCCATTTTTCTCACATTAACGATCAACCCATTAAGCATGTGCGGCCAACTCAAATTGTCTACACGGCCAACTGCACAAGGATGCACGGCTGACCACGTAATTGCACGGTCTACTGCCAGCACGCTATGAGCACGCTATGTACACACGGGTGGCTGACCACGTAAGAACGCGGTCTACCACAAACACATTGTGCTCATAGGCAATCGATCACGTAATGGGCAAGGTCTACTACAAGTGCATAATGCAATCAAGCGGCTAATTGTAAATGCACATGTGGTTTACCCATAATAATCCAAAGGCCTACCGCAATCTCAACTCAGTTCACCGCGAGCACTTTATGCACTCAAGCGATCATCCGCTTGACACAAGTGAGCAATCATAAATGACTTAAGATGCACGAGCAGTTAACTACTAAACATGAGTGGCCAACCTGATATACTCATATGAACAACCTGTTTTACTTGTTAAGTTGATCAAAAATTCAAACGGTAAACTATTAAATCACATAAAAGAAATATATGCTTTTTTGGTTGATCAAACCTAATATATGGCTAACCGAAACACTTCATATTTCAAAATTCCAACCAATCTCGATCAACTATTTATTCAGAGATAATTCAAAAAAGAAACAATGTGAATATTAAAACTATTTATTGACTATTTTAGATCTGATGACATGGACCAATCAAATTCCTCATTTTTTTTCAAAGTCATCATATTGCTTTGTTTTTAAAATCTCTCCTCATTGTCAAGCTATCATTTCTCATTGCTTAACTATACATTAAATTCTTCTCATCTGAGGAGCAGTCTTTGTAATATTCCTTGTACTCAATTTCATTACATCCGAAAATTAGTCTCACACTTTGTAACACTCTTGTAACCTAAAGGTGTTGAAGATTGTGTGGGAACATGATTCCAGTATTGAGAGAGAAAAGTATTTTAGGGAAAATTACTTGTAAGGTTTCACTTGCACCTGTAAGCAAGTGGGTTGTGAAGATTTCACTTGCATCTGTAAAGCAAGTGGATTGCACTATTCGTAATAATAGTAAAAATCCAAGAGAGTTGCTTGGGAGTGGACGTATACCGAATTTGTGGAACTACTATAAAAATCTTGTGTCTGATCTCATCTTTTCTTTCAGTTCCTTAATCTTGCATTTTCAACTTTACTTAGTCAAAAAATTGTAAGAAGTCAGAAAATAACTATTCACCCCCTCTAGTTGTTTTATAGTTGGTATCAAAGTAGGTGTCTAGTATAGGTTTAGGTTTCACGAACTTAAATCAAAGATTCTCCTTCCAGACTCAAAAACATAGATGGCATCAGAGAGAGTTAATTCCTCACTTGAAGCCTCAGCATCCAACAGTGAGCCTGTAATTCTTTCAATAACTGAAAAGAAAAACACAAATGGATAAAAAAGGAACAAGAAACGAGATCTTCTGAGGAAAAAAAGAAAAAAAAATGTTAAAAACAAATGAGGAGTGCACGTCTAGAAAGGATGCCCTGAAGTTGTGCAAGATATGAAAGAAAATAAACATCAAGCAGGCATTGAGCAAGAAAATGAGGTAAGTTGCTCTAATAACCCATCCTACTCAGCTTATAATGATTCTAATGATGATTGCATTTCAGTTGAAGAAATTTTACTCCCAGCTCTTAACGAATTTTACAAATTAAATGAAAACAACATAGACTAACAGAACATGTTAAATGTATTGGAAATTGAAAATAATAAACTTGTTGAGAAAGTTAAAAGACTAGAAGTAGAAAATGAAAATCTTAAAATAGAAAATGATAAACTAAAAGAAGAAAAACACTTACTAGAAGTAGAGAAGAGAATAAAAGATGAAAATATCTACTTCTTAAATAATGATTTGGATGAACTAAAAGAGAAGAATAAACTTTTGGAATAAGAAAAGAACGAACTAAAAATAGAAATTGAGAAACTGAAGAAGGAAAATGAAGAATTAAAAGAAGATAATTTGTAGACAAATGAAAACTTGAAAGATTATAAAGGAAAACAAGTACTTAAAGAAGAAAACATAAAAGATGAACTAGAACAAGAAAGATAAAAAGAATAAGATATTGAGTTCAATATTGCACAAATTTGCTGAAAGACAAGAAATTCAAATGCTAGGAGCTTAGAAAGGGGTATACGATAAGGCTGGATTAGGCTACAAGCCTGCCACTACCCAGAAGAAACTTCAAAACTCTTTTGTTCCTAGCTCTGAAAATCCAAAAATAGAAACCAAATTCCATTACTGTATAAAAGTTGGACACAGTGACTTTCATTGCAAACTAAGAAAATAGAGGAATGACCAAAAAATCGAAAGATATAGATATTGCCATAAAACTAGAGATTACCCAAACATATGCTGTCATACAAATTTCAACATTCAAGATAATACTAAAATGGGTGCCCAAAGATTTGTTAAATGCCAGAAATATAGGAACAAAAGGAATCTAGATACCTAAGAGATGGGTGTAAAAATAATAAGTCTCTGAAAAAAAAAATACTTAAGTCAAGCAATACGCAGCAATGAAATAAACCAGATGAACTTGCCCGTGAAGTTTTACTTTGCTTTCATGTTAATATGCTTTTATTGATCTTTAAAATTGTTTGTCTATTATGTTTTACTTATTTATTTTATCTGCATACCAAACTCAATAATTGATTTGAAGTTAAACAACAACCTAGAAATTTAACAACTTAAGATAAAAAAAAAATTTTGAACTTTGAAATCCTTTTAAAATCTCTACATGTATAGATTAAACGTGTAAAGCACATAGTTGATCTAATTATGACATGTGTAAATAATCAAATTGAAAAATCATCTCTTACAAACCAGAAAGAACTCACCCTTATTCTCGTTCTTCTTATTTCCCAATTTTTGTTCAATATTAGTCCTCACCCCTTAAAATCTAAAAATCCGCATAGTTTCTAAAATAAATTTCCACTCTTACTCTCAGCAAGATACAAAACCTTCCGAAAAGAACCTATTTCCTCTCTTTCCATCAAAGACAAACATATTGCAACTTAGTTCTCGACAATGGCCAGAAGCATATCTGATTTCAATCAAGTTAACTTCCTATCCAAGTATCACAGTGAGTCATTCTTCTCAGACTTTCTCTTCAAACCTGTTGTTTTGGGTAGAATCATAGATTGAGATTTCCTAGATAACATAAGATTTTCTTTTGGAGTATATATAAAACAAATCTACCCTCCTAACCTCATCATTTCTCTCTCCCCATCTTACGATAGGCTAGTAAAATTGTTTTACAATAATTTAGAGGATTATGTTGGAACCACTCTAGATTGATTGAAATGTTTATATGGACATATCCTCACATCTGTATGTTTAAAACTTTTCTTGGAGGAATGAAGCTAATTATAATACTTAAACTTATCTATAGTATCAGTGATTTGAAATGGGTGCCAAGTGGAGCTTGTGGGCCATTCCTTAGAACAAATAAACTAGATGATGCTAGGATTGTTTTTAATAACAATCAGCTTACCACGATAGAAACCAAAGCATCATCTTTACCACCTTATGAGAGGTTGCTCTACCAAATAGTTGTTCACTTACCTAGGCCTAGGGGAGTAAGACTCGATTTTATAACAAGAGAAGATTACTTGATCATGGCGTCTCTTATGAGAAACAAAAACCCCATACTTCATTATCTAATTCCTTTGAAAATGATTGAAGTAGGAACAGTTAAAAGAGGATCTCTTCCATATGCCACATTAATTTCTGAAATCATCTTTACATTTGGAGTAGATGTCTCTAGAGAAGTAAAAATCAAACCAATTCTCAAAATAAGAGTATCTTCTCTCTGTAAAAATTGTGAAACTCCTGAATCATCTTTACAAAACAATTCTCAAACTTCGAATCGAGTTCTTCATCAACCAATTTAACCAATAAACTCTCCACAACAGGATGATGAAGATACTGACAATGAATTTCTCCAAATTCAAAATGATCTATCTAAACTAGAAGAGAGGAATGCCATAGTTGAAAGAAGGTTCAATATTCTTGAGGATGAGCATTCAAATCGACAATAATGAGTCATTCTTTATGTATCAGAAATCTGTCTGAACTGTAAATTGATCGAAGCTACTTTCTCTTACTTTAGTTGAATGTCATGATATAAAAAATGATTTGTGTTAATTATGTAATTACTGTTGAATGTTAAATGTTTGCTCATGCCTTGACTAGATAAAATGCATTTGTACTAAATGCTATGTTTTCATTTTAAAAGTATGTTAGCACATCAATCTATTAAATGCATCTAACCTTAGCTTAATAATTTACAAGATTTGATAAAAAAATGTTAGTTGAAAATCTTTTTGCTAGCTCCTTCGATATTGAAATTTAAAAGAAAATTAATAAAAAAGGGAAGATGTGTGACCAACTGAAAAATAGAAATGGTAAACTGTTAAAGAAAACAATTGAACTAACAAGTTGCCTAACCAATTTTTGGTACACAAGAGAATAGCCAGCCTTAAAAGATAGGCGGCCGATTATTGAAGATCAAGCAGTCAACCACTTGTGATGAAGGTCGACCGAAGGAAGACAAACGGTCAATCGTGAACTATGAACGGTCAGCCGTATATACCTTATAATAAACAAATAACCTTTAGATCTAAGCCACTTGATTAATATAAAATTCTCTAAAATCAATTTAATAAAATCATTTCAATAAAAGACTCAACAAATTACAATAGATATATAAGGAGTAGAATTGACTAAATTAGATAAAGGTCCTACATTTATACAAATAAAAATGCGATAAGCAAGGTGGCATACATGCTCTTCAATTCTAAGATACATGTTTAATCTTACGACAAGTGTTGCACACATAAAATTAAACAAACGTAACTCAAAGAAAATTTAAGTAGCATTCATGCATAATATGTACCTCACATGCACTTTAAGTGTTACACATGTATAAAAATGAGCATACGAGTGTATGTCATGCATGAATGGGGATATAAGGACATTAGGTAGCACTCCCTTCACATTTTTATAACCCAAAATATCTTTCTCTCTCTAGCTTTCAAACCCACTCTCCTTCCCCAATTTTGGTTGAAAGCTCTCATTCTTCATCTTAAAATCTCAAAATCTCTCTAGATCTCAAATCCTTTCTCTTTTCCTTTCTCGAAATCTTCATCATTTTCTCTCAAACCCTTCAAAATCTACTCAATCTAGTTTAGATCTACACAACCTAGATGGCACCTAAAAGCACAAAGGGGAAAGAAGTCGCTACCGAAGTGGAGCTAGATGTCGCAACAAAATACAACAAAAGGACTTCCAGTCTCTAGAAAGAAGTAACCTTTTTGATAAGCTTTTCTCGGATAGAAATGTCATGCATGGAAGGCTTGTAGATTAGGAGTTTTAAGGTCAATTAATTTTAAATACGATAAATTTTTTCATCAAGTCTGTCCTCATTGGGTTTTATAGCCAAATAAGGAAATTTATGAATAGACAACTAGACTTTTCTATAGTAATATAGATATTGTTAAGGAAGAGACTCATGAGGTTAGTTACTTTATGATTGAGAATGAGCCATTGCCATGTGCATTTAGGACTTATGTCGATGGGTAGGAAATTGAAGTAAACCCTAAAATGATATGTAGAGAAAATATGTTAGATTGGATTGAGTAAATGTGAATCCTATCTGAATACTAAATTGATCTAAGGATGCTAGAATTGTTTTTAATGATTCTAGGCTGGACGAAGTGAGTAATAATATAACTGATCTAGGATTCCATGAAAGGATCTTACACTTTCAAATAACACGTGTCATAAGACCAAGGGAAGGAAATTACACATCCAGCACCAAAGAAGACTTTTGGATTATGGTCTGTATCATGAACAAAAGGAACTTAGGACTTCACTTTTAATTCCTCACTCTATGATAGCTAGCAAAACCTCTAGAAGCTCCAACTTACTGTATGTTAGCATGATTACACACATTTTAGTTGGTCAAGAGGTCAATCTTTGCAAGGAAAGTAAAGTAGAGTTGAGTATGAAAAATAGTATAAATGCTATAGAGCTAATTGGGTCTTTGACAATGATGAGTGGGTAAACTTGAAAAGAAGGGGAAGAGATGCAGAGCAACATGAAAGAAGGCGTGAAGAAACAAATAAGGAAGTAAGATGAATTCTTTGAAAAAATGGACACCATGCAAGCAAAGATTATTGATAGACTTGATGACATAGAGAACAAATTCATTGAGAAATGTGATCGCTTGGACTACAGAGTGACAGAGTTAGAGGAAAATATGGGAGATTTCAAAAGCAATTTGAGAGAATTTAAGTAACAATTTAGGGAAGAAGATCAAGACATTCAATACAAGCTAATGCATATGTCTACTGATCTGAAGCTCAACTGTCCCTTTATTTGCAATATAAAGGATAATTTAGTAACAATGGCAAGATCTTCTTCCTCCGCCACCCAAACTTGAGCTCCACCTCCCAATCCATTCTCTGCACGAGCTTCCTCTATCAATCCATTCGTTGTCTAATGTTCCACTACCCCTCTATTTGGTTTTTTCCCCACTACTAATGCATCCAACACCTTAGCTATGCCTTCTATGGTGCCTGTACCAGGTACTACCTCCTTTGACATTGGTACATCTTTTTCCACCATCAAGGATAAGGGAAAAGCCAAATTCTGGCCAAAAGTCAAAAACTGATGCTCATGCTTTCTGTAATCTAACGATGTTGTAATATACTTTGCACCGTGTTCTCCCAAAATAGTTCTATATTAATGTTTAAATGTGCCTTAATCTTTATCCATTTTCTAAACGCCTTTAATATAGCACATAGGCAAGGGGAAGTTTCGTTCCTCTAACAATAGATTAATGACCTTAATCTGGGGCTATATTTTTGCCTCAAAGTTTTACATTAGTATCCCTTTAAGTTGATGACAAAAGGGAAGAGAAAAGGGAAAGAATATAAGTTATAAGTTTTGATTAGTAATTCTTGTCAATCTGAATATCAGAAACATAATATATTGTGCTAAGTAACTGTATGTCGACATCCCCGTGAACACATCGACCTGTTCCATACAACAACTTGAATTCTATCACAGATCGACCTGATTAGCCTCAGGTAGACAAATTCAAAATGTCATGTCGACCAATTTTAGGAGTATAATGATCAACTTTTAGAACAAATTGACAAGCACAAGGCAAAAGTTTAAAGAGGTTGACATACCCGATGACTTGTCGACCTGATTCATTTGTTTTTTCAGATACACACAACAACGTGTGTTATTGACCTTGTCGACATGAAATATACATCGACCTATTTTATGAGACATATCTACCAATTTTAAGTTGGCATAGAAGCATGTCGATGTGAGGCTGAAACATGTCAATCTGATGTAATGTTACTAAAATATCACACGTCGATCTAATCTTTAACTTTGTCAACATATCTAATACATCGACTAATTTCAGAAGATAGGTCAACCAATTTTTTATCTGTATAGTGACATATCGATATATACAATGAATGTGTCGACCTGATGTTGAGTGAGTCTTTGAAATCACACATCGACCTGCACCTAATCTTGTCGACATGCATAACATATCGACCAATTTATAAGAACAGGTCCACAAATTTTTATAAATACATAGGATTGTGTTGATGTGAAGTTAAAGCTTGTCGACCTAGGATATTGATTTTCAAAGTATGTCATGTTGATGTCCATTAGAAACATGTCCACAAATCAAAACACATCGACCAATTTAAGTCTATATGTCCACCTATTTAATTTTGTACATGCTCTTGTTGACCTGGATGTGCTCTTGTCGACCTGATTCGAAATTGTCGGAAAACGTATTTTTGAAACAGATTTGAATTCAATGGTCATCTTCTTTTCTTGAATCTCTGAATATTTCCATTTCGATCAAAACTAATGTTCAAATGCAACAAAAATAAACTTTGATTGGCTAACATGGAAGTGACGCCAGTGAGAGAATGGAGGTTCAGCGTAAAAAATAGGTACTATTGCAAAGAACATTAATAATGGACATTAAATGTTCAACGGATCTCTTTAATACCACAATAAATATCAGAGAAAAGAAATGAAAAGAAGTAGAAAGTGAATGCTTTATTAATTTTCTGAACAACTTCTTTATTTGTATTAATTGCCTTATTTACTTTGTTTTTCAATTCATGATTCTCTTTATGTAATCAGAGATTGAATTTAATTTTGTTAAATTTAAGGATTAAAGCCTCTTAGCTTTGACATTGCACACTTACATATACTAAGTGTTCGAAAGACAAAGAGTGTATGCCATTATTTTAGATCTTGTGAGTGAAAAACCAATCTGGTTGAAAAAGTTATGTTGCATAGAAATACTGCAAAGGTTAAATTTAAATCTGCAATTAAGTTTGTATCATTGAATTGATAGTGAAAAATCTAGGGGAAGTTTGGGAGTGGAAGTACATCTAGTTTGGTGGAACCACTATAAAAAGTTCTGTGTATTCTTTATCTTTCTGTTTTAATTTTCAAACTATTCTGTTGTAAAATTTTTAAATGCTAAAATTTTCAAAATATCTATATTTAACTATTCACCTCTCTCTAGTTGTATATCACACCTCATTCTCTACAAATATTTAATGTCTCCTTTTAAAACATTTGTTTAAAACACCATCCTTTATTTCTAAAATTACTATTTACCATTTTTAAGTGTTCTCTCTCCATAAAAAATCTTGACAATTTAACTCCATTATTCTCACACCAACGGTCAACCCACTAAGCATGTGCAGCCAACCCAAATTGCCCACACGGCCAACTGCACAATGACGATCGACTGACCATGTAATAACATGGTCTACCGTAATCACTCTTTGTGCATGTGGGCGGCCAACCATGCAAGAGCGTCGTCTATCATGAGCACATTGTGCTTGTGGGTGTGTGGTTGACCACAAGCACATAATGCACTCAATCGGCTGATTGAAAACACATATGCAGTCCATCAAAATTATTCCAATGACTTGCCATAAACTCAACTTAGTCTACCACGAACGCTTTACGTGTCAAGCGGTTAACCGCTTAACACAAGTAGCCAACCATAAATGACTTAAGATGCATGAGTAGTCAACTGCTAAACATTAGCGATCAACTTGATATGCTCGTATGGATAACCTGCTTTGCTTGTTCAGTCAATTGATAATTCAAACGGTAAATAGCTCAATCACATAAAAGAAGCAATATGCTTCTCTAGTCGACCGAATCTAATATACAACTAACTGAAACAATTCATATTTCAAAAATCCAACCAATCTTGGTCAACCATTTATTCAAAGACAGTTCAATAAAGAAACAATGTGAATATTAAAAATATTTACTGATGTTTTAAATCTGATGACATAGACCAATCAAATTCCTAATTTTTTTTTCAAAATCATCATACTGCATTGTTTTTAAAATCTCTCTACGTTGTCAAGCTAACCTTTCCCGTTGCAGCAAAAAGATATTTCAAATCTTCGTAAGATAGGTTTTACTTGATGGAAAAAAGTAAAGAGCTGCTTCAAGGAGGATAACGGGAAAAATCATTAATTAAGAAACAGTCGAAAACATTAATTGAGAAAAGTGAAAAACGTTTAATTCCAATTATTCAACTGCACCTACTACTTAACAACATTCTTGAAGAGAGCTTTAAATGCCGAAGTTAATGAAGAACACAGTAATGAAACAATTGAGAGAAAGAACTATTGTTGCAAACAAAACACTTACTTTGCTACTCAAAAAACACACTGCAATAAATCCACTCTAAATTCTCTATATGTCTTTAATTTCAACTGTACACTAAAATTTTCTCATATGAGGAACAACCTCTATAATATTCCTTGTACTCAATTTCGTTGCATCCGATAATTAGTTTCATACTTTGTAACACTCTTGTGACCTAAAGATGTCTGAAAATTGTGTAGGAACATGATTTGAGTGTTGAGAGAGAAAAGTACTTTAGAGAGAAATACTTGTAAGATTTCACTTGCACATGTAAGCAGGTGGGTTGTGAAAGTATTATTTGCTTATGTGAAACAAGTGGATTATACTATTCGTAGTAATAGTGAAAATTCAGGAGAGTTGTTTGGGAGTGAACATACACTGGGTTGGTGGAACCATTATGAAAATCTTGCGTCTGATCTCATCTTTATTTTTAGTTCCTTGATCTTGCCTTCTCAACTTCACTTAGTCGAAAAATTTCAGAAAGTTAGAAAACAACTACTCACCCCCTCTAATTGTTTTACAGTTAATTAGTTACAAGTAGTTATGGTAATTAGGCATCCAATTCATCAATCTGTATAAAATATAGTAAATGGAATAAAGACAATAGTCATATGTGTCTTTTGCAATAGCTCTCTCTCTCTCTCTTTAGCTCTTCCTCTCTCTATTTTCCTTCCTATCTCTCTACCTTCTTTCAAGATCATCCTTCGGCCCTACAATCTCTAATTCCACAATCGATTGGATTGGAAATACAGCTAACTGCCATTCATCCTTGGCCGACTAGTAGAAAATACAGTTCACCACCACTCCTCCTTGGTTGATTGGCAGAAAACAACTGTCAACCTATCTTTGTCCTCAATCAACTGGTTGAGAAAACTAGTCAACCGTCCATAAGCTTGTGAGATGGGTTGCCTCGTGAGTTGACTCACGAAGATACCTGGTCGACTCACCTAACTTCTAGGTCGACTGAATTCTTCTAAGTTATAACAAATTCCTTTTTTGAGGGATGACCAAGTTTCCTGATATAGAGAAACTTCTCGGGACTAATATTTCTCATTTTTAAAATAGTTTATTATGTTCAATTAATTAATATTTATATAAAATTTTTTATATTTTTTATATTTACGTATTTAATAAATATTTTACTTATTTATATAATTTTTATTTTTATTTTTATTTTATAATTAATAATTATATATTTGATTATTGTAAAATTTTATTATAATAGATCATTATTAGATTATTTTTATAAAATAATTAATATTTATTTAAAATTTTGTATATATTTTATTTTATGTGTTTTCTGGTATTTTTGTTTCTTATGTTTTTACAAAATATTATTTTTTTTAGTATTATCATGTAACCATTTCTATTTTTTGATTTTCCTCTCCCAAATTTAGAGTATGTTCAATCTTGTCTTCTTACTCTTATTCAGACCGGAGATCGATGTGTGAGACTGTTGATAATTAGAAACTTGATATCAGGAGAAGGTTGGTACCATAAAGACATTTGCAAAAAAATTATTACCATAGAGAGGCTGGTTGATGACGATGGAGAAATTTTGAGCAATTTTGTCTTCACCTAACCTTGTTGATGATGGTGAAGGGGCCTTAAAGCCTGAAATCATGGGGAATAAACAATAAAATCAATTGAAAAAATCTCACCCTTTTTACTATACCACCACCGAATTGAATTGGAATGGCAATGACATTAAGGATTTGCATTTGCTCAAGCAAAGTCAAAAGTTGGAAATTAGCCCATCTATTCTTCACTGGTACCATCACAACAAGAGGGACCTTCCATGGAGGAGGGACCAAGAAGAAGAAGATGATGTTGATAGGAGGGCTTATGAAGTTTGGGTTTCTGAAGTCATGTTCCAACATACTAGGGTTGCTACTGTCATTTTTATCGCAATCGCTGGATCCTCAAATGGCCTACCCTTCTTCATCTCTCTCTCTCTTTCGATGTATATGTCACAAAGGGGGAGGGTGGGTTTCCAAAATTGCTTATCTTTCTTCTTAGCTTGCCTTTCAATCTGCCTAGACTTGATTATAATGCACAAAATCTCATGTAATTTATGATCGTTCTCACTAAAATGCCAAATGGGCACCATGAAGGTTAGTCATTGAAGTATTTGGACTGCTTTCTTTCCTATACTCACTCTCTACTGACTAACCAAAGGACCCTCCTTATGGCAATGCCGTGATTGCTTTGGCAGCACTAAGGTTGTGTCCTATTAATAGCCTAAAAAAGTTTATTGAAAAGATTACGTATAAAGAGGACTTCTATGATGCTTTAAGAAATTGAAATTGGTTCTATAACACTAAGATATAATGAGGTCACATTTCATTTTCTCTGCAGCAGTCTTTGTTGTCCTTCAATTCTGAACACACACTTTTCCGAGTCATAAATAATAGTTATTATCTTTTTTTGATAGGGTTTTGTACGTAACCTTTTTTTTAAACTGAAACATGTCACGTAAAAAGAAAAACAGTGTTATCGCTAATAAACTGGGAGTTACTCCAAAATGGATGGGTACAACATACTGGGAGTTTGTACATAATCTTTTTTTTTTAAAAAAAAGACCGGAACATATGTCATGTAAAAAGAAACAGTGTTATCGTTAATAAACTGAAACATATTTCAAAACTGGAAGAGTGACAAGGTTTATTGATAGTAGACACGTAAGTTATATGGGTTCCAGATTTTGGGTATAGCGGAGTCGTTTAGATGGTAGGGTCGATGTGCTCTTGACCAAACTACCAAACGTACCTAGTATGGACCTTCTCAATTTGGTGTGAGTTTCCTTTTGGGTTGTTGTTATCCTGTAACTTCTATTCTATAGAGGCCTAGGTCTCCCGATCTGAATGTTCTGATCTTCACCGTTCTATTATAGTATCGGGCTATTTGTTGTTGATAGGTGGCCATCCTAGTAGACACGACATCTCATAGTTTAGGCAGCAGGTATAGCTTCTCACATAGTGCAGAGCTATTTGCTTTTGGTTGATATTGTTCTATATGATACGAGTGAATACCTATTTCCATCGATAGGATCGCCTTGCACCCTTAGGTTAGGCTAAATGGTGTTTCCCTTGTGGTCGTTTTGAGTGTCATTCGATAGGCCGAAAGGATCCAGTAGAATTTGTTTAGCCATTAGCCCTTGATTACGTTCATTATTGTCTTGAGTCCTTGAAGGATAGTTTGGTTCGTGACTTCGATGAGACCATTTGCTTGTGGGTAAGCAATAGAGATATAACGATGTTGTATCTCAAGTTTATTGCATAATTCTCTGAAATTTTTATTGTCAAACTACTTGTCGTTGTCAGTAACAAGAACATGGGATAGACCAAATCTGGTAATGATGGACATCTAGATGAACGTTTGTATTTTGCCAACTATTATTTAAGCCAAACTTGGTGAAGTAATCAATGGCAATGACGAGGAATTTTTATTATCTGGTTACTTGTGGAGACGGTCCAAGTACGTCTATTCTCCATTGTGCGAACGGTCATGGGCTTGTGAGGGGATTATCGTCAGAGGAAGGTTGATGAGGGAGCAAAGAGAAGCATCGGCACTTGTCACAATGTTTGACATAGGTCTTTGCGTCACTCCTCATAGTAGGTCATCGTAAGGCCTTGTTCGCAAGGCTCCAAATGCCGAGGTAACTGCCTCATATCTCTTCATGAATTTCCTAGAGGACATAATCTCCTTCTTCTGGTGTCGGGCAATTGACGTATGTATGAATAAATGATTTCTTATAGAGCTCTCCATCAATAATGACGTAATATGTAGCTTTGCGTTTGACTTTCATCTCTTCTTGTTGGGAGATCGGCCATTGGCCATTTCGGAGGCAAGCAAGAACTAGATCCTTCCAGCTTGGTGGACTATCGATTACCATGATCTGTTTCGGTTCATTTATGCTCAGGTATAGGAGGCTCTCGATATAGATAGCCCGGCTAGTTTCAACGAATTCTGAACTAGCAAGTTTCGAGAGCGTGTTTGGTCTCACATTCTTGGATCTAAGAATCTGTTGTATGGTGACTGTGTTGAAGTTGGCCATTACCACTCGGAGCTTGGAGAGATACTTCACCATCATTAGTTCTTTACATTAAAGGTTCCATTAATCTATTTGACCATAGGTTGGCTATCAGTAAAGACTCGAATGTCCCAAGCTCCCAATAACGTGGCGATCCATTGGTGTATCAGGAGTGCTTCATATTTGGCTTGGTTATTGGTAGCTTGGAAGTCAAAACAGAGTGTGTATTTTGCCTTAAAATCTTAGGGACCCATTAAGATGAGTCATACTTCTCTCCCCAAAGAGTTAGAGGAGTTGTCTACGTGTAAGTTCCATGGGGAGAGATTGAACGTTTCTGGGAGGTTGTCGGTAGATGACTCAACAGGTTTCAAGAAGGGATATTTGAGAATAAAGTTTGCTTAGGCTGGCCCCTTGATGGCAGGCATTGGCTGATATTTGATATCGAATTTTTTGAGCTCAATACTCCATTTGTTGAGGTGGCTTGAAGTGTCCCTTTTCTATAAGATGGGCTTCAAGGGTTGATTAGTAAGTACCATGATTGTGTGTGCGTGGAAGTAGGGTTGGAGGTGATGGCCAGTTATAAGAAGAGTGAACACTACCTTCTCGATGGGCCTATAGTTGATTTTGGACTCCTGGAGCACCCGACTAACATAGTATACAAGTTTTTGTATAGTGGTATCCTGTCTCACGAGCATAGAGCAGAGAGCTTGGTCAAATACAGATAAGTAAAAAAAGAGTTTTTCACCAAGAATGGACTGAGAGAGTAGAGGCGGTAACGATAGATACACCTTGTACTATCAAAAGCCGCCTGACATTTGGGCATCCATGCAAATCTTCATGACTTCTTTAGGGTTTCAAAAAAGGGTTTGTATTTTTCTCCCACCTTCAACATAAACTAGTTCAAGGCCATGATTTATCCGGTGAGATGTTGCATCTCTTTCAATGTTATAGGTGGGGCCATATCTAAAATGGTTTGAATTTTCGTTGGGTTAGCCTCGATCCCTTGGCTGGTGATCAAGGAGTCCAGAAACTTTCCAAAAGTAAATCTAAAGGTGCACTTGGCTGAGTTCAATTTCATGTTGAAGCATTTCAATATTTGGACTGTTTCTTCCAAGTTTGCCACATGACTTTCCTAGTTAATGCTTTTAACGAGTACATCATCTACGTAAGTTTTGACATTCCTATCAAACTGTGAAGACTTTGTTGACCAACCGCTAGAAGGTTGCTCTGGCATTCTCAAGGTCTAATGGCGTGACTTTATAGTAGTAGATGTCGAACTTCATAATAAAACTAGTTTTTTCCTTATCCTCGGGGGCCATGCGAATCAAGTTTAGCCCGAGTACGTATCCATAAAACTCAAGAGTTGGTGTTCCAACAAATTGTCTATGAGCTTGTCAATATTCAAAAAGGGATAACTATTTTTAGGGCATGCTTTATTGAGGTCGGTAAAGTTGACATACATCCTTCATTGGTCATTCACTTTCTTCACCATAGCCACGTTCGCTAGCGATTTGAGATATTTCACCTCTATGATGAAGTTTGTCGCTAGTAGTTTTTACACTTCTTCTTGTATCACTCACTGGTGTTCAAGCACAAATATTCTCTTCTTTTGCTTCATGAGTTTGTGGTTAGGATCCATTGTTGGCTTGTGTACAATCACTAAAGGATGTATTCTCAGCATGTCCTCTGGTTTCAACATGAAGACGCCAGAATGACGTCGCATGCACTTGATCAGGGCATCCTGAAAGGGAGTTGGCAGGTGGGCTCTGATTTGAAAAGTTGGCCCGGAACATCAGTGATCTGGATCTCTACTACCTTTTCGCCAGACTCAGATTTGGTGTACTGATTGATGTCGTCTCTAAATTTTATAGTGTTTATGTTGAGATTCTTTTTCTCCTCCTCCAATACGAAGACATTTAGGATGTTTGGATCGTAAGCAAGTATTGCAACACCCAAGGGTATTTTAAATTTGACCTTTGTTTGGAGCTCGACAGTGTTTCTAGAACGTTTAGGCTGGGCCGGCCCAATATGGCATTGTATAAGGACGGTAGCTTGACTACACTAAAAGAAGTCGTAGTGGAAGTATGGTTGGGCGGTGTTCCCAAAGTTATAGGAAGGAAGATAGTACTTTCAGGGTAGAGTCGCTTGTTCGAAAACCCTTTCAAGGAGTTGACAGGGGGTTGAAGATGTGTTTATTGAAAACTCATTTAGGAGAAGGCATCTTAGTAAAGAAGATTGCATTCTGCTTCCTGGTTGACCAGAATTCTCTTCATGTTGATGGCCTATTTTGTTGTGGTGATGAGGGAGGCATGCCGAGTCGGGTCAACCCCTTGCAAGTTTTCATCTTCGTTGAATCCAATTGTTAGCCTTCTTCTTTTTGGTAGCATGCTGATAGGAGAAATAGGGCATAAAGCACTTTTAGGCTAGTCAATTAATCGTCCCCAAGGTGGGCGCCAATTTGTTAATACCAAAAAATGATTTCAGTAAATCATCTTTTGTCTCGAACAGAGGATCGGTGGTTGAGAATTTTGGTGTGATCTTCAATGAAAAACATTAAAAAAACTTGCCGGAGGAGACTTCAACGAAAGAGACTTCAACATTCAAGTCAGAAAGAGTGTTTTTAGAAGAAATGATTGAGAGAGTTTGAACACTGTGTGATCTCTATGTGTAGTGTATAAAAAGAGAAAGATACGTATCTGGCATATTGCCTATGTTTAATATATATATTGCACGTATGGTAGTGTTGTATGTGATTGAGAGTATAGAACCCTACTTGCCTTGTAAAGAGATCGCATGAGATCTTTCAGGATTACAAGAACTGTAATGATGGAATTTTTATAGATTCAGAGTTTTCTGAAGTCAGAAAGTCTCAATTGTTGTCTTGAAAGATAATGGAGTTTCCACCTTTAATAGATTTACTTCTTAATCAGGAGAGATCATGGTAGGTTCGTATCGAAATAATAAAGGTTTAAATTTGGTAAAGATTTCTTTCCTTATTGGATAGTGAAGACCTATAGTCATCATGTGATAGGAATAGTTCCCGTAATTACCAAGGGGACCGATAAGTCAGAGAACCTGAAGGCCGGAGAGTCCTTCCAGTAGCCAAAAGATGGCTTGGTTTTTAGTAGGTACAATGAATTTTGAGTTTTGTGGCCATGGGTTGTTTGATTAAGGGATGTCAAGCCCAGTATCATCAAATACTAAACAAGAAAATTAAACATTTGGATGAGTATGTATTTAATTTTTGGAAGGGACTAAATTCTTTTGGGTTGAGTGGTCAGATATTCTATCTCTTTAACCAGAGATTTCGAATTCGAGCGTTGGGAATAGAGAAAAGAATTTAAGAGAGACAACCCTTAATAAATCTCATAGTATTCGGATCAGATTAGTTTGACAAAATCCGAATATCGATTGGTCCAATACAAAAAAAAATTGGAAGAGAAAAATAAATTAAGGAAAACGAAAAGACCCCCATTTTTTATTTTTATGATCATAGCTAACGTTTTTTAGATTTGGCTAGTTGTACCACCACAATATCACTAGAGCTTTCTATTAATATAATCTATTAGGATTATATGCAAACTCGCTCAAACTAAGTCTTCTTACGTGTATCATAATTCAATTGCCACATTGATAAACCAAATAGGTTTTTGTATGCATAGAGAGCTTTAGTTCTCAAACTATTTTGTGCTTAATTAATTTAGAATAATAAGGTGTTAAAGTGTGCACCAAAAAGTCTTGGAGCTAAAAAAAAAGCGCAAGCAAATTTACGTATAAAACCTAAGGCTTGCAACCTTTTTATTTTTTCTAAAATTTTTAGCAATTACCAAGTGTAAGGATTGGGGGAGACAATTTCTAATCTAATCATTGTAGATTTTATATTTCATATGCATGTTTGAACAAACCAATGGCACATACTCAATACTAGGAAGCTACTTTACTTACAACAGGATCTCCCTCATGGTGTGATGCAAGCATGATTTCGCGAGTTTTTTCTCACCTAATTAGGATTAATAGTACATGAATTACAAAAAATTGTAAAGTATCGACCTTTATGTAATATTACGCTTAAGAAATCAATAAAAAAGTCATATTTAGTGCTAACCACTTATACTAACTACTATGAAGTTAAGATTTGGTTTGACGATCAAAGGAACCCCTAGTCAATATGAGACCTCTGAGCTATAACTTATATATGATTAGATATCAACTTTACTAATTAGTTGTAAGCAATTTATCTTAGGATCACATACCCATGACATATACTTTCTGTGGTCGACCCCGATCAACATATACTAGTCACTTACGTTAAATCAATAAACTTATACATGTACAAATAATATACATATATAAATAATATGAATCAACTTTAACTACTTGAACAACTAAAAACAAATATTAATCATATACATAGAAGACACTACATTGTTTTTTTTTTTTGGGCAAATAAAATCACAAAATATATTTTCTTAATGAATAGATATCCGTAGGAACTAATTACAATAAATAAATATTATGCCTAAATTATAAATGTTCTCTTAAACTATGAAAGAACTTACAAATGTTTCTTTAAAGTTCAAATGTAATCAAAAGACACATTCATCTTATGCACTAAGTGGAGGTCGTTAATGTTTTCGTCCTCTTCCTAATTAGGAAGACATAAGAGAGAATGATTGTCGTAGAAAGAAAAAAGAGTGGGGGAGAGTACCCTAAGATAGGGAAAGAGAAAGCAGAGAGTGAGAAAAAAGGTGAGTTGTTGGGAGGGCAAAATGTGTGAATTGGTGGAAGAAAATACAAATTGATCAATGGGGAAGCTCTTTGTGAAAGATTTTGTAACTAAGAAGGCTATAAAGTTTGAGAAGACTCACCCTACCGTACAAAATACAATATATGAACAACACAATTACTAAGAAAAGAAAGAGAGAGAAAAATGGACTAAAATAGCTATACAAACAACCTTAATGTTGACCTAATAGAGTTTTTATGATAAAAGATTAAAAGAAAAATAATTCAAGAAAATAAGAAAAATGTTAGAAAATTCATAAATCTGCAACTCGTGTTGACTTGACTAGAACTCACATCGACCTGCATAGCAGGTCCACAAATTATAAGCCTTATGTCGACCAATTCATAATATCCACACACACATCGACCTGAGTCATTAGTCTTGTTGACCTGATGCATAGAACTTCTATGGAAACACATGTCTGAACACTTTGACTCACACAAGTACACATCAACCTGAACAATGAATGTCTTATAGATCAGGCATTCCAACACATCGACCTGAGCACCAATCTTGTCGACAAAAAACTATAGGAACAGTAACATATCGATCAATTCATTCTAACACATCAAACAATTTCACCCATGAATGTGACATATCGACCTGTTATTTCAACACATCAACCTAATGACCCTTGTGTCAGAAACATACACTTCAACATGTTATTATAATTGTCGATCTAGCCAAGACACATCGACCAATTTACTCAGACACGTTGACCAATTCAACCAATGAATAGTAACGCATCAATATGAGATTGGCATATGTCGACCTATTGACATGGGTCTCTGAGATATGCATATTGACCATCAAAATTATTGTCAACCTATAGAAAACACATCAACCAATTTATTTGTTCAGGTCTACCAATTTGTAATTGTACAGTAGTATGTCGATGTATGCTGTAAGACCTGTTGACCTGATATTTGTTTACTTATTAAATCATACATCGACCTGCTCTTTTCTTATCGACACGGCATATGCACATTGACCAATTTAGTTACACATATTGACCAATTTATTACCTGAATAGGAACATGTAAATGCATTAAAATAATTTGTCGACCTACTCTTCATTAAGTCTGAAATAGCACATATCGACATGGCTAAAAACTTGTCGACACACATGTACACATTGACCAATTTAAAAACATATGTCCACCTATTGAATTTTGCACAGTGACTTGTCGACCTAAAATAATAACTTGTTGACCTGTTTTGATAAAATTATATTAGAAATATTTCAAATTCAGGTCGATATCCATATTAAGCTTATCAACCTACATGTGTTAGAAATCAGAACTGGGAAACAATTTTGAACCTAACAGATTCCTTATTTTTTCAATTTCTAAAATGTTTCTTTTTCTATCAAAACTAACTTTCAAATACAGTGCAAATAAGTTCTGATTAGCTTATTTAAAAGAGATGCCAGAAAAAGAAATGGAGATTCAACGCGAACGAAGGAATAGTTACAGAAGCCTTAATGGTGGAAATTAAATACCCAACGTTCGGATACAACAACCACTACCAACCCTCAATGGATCTATTCAATGCCTTAATAAATACTGAGATACAGAAACTAGAGAGGGGTTATGAGACACAACGATACGAAACAAGACGAGAATTGAATACGATATTGAATACTCTGAAAATTTTTCACTGTGCACTTGAAATTTCCAACCGTCTTAATTGTCTTTGTTATTTTCTCACACTGTCAAATCTGAGGAAAGTAAGTCTCAATTCTTGATATTTATTTTATAGACTAATATGAGTATCAAAAATTAAGGAGTGAGTGTAACTGTTTTAAGTCTAATGAAGTCAAATTCAGTCTGAGTGAAATTGAATTGTGGTATTCAGACGAAATACTGTATAAAGTTGAACTTGAACTGTAATCAAGTTTATAATCTAAACATTTAGTGGAAAATCTATGAGGAGTTTGGGAGTGGACGTATACTAAGTTTGATGAAATCACTATAAAAATTCTCTATATCCTCTTTTATTTAGTTTTATTTACTGTGATCTTATTTTAAATTTTCAAAAAGTTTCAAAAAGACCATATTCTACTTTCACCCTTCCTCTCTAGTTGAATAACAATTAGTATCAGAGCAGATGTGTTGTCAAGAAACTTAACAGCTTAATAACTTAACACCAAAGATCCAAATGACAATCAATGGAGACAATTTACCAGTTGAAATATGTTCAAGACCTGAATGGATAAGAAATAATAGAAGAATGAGTTAAATTCCCCACTGAAGAGATAGATGGAGTACGTGTACCAGTCAAATTGAAAAATATGACTACGGAATAGAAGAAAGCTTATCAAATTAACTGCAAAACCATTAACCTTCTTCACCTTACACTAAGCGTCAACGAATACAATTGAGTCTCATCTTGCATAATAGCAAAGGAAATTTGGGAAAGGCTCGAACCTACCTACGAAAAGACTGATCAAGTTCGCAAGAGTAAGATCAAACTACTGAAGCAAGAATATGAAGTTTTCAAAATGAAAGATGGAGAAACAATCAGTGAGATAATCATAAGATTCAATAAGGTTACTAATGGGCTCAGATTACTTGGAAAAGGAATCCCTCAAGAAGATATGGTGGACAAAATTTTGAGAAATCTATCAAAATCTTGGGAGTCCAAGATGACAACAATTGAGGAATCCAAGAATCTTGAGACTTTGACAATGGATGAGCTCGTGGGATCCTTGATATCTCATGAGATGAAACTGAACATGAAGAAGCCGGCCAAAGAAGAAAGAGGCAAACGAGTAACATTAAATGCTAACAATGAGGAAAGCACGTCAAGCTTAGAAGAAGAAGAAGATGAAGAGGATGAAGCTTTTCTGGTAAGAAAATTCAGAAAGTTCATGATGAAGAGAAGGAACAAGAACAAATCATTCTTCAAAAAGCCAGAAAAAATGAAGAAATCAGGTGATTTGAATGCAAAAAGCTAGGACATATGAAAGCTGACTGCCCTTCTCTCAAAAAGGGTGAAAAGAAGTACAAAAATGATTGAAAAGAGAAGAAAAAGAAAAAGGCGCTCGCTGCATAAAGTGATGAAAACTCAAGCTCAAGTGATGAAGAGCAAAATGAGGAACAAGCTAACGTCTGTTTTATGGCAAATGAATAACTCTCAAACAATGAGGTAAACTCTACATTATATTTATCTTGTTCTGACTCTTCTCATTCTGAAAATAATTTCACTATTTAAGAATTACGTGAAACACTACTAAAAGTATTAAAGAAATTGAAGAGATCAAAAATGAAAAATAATTTATTGAAGAAAGATCTAACTGAAAATGTTAAAATTCTAGAATAATCAAGAACTAAAATAGAAACACTGAGAAAGAAAAGTGCTGAGCAGGAACATAAAGTAATCAAAATTGAAGAAAAACTGAAAAATAGACATCTAAATGAGGATAACAAGAAGTTAATGAATGAAAATACAGTTTTAAGAAAAGAATTAGATGAATTGAAAGAAAAGAATAGTAGGGTGAATGCTATACTAATGAAATTTATCTTAGGTTAAAAAAAGTTAGATGCCATGCTAGGAGCACAAAAAGCTATGTTTGACAAAGCCAGATTAGAATACAATCTAAAACAAACACAAAAGAGATTATATACACTCTTTGTGCCAAGTTCTGAGAATGCTAAATTTGAGAGATGTCACACTTGTCCGAAAATTGGGCATAAGTCAGAAACATGCAAACTGAAAAACATACCATCTGACAATTATAAAAATTCTATGGTAATTAATGGATACTGTACTTATTGCAAAAAGAATGGATATTCAACTTATGGCTGCCGGTTCCTAAACTCCTCAGGAATAACCTTAAAATGGATCCCCAAAAGTAAATCTAAAGCTAACTCAATCGGATCCAAAATGATATGGATACCAAAGACAAAAGTGTGATTGTTCTTTGCTACAGGTATGCCTGAAATCAAAGCAAACTCCTGTGAAGTCTGTGTGGTGCATAAATAGTAGATATTTAAGACACATGACTCGAAATGTATCGAAATTTTCTTATCTTGAAAGCAAGAATGGAGGAAATGTTACATTTGGAGACAATTCAAAGGGAAAAGTTATCGGCATAGGCAACATAGGAGGTAAGTCATCTGAATCTCAGATTCAAAATACGTTGCTTGTTTCTAGATTGAAATTTAGCTCATTAAGTGTTAACTAACTGTGTGACAAAAGCTATTCTGTATTATTTGAGGCTGATACATGCTCTCTTATTGATAAATCCTCTGAATTTATAAAATTTACTGGTCATAGAAGAGAAAACATATATGCAATCGATCTAGAATAGTTAGAAAACTCAAATGAATCATGTTTAGTTATTGTAAATAAGAATTCATCATGGTTATGGTACAAAAGATTAGAACACGCTAGTATAAATACAATTTCAAAATTAGTTAGGAAAGATATGGTTAAGGATCTTCCAAAACTAAATTTTAAAAGAAGACTAATTGTGTGATGCATGTATGAAAGGAAAGCAAACTAAAACCTTTTTTAGATCTAAAAATTATGTGTCAATAGGAAGTACTCTAGAACTTCTTCACATTGATTTATTTGGACCTATTAGAACACAAAGTTTAAGAGGAAAACATTATAAGTTTGTAATCATTGATGATTACTCTAGATTCACTTGGCTTGTATTTCTTGCTAAAAACGAAGAAGCTAGTGAGACATTTATCAAATTGTGCAAGAAAGTTCAAAATGAGAAAAAAATGTCTATTAAGAGTATTAAAAGTGATCATGGTAAGAAATTTGAAATAAAACCATGAAAAACTTCTGCAGTCATTATGGTATTGACCATAATTTTTTAGCTCCTAAAACATCTCAATAAAATGGGGGTAGAAAGGAAAAATATAACCCTCCAAGAAATGGTTAGGACAATATTTTGTGAAAATAACTTACCTAAATTCTTTTGGGCAGAAGTTGTGAACATTGCATGTTATATTTTGAATAGAATACAAGTAAAACCAATCCTAAAGAAAACTCTCTTTGAACTTTACAGATGAAGGAAACTAAATATAGCATACTTTAAGCTATTTGGATGTAAATATTTTGTTTTAAACAATAGAAAAAAGTATTAGAAAAATTTGATATCAACAGTGATGAAGAAATTTTCCTAAATTATCCCTTTGTAAGCAAAGGTTATAAAGTTTACAATAAAAGAAACATGACAGTGGATGAGTCAATTCATATAGAGTTTGATAAAAAAAATGATTTCAATCAAAGAATGTTGGATGATGAAGAAGTGTTTAAGAAGTTAAATGAAATAAGTTTGTCTGATGAAGTAAACAATTACAAAGAAAAGTCAAATGATCTCATAGTGCATGAGAAAAGCAATAAAACACAACAGGAGTAAGAAATCAAATACTCTCAGATTAAGAAAACTGTAAATCCAGAAAACAAAATTGGGAGCATTAATTCATAGGTTACAACCAAATTGGCACTCCAAACCCATTGTGAGTATGCAGCTTTTATCTCTCAAAATGAACAAAAAAATGTGGATGAAGCCTTAAGAGACGAACATTGGATTATGGCAATGCAGAACGAGTTAAATCAGTTTGAGAGAACAATGTATGGAATCTAGTTCCTAGACTTACAAATCAATCAGTAATTGGAACCAAATGAGTTTTTAGAAATAAACTTGATAAATTTGGCACAATCACAAGAAACAAACAAGATTAGTGACCAAAGATTACAGTGAGGAATTGATTACGATAAAACTTATGCACCGGTAGTAAGATTAGAAGCCATAAGAGTATTGCTTGCCTTCTCTTGTTTTATGAATTTTAAGTTTTACCAAATGGATGTCAAAAGTGCATTTCTGAATGGTTATTTGAATGATACAGTATATGTTGAACAACCTCCTGGATTTGAAATCCAAAATGTCCTAGATATTTTTACAAATTAACCAAAGTTTTTTATGGTTTGAAGCAAACTCCTAGAACTTGGTATGAAAGATTAAGCAACTTTTTTATAGAAAATGATTTTGAACGAGTAAAGATAGACACTACTCTATTTACCAAAAAGAAAGATGATAATTTCTTAATTATACAAATATATGTAGATAACATAATATTTGAAGGAACTAGCACAAGAATGTGTAAGGAATTTGTATCCAAAATATAAGGAGAATTTGAAATGAGTATGATGGGAGAGTTAAATTACTACCTTGGACTGCAAATCAAATATTTGAAGATAGAATTTTTATAAATCAATCAAAATATGCAAATGATTTAATTAAAAGATTTGGGTTTAGTGACTGCAAGGGAAATACAACTCCAATGAGCACAAACATTAAGCTAGACAAAGATGAAAATGGTAAATCAATTTGTCAAAAACTTTATAGAAGCATGATTGGGTCTTTGTTTTACCTCACCGCTTCAATACCTGACATATAATTTAGTGTATGTCTTTGTGTTAAATTTCAATCAGATCTTAAAGAATCCAACTTGGTTGCAGTTAAAAGAATCTTCAGATACTTAAAAGAAATCACATACTTAGGATTTTGATTTGATAGAAACTCAACCTTTCAATTGTATGGGTTCAGTGATGCTGACTTTGCTGGATGCAAAGTGGATAGAAAAAGTACAAGTGGCACTTGTCAATTCTTTGGAAATATATTAGTATCATGGTCCTCTAAAAAGCAAAGTAGTGTGGCATTGTCAACGATAGAAGTAGAATATGTTTTGACTGGATAATGCACTGCACAGATCCTTTGGATCAAATATCAATTGAAAGACTATTGGCTAGATTTTGATTGCATTCCAATCAAATGTGATAACCAAGTATAATAAATCTCACAAAGAATCCAGTGTATCACTCACGAACCAAACATATAGAAGTGATGTATCATTTTATTCGAGATCATGTTCTGAAAAATAAGATTATTCTTGAGTACATTGATACTAAAAAATAAACTACTGATATTCTCACCAAACCCTTAGACAAAAATAGATTTTGTGAATTAAGAAAAGATTTGGGAATGATACAAATGAAAAATAGAGAAGACGAAATGAAAAATAGAGTATTACTTTTCTAAGTAATGGTTTTCAGGTCGACCTATTTATCAAAATATGTTGACAAATTTGAAAGTGTATAAAGGCATGTCGACCTAATAACAAACCAACACTCAGAACTAAACTTAGGAGATGACACGTAGACCCGACTTTAACGATGTCAACCTGAGTATCAATAAGATGGCAGGTCGATATATTTCCTAGTTTGTAGACCCGATTATTCAAAATTACCAAACTGGTCATTGTGTAGTTAAACTTGTCGACTTGAGAAATGCCTAATGGAATATTAACAGTCGGCACGTCGACCTATCTAACCCTAAAACTCAAATTTCAAACTCCCTCTTTTACCTGAAACCTGAATCTCTCTGATTCGAGACCCTAACATCCAAATTGAAACCCTAATCCGCTCAATCCTTACCAAATTCAATCATTTATGGCTTCTAAGATGAAAATGGTCATTAAAAAACCTACGGAACCCTCTAAACAATTTACCAAACCAACGGGAATGGGCACCTCCTCTTTTGCGCAACCCGCGAAACCATCGTCCCCTCCACCGCAACCATTCCCTCAAGTCAGCACCTATGAGTTTCAATCAATAGAATAGAGTAAACTATACGATAACGTATTCTCGAAAAGAAAAGTGAACCACAGACGATTGATCGATTGGAAATTTTTTAAAAGAGTAAACTTCAAATACGAAGAATATCTGATTGAGGTATGCCCTACTTCTTTCTTAAATCCCAACAAATACATTCATGAGAAAAAAGTTAAACTATTTTACAACAATCTAGATGTCATCTGTGAAGAACCCATGAATAAGATGTGAATCACTATCGATGATCATTATGTATCTTGTGCATTCAAAACCTTTGTGAATGGAAAGGAATTCAAAGTGACCCCAAGGAAGATTTGTGAAGACAATGGTATGCCATGGGTTTCTTATGAGAAATGTTAACCTTACATGAAAGCAAGCTATCTGGACAATGCTAGGGTGGTTTTTGGTGACGAGAATCTAAATGTAGTGAATACTAATGCTATTGAACTTGATTTTCATGAAAAAATTTTGCATTTGATAGTTAGTCATGTACTGAGACTAAGAGCAGGCCACTAGACTACAATTTCAAAGGAGGACTTGTGGTTAATAGCTTGTATTATCAGTGAAAAGAACTACGGTTTTCATTATATTGTTCCACACTTCATGATAATAGCACACAGATCTAAAAGCTCATTGTTGCCATATGCTAGTATGATCACCGATATCCTTTCAAAAAATAGGATAAATAGTAAAAAGGATACGATTATTGAGTTAACTGAGAAGAATGCAATTAATGCATCGTCAATATTGCGAGCAAAATGGATGTGCAATAGTGAGGGAGATTGGGTAAGAAAAGAAGGGGGATCAGGCAAGAGACAGACTGAGGAGATTGAAGCGAGGCTGATAAAGAAATTGAAAATGTTCCAAGAAAAGAAAGGAGGACTGAAGAATGGGAATCCTCTAGTATTCAACCAATCACACTTTAATTGATTTGGGAAAAGTTAGAATAAATAGATAGACGACAAACCATGATTGATCAAATGAGTAGTTTTAACAGGATGGACCTTTACAATGTGCAAGAAAAACTGGATGCTTTGCTGAAGGAGAAAGGCAAACCAAAGAAGGAGCCCAAGCCATCAAAGTCCTTCTAGTCTAGGAGTTTATTTTCTCGTCTGTAATCTAACTTTGTTTTCAAACCTTCTAAACTCTGATGTTTATTCTTCTTTTTTGTTTGTTCAATGCATTTTATAGTTCCTTATCTTTTGGAAATGTATGCGCTTGCTGTTGAAATGTGCATGGTGCATATGGCTTAGCTAATGAATGGTTTTGTTGCTGCATCTGAAATATATACACTATGAGTAGATATATGAGATGCGTTGTGTCAAGGGTTGTGGTATGTTGTGAGCTTATTTACCTACTAGTTTTAAAGTGTATAAGTAGTGTCGTATGGATATAATCTTGTTTTGTTGATAACAAAAGGGAGGAGAAGATTGAGTATGTGTGCTAGTATATGAGCATAAATGGTGTATGTATATGTGCTGAAATGAGGTGTGTACTGAAATAAGGTATAGGTGTGTGTGCTGCAAAAATATAAGAAATATGCTGAAGTACAGAAGGCCTGAGTATGTGCTGAAATATATGCATGGCTTAAATATATGTATGCAAGTGTGCTGTGTGCTGCTGAATGTTTTGCGCAAACTAATGTAGAACTAGGAGTATAAAAGTATATGTGTATGCTGAATGTAAATACATACTGAACTTGTAATGATATGTGAATGCTCATATGTAGTATCTGCATATATAGTGTCTGCAATGGGCTAAACATGCTGGCATGCCAAAATGAAGACCACAGAAATACAAATGTCTAGAAATTAGGATTTAACTTGATTCGGCATTATAAATCGAACACTAAAAGTTTTGTCATCATAAAAAAGGGGGACAATGCTGATCTTGTAGAGTTTTGATGATAAAAGATTAAAAGAAAAATAGTTCAAGAAAATAATAAAAATAGTTAGAAAATTCAGAAACCTGCAACTCGTGTTGACCTGACTAGAACTCATATCGACCTGTATAGTAGGTCCACCAATTATAAGCCCTATGTCGACCAATTCACAATATCCACACACACATCGACTTGAACACCAATCTTGTCGACATAAAACTATAGGAATAGTAACACATCAACTAATTCATTCTAACACATCAATCAATTTCACCCATGAATAGTGACACATCAACCTGTTATTTCAACACATCAACTTAATGACCCTTATGTCAGAAACACACACTTCAATCTGTTAGTATACTTGTCAACCTAGCCAAGACACATCGACCAATTTACTTAGACACGTCAACCATTTCAACCAATGAATAGTAACACGTCAACCTAAGATTGACATATGTCGACCTGTTGATATAGGTCTCTGAAATATACGTATTGACACATCAAAATTATTGTCGACTTGTAGAAAACACATCGACAAATTTATTTGTTCAGGTCCACCAATTTGTAATTGCACAATAATATGCAGATATACGTTATAAAACCAGTTGACCTGATACTTGTTTACTTATTAAATCACACATCGACCTGCTCTTTTCTTGTCGACATGGCATATGCACATCGACCAATTTATTACTTGAATAGGAACATATTGATGCATTAAAATGACTTGTCGACCTACTCTTCACTAAATCTGAAATATCAGACATCGACATGGCTGAAAACTTGTCGACACACATGTACACATCGACCAATTCAAAAACATATGTCCACCTATTGAATTTTGCACAATGACTTGTCGACCTAGAATAGTAACTTGTCGACCTATTTTGGTAAAATTATACTAGAAATGTTTCAAATTCAGGTCGATGTCCACATTAAGTTTGTCAAACTGCATGTGTCAGAATCATATCTGGAAAACAATTTTGAAATCGATTCCTTATTTTTTCGATTTCTAAAATATTTCTTTTTCTATCAAAGTTAATGTTCAAATACAACGCAAACAAGTTTTGATTGGTTTATTTAAAAGAGGCGTTAGAAAAAGGAATGGAGATTCAGCGCAAACGACGGAACAGTCGCAGAAGCCTTAATGGCGAAAATTAAATGCCTAACGTTCGGATGGAACAACCACTAGCAACATTCAACGGATCTATTCAATGTCTTGATAAATACTGAAAAGCAGAAAATAGAGAGGGGTTATGAGACACAATGACACGAAAAAAGATGAGAATTGAATGCGATATTGAATACTCTAAAAATTCTTCACTATGCACTTGAATTTTTCAACTGTCTTAATTGTCTTTGTTATTTTTCACACTGTCAAATTTGAGGAGAACATGTCTCAATTCTGGATATTTATTTCATAGACTAATACGAGTGTCAAAGACTAAGGAGTGAATGTCACTGCCTTAAGTCTAGTGATATCAAATTCAGTCTGAGTGAGATTGAATTGTGGTGTTCAGACGAAATACTGCATAAGATTGAATTTGAAACTATAATCAAGTTTGTAATTTAAGCATTTAATAAAAAATTCAGGGAGAGTCTGGAAGTAGACGTATACCAAATTTGGTGGAACCACTATAAAAATTCTCTGTGTTCTCTTTCATTTAGTTTTATTTACTATCATCTTATTTTAAATTTTCAAAAAGTTTCAAAAAAATCATATTCAATCATTCACCCTCCCCTCTAGTTGAATAACACCTAATTTAATTAAAAATATTTAACTACCTAATTAGTGGAAGAAAAGATAAATTTTTGTTGTTGCATTAAAATACTGGATCTAATTTGTAATCAAATCCGAATAAATCATCAAGAATTCATTATAGAACTACTCCAACTAAATGTTGGTAAATATGCCCATGAGAGGCTATTACCAGAAGTAAAGAAAAAAAATTAAATTTCAAATGGGTAGTTAACCCATGATTAAAAACTCACTTAATGTATCTCTCCATGAAACCACTTATTTTGGTATAATTTAACTTCTCCAAGAGTATGTGAGATTGATTGATTCTTTCTTGAGAGTAAGACATACATTCTCTAGAGTAAAAAATATTGAAGGAGTGAGAAATTTTCGAAAAAAAAATTTCTCTTATCATATTGGATTTATCGGACTTTAGGTTGAGGTATTATGAATCTGTGGTGGTAGTTCGATCTTGTAATCATCACTGCGACCGAGAGTTTGGATCTAGAGATTTCGCGTTTGCAGTTTGATTATTTTTTGTGGACTACACATTAAAATATTACCTAAAAATTCAGACTATTTAATTTTTTTTTGTAATTTAACATGCTTCCAATGCATGTGAATAAATCTAACATTGATATCAGAATGAGTTAGATTTATCAAAAAAGTTTTCAGAATTTTTTGGTATATAGAATGTGTAGAGTATAAAATTTAGGGTTTGGATTACGAATAAGTTTCATAAATCCATGAATACAATGAAAATACCCATGGCCCAAGAATCATGAAAATAATTTTTGTTGAATTTTTTAAGCATATTTAAATTATGAAAAGTTTGGTTAAAATTGTCGACTGTACGGACCTCAAAATCTTAGATCAATCATGTTAGAAGGCGAATTAATTTATGAAATTGGCTTATATGTGTTTCTCATAGTCTGATCTATATTTTGATGTATAAATTGTGTTTTATCGTCATCAGAAATTGGTTTTCTAGCATGACCGAGGAGGGCCGCAATAGGGATGGTAGAATCTACTATTTTTAGAGTTTAAATCCTCCAAAAATCGAGTCAATAGTGTGTGAAAGATACCCAATTATAATTTTAGATCGAAAAATGGAATAAAAAACGGCCGAAAAAACATTTTCCAGCCGGTTGTAGGCCCATCAGATGGGGAAGAACTGGCCCAAACCCACAGGCAAGTGCAGTACTCGAGCGTAGAGGCATGTGACACACACAAGGACAAGAGTGTGAAGTTCACGCGCTAGGGAGGCATGTGAACATCAGGGTCAAGTTTCGGGTCAAGTTGACTTGGATCCGAGTCTGACCTGCATCCCAACCCGGGACATGACCCGGGCACGCATAAAGGCGTGTGCCAGATGTGCTGCATGTTTGGTGCATATAACAGCTTGTTGGCGCGTACAATCATGTTAGGCACCGCCACTGGCACATGGAGGTACGTGGGACTCTAGGCAGTGTGTAGCTTGCTCTGAATTAGATTTTTCTACTTTTTTTAGGGTCCCATGTCTTTAAAAGTGACTTTTTGTGAGTTTTTGTGTGTCGAATCCAAATCTAGTTGCTAAGATACGATTCCAGGTTGTGGTGTAGGTATCTGTTGGCTTATATGTTCGCTTTGGGGTCTATACTCAAATCATTCAGGATTTATACTCAAATTATTTAGGATTTATTGATTCGAAAGATACATAAAATATGAGAATAAATATTAATAAATCACTAAAATCTCTCTTACTATAATAAAAACTATCGTTTTAGATCTTAGCAAAGAGGGTAAACTGAATGGTAACAATTGTGAGATTTTATACTGAAAGATTTGTTCTCGAAAAATAAGATCTGTATGAGATTCTAAGGTACGAGATGATAGATCTTGGGGAGGGTATCATATCTCAGGCTAGATATGATAAGGAGGTCTTTCGTGCGTGGAAGAAAAAGAATAACGAAGTTAGGGCTATACTTATCAGTAGCATGCATGATGACATGATCCCGGTATATGAGCAGTATCTTTTGGTTATTTCGATTTGGCTCGCCCTAAAAGAGTATTATGGTGCTCTTTTCTGCTCCTAAGGTGAGAATGCTGATTTATAAGTTTATAACTAATAAGAAAAGGGTTGATCATATAATGATATAACATTTGATATAGATGTCGACTATGATCGCTGGGTTAGGGAATGTGAACGATCCCATTTCGAATGAAATTTAGGTATTTGGTGTAATTTAGTTTTTACTTCATTCATGGAAGACCATGAAAACCTATCTCGCACACAATGAGAGTATTCATACTTTTGCTAATGTGAGTAGATATAGTCAGCTCAAGAAGGAGCGCTTAGAGACTAGTAGACCGCACTCAATTCATGCTTATGTAGTGGAGTCGAGTAAGTGCTCCCGTGGCACCAAACGAATAGCATAAGAATGAGAAGGAGACTTGAGGTCCAAGCAAGAAGAAATCATTCGAGAAATCCGAAACAAGGTATAAAAGCACAGGAAGAATAAGTTTGATAAAACTAATGCGAAATGTTACGTTTGCGGTAGATTTTGTCATTTCGCTCATGAGTGTGATGAGCCGAAAGAATATCATTCTTCTTTACGTGGCTTGAATTTTGTCCAATCTACTATGATATTCATTGGTTTTTCTTCTTTGTGGATTATAAACTCAGAAACCTCCGACCATATAATTTGAGACAGGAGCGCGTATGTAGAGTTCCGCCAAGTGAATCCTTAGGTTAGGAGGATTTATGTGAGAAATTGAGCATTTGTTGTCATCAAAGGGATTAACATTGCAAGTTGGAGTTGCAAAATAGCCAAATTCTGTATCTAAATGATATTTTTTACGCTCCAAATATTCAACGAAACTTGATCTCAGTAATTTGTTTAAAATTGCCTAAGATATGCTTTGTTATATAGAAAATCATCTGTTTTTATTAGATATGATAGCCTTTTGATCTATTCTGGTTTTATCCATAAAATACTATATACACTGGATGTTTTTTTCAATAATATTTTTTGTTATTTTTCTATTACTTTTACATCTGATTGCATAGATGATGATGTGAATGTATGACATAGTAGACTTGGATACATATGGTAAGAGAGAGTGATCTAATTAGCAGTGGGTGGTCTGTTGGGCCGCTAACCAGGTTCGAGTTGTCTTATATGAATTTTTCCTAGCCGGCAAAGTTACAAAAAAACCATTAAATAATGCAATGAGAGCTAGAACTCCATTATAGTTGGTCCACTCCAATATATATGGCCCTATGAGCGTGAAATCCCGAAATTGAGTTGTGTATTTTATTACATTTATAGACAATTATACGCGTTTTGGTTATATCTATCTGATCTCGTATAAGTTTAAGACATTGAAATGTTTGAGAAAGTTTATTAGCGAGATTGATAATTAGTCAGATTTGAGAGTAAAGAGGGGGTGTGAATATTTGTTAGAACAATTCAGAGAGCACTGTTTCAAAAAAGGTATTATGAGACAATTGACTATTACTGTTACTTCTCAACAGAATGGAGTAGCCGAGAAGAAAAATAGAATTTTGTTGAAGATGGTGAATTCTATGATAGCTAGACCAATTTATCCATCTCCTATTGGAGAGATATTTTATTGATTATAGCCTATGTTGTCAACCGTATCTCATCAAAGTCTATAATCAGTACCCCATATCGAGAATGCATATTTAAGCGTCATTTCGCGATTGAGGGTGAGATCCTCATTGTGATTCTTGAGGATGATGAGAAATTTAAAACGGTTCAAGAGACTCTTAAGGGTTCTATAAAAGACCATTTGTTGAAGGCTATAGATAAAGAGAATGAGTCAATGAGAATTAACGGGGTTTGGAACCTAGTTGATTTGTCTGAGGGTAGAAAGGCCATTAGAAACAAGTGGGTTTTCAAGATCAAGAGAAAGGCCGACAGATCGATGGAGAGGTATAAAATCCGTCTAGTAGCCAATATTTACACTCAAACTAAGGGTGTAGACTATGAGGAGATATTCTTCCCGGTAGTCAAATTTATCTCGATATGTTTACTTTTAGCAATTGTCATGAACATAGATCTGGAGTTACACCAGATGGACGTAAGAAGTGTCTTCCTTATTAGAAGCTTGGATAAGGAAATCTATATGGAACAACCCTTTAGATTCATTTTAAAAGGTCATGAGGATTAAGTCTGTCAGTTTCGGAAGTCGAGATACAGTTTTAAACAATCATTCAGGCAGTGGTACCAAGATTTCACAAGGAGGTGATATCTTATAGATTTGCGATGATCGAGGAGAATCATTGCATGTACCTAATACGTTCTAATAACTCTTTTGTGATCATATTCTTATATGTGGGTAAGAATATGTAGCTGACATTCTGTTAGGCAGAAACAATGGAGAGTATTTGATGACCATTAAAATATGGTTATTGTTTAATTTTGATATGAAAGATATAGGTGAGACTTAATTCATTCTCGGAGTTTGGATACAAAGATATCACTCGAGAAATGTGTTGACTCTTTCACAAGAGTTCTACATCAGGAAGATTATTGAGTATTCGAGACAAGCGATTGCAATCCAATAAATATTCGTATCGCTAAAAGTAAATATTTGAATCTTGACATATATTCTAAAACTCAAGAAGAAATAAGGGAATCCCTTATGCCAGTGCAATGTGCAGGCTAGTGTATGCGATGAGCAATACACGATCAGATATTTGTTTTGTACTTGATCTGGTGAGTAGGTATCAATCAAATACTAGAAGAGATCACTGAAGAGCAGTGAAAAGAATTCTGAGATATCGCAAGGTAAGTGCGAACCTCTCATTGTGTTACGAATGAGGTGATTTGTATCTCGTTGGGTTTTCAGATGCCGATTGGGGTGATGATTTAAATGGACGCAAATCGACATCAATTTTTGCTGTTTTACTCAATAATTGTGCTATATCTTGGAGAAATAAGAACTAAATCTGTATATCTTTATCAATGATAAAAGCTGAGCTTATGACATGCTCAGTGACAGTTCAAGAGAATGTTTGGGTCTGGAAATTTTGAATGACTTAAAGGTTATGGCAGATAGTAAAAGGTCAGTGATGATTTATTATGATAATCAGACTGCCATTGTTTACAACTGAGACCCTATGTATTATAGTAAAATCAAACATATTGATACCAGATACCATTTTGTGAGAGATATCATCGACAAGGGTATAGTGATGATTAAATACACTTCTACACATAGCATTATGGTTAATTTTTTCACAAAACCTATTACGAGAGATTCCTTTATGAGACATAGGGGAATCATTGGGTTTACGTATATTTTGACATTTCTCACTATATACGATTATGATACTTATTGTTTTACATAAATGACATCGTTCATTATGCAGTCATAAGTTTATTTCTTACATTTGTATATTGTCATATATTATGTAGTGTGTTATGAAAAAAGATATGTCAGGCAGACATGGTCGACTATCTTAACGAGTGACCACCCGTAACTTTGAGTGAGCGGAGATAAGATGATTTCTAGTCGTAAGAGATTTTGAGAGTAGCCCTACTAGAATATAAATCGCCATGATATGTATTTAGGATAAGGTCATTTATGATATGACCGACATGGACATACCCATATCCATGTTGCCTGTAAATAGATAGTTTTGAGATCTTAGATATCACTTGCGTATAGTGATACTGTCTCTGAGATTTTTGGGTAAAGTTTTTATGTGTAGGCTAAGTTACATACCTACACAATATTAGAGAAATCTGACATATATCCTTTTGAGAGATTAGGGAATAATACTGTGATACATACTTCATACCACGTACGATAAGACGATTATAGGCTAGTAAGAGATATTATTTGAGACGATAGTGTGATCATGATCTTTGTTCCCACTATGTGAAACCCGAGATCAATGGGTAGGGATCTATTGTACCTTATTATTTTTGGCTATTTTTAGAAATTTTGGTTTAGTATTTGCTACTTTAGTCCATTTACCTATGGCTCAGAAGATAATTGAGATCTAAGAGACAAGTCTAGAAAAGTAACTGAACTGAGACTGATGGATTCGAGTTTGGAAAAAGAAAAACTAATCGGTAGTATATCATTGTGTAGTATTCACCGGTCGACCTGTTATGTTAATCCATACTAGAATTCAAATATAATAATGAATACAGTTGAGCAAATGATTAAGAATCAATTTCAATGAGGAAAATGATTCGATGGATGTAACTGCATTAAGTTTGAGGTACAGCAAGTTCTTTTTGGTACTAACGGTGGCTTCTCGGTCATTCTAATAGATGTATCGATAAATTTTTTCTTACAGGTATATTTGTTGGTAGCATGACGTACAAACTGTATAAAAATCCAGTAAGGTGCTGTGGAAAATCGCATGAGTAATGATCATATGATGGACTTAAAATATCCTCATGTGTAAATGGGAGATATTGGAACATATGCCCATAAGAGGATTTTACCACAAGTAAAAAAAAAGAAATTAAAGTTCAAATAGATAGTTAACCCATTATTAAAATCTCTCCTAATGTATCTCTTCATAAAACCACTAATTGGGTTATTTACAAAAATATTGTAATTTTTATTTAAAATTATTTAAATATCATTTTGTTTTTGTTTCTGTAAGTATTGATTTTGTACTCTGAAAAGTGCGAAATCATGCATTTTTTAAAATCATATTAATTTTATTATTTTTTTAAAAAAAATAGACCTCGCACTCTTAGAGTGTAAAATTATTGGGATAAATGCCCAACCTCAGACTACAAATTCATTTTTTCTGCTCACCTCCCTCTGCATTCAGCCGCCTCCTTCTGCATTCTCGGCCTACAAGTGACGAACGGTGAACATTCTCCATCTCCATCAACATGAAGAACATCTGTCCAAGGTAATTCATTCTCCTTCTGCCTCATTTGTTGGCTTTGTTACCCGAGTAGAAGATGCCTAACAAAGTGAAATTAGGGTTTGAAATTTTCTCTATTTCATTCTCTATTAACTTTTGTTTATAATTTTAGGTTTTGATTTAATTTATGTGGTGTGCATTCATGTTTCTTGAAATTATGGTTTTCAAATTAGGGTTAGGATTTTGAAATTAGGATTAGTATTTTGAAAGTAGGGTTTCAGAATTGAAATTAGAGTTTTAAAATTGAAATTATGGTTTTGAAATTATGGTTTTAAAATTGAAATCAGAGTTCTGAAATTAGGATTATGGTTTTGAAATTAGGATTATAGTTTTGAAATTAGGGTTAAGGTTATGAAATTACGGTTAGGGTATTGAATTTAGGGTTTTGAAATTAGGGTTAGGGTTTCAAAATTAGGGTTTCCAGTTCACACACTTGGACAAAAATTATAGTTGTTTAAAAATAAACTATATTTTAAAGAATTGTAGAAATGTTTTTATAAAGTTTACGTATTTTAAAATTTTTTAATTTTATTGTTTTAGTTTATTCACAATGGTTTAACTTCAATTCTATTGAATGGAAGGAATATGGTAATTTAATTATCATATTTGCTGAAAATATGGTTTTGAAATTAGGGTTAGGGTTTTGAAATTGGAGTTTTCAATTCATTTACTCGAACAAAAATTACAATTAATTAAAAATAGACTATATTTTAAAGAATTGTATAAATATTTTTATAAAGTTTATGTATTTTAAAATTTTTAATTATATTGTTTTATTTTATTCACAATAGTTTAACTTCAATTCTATTGAATGGAAGGAATATGGTAATGTTAATCATCATGTCTGCTAAATTATGGTTTTCAAATTAGGTTTAGGGTTTTGAAATTAGGGTTAGGGTTAGGGTTATGAAATTAGGGTTAAGATTTTGAAATTAGGGTTTCCAATTCATACACTGGGACAAAAATTATAATTGTTTAAAAATAGACTATATTTTTAAGAGTTGTAAAAATGTTTTTATAAAGTTTATCTATTTTAAAAATTTTTAATTTTATTGTTTTACTTTATTCACAATGGTTTAATTTCAATTCTATTTAATAGAAGGAATATGGTAATATTAATCATCATGTCTGCTAAAATTATAGTTTTCAAATTAGGATTAGAGTTTTGAAATTAGGATTTTAAAATTAGGGTCAGGGTATTAACTATTTGTTTGACGAAATCATTTATACATCCCTATAAGATTGTAAATTGCCTCCTTATTATGGTTGATATATGTTCTTGGATATTATTTTTCTATTATTAGAAAAGTTTTTGGGTTTTGTTCATCGAATATCATTGAACAAACTATCATCATATACTAATACTTTGCTATTGTTGTTATATATAGAAAAAAGGAAACATGGGTGACGATCATGCGAAATTTATACTTTATTAGGGTGGTGTAATTGGTAATATTGAAAATGAATATTGATATAATGTTAGTCCAAAAATGGGTATTGTGGTTGATAGTACTATTAGATGGCAGGAGTTTATTAAATCTTGTATCGTAAAATTGGATATGATGGTAGGCAACTCAAACTGAATGTCGCATGTTGATATTCTCTCTAATCTGATCAATCTCTTTCTTATTGTATATTACTTGTGGAGAACGATAAATTTTTATCGGAGATGTTGTCACTTCCAAAATATATCTAGAGTTTGACAGCAGTGGAACTATTTTTAGAGTCATAAGTAATTGTGTCTCGACCTGTTGACTTAACCATGGTGGGTTGCTCAAATTGGGACATAGAAAATGTGAAATACATTTTGGGTAGCTCTGGTAGGATTGAAAATAGTCCTGACGTGATGGGTGATATTGGTGGTGAGAGAAATTTTGGTTCTTACACAGAGATATTGAGAAGTAGGAATATTGAAAATGATTGATTACAGTTTGGTGTATTTATTTCAAATAATATTGCTTTGGAGGCTAGTACAAGTAGATCTTATGGGGGCAGGAGATAGATCTTGCAAACGCATTTGCTGTTGAGGAATCAGACGGTAAAAGTGATGATGAGTAGAATATTGTTAATGTAAAAAATCAAGTTGTTGAAGATGAAGAAAATTAGGTTATTGAAGAGAAAGAGAAAATACTATACCTATAAACTATAGAGGAAGGGGCCATGATGGTTGATTAGTATAGTGACTATGATCGTTCAACATGGGATAATAATCAGATATCAGAGTTACAAGTTGGGATGGTTTTCGTCTCGAAAGAGAAAGTTCAACATACTATTGAGTGCTGGTTGATGCGAGAGTACATGTACTTTAAAGTCTATGAAAATTCTCCAAACATATGGTTTGTTAGGTGTTCTTTGTACTGTGAGAATAATTGTTTGTGGCATGTTCAGGTTAAACTAAAAAAGAGTCATCAGTTTTAGAAAATTACGAGAATAAAAGCCAAACACACTTATTTCCCGCAATTGTCTTTAGGGGATCATCTGGTTGTGGACTCGAATATGGTGGGTCGTTTGATTAAAAGTCACATAAAAGAGAATGTCGTTACAAAGTCTCTGATGTGGTTGAGTATTTGAGATCGTATGAGGTAAACTTATCATACCAAAAGGCTTGGATGGACCGTAAAAAATCTATTGAAATGGTATATGGTAATTAGAAGACTTCTTGCACATTGTTGCCACAGTTTCTAAATGTTGGGCAGATGAGTAATTCTTGAACAGCTGTTGATTGGAGGTTTACTGAATTATCGGGGTCTAATGAGAGGGTCTTTCACTTGGTTTTCTGGGCCTTCAAGTTATGCATCAAAGCATTTAGACATTGTAAACCAGTGATTAGTATTGACGGCACATTTCAGTACGGGAGATATAAGGAGAAAATTTAATTGTCATTGGAACGGAATGCGGCTAACCATATTCATCCTTCGTGTTTTGCTATTGTCAGTGAGGAGACCATTATAAGTTGGGATTAGTTTTTGGAGAATTTAAGATTGCACATTATTGGTGATCGATTTGGAGTGTGCTTGATATCAAATAGGGTACCCAGTATAATGCGAGTCATGGAGAGGAATGGTAATCTACAACCACCATTTATGTATCACAGACTTTGTTTGTATCATGTAAAGGCTAATTTTAGCAGACGATTCAAAAACAAACCGTTAATAGAATTGATGCATAAGGCGGCCGAGTAAAGACAGATCAGAAAATTTTATGCTGTGATGAACAAGATCAAAGAGTTTAGTGAGCCGGCTAATAGGTGGTTGATGGAGATTCCGCTAGAGAAATGGACTTTGTGTTATGATCGGGGACACATATGGGGCAACATGACCACCAATCAATTAGAATCATTCAATGGTATGCTTAAAGGTACAAGGAAGCTGTCAATAACTGTATGTGTGTAGGCGATACTATACTGCATGGTTCGATTTTTAAATAAAAATTGAGAAAAAACAACTAACAATATTAAGGAAGGCAATATGTGGCCAATAATTGTTGTGAAAAAATTGATTAGAATTGAGCAAAAAGCCAAATTTCATCATGTCATTTCATTTGATAAGTACATGGGTGAATATGAGATCATAACAAGATTTCATAGTGAAATAGGTGGAAACAATCACACGTGTTATTAGATGTCTCATCATATATATGTGGAAAATATACTATATTCAAACTTCTTTGCTTACATATGTGGAGAGTTTGTGCGGATATGGTTGTGAGTTTAGGACTTTTACAGATAGACTCTATAGTTGTCAATCAATGGAGGTTACATATGATGGGAGATTTTATCCTCCTCTACACAACAACTATTGGCTCTCTTCTTCTTTCAGTTTGTTACATAACATTTCATGGCTTAATAACCAGTTAGGTAGACTATGAAGTATGCAGGTTCATAATGAAATGGATAGAAGAAAAAAATCAACGTTGCAACGCATATGGTGAATACAGGCATAATCGTCATCATTACCGAATATGGCTCATTTACAAGTGAGGGCGAGATAAGGCCTAGAATTTTATCCCCAATACCTTATTGTTTCATATTGTGTAATCAATATAATCAATTATTATGGATGTTCAATATTTTCATAACTTATTATTTTACATATTCATTTCTTATTTGGTTTGACTACTTAGAAATTTTTTTGTTCTTTAATTTTCTTGTCATCATAGCTATGGACTACACTATTTCAGACTTTACTCCAGAGCCTCGGGACCCTAATGCCTTGAGCTTACAGGCCACTCACCGGTCTCAGTCTATACGGGAGACTAGCAGTGATACCCCACTAAAGGTGAATCATTCAAACCGTGGGTTTTGGGCTGCTCATCTACTTGATATTAGGGTACAGAAGATTTTGTTGAGGGTTAGGTTTTATGGTCTGCGTAGGTGTGGTAACATTCAACATGATCATACTCTTATTATTGCATTTGTCGAGAGATGGAGATAGAAAACTCATACTTTTCACTTGCCCATTGGTGAGGTCACGATTACGTTACAGGACGTTTCAGTATTACTCGGGTTGCCTGCAAATAAAGATATAGTTATTAGGGTAGATTACTCTTATTCCATCACTGAGTGGCAGAACGTTTGTCGTGGTCTGTTGGGTTTTATCTTGCACCAGAGGATTTTTTTGGAAACCATTTTAAAATACCGACTATCACGGATTTTCTTGATTCATATTCTCTAGATCTGGACTCAGATGTGATACTAGTGGAGTTCCACGCATGTAGTCACATCATGTAACTGCTAGATACTCTTTTTGGGAACCAGTCGGGATTGTGGATGAAACTTTGTTATTGAAGCTTCTACAAGATTTGGTTGCGTAGGATAGTATAGTTGGGGCAGTATTTTTGGCGACACTTTATAGAGCCATGTATCGGGCTTGTATGGATGGTGTCAGATAGATTGTGATCCGGTGTTACTTATATAGGTATTTTATCTCTACTCCATGTATGAATTTTTATTTAATAATATTTTATACAAATACTATATCATTTATTCAATATAATTTCTCTTATCAGTTTTGGGAATGGGGGAGAGTGTCCATATTTATCTTGATCAGGTTTCACACAATTGATCAAATACTCTCTGTTCCACACCTGTCTGTAAGTCCTAGAGGATCACTGTACGTAATATTGACTTCATTTATTTGTATTTTTCTTTATTCCCTTAACTTTGTTATATTTAATGTTGGCATTGTTTTATTTGTAAATAGTTGGAATGTTTCACGTAGTTATAAACATATAGGGCAGTTTGTTTTTAGAACATACATGGACTAGTTGGATCATATGGGAGATACTGTAGTGAGTATAAATTTCTTTTTTTGAAACCGTCTTCAATTACTATAGATTTTACTAACACCACATTTTTATTTTTTCAGTTCATTTGGATGATACATTTGCATGCCGACCTAATGGCGTTGCCCGCCTATTGTCTCGTCGGCAACGTCATATAGCGGGCCGATATCCCTTGATTTGTTTTGAGGTCGTCGAGTATCATTACCGTCATAAGGTTATATGACAGTTCCGATTCCTGCAGCGTATTCCTTTACCAGTATCGACAGATGAGGAGTTATACTGGACCGATCGACACGAGAGGCTTGGATGCGATTGGGTGAAGACACATGCCATAACCTTGCAATTGTAGGATAAACGTAAATACCACATTGTAGAAGATGATGACACTTTCGGTGAGCCGAGAACGATACTTGACTATATGTTGTGGTATCGTCAGATCACGTGTTTATATATTACATGTCTTATCTATCGTTATTAGCACAGATACTGACCCACAACGATATAAATGGAGTATCTTGTAAGTCAAGATAAATTTACCATTTAATATTGATTTATAGTTTATATAATATTTCTTTTTTTTATCGTTTGTAGTATTATGAGTTGGAAAATATGGATTTACTGGCATCGGATGTACGTGTTGAGGAAGGAGTAGATTCGAGATTTAGACAGTTCAGAGATACGTCATGGCATACACTTTAGTTTGTCGGACATGTGCCATTTGACGAGTACTGTCTTTCGATATCTGCACAGAGACCTACTAAACGGATGGATATACTTTCCACCTCAGGTGCTGCAGATGATTATGATGAAGTGATGGAGATACTTCTAACATCTTCTTATCCGACTCGGACTCCAGTATGTACAGACGATGTCGATGAGCCTCCATAACTTAGTGTTTACGAGCGGAGATATTGTCGTTCTCGACATTCAGTCGATGTTCCTCTAGTTGTATTTCCCGAGATTGATGGAGATTGATGAAGGTGCACGGGGATATGATATAACTCTACCTACACCTAGTAGGCCATCTCATATTCCCGTGAGACGTCAACTGCGACGCAATACTGGATGATCTCCTTGCGAACTTAGTTTACATTTACTATTTCATATGTATTATATTTAAATTTTGAAATCATTAACTTCATTTTAAAAAAAAATAATTTTGGTTATTATCTTTTTTCTTGTCATATAATTCTTCTGTTATTTCAACGTTTATAAATATTTATAGTTATATTAATTTCTTATCACTTTTTTAAAAGTGATGTATTTTGATTTACATTACATGATGGTTATGGTTGAATTGATTGTGTTCTTGGTTGGTGGCATTTCTATTGACTGTGTTTGATTGTATTTGGTTGCTGTTGTCTAGTACTCTGGAGTATGGTTGATAGTATTTGCAGTCTCCGTTTGATAGTGGTGTTTTGGAGTGTATTTACTTTGTTGTACTTTTTTTCTATTTGGTTGATCGAGTATTGTTTATTTGGAGATAGTTTTACTTGTATTCGGTATGGAGTAGAGTGGTAATGTTTGAGTATTGGAGTTGATACATTTAGTGTTAAGCTACGTGTACTGGACTGGATATATTATGTTTACCTTGGTCATGAGCAGTATGGGGGGTGGCGTGTATAGGCCATGTACTGTGGAATGGGATCCGTGCATGGCCTATACACTACGCACGGGGTGCCAGTGTAGTGCGCGCATTGCTTGTGCGCGCGCATGACCTTCGCGCACCAAGCGCGGTGCCCACGCCTTGCATGCACACTACACTGGCACGCTGCTTATAGGCCATGCACGTCCATTGCGTAAGCACCGCTCACGAATTTCACAAACCATACGTGATGTGGAATGGGCACCCCTTGCGCAGCGCACAGGCCATGCTTGTGTATTGCCAGGGCACCGTACGCATAGAGTCTATGCTGGGGTACTTTCACACTCTAACAGTGCGAAACTGTGAAAGTGCAAAACCAAGTGTGTTTTTTTTTTAAATACTCTTGTCATAAACTATTATTTCGCATTCTGAGAGTGCGAAATCAATATTTAAAAAAAATAACGATATCTAAATAATTTGAATTAAAAATAACAATATTTACGTAAATAACCCTACTTATTTTGGTGTGTAAGTTATGGGTGCTGAGTCAGGTCGTCTATGTGGGTTTGACCCAAACTCATTCCCTTACCTATTCTGAAATTCAAAGGAGAGAAGGGAGGGAGTGGTTTTCAAGAGAAAAACCAACTCCTAACTCCCTTAACCAATGAACATTCACATTGAAGGTAGAGAAAGGATACACTAAAAAAAATAAAAGAGAAATTGAGTAAAGATCTACACCATATGCATTTTAATCAAAGACTCTTTGATTGTGAACAAAAGGAGATTGATCCATTCGTGATATTTTTCGGATCCGTATATCAAAAGGGTTAGTGATCCGACCCTAGATTTTGGGACATTAAATATTTATTTTACTATAATTGCATCATAGAATGCTTTCATTGGTATTAGAGTATGATTTAGGGTGTTTCCTATTTTTTTATATATATTCAAGTTCCATTTTTTTTAAAAAAATTGAAGATGATAACTTTGAATATAGACCACGAAATGCTTTGAAATTTGAAAGATAGAGTACTCATGATGTTAGAAATTGATCTGCAAAGTTTCATGCATGGCCGTCATATATTTTTGGAGAATCATGAAACCCTTGCCGAGACTTACGATGAAAAAATCTCCTTAGATAATGCATTTCATGAAAAGAAAAATACATGGTTCAATTCCTTATCAAAAATCCTTTCCAACCATACAAATAACAAAACAAATGGTTTAGAAATGAGGGAGAAATCAAAATCTGAAAAAACTGTTCGAGGTGCAGAAACCTGGACTTAAGGAAGACGATGAATAGTGTAAAAAAAATCCCACTCTCGGGCCGTGGGCTGTGAAGCCGAAACGTCAAGATCCAGAGCTCAGATCGGAAAACCGATGGCACCATTAGATTTAGAGATCCCAAAAATGGAGGGATAGGCAAAATCCGATGGCCGGATTTAGTCGGGAAGGCGGCGCGTGGGCTTCACGCGCTACCTAGGCGCGTAGGCTGAGTGCATGGGCTGGGCTCGTGGGCAGGTCACCGAAGCGCCCTGCCACTTTGGGTGGCACGTGAGGGCGCAAGATGCGCCCTCTCAGACCAGAATTTTTTTTTTCAAATTTTTTTTTTAATTTTTCTTTTTTTTTTTGTAATTTTAAATTAATTTTTTTCTAAACTGAAAATTATCTTCTATTGATTTTATATTTGTAAAATTTTTGGAAATTGCAGAAAAATCAATCAATAGGTGAGACAAATTTCTGAAAATTTCTCACATATTTAGAAAAATATTTTCTAACTTCTGCCTACCTGAATTAAATTTTATAACACCTATTTGATTTTGCACTCGTTGATTTACGTATGAAAAATTCTTTTTTTTTTTACATAAATCTTTTGATTAATGAGTATAAATAATTGTGGATGGTGTTTTAAATTTTTTTTAATGGTTTCGTGTCCAATCTAATGTTTACCCCATTTTAGGGATATGGTGAGAATCAGAGATACCCTTACACCTCTCCGGGGGAGATGCAGAGACGAGAGGACCTCGAAATGTTTGACAAAATTGTATATGATGTTGCATTATAAAATGAAAGTAACGCACACTTTGCCGCAACATTTGTGAGTTATAAATTGAAAACGTTATGAATTTCGGCATTTGGGTCACGGGTCGGAGGCGACGAAGCAGAAATTAAGATTATAAGGAATTCCCTCTCTGATCATTTGGTTGGAATGACTGACAAAATAATAGAGGAAAATAAGTGGATTTACCTCAAGGATTTCAGACTAAAACTGCTTAAGATATGGAGAGCTAGGGAGATAGAGATTAAAATGAAAAGGGCGTTGTCTATTACTCTAAAGATTAATGGCTCTATACCCCAAGCTGTTAGGAGATTCACTCTGAGAAATAGACTTTCAGTTGGGATGGTCAATATGGTTACTCGCATATATATGGAAGATGAGAAAGAAAAGAAAAAAGAAATTTGATTGCATATATTTTTTTTTCTTTTCTTTGATGCATAGTTATGTACTGTAATGAGAATAATACCATGAACATGTGATGTAATGTTTCTCTTTAAATATATATCAAGAATGTGCATATTGGTATATTTATGCGAGTATGTGAAGAGATATGTTCTAAATTCACATGATTTTAGTCGGAATTTTTGGATTGGTAGAATTTAAGTAATTCTCACCTAAAACTTAAAAGATTTTGCTACTTAAAAATCAAATTTATGATAATCAAACATTTGGATGATGGATGATAATTGAGAACTTGGTGATCTTTTGAGTCTACAACTTATGTTCGTTTATGATAAATTTATTAGATTTTAAGTACAAAATTATATGAATGAATAAGCATGAATACTTACAATTATCTCTCTTTGAAAACCCAGACCTTGGCATTGAAATCAATAATAGCAGGTTTAAATAAAGGTGACAAGTTTAATGGCGACAATTATAACATTTGGTGTCATAAGATATGATATGTGCTGGAAGAGCAAGATGTCTTAGAGGGTATCAACCATATTATGCAAAACCCTAGAATTAGAAATACTGCTCAAAAGAGAAGAGATCAAGAAGTTTACTAGGCATGGAAGAAGAAAAATTCCACTGCACGTGACATCCTGATTAATTCTATAGTTGATGATCTCATATATGAATGTGAGCAATTTCTTACTACTCATGACATATGGATGTACCTCAGAGAGAAATATGAAGGTACCAATATGACCCGTTTGAGGCAGTTGACTATTAAGTTTAATACGTATAAAAAGAAGTCTGATCACAGTATCAAACTACATCTGAGAACCATGTCAAACATGATAAGGGAATTGAAGTCAGTAGGTCATGTTTTATCTGATGAGCAGCAGGTTCAAGCTTTAATCCGATCCCTTCCAGACCAGTGGGAGCACTTGAAAATCAATCTGACTCACAATGATAGCATTAAGACTTTCGCTGATACTGTTCGCCACATAACACTCGAAGATGAGTGGTTTGGTGCTGCAAAATCGATTTCTAATGCCTTTGTAACTGAGTCCAATTCCCAGAAAGTTTTGAGCTTTAAACACGAGGAGAACAGAACAAGGGCAAGAAAGGGAAGAAAGTTACGGAAGGGTCTAAGAAAAACAATTCCAATCACAAGAACAAACGCAAGCGGTTTTGGAAAAAGAATGATAAGAGTAAACTGAAGTGATACAATTGTAAAGCTCTTAGTCATTTCGCTCGAGAATGTCCCGAGCCAAAAAAGGTAACACCCTATAATACTTCTCTAAGTGTTATATATGTCTCTAGTACTATTTTACTTTCTGAATTTTATTCTGTGTGGATTATAGACTCAAGAGCAACAGACCATATGACGACAGATCGAGAAGCGTTCGTGGACTTTCGCCGAATTCCTCTTGGTGCAAGATGGATATATGTAAGAAACAATACAAGAGTAGAAGCCAAAGGGATTAACACTTGCAAACTAGAGTTACGAAGTAGCCAAACTCTAATCTTACATGATGTTCTCATTGCACCTGAAATTCGACGAAATTTAGTCTCTGTTGTTGTTCTTTTTAGACTAGACTATGACTTAAACTTTATTCGTGATAGGGTTTGTATTTATAATGATGGTATGTTTTATGGTACTAGACATTTATTAAATGGATTTCTTACTTTGGATTGTAACAGACAAATGTTTAACTGTTATGTTGATAATTATATTTCATTAAATATTTGTTTTTCTAGTAATGCCAATATAGATGACAAAATATGGTATGCTAGACTTGGTCACATAGGGTAGGACAGAATGAATCGATTTCTGAAAGCAGGATTATTGGGTTCGCTTACTAAAGTAGATTTACCGAATTGTGAATATTGTCTTGCCGGGAAGATGACTCGAAAACCATTTGGAAAAACCGTGACTGCTGTACTTCCATTACAATTGGTTCACTCTGACATTTGTGGTCCAATAAATATGAAGACTAGGCATGGAGCGTCATATTTCATTACTTTTATTGATAATTTAACGCGTTTTGGTCATATCTATTTGATTACTCACAAGTCTGAAGCACTTGAGTGCTTTCGACGTTATATGAATGAAGTGGAGAATCAAATGGATAAAACGATTAAAACCTTAAGGACATATTGAGGGCGTGAATATTTATCGGATCAGTTCAATGATCTATGTAATAAAAAGGGAATAATTAGACAATTGATTATTCTCTACACACCTCAATAGAATGGTGTTACTGAGAGGAGGAATATGACGTTGTTGTAAATGATGAGATCTATGATGGCACAGGCTAACTTGCCAATTTCTTTTTGGGGGAGATGCATTATTAACTGCGACCTATATCTTGAATAGAGTGCCTTAAAAAATAATACCCATAACACCGTACGAACTTTGGATTAGTAGGAAACGAAGTCTGACTGGTCTTAGACCTTGGGGATTGGCAGCATATGTTTATGACCCTTCTAATAAATTTGGAAAGTTTGGTCTCCGGGGGAAGAAATGTATCTTTATTAGATATTCTGATCAGTCAAAAGGTTATGTAATCATCGGTGAAAAGGAAGATGGTACTGTAATCGAAATTGAATCATGAAATGTGACATTTTTTTAAAATGATTTTATAGTAAAGGTGATATAATAAAATGAGAGTCTTTGTTTAAATTAAATAATTCAAATGATGGTTTTGTGCTGAATGGATCAAGGGAATTACGAGAAGTTGAATCCCTAAATGATCATAGTAGAAGAGATTCAAATTCTAACGATCCAACCGTATCATCGATTCGGAAAAGTGTTAGGAAAGGTGTGCCCAAACGTCATTACGAAATTGAAGGGTACGCTTTTATCATTTCTCCACAAGACGAGGATGAGCCGAAAAATGTGAATGGGGTTTTATCTTGTCCTGCCAAGGATGAGGGGGTAAAAACAATGGATGAAGAAATAGAGTTGATGGATTCCAATCATGTTTGGAAACTAATTGATCTTCCACCAGGTGCAAACCTATTGGGAATAAATGGGTTCTCAAGGTTAAACGTAAGACTGATAGAACAATTGAGAGGTACAAAACTCGGTTGGTGGTAAAAGATTATACCCAACAAGAGGATATTGATTATGAAAAAACCTTTTCACCAGTAGTGTGATTTGGCTCTATTCGCCTATTGTTGGCTATTGTAGTCAATTTAGATTTAGAATTATATCAGATAAATATGAAAACTGCGTTTCTCAATGGAGAACTTAAAGAAGAAATCTATATGAAATAGCCAGTATGTTTCATAATTAAAGGTCAAGAAAACAAAGTTTGCAAATTAAATAAATCAATTTATGGCCTCAAACAGTTTTCAAGACAATGGTATTTGATATTTTACAGAGCCATAATCTCTTACGATTTCGTAATGATACACGAAAACCATTGTGTTTAAGTAAAAAAGTCCAATGATAGGTTTGTAATTATTGTTAGTCGGAAATGATATGGAGTATGTCCTAAATATCAAAAGTTGGTTATCATCAAATTTTGAGATAAAAGATATGGGTGAAATAGAGTACATACTGGGTGTTAAGATTCATATAAATCGTTTCAAGAGATTGTTAGCCTTATCTCAAGAATCTTACATTAAAAAGATTTTGGAATGATTTAAGATGGATAGCTGTAAACCTATTGATACTCTTGTGGCTAAAGGCGAAGGTTTAAGTTTAGCGATATGCCCAAACACTGCTGAAGAAAAACATGAGATGTCAAAAGTACCATATTCCAGCGCTGTTGGGAGTCTGATGTACGCTATGATGTGTACTCGTCCTGATATCTGCTATGCCGTGGGCTTGGTCAGCAGGTGTCAATCCAATCCAGGTAAAGGTCATTGGACAGCTGTAAAGAGGATTTTAAGATAGTTGAAAGAAACTATGAATTATTCCCTTTGTTATCAAGGAAATGATTTGTTATTGAGAGGATATACAGATACTGACTGGGGCGGTGACTTAGATGAACGTAACTCCACCTCAGATTATATTTTCTTGCTAAATAATGGCGCTATTTCTTGGAGAAGCAAGAAACAAACATGTGTATCACTGTTTACGACGGAAGCAGAGTTTGTAGCTTGTGGTTCAGTAGTTTAAGAGTGTGTTTGATTAAAACAGTTTTTATAACATTTGTGGATCGTAAGCGACACAGTGGGAGCTGTAACAATTTATTGTAATAGTCAATCAGTTATCGCTTACACGAAAGATCCCAAATATCATGGGAGAACCAAATACATTGATATGAAATTTAACTTTATTCAAGACATTGTTGAAAAGAGAGAGGTGACATTGAAATATTTATCTACGCATTTAATGGTGACTGATCTATTCACGAAACCGATACCTAGAGATGTATTTCTAAAATATGTAAAATTTCTAGAATTGCGTAGAGTATAATTATATGTGTATGCAATGAACCTGATGTAATACTCATTATTATACGACATTTGAATTTATTTGCATTTGCGAGTTCTTATATCTTGATTAAAAAGTATGTCGAACAAGTTTGGAAAATTGGCTCTCTCACACGAGCAATCATCTCTAATATCTGTGTGATATGTAGAGACGTGACAATATTAATTTTGGATAATTAATATAAATTAGCTGCCTTTGTATCGAACTAAGATGTGATCATCCTTGATATTTATTTATTTGATAATCAAAATGGATTTTCTACAATCCATTACACTTGTCTAGAAACTATGTGTGGTTTTCTCTTGAAAAAGTGATTTTTTTGGAGAATTTATAAGAAGAGAGAATCAAGTCAGTATCGTGATATATTTGAACTAAAACCTATACGATACATTATAATTTTGAAATAGACATACGCTTCTAAATAAGTAGAAAAGATATCGTAACACGTGTTCATACCATGTGTGCTTTCAGTAATCTTATGGGTAATGAGTTAATAATCCCTCTATCTCATTGTGTGAACCCAGAGGTTTATAATTAAGCTCATTTAATACCCTTAAGACTTTCGCCTGTTTCTTGAAACTTTATTTTAGTGTTGCTATCTTAGCATGTAATCAATAAATCATAATTGATTCGGTTTTGCGGTGCATGACTAGTAAAGCAGCTAAAATGAAGTGGAAAGATAGTTGTGTGAAAGGAAAACTGTTTTAAAAATTGTAAGTAATTTTTGTATTCACAAACTGGTCAGTTATGTTTGTAACTGATATTCTGAAATATAATTGTAAATGCATAGTTGAGATGAGTCAAGTATGCTCTTGTATATTAATAGAGGGATAAGAGGTACGGTGACTCTGTATATAGCAAAAGAGGTTTGAGGTATAGCGAAACTTAATTCCTTATTGTATTAGATCTTGAGCTGCTACATATGCTTAACCAGTATATAGCTGTGAGCTCTCGATATACTCGTTGGTCACATGATCCATTTATCTGTATGAAATCGATGGTATATGGAAGTGATTGAGCAAAATGTAGGTCTAACCCCTCATGTGCGAATGAGAGATGTAAATTATGGGTGCTAGGTCGAGTCGTCCATATGGGTTTGATCAAAACCCATTCCCTTACCTATTTTGAAATTCAAAGGAGAGAAGGAATGGAGTGATTTTCAAGAGAAAAACCAACTCCTAACTCCTTTTACCAACGAACATGCACATTGAAAGTAGAGAAAGGATACACTAGAAAAAAAGAGAAATTGAGTAGAGATCTACACCATATGCATTTTAATCAAAGACTCTTGGATTGTGAACAAAAGGAAATTGATTCATTCGTGACATTTTTCGGACTCGTATATCAAAAGAGTTAGTGATCCGATCCTAAATTTTGGGATATTAGATATTTATTTTGCTATAATTGTATCATAGAATGCTTTCATAGTGTGATTTAATTTTTCCAAGGATACGTGAGATTGATTGATTCTTTCTTGACAGTACATTGCTAAGAGAGAGAGAAGTTGAGAGTGAAACACACATTCTCTAGAATGAGAAATATTAAGAGAGAGAAATTTTCGAATAAAAAAATTTCTCTTCTCATATTGGATTCACCGAACTTTATATTGAGACGTCGTAAATTTGTGATAATGATTCGATATTATGATCACCATCCCGATCGTGAGATTAAATCGATTTTACGATTTGCAGTTTGATTATTTTTTATGAACTACACATTAAGATATTTACTCCAAAATTTTGACTATTTAATTTTTTTTTATAATTTACCACGTTTTCGATATATATGCATAAATTTAACAATATTGAATTGAATTAAGTAGAAACACTAAACCAACACTATCAACGATTTTTAAATCCAAAACCCTTATTACCTTGTCTTGTCTACAATCACCAACTTCGAAAGCAAAACCAGAGTCTCGCCTTTAAGATCACAACCCGTTCTATTGCACCATCTCTTTAAAATTTACCACTTTTCTCTCTCTATTTTTTTTAATTATTCATATTTTTTTGACCCACAATTTGTTAGAAAAATTTAAATCATACTATATTTTTTTACTGTAGTTTTAAAATATGAAATTTTATTTTTATGAAAAAATAAAGAGATAAAATAAAATTTAAATAATAAACCTTTTCTTTTAAAATTTTTTTCTTAGTTTATATTTTATTAAGTTATTTTATTTTATTTTTTGCAGAGGTTTCTGTAAATCATGAAACCCATGTTAGTGTGAAGTGGGAAATTCCCATCTGGGATGAGTCCGACTATTCGAGTCCGAGTCCGAGTCCGAGAGGACTTGCAAACGGAAGGGATTTGATCCTCTCTCTCTCTCTCTCTCTATCTGTTCTTCGGTTGGAGAGAACAACGGCAACACTGAACTTTCTCTCACTATCTCTCTTGGATATCAGCGGGGCGAGGTAGTTGTGTGAGAGTTTGGAGTGGACGGATCTAAATCAGAAGAAACAATGCTCGAAATTCGGGTTTTGCTTCCCTCTAATTCTTAAGGTAAACTTGATCGATGTTGATGATGATTATGGACATGGAATAGTTGAAGAGAAAGAGAATGATGGTGTAATTGCATTCAAATTCATATATTGCCGTTGCTATTCGAATTCAGAGAATAGTATTGAATGGCTCAAGTTCAACAACAGTCGTCTCGTCTTCATCGTCTCCTCACTTTGCTCGACGGTACGAATCTTTTGTTTGTTCGCATTTTTATTACAAAAATGTTTTCTGGTCCAAATTTTGAAATTTGATTTATTTGTTATGTTGTAACTTACATGAAAAAAAATAAAGCTGGTTCAACACAAGCAACAAGATTTGCAGCAGCTCGGCAAATTGGGGATATAGCCAAATCTCATCCTCAAGACCTTAATTCTCTCTTACGAAAGGTATCTCTCTCTCTCTCTCTTCATGAACCCTTGCCTGCACACTCTCATGCTTAAATTTTAAATTTTTATCTGATTTGATATGGGTCTTAATCAATAATTTATTCTGTGGAAATCAGATTCATATTTCTGAAAGTTTATGAAAATTTATATAAACCAACAATAGGAATTAAAGTAGGTTGAAGGGGAGTGTTGGTTGCCTGAGGGATTAGTATGTGAAAAAATGGTTTGACATGAACAACTAAGTCATATTAAAACAACCCACGATGTTAAAAGAGTTGTTGCTGTGAATGTTAGGTTTCTCAATATCTTCATAGCAAGAAATGGGATACAAGGGTTGCGGCTGCCCATGCAATTGGTGCTATTGCTGAAAATGTTAAGCACACTACTTTGGCAGATCTCTTTGCTTGCGTTGAAACAAAAATGTTGGAGGCTGGTTATTCTGGAGTTGCTGAAGATATTTTAGCGTTGTCTACCTTTCACCCTAAAATTACTGCAAGCCTATCATTCCAAAGGTTGTTAATCTCTTCCCCTCCCCCCAAATTTCATATTTAATCTGCTTTTCATACACGTGTAGTTTCTGCTAACTGATTTCTTTTCCTTTATCCATTACAGCTTTGACATTAATAAGGTGTTGGAGTTCGGTGCGTTATTAGCTTCTGGGGGACAGGTAATGAAATCTCCTTACTATCAAGCTTGTAAAACCTTATTCTTTTTGCTGCTTATATATAAGAACAAATCCTTACTGGCTTTCTGAAGGGGACAGGCACTGTCACTTTGATTACAATTGTTCTCCTTGGTGTTATACTAAGTTTCTTTGCCATGTGAAGAGTTCTATCCAATCTGCTCAATTTAAGATGACCTAACATTTCAATCTGTATGGTGCTCTATGATGTGCATTGTAACATATTGTTAGTGAAGATAGAGAGTTGAGCGAGACTGTACTCTAAAGGTCCATGCAACATGGATGTGACATAGGACATAAACACAGCATGGTAGGGGAGTTGAGCAAGATTGGACTCTAAAGGTCCATGTAACATGGACGTGACATAGGACATAAACATGACATGGTGGGATCATGAGTGCAATAAATAATTAAAAGGACGTTTCACTTAAATAATATGGTTTTTCTATACACACATTAATCATATAACATAAATAAAATCTGGGATAGCTAATAATTTGCTTACATTGTTATAATGTGGCTATTAATATTTACTCTTAGATGAGGTTCCTGCAAAAGTGACATTCAATTGTATTTTTACATTTGTGTCCTTGTTTCTAATTAGTAGGAAGTCTTTTACTTTTGGTTCCAAAATGTACCTTTCGGCTTTATCAAGATGCATAAACTGAAGAGGGGGTTTGGGAATTGTTGATTTTATTTTCTATTGTTGAATGAGCAATTTCTTCAAAAGCTTAATCCAATAGAGGTATATGGGAATTCCTTGATTGGGATTCACCGTTGTCCATTTCTTTCCTTCAGCTTTATAGGTTGTCTAGCTTTCCCTTTGCTTTGATCTATATCTTTTGTTATTGGGAGGGACATTTGATCTCTTAAGACTCCCCCCTGGCTTAATTTCCTTCTTGTAGGGATATGAACATTCTTAAGTCTTCCCCAACACTTTCGGTTTTTTTTTTTTTAAATAATTTTATTCGGAAGGCTAAGCTTCATTCTCTGAAAGAGATCTTATAAAGCTATCTCCCTTGATGTTTGTATCAGGTGCTTCAAAGTATAGATCATTTATTTCTACATTGCTCTATTGCACAGAAGATCTCAAATTGCTTATTTGCTGGATGTGATAACGAATGAGTTAGTTCTAGGTGTCTCTCTGATTTGTTTCCTATGAAGTTTAGGGATTTTGGGGGAAAGAAGGATGCTTGTTGTCTTTAAAAAGGTGTGCTTCTGGCCATTCTTTGGTATATTTAGAAAGAAAGAAATGCCATAATTTTCAAAAATTAAAATATTGATCTCTCTCTGTTTTGGGATATAATTATTTTTTTATGTTTCTTTGTGGGCTCATTCTGCTGGGTTTTACAATGACTATAAATTAAAAGATTTGAAGAGAGATTGAAAAGCAACACTTCATTAGTTTTTGGGTTTTCCTTTCTGTATTTTAATTCTTTATTGCCCCTAGGATTCCTTATCCTTTGGAGTTGTATGTTCCTTCTTATCTCTAATGCAAATTTCTTTTTTCTATAAAAAAAAGAGGTATATGTTTAATTATTCTTATATCTTAACATGTTGCCCGTATTGGAGCCATGATGACTTACAAGAGGTCACCATTCATGTCAACAATATTAAATGGGATAAACAAAAGAGGTCAAGTCGATTTAAGACTTCATATTATGTTAAACAATAGATTACTCCAAAAACAAAGTTGGTGGAAAGAGGTGTTTGATTGTTCTTATTTCAAATATATGTGGATATTAGAAAGAGGTTTTTGATTGCTCGTGTTTCAAACATATGTGGATATTGTCTTTTGGAAGTGTTGTGGAAATTTCTTTTGAATCTGACTATTTTCATGCCAATTTGTTCTCTTGTGAACCTTATTCATGATCATTTGTGATATATGAGATATGGATTTTTTGGCAGTTTATTTTATTTTATTTTATTTTTTCGACTTCAGGAGTATGATCTGGCAACTGATAATGCCAAGAACCCGAGGGAACGGTTGGCTCGTCAAAAACAAAACCTTCGACGACGACTAGGTTGGTTAAGTTAGCTTTTTATTCTGTCTTTTGATTTTTTATTGCTTTCAATTAATTGCAGGGTACCGTGAGAAGACACCATCTAAAAATAAAATAACAAAAATCCTAGTCCCTCAAGAGGTTGTTAAATAGTAAAACTTACCGAACTAGAAATTTTTAAAAATAAAATATAACTCCAACAACCAGAACAGTAAAACGAATAAACCAAATAGTATAATACCAACAAAATTATTGAACTCTTTGTTATGCCTAGAATAAGTGAGAACATATTCTCCATCATTTCTCCTGGGTTAACAAATGCCTTTGGGGAGTGATGATCGTGATAATCATCCGAAAGATCTGAAAAAAACCAGCGAAGCTCCTCCTCAGCAAGCCAAGTATCATTATAATTCGAATGACCACCCCACTAAATGAGATAGTAGTGAAGTGGATCAGCCGGTGGTGCAACAATCCCACTATCAATAGTGTCCTCATTCTTTATCACAAGGCAGCAAAAGTAGCAGTGGACATGGCTTGAGTACTTGGCGAACCTATCAACGGCATACTTGTAGTATCATTGGCGGTTAAAAATGGCCTGAGAGAGAAAACAAATCCTCCACATTGAAAAAACGATTAATATGCACATGAGAAGACAAATCAAGCAAGCATGCACGGATAGGGAAAGGGCTGATTGCCCAAGTGTGCAATTTCTTATAAGATTGTTCAGGAAAGTGTTCTGCATGGTTTTGCACCATATCAGAACCACATATTTGAAATTCATGATTTAGGGAATCATTACTTGTAGCAAATTTTCTTAATTTTTCTTTGAGCCTCTTCTTATAAAGAATGAATATGGCTGCTAAAGAAATCAACGGACTTGGATGTACAAAACTTAATAGGTAAAGGAACAAGGTCAACATCTGATGAGTAGAGGAACCATATTCAATTTTAAATGGACTATTGCTGGTAGAATGGTCGTTGGAACTATTTTAAGCAAACTCCACCATAGGAAGCACAAGATCCTGATTCCCTTGTTTGTTGCCTGCAACACACTAAAGCACACCTGAGCAAATCTTCCAAACTCCTATTGACTACTTTGGTTTGACCATTTATTGGGGCTGGAATGCAGATGAGCACCTATGAAAACTTCCAAGTACTTTCAAAATGTAGCTATCAAATGAGACTTCTGCTACATAGTCAAAAGGAAAAGAAAAGTGCAATCAAAATAGTAACATATTCCAATTAGAGGTTGGACTCTGACCTAAGGGAATAATGCTTTTAACCATTTGGATTCTGAAAATATTTGCTTTGGAAGATGTTATGAGGTTCTAATTTAGCGTTTGTGCTGTCAACATGATCTTATTGCCAACATGATCTCATGGAGGGATTTCTAAAAGAAAAAATGTGCTTATTGTTAGTTGTTGCCTTTGACTGTGATGAAATGCAATTGTTTAAAGTCAAATATAAAGGTTTTGAGGTACACATCAATGGTGATTCTTATAATTACTGCCAATTGGTGGAGAATAAGAGAGGCAGATGTATTGGCTTGATCTCTTTAGGCCTAGATTGTAATCAGTGGCTGCATGGTCTGCTGGATAAAATCTTATGCAATGTAGGTAATATGTTGAGGAAGAGGTGTTTAGAGAGTTGAATTGAGTCATTTGGGTGAGTTGGTATAGCATCAATGGAGGTACAATTTTGGAGATTATTTGTTACTCTAGCGTATGGAAGAAAGACAAAATTTGTCTACCTTCTGGTAGGCAGATAATGAAGTCAATTTTGCAGGGAGGAAGAGTCATCGGAAGAATGTCCCCAGCAGGAAGGAATCTGAAACCAGTAGAAGGAAATGGTGGAGGCTTGGTGGTAGTAGGTTAAGTAATCTTCCCATTGTAACCAATCCTAATACTCAGGTGATGGATCAGAGTAGAAAATAGTCAAGATCTTGGGTGGATGTAGAGAAAGGTGATTCTCGTTGGAAAAGGCTGGTTAATGGCGATGATAAACTGGACTAGAATACCTCTGCTTTTGGCAAGAATGATTTCAGAGAGGAAGCTCGGTTGATTAATTGACATACTTGGTGGTTGGAATTATGGAGATGAGTGTGAGAGAGGAAGGTAGGAGGATTAATCAACATATCTGGTGGCTGGAATCACAAGGGAGGAATACGAATATTCATACAAGTTCAAAATTCAATGATGTTGGGTTTAAAAGTCATCATCTGCTTCTGGAAGGATGGGAGAAGAGGTGTTATTTCAGGGGTTTGTTGAAGATGATGATGAACAGTAGCTTTCGAATTAGGTTGAAAGAGAGTTTGAATTATGATGGGCTGAACCGGATGATGGGTCAATTAAAGCATGATGGGCTGATAGTGATCTCAAAGAATGATGGATATGATAGTTTTTTGGGCCAGTAGAAAATTGGGTCGGCTTGCCCGGGTTTAAAAAACCAACAGGTTTGCCTAGTTTGGGTTAAAAAAGCCTCAGGCCAATCATAATTAGTGGAATGGGTTTGGGCCCGTCATATTATTGGAATGGGTTCGGGTGATGACCCAAGGAAGAAAAAGGATATGAGAAACATGAAATAGCTGATGATCGTGAAATCCAAGTGGTGTCATATGGGTTTTTTCCTTTCTTTTTCTAGGAATCCCCCATTGCCCGGTCATTGAAGCTTTCCAATGAGCTTGTGCAGATGTTCAAAACACAGAGGTGTCTAATCAGTCCTCCAAACCTCCAGCAGCTTAATTAAAGTCTTAAAGAAAGATTTGCCACTGAGAGATAAGGGGTTGAGTAGAGATCTACACCATATACATTTTAATCAAGGACTCTTGGATTGTGAACAAAAGGAGATTGATCCATTCGTGACATTTTTCGGACACATATATCAAAAGGGTTAGTGATCCGACCATAGATTTTGGGATATTAAATATTTATTTCGCTGTAATTGCATCATATATTGCTTTCATGGTGTGATTTAATTTTTCCAAGGATACGTGAGATTGATTGATTCTTTCTTGAGAGTACATTGCTAAAAGAGAGAGAAGTTGAGAGTGAGATACACATTCTCTAGAGTGAGAAATATTAAGAGAGAAATTTCGAATAAAAAAATTTCTCTTCTCATATTGGATTCACCGAACTTTAGATTGAGATGTCGTAAATTTGTGATAATAATTCGATCTTGTGATCACCATCCCGACCGTGAGTTTAAATCGAGAGATTTTATGATTTGCAGTTTGATTATTTTTTATGAACTACACATTAAGATATTTACTCGAAAATTTTGACTATTTAATTTTTTTTTATAATTTACCTCGTTTTCGATATATATGCATAAATTTAACGACATTGAATTGGATTAAGTCGAAGCACTAAACCAACACTATCAACGATTTTTAAATCCAAAACCCTAATTACCTTGTCTTGTCTACAATCATCAACTTCGAAAGCAAAACCAGAGTCTCGCCTTTAAGATCACAACCCGTTCTATTGCACCATCTCTTTAAAATTTACCACTTTTCTCGTTCTTCATTGGTAGAACTAAGGAGGCTTTTTGAAGCTCAGATTGGAGCTGGAAAAGAAGTCGGTTTTGACAAAGAGGGTTGTGGATGTGATGGTGGGCACTCAGATGCAAAAGGAGCCTTTGTTGTTGGGCTTGACTGAGGGTTCCGAGGAAAATGTTGAGAGTGCTCATGGAGTTTCTGGGTTTTCGCTGGAAGATAGTCGAAACGATGAGGTAGTAGTGAGGTTAATTGTGGGGCTTAGATTGGAGTTAGAGAACAGAATATTTGGGATAGTAAAGGTTGTAAATGAAGGTCTTTCATTTGAGGGGGCTTGTTCTCTGGCATTAACAATGGATGAAGTTTCAGAACCAATGTCTATAGTTGTTTCCACTGAAGTAGATGTTCTGTGGAGAACAAAAAAAATTATTCTTGCTGTAATGTTTGGGGTATAAAGTGGGTCCGAGAAGGGAGTTGACAAATGGTTGAGTTTGTTGGAAAGGGTTGAGCGATACCCTTGGCATAGTCAGTGGCTGAAACAGAGAAATGCATTGTTGGGTTTTCTGATGATGGGTGAGAGTATGAGTTTGAGATGGTTCTGGGTGTTGGCTTGGATAATATATGGAGGATGAATTATGGGTTTTATGGGTTTCTGAGGATGGAATATTATTCGGGGGAAAGTAGGGAGCTTGGGAATGATATCTCAAGTGACTCAAATGTTGAGGGTTTGATTGATGAGGGTTAGGTAGCTGATTTTTTTAGGACATGAATTTTGGTACAATGCCTAGAATGATTCAATTCAAGGAAACCCGCCCATAGTTATAGGATATAGGAAGGAAGTGGATTGCCCAACTTTTTTTTTGTCTTGGTCTTTTCATCTTTGTGTTTAGATGGTGCTTGAGGTGGGTTTGGAGACTGGTACTCCTCTGTTTGTGTTTTGTTTATTTTTTCTTTTCTAAGGATTTCTTATTCTTGATGTCTTTGTACATTTTTCTTTACCCCTAATATAATTCATTTTTCTATCTAAGAAGAAGAAACACACATTCCTACAAATATCCCTAAAAGTAAACCACCAAAAGGCACATGTAGCTGAAGCCCTGAAGGATGTTGTTCTTAAAGATTTTAGAGTTTCAAAATCTAAGTCTGAGGGTGGTTTGAGTCTTGTAATGCCATATTGAAAAATATTTGTGACAAACAAATGGCTTTGGAGATTCGCCTTAGAAGCTAATTCTTTATGGTGTAGGATTATAAAGAGTAAGTAAGGTTTCCAACATAAGGGATGTGATACCAATGTTGGAACGAGAGTTTCTTATTGCAGTATTTGGAAATTTATCTCATTTATATCCAACTTTTTTCCCTTGTGTTTTTTGTGGTGGGAGATAGTTCTCGTATCTTTTTGGGAGGATTTTTGGATCGGGGACTTGTCACTGGCCACTTCCTTACCTCGACTTTATAGGTTCTCTAGGCTTTATTCTGCTCCAATAAGAGATTTTTATAATTGGACATGGTATTAATCTTTTGAAACTTTCACTTTTGAAGAAATTTTAGTGATAGTAAAGTTTTTAGTTTTCTTAATTTCTATCTTGGAGGGAAATGATCATTCTCATAATGTTCATTACATTAGGATTTCGAGTTATGATACTTTCAATGTTTTTACTTGTAGATCATGTTTTCATCATTTGACTGGTCTTCCCAGCACCCTCCCGCACACAATAATTTTATTTGAGGCAACGGAATCTACCAAACTTGAGGCTTCTATTTGGTCCATACTTCTTAATAAGAATAATACCAACAATCTACTCTAAAAAATGAAAGCCTTGTAAAGGTATCTCCTCAGATATATTGTCATGTGCTACAACAAATCTGATAGTAGGAATCATTTATTTCTACACTGTCGTATTATGTCGTATATGTGGAACCACCTATTTGTGGTATGTGATAGTGATTGAATTTGTTTTAAGAGTCTCACTAATTTATTTCTCACCAAACTTTGTGGTTTTGGATGGCAAAACAATGCGCGCTTCCTTTGGAGATGTGTGGTATATTTGGTGACAGCAAAATACTGGAATCTATTTAGAAATTATTCTATTGATTCTTCTCTTTTATGAGATAAGATTTTTTTTTTAAATTTTTTTATTATTTTTTTAGTACTTGTCTGCAAGCTCATGCCTTGGGGATCTATAAGGATTATAACTTAAAAGAGTTGAGCGGTTGTTGATTAATTATTGTATTGTTCTCTTTCTCGCTGCTGAGGATTTCTTATTCTTTGATGTTTTTGTACATTCTATCGTACATCCAATATAATTTTCTTTTTCTTTAAAAAGAAAAAGATTTCAAAGTTTCTTTCCAACCATAAATAGCAAGTCATTGCCATAAATTATTTGCATTGTCAGTTGTTATCTTCTCCTCCTTTGTTATGCTGTGTGCACAATTTATTTATTTATTTATTTATTTATTTTTTGTAGCACAACCCATCTTAAGTTGCAAACCCTTAATATTTCCATACAACATCTTTGATACCTATTCTATACCTTTTTCATTGTCTTTACACACCATTTTATGCAGGCCTATGTTCGTCTCTTTCATCACGTCGGCTTGATTTTGGTCATTCTGCCCTCTCTTTATAGTGACTGGCAAAGGTGTTGGCTAAAAAATTACAGGATAATTACAAACTTTGATGATTGTGCATCATCACAATCCTTATAGAAAAAAAATTATTGTGCATTTTGTGTCCAGCTGTTTGTCCCTTGACCATATTTAGAATTAATGCTTGTTTCTTTACTTATTTTATTTTATTTTTTATCCTTATCAGGAGTTTCTTTAATTCTTGTGTTGTGCCCTGTTCACAGGATTGGATATATGTGATCAGTTCATGGATGTCACTGATGTGATCCGGGATGAAGACCTTGTCGTTCAGAAAAATGAGTCTCACGGCAATGGTATAGATCACAGATTCTATGGTTCTCGTTCTGTACACAGTATCCAACAACTAGTCACCAATGTGGTACCTGGTTATGTATCAAAAAGGCCTAGTGCTAGGGAACTAAATTTGTTGAAAAGAAAAGCTAAAACAAATATAAAAGAACAAGGAAAAGGTTGGTCTGAGGATGTAAATGGGGAGATATCATGCTCTCAAAGTGTGACGACACCAAAGGGCCGTTCTCGAGATTCAGCAACTTCAAAGGTATCCATCTGCTGCTATTTTGCTACATATCTTTTGAACATTTTTGATTTCTTAATTGGAACTCTCGTGTTACTGTCTATTTTTGTATGGTTATCTAAGTGTTTATGTATACTGCCTTTGCTTTTGTCACTTTCTAATGCCTTGCCAAGTTGCCTTGTTTGGACGTTGTTTATGCCTTGGTCGTCTTTTCTTAGGAACTAGAATGCAGCATTGCTTTTCTGTGTTAATTAAAGAAAATGTGAAACTTTTGGGTGTTTGCTTTTTCTATGAAAATTACTTTTCCCTTTTTCTGGCTGCCTTTAATCACATGCGTATTTCTTGATTAAGTTCTAAGGTATTGCTCTCCCATGCTTATGGAGTGAATTCATCGAAATCAATCAATTGATAAATTTTTCTCTTTCCTTTTATTTAAGGTTCTCTCTCTCTCTCTCTCTTTCTTGGGGTGGGGGTGGGTACGAAGAATAATAGAGCTAACCATACATGTTTTAGCATGGATGAGGTAGATTTTGTTAGCACATCAATGATATTTTAGCAAACGAGCAAGGAGGATAGTCTCATAATTATGAACATTATCCTCATGGAGGTTGCAGCATAGAACCTATGTCAGGTCTAATTGTTTTCTTTTTTATAGAAAAAGAAGATATATTAGAAGAATATAGGAATGCATGAAAAAACTCCAAAGGATAATGCATCCGTAAAAGAAAAGAACAAAACAATGAATACAACTAATGTACAACTGTACTTCAATTCCTCCTTAACTCATTCAAACAATAATTTTTAAAATTCCCGAGACGTGAGCCTAAGAAGAAGCATAAAACACAATTTGATCCCTTAAAAGGGAAGATGTAAGAATCTCATTGTGGGAGATCCTGGCATTCTGCTCATTCCAAATGCACCAAGGGATGGCCAAAAGTGCGCATTTTCAAAGCTATCGGGTATCTTTCTTTACTCCAAAATCTCTAAAAATCATGAATATTAAATCGAGAAGACTTTGCGGGCAAACCCAAACATTCTTACAAATTGTGAACAATTGGTTCCATTTCTCCCTTGTTCAAAATTGTTGTAGTACACGACACCAATATATGAGAAGATTGCTTTATAAGGTCTCTTTTTGAAGAAGATCATTGATATTTAATTCATTAAGCACCAAGGACCATATAAAAGTCTTGACCTTGGTGAGAACCCATGCCTTCTAAATAAAATTGCTTAAATGAAAAGAGGATTTTGGGAAAGGCTAATAAGACAATGAAAAGGAGATCTAGAAGAAAAAATACCCGAAGAATCAAGAGTCAGAATCTAGTATTAGGAACATGATTAGATGGTTCATTCCCTTGTAGGAAGGAAATTGAAGAAGTACACTCAACAACCTCTCTATCATTAAGATTCATAGATAAATAAAAAATCCCATGAGAGATCGAATGACCCTCCCAATTACATTATTCTTTCGTAGGAGCAGAACGAAGCCTAGATAACCTATAAAAGTGAGGAAAAGAAATAGATAACTGTGAGTTTCCTGTCCATAGATCCTCCCAAAAATAGTAAACGAGTACCATCACCTACCTTAGACACAACATGAAGAAATGTATGATATAAATGCGAGATGAGTTTTCAAAGGGTGCCATGAGAAACTCACTCCAACATTGGCATTGTATCATTCTAACGAATACCATGCTTACCCTTTTTTTTTTTCTTCCTTTTTTTGGTTTTCACCGACCAGTATCTGGATTTTGTCTGACTAATCTGATTCGATCACTGTGGGGCCCATTAAGGGGTTGACTCTCCTAAATCTCATTTTTTCATTCCCATAACTTGAACCCGAGACTTGTGGTTAAAGGAGTGTAATACCGTACCGCTACACCCATATTTAATCTTTATAATCGTATGCCAAAGAATTTGTTTTAGATCCCGTGGATTCTTGACTGTATGCCAACATTGGCTCCATCATCTTGATGAATGTCACCAAATGTACATCTCATATACTTAGTATGTTTGATCGACTTAATTTAAATCCTCTGAATTTTTTGTGGTCCTCCATAATTCCAATTTAGCACTAATGTTGTCCCTAATTTTATCGATCATCACTTTATTATCAGCAAAAAGTGTACACCATGGTACTTCAGTTTTGATGTTTTTCATTATTTCATCTATTGCTATTGCTATTGCTATTGCAAAAAAGAGGAAACTTAATGCTGAATATTGGTGAAATTCAATATTAATAGGAACGCTATCACTTAAATCCCAACAGGTTTTTATATTGGTAATTGCTCCTTTATATATATTTTTGATGAGATCAATGTGTCTCAAGAAGATGTCTTTCTTCATCAACGCTTACCACGTTATGTCTCGAGGAAGTCTATCATACGCTTTGTTTTAGGTAAATGAGTACCATATGCAAGTATCTTTTCTGTATTCTAATATCTAAGCAAGTAAATGGTTTTGGTGATGAATTGTCTTATCATGAATCCAAATTGATTTTGAGATATACTTACCTTCAATTTCAATCTGTGTTCCATCACTTTCTTCCACAATTTCATAGTATGACTAATAAATTTAATTTTTTTATAATTGAAACAATTTGGTATGTTATCTTTATTATTATATAATGGTACAAGTGTGTGCTCTCTCCATAGGATATTTTCTTGATTTGCCAAATTTTGTTAAAAAGATCCATCGACATTTCTCTCCCTATTTCACCAAAATGCTTCCACACCTTAATAGGGATGCCATCGGGTCCTATGACCTTATTATTCTTCATTTACTTTAAGGTCTCCCTTCGTTAGAACGAATCTTATATTTAAAATCTCTATTGATCTTCTATATAGTAATTCTATTAGATTTAAAATAATACAAAAACTTTTTGGTTGTTTCGGTGCAAAATTAAAGATGCATGCTGAAACATATTTGTATATTCGCTAAATTCCTTGTTTGATGTATAGAACTCATAAAATTTGATGGTGAGGAGAAGAATGACCGTGGCTACAACATTTATGAGGTTGTACCCATAATTCTTTGGGTGTGGCTGCTTGTACATAGGATGCATCAAACAGTTATAGAAGGACCTAACTGCTATTTAATGTTTCTTGAGTTGAACGGCATCTGTTTGTGGGGAGACTTTTGGCATTTAACATAAAGTTTGGATTCTGTTATTTATAAATACCAATGCATTTTCATTTCCTTGCATTCTCTTTCTTTGTGTTATTCTTTTTTTTTTATGACATTATTGGTCTTGTTTATGTTTGCCTTCAAAAATCTAATATATTCTTCTTTACCCGCAGGTATTAATTGATACAACCAATGATGAGGATAGCTTTAATACAGATGGAGATGGGCGGTGGCGTTTCCATGGTTTTGTTGAGCAACTTATCCTTGATATGTTTGACGCAGGTAATGTGTGATGTGCGATACCTTGCTTATGTCTTTTGTGGTTACTTTCATAAGGCTGATTTCCTGATGTTAAATGTACAGTTTGGGAGGTTCGTCATGGTAGCATGATGGCTTTAAGGGAAATTTTATCTCATCAAGGTGCATCTGCTGGAGTATTTGCCTCTAAGTTGAGCAGCTCTTTTGGTGCTTTGTCAGTTGATGTCAATGATGAGGGTAATTTCGACACAGAGAAGAGGGGCCGAGATATTGATTTAAATTTGCAAGTTCCAGCAGAAGAGACAGAACCAAAGCTTAAAAGACCAAAGCTTGAAGATATATCAGCTCCATTTGCTGATCCAGAAATCAATGCAAAATTGGAAGGGAACTTTGGTATAATGGAAAGGGTTGATGATGGTGGAAGTAGTTTGCCTGGGGATATTAATGTTCAAGTTGATGCTGGCACTATTAAGGTGGATCTTGAATCTTGCCTCGATGTGAAAGATCCATGCAATAAATGTATTGATATGGCACAGCCCGAGCATTATCTTGAAGAGAAAGGCTCTAATCAGAAGTTGGATCTATTAAAGATGCTTCCCGAAAATTCTGAGTTGATGAACCTTGTGAAACTGACCAGGCACTCTTGTCTTAAAAATTGTGAATTTCTTCAAGATTGTGCAATTCGCTTTCTATGTGTGCTCTCCCTAGATCGGTATGGTTTCCTATTGTGGGTATATTCTGTTTGCTAAGGTTACTAATATTTTCTTTCTTTTGTGGAAAGTATGGTCACTGCACATTTTGTTACTGTTTCAACTTTTATTATATATTTGTTTATCTATTTATTTGCAGATTTGGGGATTATGTATCTGATCAGGTTGTTGCCCCAGTTCGGGAGACTTGTGCCCAAGCATTAGGTGCCGTTCTCAAGTACATGCATCCTACTTTAGTTCATGAAACATTGACCATCTTGCTTCAAATGCAGGTAAATATCATGTAAGATCATGCTCCTCCTTGATCTAGGATCTATGACATTCAATTTTGTATTTACTTCTTTGGTAATGCTTATAATTTGATTGTGAGATCTATTTTTAATCACCTATTCTTCTTCTTCAGTCTCGACCAGAGTGGGAAATTCGTCACGGAAGTCTCTTGGGTATTAAGTACTTGGTTGCTGTTAGACAGGTGATTCTTGTGATCATTCTTCTTGGTGCCAGCTGCCCATGCATTTTTAAAATCTGCATTTTTTAAAAAAATTTTTCACTTAAATTGCTTTGCCAGTACTTTTGTTGGTTAAAGTCAGCTGTCTATCACGAAGTTTAAGGAAAGGATGACAATGCTTAAGTGAAAAATGTTTAAAAATTGAATTTGGTTATATGTTGTAAATATTTGTGGGTGCTTTTGAAATTTATCCAATTTCAATTAGCAGAGTCAGAATTATCAGTATAAGTAGATTAATTTTCGAAATATAAATAAACCAAACAATCAAATTCTATCTATGGTATGCAAGGGGAGAAGCCTATTATAGTTTGGATCACTTAACTTTGAGGCATTCATTGCTGCAAGGACAAAATTCATTATATTGAATTTTAAAGCCAATATTCTTATCTTCCTCACAGAATTTGAGAAAACCTGGCTTCTAATTGGATGTCTCTGTTATCCTCTATATTCAAATGTGTCTAGGATTAAATTAATTCATTTTCCTTATTTTTATTGGTTCTTTTGAATGTAGAGAGCAGTAGAAAGTTAAGGATATATTGATTCTCTAGTAATGGAGCTAGAACTATCATGATAGCACAAATGCAAGTTTAGCTGTTGCTGCTTGCAAATTTCCTGGTTAATTAAAGACCAACATCTTCGTGGAAGCTTTACCTGACTCTACTTGTGCTCTACACAAGCATCCAAGCAGTTTTTTTTAAAGAGATTGGTGAGCTTTCACCTTGGTTGAAGATATGGCTAATTTCAGTTGAATTAACATCCCTTACCCTGTCATGGTTATTTGATAGAGATGTTAGAGGTTCCTGGATTGAACTGGTGGTCATGACTTCCTAAGGATTGCTTGGAGGTTCAACAACTCTATAATAATTGAAAATTTTGAATGGATGATTCTTCTTCCTTTTTTTTTTTTTTTTTAAATAAATGAAAGTTCTTCAAACTTTGGTTTTAGTTAAAAATAAATTTTTAGTGGGTTTTTTCAAGGGTCACCGCATGTTTACATTCGTCGGGGAGAAATTCCCGACCCCTCCCCATTGACTTTAATACCCATAATTGATGTCCTAAATCATTCCCTCTTTCTATTTTGGAAAATGCATTGCATCAAATTCCCCACCAAGACCAATAAGGGTGAAATAAACCTCAACATAAAAAGCCTCTTCCTAGAAGGGAGTATGAGTCATTAGAACAACGAGGCTGCAAACAAAAGTGAACCACAAATTCCCAGTCTTTGACATCAAGAAAAACGCAGAGGATGAAGCTCCAATGGAGAGTGTTTTGTCCATTTCCAAATAAGAAGAATATCTCCTTGAAGCTTGGGGGAAGGTTAGAACTCCCAATCCCTATGACGTGAACCCAACACTCTACTAATTACACCAACATCTAAAGATTCAAGCTTTGGTTTCTTGCAGTAAGACTCTCTCGGAAGAAGCTCTAATGATATAATCCTTATGAAGCCAACACTTATGATGACGACGTAGCCATTTAGCGTTTGAGCTGAGAATCTTCATTAAAAAGAGGACTGATCCTCTTCTTTCCCAACTCCCGGTTCTATTTCTATCTTCTTCATGTATAATTTCTTGAGTGAGACTTAAGTTTGCACCAGTTATGAGGTATTAACAGAAGATTGATCCTAATTAAAAGAGGTTCAAGGTTCTAGCAGCATCTCTCATCTTCTAAAGGTAAGATGATGCATACTATAGTAGCACTTGTTAGCAAAAAACGTCTGCTAGACTCTGTGCTGTAATTAAGATATGGCATGCAACACTTTGAACACCCACAGAGAACTTGAGAATGCATCCACAAAAGGAGGCTCATTAGTTTCCTCAGAATTAAAAAGGGAGAAACAAAATATTCAAAATGAATAATTGAAGCATTAGACGAAGAAATAAGATCCCCCATAAGATTTAAGCTAGCGCTTAGAAACACTTGGTTTAGAGGATTCAACTAAATGACCAAAGCAGATTTGATCAAAAGAACTGTTATCTTTCCTTGCTGCTATTTCAGTTCTTTGAGAATCAGCAACCTCACTTTCGTGAAGAAAATCGTCCAAATTCTCTCCCACGTCTCTCTCTCTCTCTCTCTCTCTCTCTCCAAAGATTGTCTAGGAGTAAGCCTTATCAGTCTAAAAAACACTATCAGCATCTTCAAAACCACTTTTCTTTCAATTCGGAACCTCTTCTTTCCTATTAACATGTTCTGTGGCATCATCTACAATAAGGTCTGACTCATTTGAAAGTTGTTGAATTTAAAGCTTTGGCACTTTCTATTTAACTTTCAAGGCTCCACCATCAACCACAGCATCGATATCCTCTAGTTTGAGCTTGATACCAGCTCAAGAATCTAAACAACTCGAATCAGTTTCAGAAATTCGTTTGTTCGTCACATGATCTTTAACACAACCTTTTCTAGAAACCCATTGAGCCTTTGTTTACAAATCATCAAGTTTCTGCTGCAGTTCTGATCTTGGTGACATTACATTCATTAGCCTTTTTTTTTTAATTTAAAAAAAACTGTATTAGACGTAATAGAGAATATATAAAAACTCTGAGGACGACAAATTTGGAGAAGTAAAAACTGAGGATGACAAATTTGGAGAAGTGACTGATTGGGAGTAATACATAGACTAATAAAGATTGCTTTCCAATCCATCTTGATCTCCTTTAGACTATAAGCTTTAAAAAACCCTAGGCATGAGCCAATAGAGAAGTGCAAATCACGACCTTATCCCAAAGGAGAGAAGAATCAATAGTCTGATTTCTAAAAGTTCTAGCATCCCGTTCTCCCTAAATACATGAAGGAATAGCCATAAAAGCATATCGCAAAATGAATGAGCATCATTTTAACCTCCAAAACCTCTAAATTTTTTGAGACAACTTTGGGGGTTCTGAGGACAAATTCACTCATTATCAAACACTACACAAGGTGATTTCACATACTTCTTGTTATAAAACATGCAAAAACATATGATCTTTAGTGCTTTTATAGCGCATGACACAAACATTCAAAGAATAGCGCTTTAAAATGTCTCATCTTTTGTAACAAAGCGGTGGTATTGATCTTCTTAAGCACCATAGATCATGCAAAACTATTAACTTTGGCAGGAATCATTGCTTTCTTAATAAAATTGGTTAAGTGAAAAGGAGAAATCTTGGCAAGACACAAAAGATGTTGAAAAAGAGATTTACAAGAGAAAATTCCCAAAGGATGAAGACTTCAAATTCTGGTATCAAAAACATTATGGGAAAGTTTATTTCCTTGTGAAACGGAATTAGGGAAGAGAAGTTTACAACTTCTTTATCATAAAGATTTCTTAGAAATTAAAAGTTCCAAAAGATTGAATGCCCCTTCCGATTATAGAAGTCTTTGATTGGAGTGAAGAATAGAAAAATGTTGAAATTTGAAACAAACAATTCAAAAATAACTCAAGAGTAAAATCAGATTTTCATTGATATTTGAAGGACTTTTGTACAAATGCATAGAAGCATTTTTCATGAGAAACAAAGGCAATGCTCTTAGGTATTTATAGGAAGAAAAAGAAGACTTAAGGGGAAAGAGAGTGGCCCTCCAACAGCCATATTTCTGGCTGTTGGAGGGCCCCCCAACAGCAAGTAAAACTAGCCGTTGGAGCCTTCTCTCCAGCTGCTAGTTACTAGCTGTTGGGGGAGGGCTTGGGCCTTCCCTTCTTGGGGCATAATAAGGCTCTTCTTTGGGCCTGTTTGTGCAGCTCCTCGGGCAGGATAGCTTCACCATTTGAGCTTGGGAGATAGGCCAGTGATCTTGATTTATTGATCTTGTCATGTTTATTTTCAACGTTCCCTCTCAAGTTGGGTGCGTAGATATCAATAGTACCCAATTTGCTCATTATTTCTTGTAGATGAGCTGTAGTTTCTCCTTTAGCGAAGATGTCTGCAAGTTGTAGTCTTCCATCAATATGAGGAGTAGTAATTAGCTTCTCTTCCACCTTTTGACGAACAAAGTGGCAGTCTACCTCTATGTGTTTTGTACGCTCATGAAATACGGGATTGGTGGCAATATGAATGGCGGACTGGTTGTCACAATGAAGCTCTATAGGAGTAGAAACTTCAAATCCTAATTCTTCCACCAAGGCCTTCAACCAAACTATCTCACTAGTAGCCGATGCCATAGCTCTATACTTGGCTTCAGCACTTGAACGAGACACCACATGTTTTTTGCTTTTCCATGCAACCAAGTTTCCTCCAACAAATATGCAATATCTAGAAGTAGACCTTCGATCCAAGGTGTCTCCCGCCCGATCCGCATCACACTAGCCTTCGATTTCTGAGTTTCCGTTCTTCTTCATCCATATTCCTAATCTGGGAGAACCTTTAAGATAATGAAGCACACGTTTAGTTGCTCTCCAGTGTTGTCTCTTGGGTTCATGCATGTGTTGGCTAATCCTACTCACGGCATAAGAGATATCTGGTCTTGTAATAGTGAGGTTGATTAGCCTTCCTACAAGTTTTTGATATCTTCCTATATCTTCATATGGCTAATCATCATTTGTTAAGGAACCAGAGGTAGAGACGAGGCTGCAAGCTGGCTTTGCTCCTAGTTTTATTGTCTCCTGCAAAAGGTCAAGAGTATCTTTTCTTTGGGATAGAATTAGCCAAACAATAGGTTATTTCAATTCCTAGGAAATACTTTTGTTTTTCCAAATCTTTTATTTCAAATCTAGATTTAAAAAATTCTCTAATTCTGTGTGGTGTATGTCATTTCCTGTAATAATAATATCATCTACATAAACTAATACAATAGTGATTTTTCCATCATTCTTTTTAACAAATAGAGAGAAATCACTATTGCATTTAGAAAATCTATCACTAAGGAAAGCATGATTTAGTTTTGCATACCATACTCTAGGGGATTGTTTTAGCCCGTATATGGCCTTGTGAAGTCTACATACTTTTCTTTTATGTTGTTGAAGTCCTTGAGGTAATTGCATATTTACTTCTTCTTCAAGATCCCCTTGAAGGAATACATTGGCTACATCCATTTGGTACATGCTCCATCTATGATTTACAGTTAAAAATATTAACACTCTAATTATGTTCATTTTTGCAACTAGAGCATAGTCAATCCCTTAAGTTTGAGTATATCCTTTTGTTACAAGTCTTGTCTTGAACCTCTCAATAGATCCATCACTCTTGTGCTTGATTTTAAATACTTATTTACATCCTACGGCTTTCTTACCTTTTGGAAGTGTAGCGATCTCCCATGTTCCATTCTTAGTTAGAGCTTCCAACTCCTCTCCCATTGCATTTCTCCACCTTGGATCTTTTGAAACTTTTTCGAACGTCTTAGACTCAATCTCCTTATCTATACCATTCAAAAATGCTTGATGGCTCAAAGAAACGTGAGAGATAGTATAATAATCATAAATAGGAAATCTGCGATTAATCCATTCTGATGGTGGAAGTCTAAGACTTGTTGATCTTTCATCGGATTCTTTTGAATTTTGATCTTTAGTTTCGGCCTCATCCATTTGTTGAACTCCTCCTGAATCATTTGATGGTTCTTCCTCTGAATGGCTTGATCTTTCTTCATTTGTTTGTTAGCCCTTTGATTTTCGGCCATAGGGGGTTGAAAAAGAGGTATTAGGAATTCCCATGAGTTTGTTTGAGTTTCTTCTCTTGGAGCTTCATGTTCATTCTTTTATGCAAAATAGTGTTTCTTCCACAAATATTATATCTTTAGATGTGTATGTTTTATTAGTTTTTGGATCATAACATCTATACCCTTTTTCGAATGTGGTATATCCTAAGAATACGCATTTCCTTCCTCGATGATCTAGTTTATCTCTAAAGTGGGTAGGAATGTGAATATAACACACATTCAAAAACTCTAAGATGTGAGATTCTTGGTTTTTTTCTTAGGAGAAGCTCTAGAGGAGATAAACCCTTTAGGAGTTGAGAGGGCTTTAAATTTATAGTGTGAACGGCGGTTTTAATTGCGTCATCCCAAAATTTCTTTGGGACATTAGCATGGATCATCATGGCTCTAGCCGTTTTCAATATATGTCTATTTTTTCTTTTAATAACTTTATTTTATTGGAGTATATAAACACATGACATTTGATAAATGATGTCATTATTATTGAAAATAAACATGACAAAATCAACAACTCTTCCTCAAATAAATCAAGATCCCTGACCCATTTCCAAAGCCCAGATGGTGAAGCTGTCCTGCCCAAGGAGCTGCACAAACAGGCCTAAAGAAGGCCTTATTATGGCCCAAGAAGGGAGGGCTTGGGACTGCACTGGAGATCAAAATCAAACCCGAAAGGTTGGCCCATGATGCTGTCCAGAAAGGTCACCACTCAAGCCCCATTCCAAGCTTTGTCCAAGCCCATTTCCAAGCAACTTCGGTCCAGCAATTGAGGGAATTTAAGCCCATCAAATTGGGCATACTTCAGCCCTCAAAAAGGGCGCAAAGAAGGGCCCCCAACAGCTAGAAAATCTAGCTGTTGGAGGACCCAACAGCTAGAAATATCTAGCCGTTGGAGGACCCAACGGCTAGAATTCTAGCTGTTGGAAAGAGGGCTGTTAAGCCCTCTCATCCTCTTCTCTTGTCTCATTTTTTACACTCTTTTTCTTCCTCTATAAATAGCCTAGGATATTGTCTTTGTAACGTATGAACAAAGCTTCAAAATGTGTATGTCTCTTGCCCTTCCAATTCAATTAAAATCTGAAGTTATTTTTCAGCATCATTAGCATTCTTTCTTTCACATTTAAATATGGTATCAGAGCAGGTGAGCTCTCCATATCTCAACTTCAAAAATCACCTTAAATGGGTTGATCTTCAAAAATTGCTGAAATTATGTGAATCATTGAGCTCCTTGTCGAATGAGTACGGTAAATCATCAAAATTCAGGAATCAGTGGAGGAAGATGTGCCGAGAAAGCTTCATCATTCAAGCTCTACCATCCTATCCTGAGATAAAGGCTCTTGTTCAGAACACAAAGGCATCCCAAATGGTGAAAAAACAAAGTCAAAATTCTGAACAAAGAAGATGCCCTCAGCAAGCAACATCAAAAGGCCAAATATATAACACTTCAAACCAAAGCTCATGATTCTTTTATGGGTGAATTCACTGCTCTACAAACAGAGACGAATGAGTACTTAAAAGTGATCCGTGAATTAGCTCTAAAGGATCAAAACACTACTGTGCATTCTCAAAAAACTGGGCCTAAAAAAGATGCTCAACAAGGAAGATCTTATGCCTCGGTTGTAGCTGGAAGTGCAGTTCAATATGCTGTCCCTCAAGCAAAAGTAAATGACCATCAAAAGGGACTTCAACATTCAGCACACAGGTGGTAATAATCAAAACCCTATCACCTCTTTAAATTCCGAAAATTTTCTTATAGATTCGGGCACGGATTATCACATGGTTAGGGATAAAGGAATGATCAAGCATTTTGAAAAACTTCCCAGTCATAGGATTGTCCGAGTTACCAATGGACAAGATCTTTGAGTGAAACAAATTGGAGATATTGAAATTTTTGGAAAACCCACAAAGGCTTTATATATTCCAAAACTCACTTCAAATCTCGTCCATTAGCAAAATCACAAATGATAAAAAATATAGAGTTGGCAAAGGGTCTAGAAAAGGAGGCTTATATTTCTTAGATCAAGAACAATGTGCACATGTTGTCCACTTTAGCGAAGATGCTTCCCTTTGGCATGCACGATTAGGGTATCTAAATTATCAAGTATTAAAACATCTCTTCCCAAATTTGAAAATTGAAAATAAACATTATGAAGCATATATATTGGGAAAAGAAGCTAAGACTACATATTCTATATCAAACACCATATACAATACTCCATTCGAATTACTTCATTCGGACATATGAACCTCTCCCATTGTATCTCATTTTGGATACAAATAGTTAATTACATTTATTGATCAAAAAACTAGATCCATTTGGATATATCTTTTGCATACTAAGGATCAAACTTTTGAAGCACTCAAAAACTATTTCAAATATGTGACTAACCTTTATAATGTCAAAATAAAAGTTTTAAGGTATGATCATAGTGGTGAATATACGAGTTACAATTTCGAGAATTTTCTAAGTTATAATGGTATCATTTATCAAATGTAATGTGTTTATACACCCCAACAGAATGTGGTTGTTGAAAGGAAAAATAGACATATTGGAAACGGTTAGAGCCAAGATGATCCATGCTAATGTCCCAAAGAAATTTTGGGATGACACGGTTAAAACCACTGTTCACATTATAAATTTAATGTCCTCTCAACTCCTAAAGGACTTATCTCCTCTAGAGTTTCTCCTAGAAAGAAAACCAAGAATCTCACATCTTAGAGTTTTTGGATGTGTGTTATATTCACATTTCTACCTACTTTAGAGTAAACTAGATTATTGAGAAAGGAAATGCGTATTCTTAGGATATGTCACATTCGAAAAAGGGTATAGATGTTATGATTCAAAAACTAATAAAACATACATATCTAACGATGTGATATTTGTGGAAAAAGAACTCTATTTTGCAGAAAATAAGGAACATGAAGCTCCAAGAGTAGAAACAAGCTCATGGGAATTTCTAGTTCCTCTTTATCAGTCTCCTATGGCCGAAAATCAAAGGCTAATGGAAATATGCAAACAAATGAAGAAGGATCAAGCCATTCGGAAGATGAACCATTAAATGATTCAGGGGGAGTTCAACAAATGGATGAGGCCGAACCTGAAGATCAAAATTCAAAAAAATACGATGAACGTCCTCTGCAACAAAGAAGATCAACAAGATTTAGGCTTCCACTGTCAGAATGGATCAATCGCAGATATCCTATTTATGATTATTATATTAGATCTCACATTTCTTTGAGCCATTAATCATTTTCGAATGGTATAGATAAAGTGTTTGGCCTAGGACATTTGAAGAAGCTTCAAAAGATCCAAGGCAGAGAAAGGCAATGGAAGAGGAGTTGGAAGCTCTAACCAAGAACGAATCATGGGAGATCACCACACTTTCAAAAGGCAAGAAAGCCGTAGGATGTAAATGGGTATTCAAAATTAAGTACAAGAGTGATGGATCTATTGAGAGCTTCAAAGCAAGGCTTGTAGCAAAAGGATATATTCAAACTTATGGAATTGACTACAAAGAGATTTATATTCCGGTTGCAAAAATGAATACAATTAGGGTGTTAATATCTTTGACTGTAAATCATCGATGAAGCATGTACCAAATGGATGTTGTCAATGCATTCCTTCAAGGGGATCTTGAAGAAGAAGTATATGTGCAACTACCTCAAGGACTTCAACAACATGAAGGAAAAGTATGTAAACTTCACAAGGCCATATACAGATTAAAACAATCCCTTAGAGTATGGTATGCAAAACTAAGTCATGCTTTCCTTAGTTGTGGATTTTCCAAATGCAATAGTGATTTCTCTCTAGTTGTTAAAAAGAATAATGGAAAAATCACCATTGTATTAGTTTATGTAGATGATATTATTATCATAGGAAATGACACACACCACATAGAGTTGGTTACAGAATTTTTGAAATCTAGATTTGAAATAAAGGATTTGGGAAGACTAAAGTAATTTCCTAGGAATTGAACTAGCGTACTGTCCAAATGGGCTACTTCTATCCCAAAGGAAATATACTCGACCTTTTGTAGAAGACAGGAAAACTAGGAGCAAAGCCAGCTTGTAGCCCCGTCTCTACCTCTGGTTCCTTAGCAAATGATGATGAGCCATATGAGGATATAGGAAGATATCAAAGAGTTGTAGGAAGGCTAATCTATCTCACAATTACAAGACTGGTTATAGCCTTTGCTGTAGGACAAGTTAGCCAACATATGCACTCTCCGAAGAAGCAACATTGGAAAGCAGCTGAAAAATCCTCCACTACCTAAGGGGTTCTCCGAGTTTAGGAATTTGGATGAAACAGTACGGACGTTAAGAGATCAAAAGCTTCTGTGATGCTGATTAGGCCAGGGACTCAACGGATAGAAGATCAACCACGGGCTATTGTATATTCGTTTGAGGAAATCTAGTGGCTTGGAAAAGCAAAAAACATGTATCTAGATCAAGTGTCGAAGCCGAGTACAGAGCTATGACCAACAGCTACAAGTGAACCAGTATGGATGAAGGCATTAGTGGAAGAGCTAGGATTCAAGGTTGCAACCCCAATCAACCTCTTTTGTGATAACCAATCGGCCATCCACATAGCCTCCAACCCTGTATTCCATGAACGGACTAAGCATATCGAAGTAAATTGTCACTTTGTTGGACAAAAATTGGAGGAAAAGCTAATCACAACTCCATACATAGAAAGCAAACAGCAACTTGCGGATATTCTTACAAAAGCCGGAACTGTTGTTCATTTTCAAGATATAATGGACAAGTTGGATACTATTGAAATCTACGCATCCAACTTGAGGGGAAGTGTTGAAAATAAATATGGCAAAATCAACAACTCTTACTCAAATAAATCAAGATCCTTGACCCATCTCCAAAACCCAAATGGTGAAGATGTCCTTGCTCAAGAAGCTACACAAACACTACACAAACAGGCCCAAAGAAGGCCTTATTATGGCCCAAGAAGGGAGGGCTTGGGACTACACCGGAGATCAAAATCAAATCCCAAAGGTTGGCCCAGGATACTGTCCAGAAAGGTCACCACTCAAGACCCAGGATACTGTCCAGAAAGGTCACCACTCAAGACCCATTCCAAGCTTTGTCCAAGGCCATTTCAAAGCAGCTTCAGGTCCAGCAATTGAGGGAATTTAAGCCCATCAAATTGGGCATATTTCAGCCCTCAAAAGGGCCCAAAGAAGGCCCCCAACAGCTAGAAATATCTAGCCGTCGGAAAACCCAACGGCTAGAATTCTAGCTGTTGGAAAGAGGGCTGTTAAGCCCTCTCACCCTCTTCTCTTGTCTCATTTTTTACACTCTTTTTCTTCCTCTATAAATAACCTAAGATATTGTCTTTGTAACTTATGAACAAAGTTTCAAAATGTGTATGTCTCTTACCCTTCCAATTCAATAAAAATTTGAAGTTATTTTTCAGCATCATTAGCATTCTTTCTTTCACATTTAAACAATTATCACTGAGAAAATTCTCAAAGTTGTGGCTCGTATATTTACTATCATGATCGGATCTTAAAATTTTTATTTTGGCATTATAAAAGTTAGTCACATATTTGAAATAGCTTTTGAGTGTTTCAAAAGCTTGATCCTTAGTGTGCAAAAGATATATCTTAGTGTATCTAGTTTTTTGATCAATAAATGTAATGAAATATTTGTATCATAAATGAGATACAATGGGAGAGGTCCATATGTCCGAATGAATTAATTCGAACGGACCATTGTATGTGGTATCTGATATAGGATATGTAGTTCTAGTTTCTTTTCCCAATATGCGTGCTTCACAATATTTATTTTCAATTTTCAAATTTGGTAAGAGATATCTTAATGCTTGATAATTTAGATACTCTAATCGTGCATGCCAAAGGAAAATATCTTCGTTAAAGTGGACAGCATGTGCATATTGCTCTTGATCTAAGAAATATAAGTCTCTTTTTCTAGATCCTTTGCCAATCAATTGGTTCGACTTGAGATCTTGAAATGAGACATAATTTGGATAAAAAATAACTCTACATTTTTTATCATTTGTGGTTTTTCTAATGGACAAGAGATTTGAAGTTAGTTTTGGATCATAAAAAGCCTTTGTGGGTTTTTCAAAAATTTCAATATCTCCAATTTGTTTCACTTCAAGATCTTGTCCATTGGCAACTCGGACAATCCTATGGTTAGAAAGTTTTTCAAAATGCTTGATCATTCTTTTATCCCTAACCATGTGAATCTGTACCCGAATCTTTAAGAAAATTTTTAGAATTTAAAGAGGTGATAGGGTTTTGATTATTACCACCTATGTGTGCTGAATGTTGAAGTCCTTTTTGATGGTCATTTACTTTTGCTTGAGGGACAGCATATTGAACTGCACTTCCGACTACAACCGAGGCATAAGATCTTCCTTGTTGAGCATCTTTTTGAGATTTTTGAAAATGCATAGCAGCAGCATTTTGATCCTTTAGAGCTGATTCAGGAAGCCCTTTTAAGTATTCATTCGCCTCTATTTGTAGAGCAGTGTATTCACCCAAAAGAGTGTCATGAGCTTTTGTTTGAAGTGTTATGTATTTGGCCTTTTGATATTGCTTGCTGAGGGCATCTTCTTTGTTCAGAATTTGTCTTTGTTTTTTCACCATTTGGGATGCCTTTGTGTTCTGAACAAGAGCCTTTATCTCAAGATAGGATGGTATAGCTTGAATGATGAAGCTTTCTCGGCACACCTTCCTCCATTGATTCTTGGATTTTGATGATTCACCATGCTCATTTGACAAGGAGCTCAATGATTCACATAAGTTAAGCAATTTTTGAAAAAGATCAGCCCATTTAGGGTGTTTTTGAAGTTGAGAGATGGAGGGCTCACCCACTTTGATATCATGTAGAAATTTGAAACAAACAATTCAAAAATAACTCAAGAGTAAAATCAGATTTTCGTTGATATTTGAAGGACTTTTGTACAAATGCATAAAAGCATTTTTCATGAGAAACAAAGGAAATGCTCTTTGGTATTTATAGGAAGAAAAAGAGGATTTAAGGGGAAAGAGAGTGGCCCTCCAGCAGCCATATTTTTGGCTGTTGGAGGGCCCCCAACGGCTAGTAAATCTAGCTGTTGGAGCCTTCTTTCCAACAGCTGGTTACTAGCTGTTGGGGGAGGGCTTGGCCCCTCCCTTGTTGGGCCATAATAAGGCCCTTGTTTGGGCCTGTTTTACGGCTCTTGGGCAAGACAGTTTCACCATTCGAGCTTGGGAGATAGGCCCGTGATCTTGATTTATTGATCTTGTCATGTTTATTTTCAACAAATAAACTACAGATGGAGTTGAGGAAAAATAATCTATGAGGATCCCCAATTCAAAAATCCTCCCAAAATGGAATAAGAGAACCATCATCCGCTTTCAAAGACACGAGAAAGAAATGTTTGGTGTAATTGGATATGCATTTGCAAGGACTATAATGAGAATCTCTCGCTTGATCATTGTATCCCATCCATTCTGTGAGAGACCTTATTTGCTCTTGATTATGCCACGAGGAATTAGGTTTTAAGGGGAATTTCCAAAGCCATTTGCTTACCTGTGGAAGTGGAATTGGTATGTTCCTGGATACCAAGTTACTGAGACCCAAACCACCCTTATATTTAGGTTTTGAAACATGCATCAAACTTATCAAATGATTCCTTCTACCCAACTGACTTCCCGACCAAAAGAAATCTCCTATCAACTTCTTAATCTTTTGTGCTACCTTAATGGGAATCTTTAATAGGGGGGGCAGTAGATAGAAATGCAAGGATAAGGGTAATATGCCCACTTGGAGTGAGAAAAGCGCCTTCTGGCCATCCAATTTTCTACTAATTCTAAACAGAACAAAAGTAAACACCTCTGGGATTTCCTTCCGAAGGAACTCCTTAATAAGACATAAGCCATTTCTTTTTCTCACAGTTAATAATGACAAGCAAATTATCAAGTCTCGCTAGGCACATTTATGCCTAGAAGCTCACTCTTGGCCATATTTATCCTAAACCCTGAGATTTTCTCAAAGAAGTTGAGAATAGTGATCATATCTCTAAAACCCTCACATCTTCTCAGAATCACAGAACCCTTATTTTCTAAAATATCATCCTAAAAAATGCCAACCAACCCTTTCATAAGCCTTTTCAAAGTCTATTTCATAACCACACTCTAATCATGCTTCATAGCGTTATTAACTCATAGCAACTAGGGTTGCATTGAGCATTTGTCTACCTCCTGGAATAACACTCTGGTTACAAGCGATGGTATTGTCAGGCATCAGGGAAAACCTATTAACCAATTAGTTAAACTTCTGCAACTATTCGGTAGAAACCTGTAGTAAGAGTAATATGTCCGGAATCCTTTGCTTTCAAGGAGCTGGTTTTTTAAGACATAAGGGTAATGAAAGTGGAGTTTTTGCTTTTATCTACCCTCCATCGGCAAAAAGCTCTCTGAAAATTTTAAACGGATCTTTGTAGATGACATCCCAGAAACACTTAAAACAAGTATGGGGTTAACATCCTCACACGACATCCCAAATTCCAAAAAAAGTACTTAATTCGTTTTAACCCCCCAAAAATTGAGGATTTGTAAATTGTCAAAAGAACAAGCAATTTGAAATCTAGTCAAGTCGCTGGCCCAAATAACTACTTAACTAATACTATTAAAGAATAAATTTAGGATTAAACTCCAAATTTTGATTTGCTTCTTTTAAGTAATGGATTTATTGAACTCCATATTTTGCACTTAGGAAATTTATTTCAAAATTAAGTAAAATTCAATTCAACTGATTTGAATTCTTTTTTATTGGTTTCAAGCACTACCTTACCACCATACTGCCCTAGTTTTCATTCATTTCCCAAGATTCTTTGAGCCAGCTGCTTAATTTTGAGGACGTTGACTCCCACCATAATGTGAACTTCCACTATTAGAGTTCTAGTTTAGAATTTGCTGGTTCCGTATAATGCATATCCTTGCCCACTCAACTTGTTGATTTTTGATGATTCGACAATTGTACTTCTGAAAGGATAGTTTGTGAATATCTAAGCTGTGAGTTAAGGCTGCATGCATGATAATTATCTGGAAGTTCTATGATTTCCAACAAAATAGAGAAATGCGGATGTATAAGCTTCATGCTAAGCTTTCGCCTGTATTGAGTCATTGTTTTGATTACACTTTGAGGTGATAAAACATTATTTTTTTTTTGGGCAATTGAAAGAAAAAAGAAATGGTCTCTTTTCATGTATTTTTGCGTAAAGAGAGGATCCTTCTCTTGGTATGAGGATAAATGTTGGTTGGGATGGCTGTGCGAATATCTTATTCTTCTTTCTTGTTCTCTCTATCATGGGATAATGGTTGTTTTGGATTTTAGGAAATGCTAAATGATTTGCTTGCTCGTGTTCTGCCGGCCTGTAAAGCTGGTCTAGAGGATCCTGATGATGATGTTCGAGCAGTTGCTGCTGATGCTCTGATTCCTACTGCAGGTGCTATTGTTTCTTTAAAGGGTCAAGCATTGTATTGCATTGTTATGCTTCTCTGGGATATTTTGCTTGATTTGGATGATCTAAGTCCATCCACTAGCAGGTACAGATTTACTCTTGTTTCTGACCTGGTTGTATATATATATCTGCTTCTTTCAATTAGGATTGCCTGCATATGGATGGATAAAGTTCTCAATTAAAAGCTTTTACCTTAGCAAAACCTCTTTCTACTGGGAACTCAAAACAGTTGTGTCTTCCCCCCATGGGCGAAACAAATAAACAATCAATCATTTGAAAATTTTCGAATTGTCCTGATTCAAAAAATAAAATTTTCTAATTTTATTTCAAACTTCAATTAATAAATTCAAAGAAGATAAATAAATATATAAATATACAAATATAAATATAAATATGAAAGATTACTAAAATTTATTAGATTAATAATAGAATCAGAATATTTTTTATTTTTTATTATTGAATACCTTAACAACCCCTCACATGGGCCCGGAGGCAATTTATAAGGGGGTTCAAAAAATGTGGTATTTTAAATGGGTTAAGGACTTGTAAGAATTTCAGATCGGCACCTCTTGCTCTAAATAAAATGCGAAAGAATTGATAGCCTTAAAAGTGTAGGCTAATGGACAAAGGTGTTTTTATTATACTTTATAACTTATCATTGTTGTTGAGGAATTAAAACTTATGAGCGATACCATGAAGTTATGGGAAAGAGTAATAGAGCATATATTGAGATCGAAGATAAATGTATTTCAAAATCAATTTGGATTTATGCCAGGAAAATCCATCATGGAAGCAATCCACTTGTTAAGACATCTGATGGAGAAATTTAGAGCACAGAAGAGAGACCTGCATATGGTATTTATTGTTCTAGAAAAAGCATATGATAAGGTTTCTAAAAACTTATTGTGATGGACGCTGATGAAGAAAGCGATATCCTTGAAATACATTAATCTCATTATAGATATGTATGAAAGAGCTGCAGCCGGCGTAAGAACTTGTGAGACTTTGAGTGATAGTTTTCCCATTAACATGGGTTCCATCAAGGTTCGACATTAAGTCCCCTCCTTTTTGCAATAGTGATAGATGAAATCACAAAAAATATCTGAGATAAAATACATAGTGTATACTTTTCACAGATGATGTAGTGCTAGTAGATGAAATTAGGAAAAATATCAGTGTTAAATTAAAGTTATTGAGACTTACACCGAAATCCAGAGAATTTAAATTGAGTAGATCGAAAATCGAATATATGACATGTAGGTTTAATGAGAGTCATCGGAACCCAATATGAATGGAGATGTGAATCATAAAATTCAAGCGGGTTGGATGAAATGGAGAAGGGCATCCGGAGTTTTTTGCGATCGCATGATACTATTGTATTTGAAAGGAAAGTTTTATAAAACCGTGGCTAGACCTACACTATTGTGTGGTACTGAGTGTTGGGTTATTAAATAATAACAAGAACAAAACATGGCTATAATAGAAATGAGAATGTTTAAGTAGATGTGTGGAAAAATTAGAAAAGATAGAATTAAAAATGAAGAGATTTGTAACAAATTGGGAGTTAGTTTAATTGTGGATAAGATGAGAGAATGTCGTCTGAGGTGGTTCGGACATGTGCAAAGAAGACCCAAAGATACACCGGTTAGGAGAACCGAAAACCTAAATATAGGAGATTTAGTAAAACGTCGAGGTAGACCGTTGAAAATTTAGATGCAAGTTATCCGTAAAGATATGGAAGTTAAGGGTTTAGAAGAGAAAATGGTCTTGGATACGAATGGATGGTGTTGGAGAATTCGCACAAATTAAACCAATTTATTTTAGATATTTTTTTATTGATTTATTTATATATATACTTTTTTTTCTTTCTTTTTTTTATCTTTTTCAAATTTGTCTCTCAAATTGCTAACTCCAAATATTGAGATTAAGCTGAGTTTGTTGTTGTTGCTCAATTTGGTGTAAGGGAAATTCCAGAATTAGAGGGGTTGGAAAGATATTTCTAGTTTTCTTAGGTATAAAAGTGTAGGCTAATGGACAAAGATATTTTTGTTATACTTTATAACTTACCATTGTTGTTATAAAGATTTTCTGTATAAATATGGCTAGCATTATTTATGTTTTTTGCTCAATTTGGTGTAAGCGAAATTCCAGAGTTAGAGGGGTTTGAAAGATATTTCTGGTTTTCTAGATATTTGAACCTTTGTGCTTGGGTTTTACCTCTCTCTCTCTCACACAGATTTAGATTTGTCTTAGTTTGTATGTTTGTTGGGGATCCTTTAGGCTGTAGGGTGCATCTGTACTGCCTTGGTGCTCTTCTTATCGTATCTCGAGCTTTCTTTCTTTTTCATAGCAAAAGAAATTATATTGGAAAGAAGAAAAACAAAAGCTCCAAGGATGAGAAATCTTTAGAGGAGAAAAACACAGGATCACTACAAAAAACTAATGGATAACTGCTCCTCAGCCTCTCCTCTAACTCTTCTAAACTAAAATCCTGATAAATCTCTGGAGCATGAGCCCACAACAGAGAATAAATCATGAACATTTTTTTGTTTATAAACAAAAGATAAACCAGTTGCTCCAAAATAATTTGACTGGATGACAACAGAGAGATCATTTCTTCCCCTGGTTCACAAAATTTTTTGTTATAACTGCATAGGAGAATTGAGAATGACATAATAGCTTCAGTGTTCAGTTCTTGTTATGAGTTAATGAGAACTATTTGGTGGTCGTTGTATGCCATTTGCTTTTGAGTGGGTTATTTGGTGTTCAGAACCGCATTTTCTTTGTGAGAAACACCATTACTAAAACCAGGCTTTCAGATCTTTTTGTAAGGCAAGGCTCATGCCTCACGAGCAAAAGGTCCATTTCTTGTGAGAAATAATTGAACTCTTTTCGATGGTATGATGAACTTCTAAGAATTCTAATCGAAGTTTATAAACCTGCAACACTGCTCAAGTTGCTGTATCTCACTGCAAAATTGACCGTCTAAAATTGTCTTTATTGTACCTCTCCCAAAGTCCATGTGTGGATACAGACTTGCAATAAAAGTTGTTGCCTCATTCCCTGATTCATAACATCTTTTGTTTGTTCGTTAAAAAAAGCAGCAAGTGCCAAATTGTCCTTGCTTTGGTTCTAGCATAGTATGTCTATGAGTTATTATTATTGCTATCTTTATTATTATTGTTATTATTATTATGGGTTTACATAGTGTTCATACTAAGCAACCTACGATGAGTATATTGCTTAATCAATAGCAAGAAAAAAAGGGTACCTAGCCTGTATAACACTGGAATTGAATAAATAAAAGAAAAAAAAGAGAGAAAATTGAGAAAGATAAAGAAGAATTAAAAAATTTTAAAAAGACTTGGGACATAGTTATCATGAGTATGTCGCTTTTGAAATCAATGGCAAGAAAAAAGGATACCTGGCCTGTATAACACTAGAAATTGAATAAGTAAAAAAATAAAAACAGAGAGAAAGAGAGAGAGAGAGAGAGAGAATTGAGAAAGATGAAGAAGAATCGAGAAAAATAAAAAGATGTAGAACATAGTTATCGATCTTACAAGCTGATGGGAAGTTTATTAGGTCTTTACTGCTTCTTAGAACTGAGTATGAATGGTTGTGAAATGTTCAACATAGAATTTAGTATCATCTCATTAAAGCCTGATTTGTGTCCTTAACCCCAATTTCCTAAAAAGTTGTTTGGAGTGTACATATTTGGATATCAGATAAGGATATTAAACACAGAAATTCAGTACCATGTATGGTGTTTTTTGTCTAAAAAAGCCCCCAAAATTCTCTTGTTTGGTATTCATACCTTGAGTTGAAAATGGGTGCTTGGAAAATAATTTGGACTTATGTCTGACGGAAAATCTAATTCTGGGGGAGACACTGCAAGGAGGATTCTCAAATGGCAGAATGAACAAGATAGCAAAGTAAAAGCGATGCTCAAAAGAAAGGGAGGGTGTGATGAGCTTATTGGAGGGGGTTTGTGAGAGAACTATGTGGGGGAAAAAAAGTTGTTGCGAGCATGTTGGAGCCTTGCTTTACTTGAGAGGAGATTGAACATGATGGTGGAGTAAGAAGGTAACTGGAAAGGAGACAAAAGGGAAACAAGGCCAGGGTCTTCAAGCATCTTGGAGGCAGAAAGGACTTTATCTGTAATTTCCCATTTTTCCCTTCCCTATTGTTTAAATTTTTGTCCAACAACAACAACCATGCCTTTATCCCACTAAGTGGGGCTGGGTATATGGATCCTTTTATGTCATTGTACTCTATTGCATATTACATACTTGCATATATGTGTTTTCTTTATACAATAATAATAATTGTGTTTTTATTCCACTAAATGGAGTCGGTAATACGAATACTTTTACGTTATTGTACTCTATCTTATATCATATCTTTATCTATATTTAGATAATTCATATTATATTTTATTATCGTTATCGTTATCCAAGTCTTCTTAGATCTCCTTTTCCCTCTCTCTTAGTTAATTTGAATACTTGTCATAATCTCGACTACCCAATTAGAGCCTCTATCAGCCGTCTATGTACATGACAATACCATTTTAATCATGTTTCCCTTAATTTTTTCTCGATAGGCATAGCTCCAGCTTTCTTCCTACTGTACTCATTTCTTATCTTGTCCATCCTTATGTGTCCGCGCATCCACTTTAACATTCTCATCTCCGCAATGCTTATCTTCTACTCATACTTCTGGTTCATTGGCCAATATTTTGATCCATATAACAAAGTAGGTCTAATCGCCATACTATAAAATTTCCCTTTTAAGTTTAAGAGGTAATTTTCGATCACATAGAATATCCAATACACTTCTCCATTTTAACCATCCTACTTGCATTCTATGTGATATATCTTTGTAAATTCCTCGGTCTTTTTGTAAAATCGATTCAAGTACTTAAAAGCTCTCATTTATAGATAATTCATCATCACCATTGTGTCACTATAGTATTGCTAAACTTATTCCATATTTTTTGTCGTTGTCCTACAAAGTTTAAATCATTTCCCTTTTAATGTTTCCTTCCAAGATTTGGGTTTAATATTTACTACTTGCCGTGTCTCATCCACCAAGACAATGTCATCTGCGAACAACATGCACAATGGTGCCATGTCTTGGATGTGTTGAAGATGACGATGAAGCATTCAAAGAAATGTGTGAATGGATGCCTCCCGAATATATAGCCCTAATCCGCCAACAACTTGGATAGCAAATTCAATCAAAAATCCAAGGAAAGGAAAGGAAGAAAAGGCCCAAAATGAAGCAAACCATGGCCCAAGAAGGAGGCCCAAAATAAGCAGAAAGATAGGCAGATTTCTGGACAATAATGTCCAGAAATCTGCCCAGAAACTTGGCCCAAAATTAGGCCTATTTACTGCCCACCTTCGGCCCACTCAAAGGAGACTTCAAGTCCATTAAATGAATCTCTAATCAAGACCCTAAGTGACTATATAGCAAGTCCAAAAGAAGCCCAAACAATGCAGAGACAGAATTGGCATAATTGGCAGAATTTATAACGGCTAGTTTTTGTGTCTACCGGCTAGTTTTTCCTTTTAGACTATAAATAAGTCTTCTCTTTTCACTTGTAAGATATCTTGGAGCTTGTCTTCTACTAGTCTTAAAATAGAGCATTAAGTCTCTAAAATTGTCTTCATGTAATCTTGAGTATTGTCTCAATTCTTGTCATTTGTATTTGATACATTATCAAAGAAATATATTGAGTTCATTCTCACAAATCCAAACCATCTTCTTCTTTATTGTTCTTCAACATTCATATATATAAAATACAAAATTTTCAATCCATTGCTCAAACACAAAAACCCTAGCTCAACCACCAAAATTTCCGCACTCCAAATTTCAACAGGATGTGTCTAGTGTGTTTATTCACCACATCCTTGTACATGTTTTTTATCTCTTCAATATGTGCTATTCTTACACTCTTCTTTTCTAAAATCCCCTTACATGATTTCGCTTGAGACTTTGTTATATGCCTTTTCCAGGTCAATGGACACCTTGTGTAAGTATTGCTTTTTCTTTCGATACTTCTCAACTAATTGTCTGAGCAAGTGTATGGTTTCTATTGTTGACCTTCTAGACAAAAATCCAAATTGATTTTCAGTGACCTTGGTCTCCATCCCTATCTTTCAATCACTCTTTCTCAAAATTTCATGGTATGGCTCATTAGCTTAATACCCCTATAATTTGCACAATTTTATATGTTGCCCTTGTTTTTAAATAATGGTACCAAAATACTCTCTCCACGCATCAGACATTTTTTTCATCCTCAATATCATGTTGAATAATTTTGTAAACCATCCAATACCTTGCTTCCCTAGGCACTTCCATACCTCTATTGGGATATCATCAAGTCCAACCACTTTTCCATTTTTCATCATTTTTAAACCCTCTTCAACTTATGAGCGTTGAATTCTCCGATAAAAGTTTATATTTTTACACTCGTTTGATCTACTTAGTTCACCTACCTAATCATTTTGGCCGTCATTAAACAGTTGATAAAAATACTCTTTCTATCGCTCTTTTATTTCTCCATCATTCACTAACACCCTATTTAATTATCTTTAATACATCTTATTTGTGTAAAATCTCTTTTTTTCATCTCTTTTGCTTTAGCTATTTTATAAATGTCATTTTTCCCTTCTTTTGTATCAAGCCATGGATAAAATATTTGAAAGCATCATGCTTGGCTTCAGTCCCTGCTCTTTTTACCTCTTTTTTGGCTATTGCATACTTCTCTGAGTTTTTCTCATTCTTTCTAGTATACAGTAATTTATAGATAGTTTTTTTTGCCTTTACTTTCTCTTGTACTTCGTTTTTCCATCACCAAGATTCTTTATTTAGATGTACGTGTCTTTTTGATTCACCAATAACACTTTTAGTCACCGATTTCACATGAAGTACCATCTTCTCCCATATTAGGGTCACCATGTATTTCTCTCCTAAGGCTTGTTCTCCTACTCTCTTCTTAAGGTTGTTTCGTTTCTCATCCTTTAAATTCCATCATTTAATCCTAAGGGTTATGCACACTTTTCTTCTATGTACCCTCCAACACCACTAACCTATGTTGGGTGGTTAAGCTCTCTCTTGAAATGATCTTGCAATCCTAACAAGTTTTTCTATCTCTATGCCTAACCATAAGAAAGAAGACTTATTGTTCCCGCTTTTAACCGTAATCAAATGTTCTCCTCTCTTTTTGAAAAACATGTTAGCGATGATAAGCTCATATGCTGTTGCAAAATCCAAAATGGCTTTTCCCTCTTCATTTCTTCCTCCAAGACCATAACCCCATGTACCCTTTCATACTTCTCTTCTGTCTTTCCTACATGCCCATTTAGGTCTCCTTCTATTAAAATGTTCTCACTTTGTAAAATTCCTTGTACTACTTTATCTTGGTCTTCGCAAAACCTTTGTTTAGTAGTTTCATCTAATTCTACTTGAGGTGCATATACACTAAGTACATTACTAGTTTTTTTTGCTATCACTATCTTAAGAGCTATAATACTACCTCCTTTTCTAACTATTCTTACTATTTCATCCCTCGGCGAACTATCTACAATAATACGTACTCTATTTCTTATTTTGGTCTTTCCTATATATCATAGCTTAAAACCTGAATTCTCTAATGTTTTTGTAGTACCGTCTTTTCTTATCCAACAAATGTTGTGAGAACTCTTGCTTGTTTATCACTACATCTGAATTCCCATGAAAATGTAGTGGTCCTTGTCTAAATTTCATAGTTGGACCCTGCAGATGTGAGAACTCTTGCATACTTATCACAATGCTGGAGTTCTCATGGAGATGTAGAGTTCTTTGCGGACATGTTGCAATTGGATTATGCAATGCGTTCCTATTTGGGAACAACCTAGCATTAACACAATATTATAATGAATCCAAACATAAATTTTTAGCCTAGTTTTATGTTGACGGACTATTTAACACAACTCTCCCCCTTTGCCAGATTTTGGACTGACCATAGCAGAGTTATGTTTTAGTTTTTGTCCATTCCAAAAATTTTTGTGTCCTCCCCAAACACAAGGCTTGTGATGAATTTGGTTTTATTCTTATTCCTTGATGCTCTCAATCCAAATTTCATGGTGTGGATTTGCTTGTTTTCCGCTGGACAAAAATAATATTGCACCATCTGGAACAAATGGTTAATGCTTACGTGTTCTTATTGCAATTTACCGCTTAGAAAGGAATCATTTGTTGAATAGGATATAGTGAAGTTGTGTAATTTCATTCTGTTATCAACATAAATTATAGGTCGGTGCTTTTTGATTGTGTGGAGGCTCTTAGCATCACTTGATGGGAGGTGATCTGAGACTCTTCATATCTTTAAAGAAGGAAGATTTTTCATTTTCACTATTTTCCTTACTGGTGGAATCCTTCTTTGGCACTTGTTCGCATGGCAAGAACAGAATCAAATTGCTTCATGTTTTCTGTTGTGCATGAAATTGTAATCCTAAGGACAAAAATATCAATTTTACCGTGACATCCAGGGGACTAATAAGTGAACATGCATGCTGCGGTTAATGTTGATAGCTTTGAGGATAAAATCTACCCTGTGAACATGCATGCATTCTGATTAAAATTTATCTTTTAAGAAAATTGTTGAGAGGCAGATTAGCCTCTTTGAGCAACCTTTGGTACTTATTGGATTTGAACATGAATTGTGAGAAGTCCTTTCGTAGTGTAAGACTGAAATTTTCCAAGCAAAATGGATAATGAGGATTTCGTTTGGTTTGCAATCTTCAACAATTAATGTTTGTCAAGTTTGGTAGACTTTTGGATAATGTTTTACTTCTGTGATTAATTTTTCAGTCAGAGGCATTGTTCGTAGAATATAAAAATACATGCTTACGAATAATGCATTTTGAGAAATAAGAGCGCAATTCTACTTAACTAAGTCTTTATTTATCCTACTTAATTGGGTTTGCTATATGTGCTTCCATGCAGCTCCATTGTTAAGTTAGCAGTTACATATCATGTTTCATCACTTCTAGAGTTCTGTTATGTTGACTAGCATTAGTGCAGGACAACTAGGGTAAGTTTGGATTCAACCAGAAGAATTATGGGTTATGGTTGAAAATAGCTGGGATTTGATTACCAGATGTACGGAGAAGAAGTATAAGGTACCACGATGGAGAAACCTTGGCAAACTTGTCTTCAACACAAATAGCTAAAATAGTAAACTTTATTTCATCATTTAATTCACTCTATCATATTTTGTATCAACGGAGCACATTTCTAGGTGCTAGAACAACCTAATGACACTTGAGAACATTCTAAAATTCCCACAATCCACCGGGAACCTTAATAGGACTCAGATCTAATAAAAATAGGAACTTATGACTTTAGGACCCTGAAAACACTCAAACTTAATGTTGACTATAACCCAAAAGAAATAGAAAGCTGTAAATAAAACAAGAAATTTTAAGAAATAGAAATTTCTAAAAAACTAAATGTTCCAACAACTTATTTTTTACATTTGATTGCTACTCATATGCTTAATGACACAGCATAGTACTGAAGCCACTTATCTTGGAATCTAATAGATCTTGTTTTCATTGTGGAACCAGTTCTTTTGCCCTAGGTTGCCAAAGATCACATTTTATTTATCTATTTATTATTATTATTATTATTTTGTAAATAAACTGGTTATAAATTTGTATTTCCTTTCAATCTCTTGTATGTGAAAGCCGCTTTTTGAAATTTGTGCAAAAAATGTAATTATGAATAATTTGAGAACAATTCAGGTTCTCTTGCAAAATGTATAAATATTTTGAAAAACACGTTATTGTTTTTGCAGTGTAATGAACCTTCTGGCAGAAATCTATTCTCAGGAAGATATGATTCCTAAAGCATTGTCATCAGAAGGGAAATTAGACTTCGATCTAAATGAGATTGATCGTCTTGATGAACATGGGGATGGAATAACTTTGCTGGAAAATCCACAGAAGTTATCAACATTGGCACCAAGACTGTGGCCATTCATGAGGCATAGTATTACATCAGTCCGTCATTCAGCTATTCGAACTTTGGTATAGCCATATTTCTGGGTACTTCTTTTTCATGCAAAAGAATGTGTCCATTAACCTATTGCAGTAACCAAATGGACGTGCCGATTGAAGTCGCCAGCCTAGGAACCTTTCTGTGCTGTATATTTGTGTTTGATCAATTAGCTGCGCCCAGGGTTTTATATAATTGTAGTTAGCGTGGTGTTTTATTTACAAGTATGCAACCATGGTGTCAACTGGATTATATTTTATCATCCTGTTTTTTGTTGGATTTTGATTTTGGTGTTTCATAAAGCTTCAGTGACACATAAAGCTTGGGTTCTAGAAACAATTTATCAGTTGAATTTCTGTACAACCATTACATGTATTGCTATAAGCTCAGAGAGCAGTAATGAACCATTGAATCTGAAATTTTATAATTGCCTTGTTTATTTTTTGATAAGTTAAAAGTTTAAGCTTCTTCACTTATAATGTTTTGCTTCTGTTGGTGTGCATATGTGTGTTATTTGGACCTGATGTTTATGTGTATTTGTAATATAGCTTCTGGTCAAGGACTTAATTCTAATTTGAGTTGGAGAAATAAAAATAAGCAAGCTGATGGTGGATTGCTTTCATAAGAGGCTACATGCATTAACTATAAAATGCAGTAAAAGTCATGGTTTTGAACCTAAGGATTTTTTTTTTTTTTTTTTGGTTCAATAAGGGTCACAGATGTCATTGAATTCTATTCTAATCTTTTGGATGTTGGTTATGGATTTGAGAGCAATTTGCATGTCAGTTTCAACATAAAAGGACCTTCCCATTCGTCCTCCCCCCCCCCCCTCCCCCCCAAAAAAAAAGAAAGTCCCCATTTGAAACATGTTTACCAAAACACATATATTAACAGAAAAATGTTGATGGCTTTTGAGTCCCCCCCCCACCAAGGATAACATTCTTCCCTAAGTATTTCTTGGTGTAGTTGTTCTACCTATTTCTGAGGGTAGTATGGGAAAGTAAGGGCTCATTATGTCAATTGTGCAGACTATAGTGTTGATGTAAGGTTAATTGGGCAGAAGTTTGCTTCATGTAATTAAATCAACCTATGTTTCATTATGTAGACACCTTGAATCAACTAACTCAAGTTGAAGTGGGACAGGACTGACGTGAATTTCTCTGCAGGAGCGGCTACTTGAAGCTGGATACAAAAGGAAGGTCTCACAGCCCCCTGATAGTTCTTTTTGGCCCTCTTGCATTTTGGGGGATACCCTTAGAATTGTCTTTCAGAACATGCTATTGGAAACAAATGATGAAATTCTGCAATGCTCAGAGAGGGTCTGGAGGCTCCTTCTGCTGGTATGGATGTTCATGATTTGTCTGTTTGTATTTGTGTTTTTAAGTTTCTTCTGGTAGTTGGAGTTACCTGAAGTTCCTACTGGTTTTCCCTTTATGTTTCTTATGTTGTTATAAATTTGTGAGATATTAGTAAGAGGAAAGTTTAAGATATTAAAGTGGTAATCTGTTGGCATCTGGAAATTGTTACACAATGTGGTTTGAGTTCAAATTCATAAATTTAATTGAAATAGAAAGACTCTATTTATATATTAAGCACATCTAATAGTGTAAATCTGTAATATTACGTTATTTAACTAATATTTATTACTAGAGACCATAGATGCAAATTGCAAATGCTGTTGAGAAATGTTATGGACTAGTTCGCGAACTTAGTCCTTGATTGAATACATATTGAAAGCTGATCATCAGGGGCCTCTATGTAGACTTACAAGTTCGAATCCATTCCAGCAATTGTCCACCATCTTCTCCCCACCTGGTGTGACCTAGGGCCTCCCATCTTGTGAATGCTGCTGCTTTTAGGTGCTGGCTTAATGTTACCAGTGCCAAGCTTTTTCTGAAATCTTTGCCTTTAAAACGTCCGTCATCGCTATAAATAGTCAGAAAGAAAATAACATTATGACAAATAAAATTAAAAGAGATTCCACCCATTACAGTGGCAAAAAGAACAACCTAGGAATTAACTCTGAAGATCAACCTGATCCAATGTACTGTTAGGCCAATATTATACTTGCAGAAATGAATGCTACTGTATGCTGAAGTTCCAGACTATTTACTATGTGGAAACAACGATAACTACTATGTGTGGTGAGTGTAAAATCCAGTTGCAGAGGGAGGGAGTACCCTTCTTCTCTTCTTTGTGAGAGTGAAAAGAGAGCCTGCTTCAAGTGCATGCTGTAGTTTGAATTCGTCAACTCCACGACAAGGATTGGAGATAAATTCCTGACCTTTTGATACAGAAGGGCATTAGTTGTTGTGGCACCTTATCAGGTGGTTCAGTCCTTTGTTATTGATATTGTAATGAATGAGATTAATCATTTTTTTGTGTTATTATATATATTTTTTTCTTTTTCTTTTTTTTTTTATTTATTTATCTAATTTTTTTTTATATATCCATATTGTCTCTCAAACGGCTGACTCCAATTGTTGGGATTAAGGCTCAGATTATTGTTGTTAGTGTATCAACATTAGCTAATTGTTTTGTGGAAATCATCAAAAAAATTCAGAAATTATGTAATGGTTTCATAAGTTTGTGTTCTATCTTGTTTTGAATATTTGACATTAAAGTTGCGTGTTTATTGCCTTTTGGATCTTTATTTTTATGGCTTACTTTCTTATTATGTGTAAGTGGTGGTCTGATTTAAAAGGGATCCAATATTTGGCTTGGAGGTGAACGATTATCCTCCCATGAGAAAAATATCTTAAACTATATGCTGCATCATGTTTGTTCTTTTTCTTCTTTTTTTTTCCTGCAATTTGTTTCACTTTATGGAAACCATCAAATTATATTCTGAAATTATTCAATGGTTGAATAAATTTGTGTTCTATCTTGTTTTGAATTTTTGACATTGAAGGTGCTTGTTTATTGGCTCAGATCTTTGTTTTTATGCCTTTCTTTGTTTTTATGAGTAGTGGTCTGATTTAAAAGGATCCAATATTTGGTCATAGGTGAACAATTATCCTCGCATTAGAAGAATATCACAAACTATTTAATGCAGCTTGTTTGTCCTTTTTTCTTCAATTTGTCTCTTCTTTTTTCTTCAATTTGTCTCCTCTATCATCACTTTTTCCCCATCTTGTTCTCTTATTTTATGCCAGTGCCCAGTGGTGGACTTGGAAACTGCTGCAGCTCCATTTGTATCTTCATGGATGGAACTTGCAACCACTCCATATGGTTCAGCTTTGGATGCTTCAAAAATGTTTTGGCCTGTGGCTCTTCCAAGAAAAAGTCACCACAAAGCTGCTGCTAAAATGAGAGCAGTGAAAATGGAAAATGATTGTAAGGACGGTACCCTTGATAATACTAAAGGAATGCTTTTGCATGAAAAAAATGGAGATGCCTCAACCAACTCGCTAAAGATTACTGTTGGTGCTGATGTTGACAAGTCAGTTACGCATACCCGAGTAGTTGCAGCAGCATTGTTGGGAATATTTGCTTCCAAATTGCATGAGGAGTCTCAGCAATATATTGTTAATCCATTATGGAAAGACCTCACATCCTTATCTGGGGTGCAGCGACAGGTATGTCTTATTCTTTTGGAGTTTAATGGTGTAATATATGCTTTCTTATCCGGCTCCTATTTCCTTGTAATCGTATTTTCAACAGGTCGCTTCCATGGTTCTTATCTCTTGGTTCAAAGAGATTCAGAGTACTGATACAAGTAATCCTACACTTGGTTTTATCATTACCTTCAAAAATTGGCTGCTTGATCTCTTGGCATGTTCTGATCCTGCATTCCCCACAAAAGAGTCACCTCTTCCATATTCTGAACTTTCGAGAACGTATGCCAAAATGCGCACCGAGGCTAGTCAGTTATTTCGTGCTGTTGAGTCATTTGGGTTGGGAAATGACTTATTTACAAATAATAAAATTGACCTTGAAAACTTGACTGTGGATGATGCCATCAATTTTGCATCTAAGCTTCCATCTCCATCTAACAATGGTTCCAGTGAAGACCCAGCAAGTAGAAATGTGGCTGATGACATGGAATCAGCAAAACAAAGACTTTTGACAACTGCAGGCTATTTAAAGTGTGTTCAGGTATGCCGGGGATATAACTTGTTTTCTTTCTTGATATTTGCTGTCTTCAAATCTCTTAGTTTACAAGACTTCTCTACTATTATTGCTATGGATATTCTGCTCATCATTTACTAAGATAATGTGGATACTTATTACAACTGAATCAGGCTCTTCTGCCTAAATAAAACATTAAGTTTATTTACTTAAAAGGGGGGCTATGAAAGTAACCAAAACATTTGCATGCGCTTCCTTTGGATGTTTTCTCCATCCCTTCTATCGCTTTTCCTTACTGCAGGCATCATGCCCGTGTCCTAGAAAGTGAACACCGCCACTCAATGAAGGTTTGTTGCAGCCTGCAATGTCATGCTCAGACCACAATAGAAACAGATTTTGTTGATATTCTTGCCTTTTAAACTACTGTACAAGTTTGGACTTATATAGATGGGGGACGGCCAACCTTATTCCTATCTGTCTGTTGATTGTTCATGTCACCTGATAAGTGAAACTTATATTTGGATATTATCTTCAATATAGACAAAAACAGCCAAAAAATTGTACCATAACTAGACTTGAATCTATTCTAGATCCTGAAACTCATGAGGGGAAGCGAAGACTTAACAGTTCTTTCCTAGGTGCTTCACACTCTCCCAGGCAGCTCCATACGTTTGCCTGTCATCCACCAAAAGTGAACCTCATTCTATCCTGATAGTTGATTTAATAGCTGTCAGAGCGGGCTTATTAGAAAACATGCTTCCACGCAAGAACTCTTTTCTATGGGAGAATGGATTTGAGTCTGGACCTACTTATCTTGCTCCTTTTTTACGAGATTGTAAAAGTTTTACGAGATTCAACGAAATGTACCATGTGATTCAACAAAATTAGAAAAAAGTTTTAGGAGATTGTAAGTTACAACATATTTTATCATCTCATCTTCAACAGGTACAGGCATATTACTAAGTTGCGCATTTTTAGAGGTGTCCATGCAAACTATGCTCTGCATACACTTGACACTTTCATCATCAAAATGCATGGTGGAGAAATTATGAACCACCCTGCTCCTTTTTTATTATTATCTTGTTGATTCATTTGTGCGTTCACTTTGGAAGTGCCTTACTACTTGGCCTCAAGAGTTACTATCTATAAAATTCACTTTTCACTATGTAAACAAATAAAAAAAGTGCAATATGCGATATAATATGACGATTTGGCAAATAGCAGAACAGATGAGATTGTTATATTTGCTATTACGTCATACAGTTTGGTATGGACTAAAGAGTTTATATCTTATAAATAATTCATTTTTCACTATCAAAAAATAAAAATTACAATATGCAATATAATATGATACACGTTGACAAATAAAAGAACAGATGCTACAATACTTGAGTTGAGAACTAAGGTTTTATTGTTATATTTGCCCTTACATCATTCAGTTTGGCATGGTCTTACTACTTGCCTGTCACAGTTTTAAGACTTGCTATTAACACCTGACTGAATCATAGATATCGTTTGGAGAAATTATGAATTATTGGTAGTTGCTAGATTAATCTCTAGTCTTCTTAGTGATCATTGATATGGGGGTTTACATTCAGATGCAATAAAAATTTCTCAAGCCCGTGAATTCTTAAAATGCTTACATCATGTCCCCCTCCTCTCCTCTTAGTTGAGGTATTGCTGGAGGCTTTAATATGCGAGCATAAGCCTAATCCTATGGGTTGAGGCCTTCACAACATCCTCTAGCAAATGGTCTTCCAGTCAAGTCGTTTCCTCCTTTTTGTTGTTCAGTTCCAATTCTTTTCACTATTTGCTCGTTTACACAATTTTCACATAAACCTTTATGAAAGTTTAAAAGGTAGCCTTTTAGAGAGGAGGGAAGGAAGGGAGTTAAGAGTGTCAAGAGGTTGAGGATGGATTTCTTAGGAGCTCATTTCCAAGGACTGAAGCAACTGGTGCATTGCATGGGGCATGATTTCTTTTCTCAAGATATGCACAAACAATTTCTATTTTATTTTTGCATAAGACATGAAGTTATTCCAGATTGCATACAAATATTGTACTTGAAGACTTCACCAGAGTTATCTCATTAATCTTGCATGTTATAGAGGAACAAGTCCTTTGATCGCACAATACTTACGTATATTGATGAAGAAAATAACATGGTTGCGATTCTTATAAAAGACACCACAATATATATTTTCCAAAACTTATTCATGCTAGTCTCATGAATACTTCCAAGTGGAAGCCATTAGCTGTATGTGTATTGGACATATTGGATACAACTTTCCTCAGATACTTGCAGTATAGGTGTCGAATTCTCCACATGGAATGCCTGTATTTTATTTTATTTTGTTTTTTAAATACTAGATTCTTCTCCAATACTTGATGAATGCTTCACGAGAACCTTTTTTAATCTTAATGTTAATAATATTCCATAATGCCTGGTATATCATATTGTATCTCAAACAATTAATGTATCACTTATTGTTTGAGTAGACAATATATGATTGAAAATTCTACAGTTAGTATACCTACTTATTGTATTGCATTAACACGCATTTTAAAATATTTGGATTACTATTTTGCCATTTATTCAACATATAAATTAATAATTTGATTAAGATGTATTTTTGCATTCTAAAAGTTGTTTATCGCCATGTCCATGTTATGTCTCTAATACAGTATCCCTATTTGTGCTTTATCTCTGGATTTGAGATCTTTAAAATTAAAATACAACACTAATTTGTATTTAAATATAAGTAGTAAAAATTTGAAATAAAATATATAGTACCCTTATATCCTAATTTTTGTAAATTTTGTTGTCTCCCAATATTCCTATGATGTCAAATAACACATTTGGATCCATGTTTCAGATGATCAAATAGTTTCCTAGCATATAGAATTTGAGAATATCTTTCCAGAAATTGACTTATTTGGACAATACCATATACTTATGTAAAAGTCCACTATTTTATTACTTTTATTATAGGTGACAAGAATTTGAGAGATTCTTTTGATTTAGAAAAAGAATAGGTAAAAGATACTTCTAAATATGGAAAAAGATGACAAACAGTGAACTTGAACAATGTCAATGACATTATTGAATTCATAATGTAACTATGACCAATCCATTTGTTGCTTGAAATCAAATACTTAAATTTTCCTCTTTTAATATTTTTGAAACCATATTTCCCCTTTCATTCCTTATTCCTCATTTTAATTTCTAGTTCTTTGCCTCCTGCAACTTGTCTTTTGTTTGAGAAGAAATTTGCGTTAGTTTGAATTTTAACCCACCATATGGAACGTGTATAGACAACCATGATTCTAGTCTTCCATCATAATCAATCTGGATGTTTGTGTTTGTTTATGTGTTTATGTTTGAAATTCCTTTGAACATCAAAAGAATCTTTTCGCAACATTATGGCTACTTAAAAAAAAGAGCCGAATAGAACTGAAGAAATTATTGTTATTATTTTTTTTTTGTTGGACAAACTTGCAGGTTTAAGTCAGTCTCAAAATCTTTACGTCAATCTTAACCAAAACTCATACCTTTCTCTCTCTCTCTCTCTCAGAACATAGTCCTAAAATAATATAAGATGAGGAAACAAACATAATGTAAATGTTATAATTCCCTAGATTATAAAAAGTAGTTAAAGTTTTGGATTTTGTATGTGGTTTATTTTTTTGTTGAAGTTTATGTTTTCCTAATACTTAAATTCTGTGTGTTTTTGTCCTTAGTGAAGTAACATGTAGATGTTTTAGGAGTGTGATTGAGATTTCGGTGGCCTCATTGATGCTAACATGGTTAGATTTGATCATTATTAAATTCTGTACTGTCAATGCATGTTTATTTATGTCACGTGCAAGTTTGCCCTTTGTTTGTCCTCAATTGTCTTCTTCTATCCCAGAGTGTGCTCTTTCTTTGATCTTTGTTTACTGCCCTTTAGAAATTCAGCAGCTAATACAATATTTTAACCTTGCTGAACCCCTCAAATAATGTCAATGCTTAGCGTTGCATCAATTCTGCTTCCTTTGCCCACTATCAGTTTTGAATAGAAGTAGACTTACCCTTGCTGTGTTTCATTAGTGCTTCCCATATATGGGGCATGAAGAACGGATATGATGAATGAAAGCTTTCTTCAGATCCCAATTTTTTAAATGCTCAACCTTTTCATTATGTTTTTAGGGCAATTTGCATGTTGCGGTGACTGCCCTAATTGCTGCTGCTGTTGTCTGGATGTCAGAACTTCCCTCAAGGCTGAATCCCATTATTTTACCTTTGATGGCTTCTATTAAAAGGGAGCAGGTGATATTTTGATGCTATGTTCTTTATTTGCAATTACTTATCAAAGCTACTGACATGATGCTTATATATCTTGCGCTTCTATTTAAGGAGGAAATTTTGCAACAGAAAGCTGCTGAAGCTCTTGCAGAACTTATTTATCGTTGTATAGCCCGTAAGCCTGGCCCAAATGATAAGTTAATAAAAAATCTCTGTAGTTTGACATGTGCGGATCCATGTGAGACTCCTCATGCTGCAGTTGTTAACTCCATGGAGATGGTTGAGGCTCAGGATCTTCTATCCTTTGGAAGTGCGACAGGTAATCCAAAGGCAAAAGTTCATATGCTAGCTGGTGGTGAAGATCGGTCAAGGGCAGAGGGGTTTATCAGCAGGCGAGGGTCTGAACATGCTTTGAGACATTTATGCAAGAAGTTTGGTGCTTCTTTGTTTGAAAAGCTTCCTAAACTGTGGGATTGTATTACTGAAGTTCTTAAGCCAAGTGATATTGGGCAGGGCACTTCTGATGATGACAAGAAAATGCTAGTTATTGAATCTGTCAAGGATCCACAAATTCTAATAAATAATATCCAGGTTTGACATTTTGCTTTTCTAACTTTTTAGAATTTGTCTTTTCATCATGGTTATGAAGATCTCACTCATGGAAAAAAGCTTTAATTATTCTGGCTAATACCTATTTTGGATGTTGAAATATGCCCCTTTGTTTTTAAGGTATTTAAATCACTACCTGCGAGAACATGCTTCTTGTAGGCTTTTAGATAGATGAGTCTTTTTGCCATTTCACTAGGAGAGGTGTAAAGTGGAGGGTGCTAAGAGTCATGTTGTACCCCCTGGTTTTGCCCTTGTTCACTGGTCACAGCATAAGCATGATTAGTCTTTGTGCCTCACTGTGACATAGAATTGACTGTGTCCACTTTCTGTGGAGGGGATAAGCAGTGTTGCTACCCCTATGGGTATTATCATGATGGGCCCCACCTGCAATGGAATGTCCGATTTTGGACATAGCTATTGCACTTAGGGTGAGCTGATCGCCAGCCTCACTGAAGTACCAAGCAGCGAGAATACCTCATACTCTCGCAAGAGATTGCCTCTAACTCGATTTGAACCCTGGAGCTCAGGATTGTAAAGTGTTTGGCGGGTAGTTTACCATAATGGTTGTGTCCAGAACATGCTTAAGATTGGATCTTTCTCATCCGTAAATTTCCATTTTTTTGTCCTATGCCGTTTGTGTTTAGTTTGGCTATAATTTTTCAAAATAAATTATTTTTCTGAACAATACAATCAAATGCATTGTTATCACATATAAGTCGAGTCTTTTCTGATTATTAGTTGATATGTTGATATTATTTCTAGCTGTGATGTACCTTGATATTATTTCTATTTGTAGGTAGTACGTTCTATTGCTCCTATGCTGGATGACTCATTAAAACCAAAATTGCTTACACTTTTACCTTGCATATTTAATTGTGTTCGCCATTCCCATGTTGCTGTACGACTCGCTGCTGCCAGGTGCATTACATCAATGGCAAAGTCAATGACCATTAGTGTAATGGGTGTGGCTATTGAAAACATCATTCCTATGTTAGGGGATACAACGTCTGTCCATGCCAGACAAGGTGCTGGCATGCTAGTGAGTTTACTTGTTCAGGGTTTGGGTGTAGAGCTGGTTCCCTATGCTTCACTGTTAGTTGTTCCTCTATTAAGGTGTATGGGTGATTGTGATCGCTCAGTCAGGCAAAGTGTCACACGTAGTTTTGCTGCTCTCGTACCTCTTCTTCCATTGGCGCGAGGTGTTTCTCCTCCTGTTGGACTCGGTGAAGATTTATCCAAAAATACTGAGGATGCAAAATTTTTAGAGCAATTACTAGACAACTCCCACATCGATGATTACCAGCTGTCCACAGAGTTAAAGGTGACCCTGAGGAGGTAGGCATACTGTCTTTCAACTTTTAAGTATAATAATTATTTCTTCTTCTGATATCTGTCTCTAGTTCTCTTTGGGTTTGCATTTGAGAAAAATTTTCTGTTTTCTGACTTCCCATGCTAGCATTACAAGTTCAATTAAAATCAGTGAAACTGATATTGTTATGGATATGCGGCTGGATTCAAATGCCTAAATAATATCAAGATGTTATGCTTTGCCGAAAGATTGAATTTCCTTTGATACTTCCTACCTTTCCATGCTTCATTGTCCTCAGTCATCTGCACTCTATGTCGAATAATGTAGTGGAATTTATGATGAAGCTTTCCTTTATCACCCTCCAAGCAAATTACATAATTGACAAAACAATTGGATTATTGTTATGCTCATGGGGTGGAGTTAAGGGTCATGTTTTCAAAATTTGGAAGTATTCATTGCTTGTATAGTGTTAAGGCCTGATAGTGACAAGTCCTCACTTAATGGAGCATTTTGTTTTTTTTTTTCATTCAACCCCATAGATATTATTGAACCTGTGAAAATAAATCAAAAAGTAAAAAGAGGCAAAGTTTTGTAACATATGATGATTTCTTTCTTGTCCCTATAGGACAATAATATCTGGCAAGGTAGAGCTGTCTTTGTTGTTTCCTGAGAACTACTGCATTCAACTTACTGTTGGCAGGCTGGCTGGAATGTTGGGATATCCTCTTTTTGGGCAAAAATATCTCCATTAAGCTGGACTTTCAAGTTTTGTCTCCATAGTGTTTGCTTTTTGAACTAATGTAATTATCTTTAATATTTGCAAGAAAGTCCAAGTTGCTAGCATGAGTTTATATAGTTTGTTTTTAAGGTTTTCCTTGCCCTTTTTGCTTTTTTTATTTTATTTTATCTTATTTTAAATCTTTCACACTATATATTAGGAAATACCCCCACCCCCAGTTATGTGAAATATGTCCCCCCCTTGAATTTTTAGTTCATACTAATATGCTAATACACATTGATTGAATAATAATAACAGTAGTAACTGTATTGTGGGCTAAGCTTGTAAGAGTACATGGCAAGAAAACATAGAAGAGCCTGCAATATTACTGTCTTCTAATATAAGGCTCTGACAATCTTGTTGGCCATTGTAGGTATCAACAGGAAGGAATAAATTGGCTGGCCTTCCTAAGACGTTTCAAACTTCATGGGATCTTATGTGATGACATGGGCCTCGGGAAAACTCTTCAAGCATCAGCAATTGTTGCATCAGACATAGTGGAATATCGTGCATCGAATAATAACATGGATCCTCCATCATCGCTAATAATTTGCCCATCAACCCTTGTTGGACACTGGGCTTATGAGATTGAGAAGTATATTGATGCATCTGTCATAACAACTCTTCAGTATGTTGGTTCTACTCAAGAGCGAATTTCCCTACAAGATCATTTTGAAAAGTACAATGTCATTATAACATCATATGATGTAGTGCGGAAGGATATTGATTACCTGGGACAGCGTCTGTGGAACTACTGCATTCTAGATGAAGGACATATAATTAAGAATGCGAAGTCTAAAATTACAGTTGCAGTAAAACAGTTGAAAGCTCAGAATCGACTCATATTGAGTGGCACACCGATTCAGGTTGTTGCGTGTGGGATTCATTTCCAATATTTGAGATCATGTTTAGCTGACAAATATTTGTTATTGCATTGCAGAATAACGTTCTTGATTTGTGGTCCTTGTTTGACTTTCTAATGCCAGGGTTTCTTGGAACTGAGAGACAAGTACGTAAATTTATATCTTTAGTCCTTTGGTTATGCAAAGCATTTTATTCGTTGTATTTTTAACTCTTGGGTTGATTTTTCGTTAACTGCATAGGCTTGCTTTTTCTGTAACATGAAATGACTGGCTTTTCTTCAATCTAGGGTCAGTGAGAAATTGTCAATAGAGGCACATTCAGTATAACATAGTGCAGTATCTATTATGTGATTCCTATGCACGGGGCGGGGGGGGGGGGGTCGGGGCAGGGCGCTTACAAAAGAGGATATTGCCATAGGGGGGATGGAGGCTCAAACACCTCAGGTCAAGCAAGGAGCCCATGATATTACTAGACCCAAAGGCCATTGGTAGTGTATGGTATAATCGAGTAAACTTTTCGGGGATGTTTGGTACAAGAGTAAGGGCTTACGGATGTATATTTTAGATGACTTGAAATATTCCTGTTAGTGTGGACAGGTATAAAGTGTTTTATAGTGATGAGGAACATTATTGATCCCTATAGCTCTTTTAGGGCTGGCTTCTAGGGAGAATAACTCGAGTCATTGAGGGGATTGAAACACCTCTCTCTAGTTTTTTTTATCTTTGGGTTAAAATCTCTATATTTGAGTATCCTCTCAGTTATTTGTGTCTGAACTGGATGTTGCTAGTTTTGTTGATTTTCTTATCCTGTTGTAAGTTTCTTTTTTGCACCATCATGGTCCTGTCTCAATATATTTCTCTTTCTTAGAATTTTGTTACCCCTACTGACTGTAGTTTTCCTCTTCTCTTACAACTTTTTGATGTTGTTTGAACAGTTTCAAGCAACTTATGGTAAACCACTGCTGGCAGCTAGAGACTCTAAATGTTCAGCAAAGGATGCTGAAGCAGGGGTCCTTGCCATGGAGGCATTACACAAGCAAGTAAGTGTAGAACATATCTTCTGTTTTTATGAGACAAATTTCATCCACTTCATTTTATCTACAAATTGTTTACAGGTTATGCCTTTTCTCCTTCGTCGAACGAAGAATGAGGTTTTGTCTGACCTTCCGGAGAAAATCATTCAGGACAGATTCTGTGACCTAAGTCCTGTTCAACTTAAACTTTATGAGCAGTTCTCAGGCTCACATGTAAAAGAAGAGGTCTCAAGTATTGTGAAAAAAAATGTGTCTGCTGATACAGGAGAAGGAAGCAGTCCTTCATCAAGAGCATCTTCACATGTTTTCCAGGTGATTGACTGACAGTTTCATCTTTTAAGCCCATTTTTCTAAAGTTACATCAGTGGTATTTGTTTCCTAATATTGCCTCTCATGTTTCAGGCACTTCAGTACTTGCTTAAACTCTGCAGTCATCCATTGCTTGTCGTTAGAGAAAAGGTTTCAGATTCAGTCAAAGATCTCTTACCAGTTGGCTCCGATGTCCTTTTAGAATTGCATAAACTTCATCATTCTCCCAAATTAGTTGCTCTTCATGAGATTCTGGAGGAGTGTGGAATAGGTGTGGATGCATCAAGCTTCGAGGGGCCCGTTGGTGTTGGGCAGCACAGGGTCCTTATTTTTGCACAACACAAAGTACTCTCTGTTTTCTGATAAACTGCTGTTCATTATTCTTATGGGTTCTTAGTAATGAACGACAACTTCTGCAGGCCTTGCTGGACATAATTGAAAGAGACTTGTTTCACACCCATATGAAAAAGTGAGCCTTGTCTATTGGATCTCTCTCTCTCTCTAACTTTGGCCTTGTCCCGTCTTCTCTCATAAACAACAGCCTCATTCTTTATTCATGTTGCAGTGACATCTAGTGGGAGAGAAAATATTTTTCCTTTGTTTTGGGTATTCATGAATTTGCTTCTACTGGTTGCTTTATAATTAAACAAGGTCCACACACATGCATTTTAAAGTGTGGTAATAATCTACTAAATATGATATTAAGAATGCTGGATGTAAAAATCGTTATCATTGATTACAGTGTAATGAATATGTGGGAAGTCAAACCCCTTAGAGTGGAAATATATTAGTCCCAACCCTGAAATGCGGATTAAATTTACAATTGGCCCTCCATCTCAACCATCTATGCTTTGACTGACTGCTTATATACTAAGGTGGCTGGTACTAGTTCTCTTTAGTTTATTTTACAGTATAATTCTCAGAAAGTCCTTTATTTTTGTAATAACTATGGCATCAATTCATTCTAATGTTTCTCTCTCTCTCTCTCTCTCTCTCTCTCTCTCTCTCTCTCTCTATGAAACAGTGTCACATACTTGCGGCTAGATGGGTCAGTTGAACCAGAAAAACGGTTTGATATAGTGAAGGCTTTTAATTCGGACCCAACTATTGATGTATTACTGCTCACAACACATGGTAGGATTATTTTTTCCTTTATTTGGATGAGACATTTGGGTTTCTCCATTGTTAAAATTATTGACTTCCAGTGTAGGGAATTCTAATAGATTACCCTGTTTGCAGTGGGTGGGCTTGGTTTGAATTTGACCTCTGCAGACACTTTAGTTTTCATGGAGCATGACTGGAACCCAATGAGAGATCTTCAGGTACATGCATCAATTTCCTCTTCCATAGGTTGTGTTCATAAAAATTGGGAGCATCAATGTGGGAATAGAAATGCCTTTAATTTTTCTCTCACAATCTTAAGTAGTAGATATTTGATCTCATAGATCAATTTAAGGGTAGTTAGATTGCAAAGTAATCTCTTTCTCACTTTCCTGATTAATTCTTCGTTCTGTCATGATTTATTTGGTTTGTATGTCTTTTATGACATATGCAGGCAATGGACAGAGCACACAGGTTAGGTCAGAGAAGAGTTGTGAATGTCCATCGTCTCATCATGCGTGGCACACTTGAAGAGAAGGTTATGAGCCTGCAAAGGTTCAAACTCTCTGTAGCTAATACTGTCATCAATGCAGAGAATGCTAGTATGAAGACAATGAATACGGACCAATTGCTTGATCTATTCACGTCAGCAGAGACCAACAAAAAGGTAATAATTTATGTACTTCTTTAATTTGTCCATTTTATTGGGATGGTAATGGTAATGGCAATGGCAGCATTTGTTCGAATTTCTAACCATGTGTATAATGACTGCATTATTAGGCTTTTCACCTTTTTCTGTGGTAATAGATCAGTAGATAGTAGCTATGAAGCTTGGCCATGTCAATGGAATCCGTGTTTGTGTCAATCACAATGTTGGACACTGCACTGCCATTGTCAAACACACAGATGTCATATCCAACTATTGTTCCTTTAAATGTCATACAAACTTAAGGCACTTATGGAACACTTCTAAGAAAATTTGTTGGATGCAAATGTTTTAATTATTTGTAGAAATCTCCTGTTTAAGAATAACTCATAATAATAGACCTATTTGAATTATTTCTTAGCTAAGAATTTCAAAATATTTAATCGGAGAATATAGTTGAAAATATGTGTATTTGATCATCATTTCTACAAAGGTAATATTATTTAATGATTGTCACATCCTTTGTTTCCCATAAAGTTTCTGTGTGGCCATCTTTGCATTTTAGTCATGCAAATGGCCAGTGCATTCATATCATGCATCAGAAAATATTAGGAGTTTGTTGTTGTAAGCATTAGATAAAAACACTGTGCAAATGAACATCTAAACATAAATTCCTTTAAATTAGATCATTTGTCTTCATACTTTGCTTTTGATAAGCCTTATTTTTATGTTTTATATAAATCATAATTAGTTGGGATCAATCCTCTCTCTTCATAATTTGACAGCAAGTTTACTTTTAGCTGTATGCATCTAGTACTAGGAAAATGTATGCTTTACATATTGCAATATTCTAGTACTTTTTTGCTTCCACTTTATTAGTTGATTTATGTATTTTATTTATTTAAAGGGAACATATTTAAATATTGACCAACACCCACCCATTTTTTATGTCATCTATTAGTATAGATAGTAAAAAAAGTATATATCAGTGCCTTGTTAAAATGATCAATGATAGTGGATGATTTTGGACCTAATGATCAGATCCCAACACTATGATTTAGAACTTCAATAATTAGGGTAGTGTTCTGGAAATTGTACGGAAGTTGTAGCTGCTCACTGTTCCTATTTTAATGGTATTACTACATTAGAAGTATCACAGGGAAATAAAAAATTCTTTTGGTTAGCATAATGTTTGCTTTGGCAATCTTATGCCAACTGTTGTCCGGAGATCCTCCCTTGTTTGTGTACATTCCTCTTGATTTTATTAATTTCACTTTCCTTTTCTGGTTGAAGTGGAGTCCGAGGAAAGATTGATTTTTTTTTTTTTTTAAATTCTCCTTACCTTTTCTTTCTGACGTTGAAGGGGAGATATGTGATTTTTATTTTTGAAATAAATTCAATACATCTTTTGTCGAACACTGATATGCCAAGGAACACATGTTGTTGCTAATTTGAAGTCATTGGAGACCAAAAGAGAGATGTTAGGGTAGAGGAGTGCCTTGACAGAGAGAGTTCTAAGTGCACTAAGAAAAGAAGTGATAGCTGAAGGTACACCAACGACAAAATTGACTGCAGGTACACCAACAACAAAATTGAAATATGTAAAACTTTGAAGAGGTGATGAGTTTGGTGTGTATATTGATTTTTAACTATAATTATTCACATTGACTGAATAAAATTAAGGACCTATGATGAAGCTCTGGAACTTGAAGGCATTGGATCATTTAATTTTATTTCAACTTTATTTACTTTAAAATTGTAAAAGGCTATATATATAGATATAAAAGTGTGGCTGTTACATGATTGTGTTATACATTGTGGAATAACCAACCCTCTGATTCTTGAAAGCTTTTGATATGGCAGGGACCTTCCACATCAAAGGATTTGGGTATTAACTCGGAGGGAGAACCTAAAAAGCACGTAGGAGGGAAGGGGTTGAAGGCAATCCTTGGTGGGCTGGAGGAGCTCTGGGATCAATCCCAGTATGCTGAGGAGTACAATTTGAGCCAATTTTTATCGAAGCTCAATGGCTGAACTCCAGCTACCCTTCTCTCTTATCTTTGTACAGTTGTATATTTTTGGAGCTGAGGCCAAGATTTTGACATTGCAACACTCCCCCCCCCCCAAAATACCATGGCTTTGCGGGGCCAACTATATTTATGCTGAGTATTTATTTTTGGGATGGGCCTGGCTTGGGGAGGTAAAGGAACTTGTAAATGTTCCATATTTGTAAATACAAATTGCATATTAAAGGTCATTCTTTTTCTTGCCTGCATTTCCAGTTTTATTTTTTCGTAGATAAGAAATAACCAACAGTAATTGACGTGCGGTGAAGTTTGCCTGCCCTGTGGTATACTTAAGCAGAACAGGAAGCATTGTTTATAACTGGTTCTCAGCCTTGAATTTTCATCAAAATCTATCCATCTTAATATTACTAAGAGAGGAAGTGTTTATTCATAGCCATCTAGCTGCACTAGGGGACAGAGGGGGAGAGGGAGGGAGGGAGGGAGGGAGGGGAGAGAGAGAGAGAGAGAGAGAGAGAGAGAGAGAGAGAGAGAGAGAGAGGAATGGAATCATTTTAAGTCATTTATGAAGTTATGTGGGTGGATTTTTTTTTCTTGGTTTTATAAATATAACCATTATTTGTTGTGTTCAATTTCAGCTTGTTTTCCAATGCATCACATTAGTAAAACTTTAGGTTGCCTCTACGTACCCTTCCTCTTTTTTTTTTTTCTTTTTTACTTTAGTTTTTATATATGTAATTATTTTGTTGACTCAAAAAAATTCAAAAAAAAAAAAAGATTACAATTTAAAAAAATAAATTAAAAGAGATAGATTTTTGTTCCTAAAATCATGGAGAAAGAGAATTGAATTAAATAGATAAACTGAATTTGAATTATAAAGATAAATTTAAAACTCTATTAAATCATCATAATTCATAAAATACCTCTTAGATTTGAGTTAAAAGGATTGTTGCAGTTTTATTTTACATTTCAATTGGTGTTAAATTGAGGGATGAGAGAGAGAGAGAGAGAGAGAGAGAGAGAGAGAGAGAGAGAGAGAGAGAGAGAGAGAGAGAGAGAGAGAGAGAGAGAGAGAGAGAGAGATTGGAAGCCAAGAAGAAGAGATTTGAGAATTTGAAAACCAGTCATGAGAGATTCTTGTTTCTAAAATATTTTTAGGAAAATTTAAATTTGAGAGAATGAAATCCAACCGGATGAGTCATAAGAAATTAGAAGAAAGAGTCATCAGAATCCTGAAATTCAACCTCTTATGGTTCTTGGACAGTTTCAAAATACTATTTTTGGGTTTCGATTTTTCTCTCTATAGTGAATATTTTTCTAAGATTAATTTCATAGAGTAAATGATTTTTAGAAAACTAGACTTGAAACTCTCAAAATCATGAAGAAAATACTCAAAAACCCCCGGTCGCAAATCGAAATAACCCAAATTTTTAATTTTGTTAGGAGTAGCCAATTTTGATCATTCATAACTTTCTCGTTTGAACTCTTTTTCCTATGATTCTTATATCATTTTTAGAAAAATTCATTTTTAGAAAATAGATTTAGAATCCCATCAGCTTTAGATCGAAAATCATGTCGTATCCCCCCTGTTGTTAGTCATGTGAAAACCCAAAAATAGACCAGGAGCACAACTTCAACTTGATTTTCCAGTTGCCGTTGACACTCCAATTGACCCTAGAATGGTATCAACACTTCCTACTTTTAGCTCTAGGTGTTGGTTATCTCTTTCCAGTACCAGACCACCATGAAGAACAACGATCAAACTAACTAAAAAGCCATCCCATAAATCTTGAATTCCATATAGTTTCCATCGGAGTCTATATATATACCAACTTCCCTAACCTCACATTACAGACTTGGTGATACGTGGAATAGTTGACTTTTTGATCCAAGATCCAATGCCACGTCTAATTCATGTGGCAGAGCCGAAAGGACACATGGTGTTGTCCAAATTGTGATGACTTGACCCAAACCATCCATTCAAAAGGTAACATATGGTAAAGCGTGCCACGTGGTACTATGTTGAGTAACGATATATAGTACAGATGACCGAGATCATATACTTGGACTAATTAGATACTGACACGTGGCATAGGCAGCCACGTAGCAAGATATATTTCTTTATACAAAAATCTTATAATTTCTTGTGTTATTCTCTATCTTTTTATTAAGGGTTTTTGAGACTGATCGTGTGGAGGACCAAGCAAGGTCTAGCCACACACAAACATTTTTAATCATCCATAAGTTTTACCTTGATCATAGTTTGTATAAATTATTTTTATGAAAATGTTTCAAAATCTGAGATATTTGAAAATGACTGATTAAAATTGCTATTTTATTCACTATTCATATTTTAACATGATTTGATTCATAATTTATTTATTTATATATATGATTTAAAAAATATAATGATAATTGCTAATTGCTAATTGCATACGGGATAATACACAACTTTTTTATAATGATTTGAAATCTATTTATTTTGATATATGTTGAGCTCGTGAGTGACATATCCTGTCTGGGAGTGTTGTGTTATCTAGGAATATGAGTTAGAGATCTTTTAGTTGTATGGATGGTTTTACGATTTAAATTTGGATATTACCGGAGACCTGGACACAAGTACACCTACGCGTGTATGGCATATAATGCCTTGACACCTAAAGGTAGAGAGATTGTATTACTTTTTTGAGATCATTTCTAGTCGATTTCCTTTGTTATGACTTGGACTAATCCCAAGCCTATTACGTAATGTGATATGTTTTGTATTATGAATATGAACTTGCATGAATTTTGATGTCTTTTTATTGAATGTTATGAACCATAATTTTATATGAACTATCATGCATGAATTTTTTATTACCGATTTTATATGAATTTTGGTGTACAAAAAAAAATTCTCGACATGAGCCTGGTATTGCTCACCAAGATTTTTTTTTTCTTACGTTATTTTCTCGCATTTTCCCAAATGAGAATTAGTTCACGATTTACACTATTTTTTAATCGTTCATCCGGTCGACGTTAAGATTAGGTAGGATGAAGTTCGGATCTCTATGGAAGCTTAGGACATTTGCATGCGAGTATTTTGTTTTAAGGATTTTTTTCTCGTATTTCATTTATTTATTTAAAAATATTATAATTTAAACCAATTTATTCAATTCAATATTTTGTTTTATAAGATGTTTTTTTTTTCACTGTTTGTTATATTATTTTGTTTATATTCTAAAATGTATAGTTAGACCGGTGATGGTGATGGTGATGTCTAGTTATATTATTTTGTTTACCTTCACGCTGATAGCACCCTGGGGTAAGAGTGTTACATTATTGAATTATTCTATTAATCTTAAAAGTATTATGATTTTCTTATCCTAATTTTGAGCTTTGGTGAGATTGTTCTTCAATCCATTTTGCCGGGACAATATTAACACCTCATGTATGAAATGTGATAATAAAACTTGTAAAATTTTCTCTGAACTTTTTTTTTCCCCTAAATAAAGATTTTGAGTTTTGCAAATAAGAGAGTGGATGCTGAAAAGGCTATGGTTAGATTTGAGTTTAACTACTAAATGATGTGTATGAATAATGTAATTCCATTAATTAGATTGTTGGCCCATTTACCCAAAAACATTTACTGATTTTTCGATATTGACCTAAATAATTATAGTTTACAAAAGTTAAAATTATTCGAATTTCAATTTTAATTAAAAGAATTCTTTTTAAATTAAAATCATTAAATATTTCTTTTTTTTATTAGACTGAGATTTGAATTCGGGATCATTGGATTGGGGGAAGAAAATTGTGACCACTAAACTGTTTCATTAAAACCACTAGACATTTCTCTCTCCCTTCCAAACCTCTCTCTCTCTCTCTCTCTCTCTCTCTCTCTCTCTAATCTCCTCATCGTTATCCAAAGTATCCCAAGTGCCGAAATGTCGACTAAAATAATCAAAAACAGCTTGATAAATTTCTGAAACACTTGTTGCAGCAAGCCATTATAAAACAAACAATTGAGATCATTTTTTTTTTCTTTTTGTAATGCATTTTAGCTCTAGCATAAAAGAAAGAAGTATTTCGATCCCCCATCTACAACCAAGAGGTTCTTCATTTTTGGTTCTATTAAGATTCAGGCTTGCGGTTAACCTTCCATAGCTCTTTATTCAAATTTTGATGCTTAGCTAACAACTCCTCTCAATCCGTCTGACTGCATCAATTATAATTGAACTCCAAAGAATAAGAAATCCAAGACATCCAGGATTTTAGAGCAGTTTTAATAGCCTTAAACTTCTGAAACAGTATTTCCCTACTAGAAAATAAGGTATTAGTGACGAAAATATCCGTCGCTAAAGAATATTAATGACAGAAACTTCCATCACCGAAAATCTCATCGCTAAATATTAATGATGAAAAACTATCCATCGCTAAAAATTTCCATCATTATTCATTCCATCGCTAAATTTTCTGACGAATTAGCAACAGAAAATTTCTGCCACTAAAGATTACATTGCTAATCTATCACTAATATAACTCATTATGTAATATTACCAGCACGGAAAATTTCCGTCACTGAAAATTTTATAGACTACGCCAAATGTTGGACTAATATTGTTCACCAAAGCAATACAATGCAGCAGGAGAAAAAAAAAAAAAGGAATGATAAATAGAAAATATCTACATTCGATATTGCACCTAAAGACTTGAATTTAAATAAAAGAGAAAAAAGCAAAAACAGAATCTAAAATAAAAAGGTAAAAAATGCTACAACTCATAGCACAAGAGGGTGCACCTAATTAAAAAGGAACAAAGAGCTCAAGCTTAAATAATATAAGCCACCAAAATAGTACATGAGTCTTGTTCTTCAATACACCAAATCAGATTTACAACACACAAAATGGACTCCAGCAAGAACCCTTACAGCTCTACAGCTCCTTCCATAGGAAAATAAAGTGGGGCCGGATATAGGAGAAGATGCTCATCTATTGATGCTTTTACAAAGCAGCACTTATCAAGATTCCACATGTGGGCTTTGCATGCAACAAAACCATTTTTCCTGCAAATCACAGCATATTCTACATCAGATACAGTATGCTGGCTGATCAATTAGAAGTGGAGAGGCGCACCAAGCACCATGAAAGAGGGCCCCAACAAGTAACAATGATTGCAAATGCCTTTTTTCATCAATTATAGATGACCTAATTTTCATTCTTCACCATAGAAGGAAATGAAATTGCTTCGAGACAATCAACGTAAAATGCAGGCTAAGTAAATGAGGAATATCAATCAACGTAAAATGCAGGCCAAGTAAATGAGGAATATACTAAAAAGATGAAAAGCCCCGAGAAAAACAATAATATCAATGATAATGAAGAAGCTATCCATGTATATACAAGTTTCTCCATTCTTGTAATTAATATCCTCCAAACCTATCAATATATACCAAGTAGGATTAAATATCAATGATTATATTAAGATGATCCTAGTCCCTTCACAAGAAAAAGAAAAAAAAATCAAAATTGAGAACAAAAAAATAATAATAATAATAATAATAATATTCCTGAGTCTCATAGTCCTTGAGAAGATAGACAACTGCAATACATGGTGTTTTCTTTTTTTTTTTTTTTTTTGGTTGGGGATTGAGGATGGAAAAGAGAAATATTACTGAAAGAAGCCATAGCTCAGAGCAAGAGATGCATAACTGGAAACCAGAAGACCACTCCAAAAGGACCATGACAAAACCAATCTCAGCAAACACAAAACAAGCAAAGATCCACCCAATTCAGGATTAAATTGGAAAACTGAAAATCCTAATCCTTTGTGGTCACCCTCAAAGAATGCCAAAACAGCTTTCACCCAATCCAATGGGATCAAGATTAGCTAATTCTTTTTCAATTTACTAGGCTTGCACCGGTTAATACAGCTGAATCAGCATTTTTGGGATGTCCAAAGCAAATTCGTACAACTTCTACAAGGAGATGCCTCGTTCTCACCATCAAAGGAGAGGTGTATATAACAATATTTAGTTGCAATAGATATATATACACGCTTTTTTCCAATCAGACTCGTTATCTCCCAAACCATGCTCTCTGACAAATTACAATTTATCATATCGATTGTAGCTAAAAAATTAGTTCACAGTCCTCTGTCCCCAAATAAATTTTCAGATCATCAGCTAGTAGAAATGGCAAGTTGCAATTGTGAATGGTATTAAACAGAAAACTCACAGCTTGAGGCTTTCCAGCATCCATATGCTTCAAACCAGGATCAATTTTAACTGGTGAGTCAGGCTTGCCACCTATCTTCTTCTCATCTCTGGCGTTGTTGAATATCGTTGTAAATCCCTCAGCTGAGGTAGGATCATTGACATCCCATTCACCAAACTTTGGCAATGGCTGACCTGAGTCTAAAAAGGAAGAAGAGCAATGGGGATTTCATCAACAATTTGGTTGCAAAGAGAAACAGCTGCAAAGCCTTAGCATGGAAAATCTACATCTACATAATAAAAATGAGTAAGGGTTCCAGATGTACGATGTCCAAGCAAGTAACTCTCTCCACTGTTACTATGTCTAAAAATTCAGCAATTTTATAGTATTTTTTTTTAAATTAAAATGATAACAATGTTAATTAAGTGAATTAAAGTCTTAAAATATTTACTATTTTTGTGAATATTTATATTTTTTTTACCCAGCCAACCAATTTGTACTTGAATCCACACATAAGGAAATACCCTTACTATTTAATCTTTTTGATTAGTTCTAGGAAGAAATTTTGAGCAATTTCTAAGACATAGATCACCCAATAATCCCCCTAAGTTCAATTTAAGATGGTGCCTTCACCTCATCTCTATTTGATGCAAGCAAGTGTAGATCATCTGATGCTTTGTTTCATAGTCATATTTCTGTGCATTTAGTGAGAGATTCTTTTCCATCATGACCCCCCCCCCCAAAAATACACACACAGAGGCAAAGTAAATCCCAATTCTTTTCCATCATGACCCCCCAGTGTTGCTAGAGTAGTGTAGAAGTAGTTACCTCAGATATGTAGAGAGGAACAATAGCAGATGAAATCCCAATTCCAATGCCACAAAGTAAGCAGCCAACTATCATTGTTTCTACAGTACTTGCAGTTGCACTGATAACATGAATTCATTTGAAATGGTTATATAGGCACTAAGAAAGTAAGAAGATTAAAATAAATAAATAAAGATTAAAATAAATAAATAAATTAGAAGCATATATCATAATCTGAGGAACATACCAGAGACATGCACCAACTGCAAGTGGGATGACATCTAATATAAATGTCTTTGTTCTGCCAAACTTGTCTGCCAATGATCCGCCAGTAAATGAACCAAGAGTTGCCCCATCAAGCGTGGTGCTCACTACCCACCCTATTAAAATACATCACATTTTTCAAGATTTGTTAAGGCTGCCACGAAGGAAGAAGTCATAAATATAGCATGACATAAAGAACTCTCTCAAATACCAGTTAAAGATGAGGAAAAGAAATTACAGATTAATGTCGGAAATAGATTATTTAAATGTACACGCCAATGCAGGTATGCATTGCAAATTACTGCCAATATAATCAGATGGAGTCCAGACTATCTCTCTGCACGCATCAAGCAGATATATTCCACTTGCCTTGCAGAGCAATGTTTTCAGCAATGCCGAGATCCTTGGATAGGAACTCAAGAGCACCATTCACCACCCTGCAATGAACATTGAAATCTATGATATTACAAAGGTGAATGGATGATGCAGAAACATACACAAATCAATGCCGGACTTGGAGCATAGAAAAAATATCCGGATGACGGATTTTAGCATTAGCATAACAAGAACATCGATTCGCATGCCTCTGGATAAGATTAATAGTAACAACAATCAAGCAAAATTGCTAATATGCTTAATACTTGTGAACAGTTCCAAGTAATACTTGAAAAGATTATTCTTGCACACATAAGAGAGAAGCAAGAAGGAAATTGAATTTACATTGTGTAGATAATGAACACCTACCCTAGATGGTAACCAAAGAGGACTGCTCCCAAACAAGCCACTCCTACGAACGGTAAAACAGTCCCCGATGACTCTGGTTGAACATTGGCAGGAACAACACCCTCTATATCTCCTTCTACAACACAATGTTTAGAACTTAGTTGAAAGAAAAGGTCAAAATATGGAGGAACCCACATCATTTCATTAAAACTAACAAATTCATTTCGAGGGCTCAATAACAAAGCAACACTAAAACAATCTGTGAGAGATCAAAACACTTAAATCCACAATATAGAACCAAGCATAATAGGTTTACCAAAAGAAAAGAAATGTTATTTATGACAGCTCTGTGTTCTTCATCCATCTAACCAGTCAATAATATGGGGTTTCAAAGAATGTGAAACTAGTGGCAGCGTAGTTTTTCCTATGTAATATGGACAGAGGACATGGGATATGAAGATTAAAAAAGTATTTTATTAAATCGTGTCTAAAGTAACTAACATTCTTATTATTTCAAATTGTGTACAACATAAGTTTTCAAAATATGGATTGATCTCTACAACATTGGAAAGGACCCCAAGCATATATTATTAGACATTTTTGCAATCAGAAAAACATAAATTTGCACAGAATAAAGAAAACCCAGCACACATCAAAATTCAGACAAATACTAAATTAATTTGTATCTAAAATAAAAGGTGAGACCTGAAGCATGAGCTCTAACTGATCTCGACTTAGCGGAAGACCTAAAAGCATTTTCCATAGTATTCCTGGCAGAAGCCAGTTCTGCACCCATTGAAATTGGTGAAGAAGAATGAAGGCGCAGAGAAGCGCTTAAACTCATACCCATCCAAATCCCTCTCTCTTCTCTTCACTCCCGCGTCTCACTTCTCCTCACTTCTCTCCTCTTCACTCCCGCTTAAACTCATACCCTTTGAAATTGATCAACTATCTCTTCTCGTCTCTTTTTTGTTTCCCGTCTTTCCCCATGCACCAAAAAATTTTAAAACAACACCATTCAAAAAATATTTTTAAATCTAACACACTCATATCGTGACTTGAAGTCACGACATTTACTATTCATTAAACAGTAAATATTATTCAACTTGAAGTCACGACATGACACTGTTTAAAAATCACAATATGGTACTGTTCAATGAACAATATATGTCGTGACTTCAAATCACGACATATATGTGTTACTTTTGGAAATATTATTTGAACGGTGTTGATTTAAAATTTTTTCTTAAAAATAAGATTATATCCATACAAATCTCCCTCCATCTCTCTCGCCCTCTCTCTCTCTCTCCTTTTAACAGATTACGTTTCCAACCTGAAATACAACATAATTATACTATAAGAAGTGTATTATGACCGATTAGCGCCAGAATCTAATCCATCTATAATTCTATCACTAATCTGTCATTAAACTGTCGAAAAAATATCATATGGAATAATAATTAAGTTTGCGCCTATTTTACCGTCGGAATTAGTGACAGATTACTTCTGTCGCTAATTCCATCGTTAAATCCGTCACTAATTTCTTATTAATTTTTATATTCTTTAATTTGTAATATATGACGTTAATCCATCACAATTCTGTCGCTATTTACAACGAATAATTTTTCGTCATTAATTTTGATACCCTATTTTCTTGTAATGTTTGTCTAGCGAAACCAATAAGAAAACTATACCGAAAGAACACAAAAATTAAAACCATTCTCATGTGACTAGAAGTCAAAGAAATGAATAGGTTTAGATCCCACACTTGTTTCATTGAAAAAGAAACAAATTGCATAATAGTAAAAAAAAGTCCGTTGTAATCGCAATCGTTTGCGATCATTGAAAGATCCAAAAGCTCCACCAGCAAGAAACAATCCGATCTACTAGTAAATAAATGTTTTGAAACACCTTAATCGATTTCCCAACAAAGGCAAATCAATAAGACCAACTACATGAATAAATTCACAAAAAGGAATGATGACTTCATGACTTACAAGAACTCCCCTAATGTTTATTGATATCATTGCATTAAAATCACTTGTGAAACACCAAAGGTTGCGAAAAGGAGTATTTAAGCTATAAAATGGACTTCTATTAGAAATCGTTTATCAGCCTCTGTGTTAAAATAATAAATATTACAAAAATTACATTCTATGTTGTTAGTGATTAAACAGTCACGAATAGTAACAATGTTAGTTTAAAAATATATTAATTAAATAAAAAAAAATCCAGTGTCCCAAATAATAAAAATTCCATACAAAGCTCCTTGAGAAGCTGACCAAACCAAATCAAAAGGTGAAATACTCCATATAAAACATAATGGATTGCTATCACACGCCTTTTTTATTTCATTTTTGGCCACTCTTTGGATACAAGACCACCAACTCGATGAATCTTTTCTTTCCACCCTAAACCTCCAATACTAAGTGATGAAAGTTTCATAGTAAAAAAAAAAAAAAAAGACACCCAAAAATAAGCATCTAATCTTGAGTAGGCACCCTACAATCCATGCACTCCAATAAAATAAGCTTCCGAAACACTATCTCATTCTCCTCTATTGTGCATCAATCAACAATCTCACTATTAAGGTGCATCTTTTTTCCTCATCCACAAGTAAAGGTTTCTGAAGATCATCACAATAATCAAAGTTCTTCACCAGGTTCATGCATGTGTATCTTCTCTCACCCTTTGTCTTAACAGATTGTTAGATTTAGAATGGGATGTAGATGTTAGTTTTTCTTTTGAAACAGCTTTGTTCGGTCAAACCGGCTCAATATAAGTTAGAACTCGAATGGAAATTTGTGTAACATCGATTTCTACTAACAAGTCATTGGAAAAAGCCTAACAATAAGGCTTTATCACTTCTGTTTGGAAGTTAATCTGTTATTGGGTCCGAAGAAGAATATGAAACTAGAATAATTATTGAAGGAGGGTGCACTCAAGATGGCATAAAATTATCAAAATTAGGAGACATATCCTTATTGGGTAAAAATTCAACCTACTGAGGCATACAAGAAAATTGGTCAAAGAACATTGCCTTAGAACTTCAAAATCCCTTTGGGGGAGAATTAGGAGTAAATGAATATACCCAAAAGTCTTTAAAAGTATTTAGATAAATAATAAACGCCAAATTCACCATCTAAATGCTAAAAGAGAAAGATACTCCATTGACAAAACACAAAATCTTCTCTAATATTAAGAAAGATTTGGAAATTACGATAAGAATTTTGACGACAACAAAACATTATTGTGTAATAGTCTATTCATCAACTACTATGAATCTTCCCCAAAGGTACTGCGATGTTGAAAGAATTTCACGTGTCAGTAATGTAGGGGAATTTTGATAACTTTCAACTAGATGAAAGATTTTTGTGTGGTATCGTCTCTCTCCTAGGGTTGTGCTTTCAACCGGCTAGTCATTTGACCAATCCTTCACATGTGCAAGAAACATCTAGCAATCCTTTTGGTCTTTGAAAATGTAACATAACTATTTTACACCCTTCAAAACCCCCTTCTTCAAAAGAAATCTTTAAGAAACTTAGGATCTGTAGTCTCATGCAGTTTAGCAAAAATAAACACCCTCAACCATCCCATATAATAATGTTTTGGTGATATCGGTGGAGATATGCAAATCTGAAAATTGGGTGTAGGGGTTTTAGAATCGTTGTTGTCTTGCAAATTTAGAAAACTTATTCCTATCTAATTTCATTTGATTAGTTGTGATTTCTAGGCAATCTTACTCTCAAATTATAAGAATTATAAGTGGCAAAGTGCAATAATAAAAGAAATCTAAGTGCTAAAAAATTATACATAGAATTTCATTTCTACCATCAACTAAAAAATATAATAGTTATGAGAAAGTCTACAACATCTAATTAGACAAGTGCACATACAACATGATTAATACAAAAGTTCATTACATTCAAGTTAAGGGAATTAATTACATTTTCTTATTTCTATTCAAAGTTAACAACTGTATATTGTCTTTTCGTTATGATTGTTTCTAAATATTAAAGTTTATATCAAATAATTGTAAACCCAAAAAAAATTAAAAAAAATTTGATGATCAATATAAAATAGAGTAGATTATGAAACTATTCAAACTTAAATCGACAATTCATAAATTATAGCATTATACACCCAATCTTTTCTAAAAATAATAGTTGTCAAAAGCTCATACAAAACTTGCCAAAGAAGGCTGGTTAGTGGACGAAATCACAACATGGTTGATTATGATTCCAAGTCTGTTATAACTAAAAATCGTATCTCAAACATGAGTTTTTTCAAAGTGTTTATCATTTACAATATATAGTATTCATGTTTAATTGATATCAAACCAGCATATCGTGTAAGTGCTCCTTTAGAAAAAAAAAAAGTACAGTGATCATGCAGTAAAACTCTAAACATGGTATAAATACCAACAATTCACGGTCATTCTTTGATTAGGTATCAAACTCGTCAAACCCTATATTTAATTTGTATCTCAAAATGTGATTTCCACATATTTTAGTTATCATAAGTGTTTAATCCAAAAAAATAAAAAATAAAAAATAAACCTCAGTAAAAACTCAGTAGCACTCAACATGTACGAGTAACAAAACCCCGATAACATCCAACCCAATTCATTAAGAGGGCTTAAGTATTAGGTTCTTCCCCTCTCTTTGTCACAAGAAACTCAAATATACAAATGTAAAAACTTAAATTTACTTAGTAAAACACAAAAGTTTCTAAAACATGTTATAATAACGTAAATTTAAATATTTACTAAAAAATTTCACCCAAATATACATTTTGGATATATGAGTAATTTGATATTTAACTTCTAAACATATCAGGAAACTTCCAAATTATCTCAACAAATGATAAGCTAGCTCCCTAGGTGAGACCACAATTCCAAAATCAAATAACTCACTATTAACTCCAAAATCCTATTTTGTTTCAATAATTATTTTTTTCTCTATTGATCAAACCTAAAATCCTAAAGAAACCTCCTTTAGAATTGACTTGAATCTTTAACGAAAATGAGGATTGAGTTGGGTTTGAAAGGAGTCGAAGGTTTGAGATGATTGAAGTAATGAAGGAGATATGAAATCACTAAAGAAATTTTCATGGTTTGCAAGTTTGCATTTGTGTTTACTATAAAAAATGAAGACAGAAAAAAAAGAAAGAAACAAAACATTACATAATTTTCATGTAAGGAGGTGAGATTGAAAAATGATGTGTTTGAAGACGTGGGGGTATTTATAGGTGTGTTAAATGTCTAATTTATCTACAATTTTGACTTTAAGCTTAATCTCTCTCCTAACAAACCCTAACTAAGTTTTAAACAATTAAAAAGTTAAAAAAACCAACCATTAATATCAATTTGAGTTTATGACGTAGACCATATATTATTTACTTAATTGATTTTTGGGAGATTTCTAATCTCTCTCATCTTGATTGATGTAGATAAGAGAGAAAAGTGATAAAAAAGAGAAGTGAAAGAAGCAAGAAATAGAGAGAGAAGAGAATAGACAAATCATTTTGGTTATTTTATGAAAAACTAGACCTGAACAATCTAAAAATGGGTGAATAGGTTGTTTTTTGATACTTTATAACTTTTTTGGGTTTTCTAGGTTTTGAGAAAGATTGAAGAAGACAAGGAGAAATATCAAGGTTTATAATAGTTCCACCTTCTCTAATATACGTTCACTCTTAAATTTTACCTAGATTTTGAATCCGTTATTTTCTCAAAAATAGTACATTAACTAGTTTCCATTGGTATTAGTTAAACATATTATCAACTAATTTATATAGGTGCTAGTTGAACATTTAACAATGTGTTTCAACACTCTCCACTAGTTTTGATTGATGATAGTTTACGTTGGATATTTTATTCAAATACTTTAATCCTCAGTTCGGAAGACCCTTCTTCTAATTTTCTTACAATGATTTTATAAGTGAAACAAAAGATGAGGCTTAAACTTCAAATATGATAATAAAGCACAAATAATACAATATAAAAAGAATTTTGTTGAATGATGGCTTATATCTTTTTCTTTCTCCTTTTCTTCATCGTTTGCTCGATCACCCTTCCATTCAACTTAGGTGTTGTATTTATAGTGGGTTTTGTTGAAAATAGCCATTGGGAAGAATTAATGCCTTCAGAAGTTGCCATTGTAGAGTTATTGGGTTTTATTTAATGTCGAATAACAATTTTTAACAACTAACCGTTACTCTCAATGAGTTGATTTTTTCTTTTTTCAAGTTGACTGATTTTTAAATTTTTTAGATTTCTGACTAGTGTCCCATTCCATCTGTAGGACACTACTCTTGGTGCTTGGGTCGGCTTAGTCATCAATATGATTTGGTTAGGCCAACTTATGTTAGACTCGGGTCGACTTACTATTTAATGGGTCAATTTTCAATTTTTAATGAGACAAGATTACTTGAAAATTCTTTTCAGGTTGAATTATCTCTATCCTAGGCCGATTTATAAATGTTACTGAATCAACTTATCCTCTTTTTAGATCGACTTAATATATTTTAGACTTTAAATTTCAAAGAGTATGTTTGGTTAGGTTGATTTAGCCTTTTCTCATGTCGACTTGTGAATGTTAATGAATCGGTTTGTTATCTTTCCATGTTGACTCAATATGTTTCAAATCTAAGATTTTTTAGTGTATACTTAGTTCGGTCGACTTGTGAATATTACTAACTCAATTTATTCTCTTTCTAGGTCAATTTAATATGTTTCAAAATTAAGATTTCTAATAGCATGCTTGGTCATGTCAACTTGTTATTCTCCTAGATCAACCTAATATGTTTCAGAATTTTAGATTTTTTAGGGCATACTTGATCAGGTAGACTTGCTATTCTCCTAAGTCGACTTATAAATCTTACTAGGTCGATTATACTTTTCTAAAGTTGACTTAATGTGTTCCAGAATCTAGATTTCTGAGAGCAAACTTAACCAAGTTGACTTGATACATTCTCAGGACGACTTCTTCAATACAATACATGTGGGTCGGCTTATCTTAGGTCTATTTAGTGATGTAGGTCGACTTGTTCTCTATTTAGATGTATTTAAAATCATTTATAAGATATGATCAACTCGACTTATATTTTTACATAATTGAGTTTCTGAGACTTGATTTCTCAAGTTAACTTGGTTTCATTTGTTAATCGACTTGAAGTTTTATAGAATTTAACTTCTGTGACTCAATCTCATCTGATCGACTTGTTATGTTCCATATTTAGATTATTTTCAAATTTCTTCAATCTAAGTCGAGTTGGTTTCAAAATTGGGTTTACTTAAAGTTTTTTTGAGTTAGCTTGTGTAAGAGATAGGTTAACTTCTTTCCTTATATCTAAGGCAAGTCTATGATACCGGTCGACTTCTTTCTTATGTAGGTCGATTTGTTTTGAACAAAATTGATTTTGATAATTTTTTTTAATTTTTTAAATTCTTATTTAATTAATTCTAATATTTCTTACTAATATTTGATTAACATCAAAACACATTTTAGTCAACATTTTACCCAGGATAAGCATGTTATTTTTTTTGGTAAAATTCTAAATTTTTTCTTCTTGATTGATGTAGACAAGAAAGAAAAGTGATTAAGAAGAGAAGAGAGAGAAACAAGAAAGAAAGAGAAACATAATAGCCCAAGCGTTTTGATTATTTTGTTTTGGGATAAAACTGTTTTTTTTTTATTGGTAAAACTAGTACTATTTGAGTTATATATATATATATATTTTAAGTTAAATCATTGGTTAGGGAAACCTAGGCAATTTCAAATTATTTTAGTTTTTGTTGGATAAACAAAAGTTTGTTGTATAGAGAGAAGGGAGAGGATGTTTATTCCTTTGTTGTCCTCCCCCTCTTCACATGGTGAGCAGTTGCGTCAATCTCATCTACACATCACAAAGGTTTGCCTCATCTCCCTCTAGCAAGACTTAGTTGAACCGATGGGAATAATGCGATCAAATGTGGCCAATCTAAACTTACCGTACCATCTTTAGCATGATTATTAAAGTTCATTTCTATCTCAAGAAAGAAAAAAGCGAATTGATTGATTTTAGTTTAGAAACTAATTTAAATATTGTTATAAAGAAATTTGATATTTTTTTAGAAAGACAACGTAAATTTTGTTAATAGATTAATATTGAAAATTTTGTTTTTATAATAATAAAAAAAGAATTATATATTGAATTAAATTAGAAAAATGTTTCGATATTTGAAATTTTGTTTTATTCTAAAATTTGAAAAATTCTCTCTTATAGAATCTCTGAACTAACCAAAACCGAAGGAAATATATGAAGTTATGGAAGCTATGCAAGCTTGGCTCCGATAGTCCGAGTGAGTATAGGAGTCGGATCCGATTACAGTCGGACTCGGATTTTTGATTTTCAATAAATATTTCGATCGAAAGGAAAAGGAAAAAAACAGCTGGAGACAGGCTGTCAGCAACCAAGTCCCTTCTTCCCCCTCCTTTTCTCTCTCTCCCTCTCTTCTCTCTCTCTCTCTCTCTCTCTCTCTCTCTTCTTTCTTGTTGTTCTTTCAGTCTTCTCTCTTCTCTCTTCTCTCTTCTCTCCGTCTCTCTCTTCTCTCTTCATCTCAGAGAGACAGGCGCACGCTCGCTTACATTTGAGAGGACCAGCAAGAAGAAGAGATTTGATCTTCTCTCTCCTTCTTCTTCGGTTGAAGAGAAAAATACCAACACCAAACTCTCTCTCTCTCTCTCTCTCTCTCTCTCTTAAAGGGTTTGGAGTGGACGGATCTAAATCAGAAGAAGCAATGCTCGAAACTATGGTTTTGCTTCCAACTCCATCCTGTTAGTTCTCTAGGTAAATATCTCCTTTTCCTCCTCCTCCTTTTCAATTTCTATGTATTATGCTGAGTCTTATTGTCTAATACTTTGATTTAATCAATGTCTTTTGTAATCATACGATGTTGTCACCGATCCTCAGTCATTTATATTATGCATTTACACGTAAATATTTACTTAAAAAGAAAAGGTTGTTTGTGAGAGGGTAGCGAGATAAGGAGGATGATTTTTTAATTAGATCTGGATTATATAGATATAGGTAGGCAGTCATCATTAACTTTGTTCATCAATTTTCAATATTACATAAACACCCATAAATTGAATCTGGACTACAATTGCAAAACTTTAATTTTGTTCTTCAATTTTCAATAATTAGTTGATGATACATAAGCACCCACAAGCTGAATTAGGACTACGATTGCAAAACACTAACTTTGTTCTTCAATTTCCAATATTGTTGGTTTTACACAAACATCCACATATTGAATTTGGACTACAATTGCAAAAATCAACCCAGTAATCCCTTTTAATCAATTGTTCTTCAAACGTATTTTAGAGGGGTATTCTTTCTATAACACCATATTCCCCGTATTCTTTGTCCTTAAACCTAACATATTGGAGATATCAATTCTTGTTGTCTTTAAAGTTTTATTTTTTATTTAATCTCTCATCATCTGATTGGGGCCTTATCTGTATAGTTGCACCATCCATTAAGGAAGAGGTAACTTCTGGGTTGTTTCTGTCATTGCTGCTGCTGCTGTTCGTGTGGGACATTTGGATTTTTCATGTATGTTAATTGATGCAGCCTCGGCCTCTGTCTGTAAATTTGTGTTTAAGTTCAATAAGGAACCATTGGTGTTGTTTTAGTATCCATGCTGGCAGAGAGCATGCGTGGAATTTGTGCTTCGGGTAATGCCCCTGCCCAGTCTTGCCGTCGATGCACTCGGTGTGGCGACTATTGCTCTTGTTTCTCTCTCCGTACTCTTAGGCTTGTTTTGCATTCTTTATACTCTTTACTTTCGTTCCCGCGTCCTGAGATCCGGTTTTGTTCAGCTAGGCTATTTTAATGGCCCTTGGATTGTCCGAATAACTTTTATTCTCTTTGGTATTTGGTGGGGATTTGGTGAAATTGTGCGCTTGAATTTGTTGAGGCAAGAAGGAAGACTTTTGAATGCACTTGGCCTAAAATGGCAGGAGAGTATGTGCAAGTACTACATTGTGTCAAATCTGGGTTTTGCAGAACCATGTCTTTTCCTAACCCTCAGCTTTCTTCTTCGTGCTTCTTTACAGTGGAGGGGCTCCGGTATTTTAACCCGGAAGTGGAACAAGAAGACTACCGGTTACGTTCTTTTGTATTGCCTTCCAGTTTTTGTCTTTGATCTTCTCCTTGTTTCGATTGGGCCTAAATATCAGCATGGAAATGATAAGTCAAAATTGCCGAAGTATTTCACAAATGCTATTATGTTATCTAGACAGGAAGACGAACAAGTGATTGCTCTCTGCACTTACCCTTTGCTCAGCACAATACTCCATGGGCTGTTTGCTACCCTTTTAACTGCATATTTGTTACTGCTCGGAAAGCAGATGGTCTCTTCAGTAATTAACAAGGGGTTGCAGAGGAGAGTATACATGTTGATATTCTTGGTTTCAAGTTTCCTACCTTGCAGAGTCCTGTTGCTTGGTTTTTCTGTTTTGTCAAAGCCAGAGCATTTTCTGTTTGAAGCTCTTGCCTTTACTGGTTTCCTCGTGCTATTAGCTTGTGTAATAGTGGGTTACTTTATGCTTGTTTACTTGCCGGTGGCCGATTCTTTGGCCCTTAGGAAGGGCCTGCGAGATTTTGAAATGGGGGAAGTAAGATCTGGGTTCTTGATTGATGATCACCAGGACACTGCTTCGCTCATTGCAGCTAATCAAAGTCCTTTAGAAACAAGCACTGCAACAAGCCTGGGGAGGATCTCTGATGCTTCAACAAAGCGTGGATCTATATCATTTAGGACTATGATTAAAGATGAGGGTTCCTCTGCAGATTTATTCGAGGAGGAACATACACTCTTTTCTTCTAGCACAATTAGGCTTTTGTCACCTTCCTCTCCGGACACGCCAGCATGCATTCCTCAATTTGAGACATGAGAGCAACACATCCCTTTTCCTTTTACCCCTGCAACCTCAAAAATGAAAAGAAGTTAGATTGAAGCAGGAGGAAAGAAAACTTTTGTTTGGGTTTTTTTTTTATTTATATTTTAATTTGCTTTTTTGTCCTTATTGTTACTGTTGTTGTGCTAGTTAATGCTGTTACTATTAAATGGAGGGGAGTTGATCTTTTTTTCTTCAAAAGAAAGAAAGTGGTGAGAAAAAGGTGATATGTAAAAGGGATTGTTCATCTAACAGGTTATTAATAAGGGCTCTGTTTTGTTCGTTGATCGGACTTACAAGCAAACTAGTTAGCTACCTAGCTGCCATTTGATTTCTCTCTTTTATTCGTTAGCTTTTATTATCTCTGCAAGACTGATCGTCTCAACCATCATTTAATTATAGAGGGGAAGAGGGAGGGAGGGAGGGAGAGGGAGAGATTTATTGCTCCAGCTTGCTGATTTATTGTTTTGTTAAGGGTGGTGCTCCTAACATAGATGTTATGTTCAACCAGAAAGCAGCATTGCTGTGTGTGTGTGTGTGTGTGTGCTGGGAAGGTGTAGCTGTACGAATGTGCTTTTGGTCAAATGATGATGCTTAATGAGATAGCAACCATTGCAGGAAGCGGCTAATGCTTCGATTTGGTTGATGATCTGTTGTTCTGTTTGTTTATGTATATTTATTTATCTTTTGTTTAGACTTTAAAGTTAGTGCAGCATCAGGAAAAGGGAAAGAAACAAATGAGGAAATAAGAGGGTGTACTAGAGAGAAGATGGTACTACTGCTGATGCGTACAAGCTCGACAAGGTAGTTTGGGGAAATTGAAGAGCCCCCACATGTTTCCTTTCTCCAGGAAATGACTTTGTCGCAACATATAAGAATGGAAATTTCCCCTGCCCATTCAACTACTTTATTGCTCCAAATTGAGAAGCTTTGTTTTGATTTCTTACTCATGCTGAGGAATAGGGCAAAAGTTTCTGACTGGGGAGAGAGAGTTTGTCCAGACCACAGTTATCCATGTTCTTTCGGCTTGATACCATCCCCCATTTGATTTTTGTATTTGAAGCCCAGGATGCCAACCGCAAGATATCCATTACTTTTGGCGGGGAAATGGGCACCCCAAATGGTATGCCTTTGCAAGAAACAATGTTCACTTCTATGTTTCCTTCGGTTAACAACTTACAAGATTGAGGCACACATGATATACTAATTTGCATTGAGGGAGAGTTGGCCTAGTAAGAAAAATATTAAATTTTTTAATCAAAACTCAAATCCGAATATTTAGAATGGAAAAAATTACGTTGGAAGAGTTCTCCTATAGAGGGTTAGACAACAGCTCAAATCGAATCAATCGGAGCATGGTTTGGTCAAGCACAAAAAAAATTATATACTAATTTCCTAAAGGACTCTATGGTGGACTCAGCAAGCCCTTGAGCCTTACACTCGTGTATTTGTTGAAGATTGACTGAGCAAGCCCTTTGGTATCATATTCTTTCATTTGCTATGATGGACTATGCACGCCTTTAACATAAAATAGGCATGCATAGTCCATCATAGCAAATGCTTGAGTGTGAGGCTTAAGGGCTTTGCTCTGTCCGCCTCAGTGCACATGCATAATTCCCTGGGGCAAGTTTTGTTCATCTTTAACATAAAAATAAGTGGTCCATCATTAAGAAATGAATGAACATAAACCCTAATGGTGTGCAAAGCCTAAGGGCGCGCTTGGCCTATCTCAGCAAAAGAGTGAGTGTAAAGCCTAAAGGGTGTGTGCTTGGTCCATCTCAATGCATGAGTGTGAATCGGTCAATTTTAACAAATAAACAAGCATAAAGCTTAATAGGGTGCTGTTCATCAAGGATAGTTCAAGTGGTAGAATCTCCTCACTTCCATCATCTCTTTTTCGATTCAATCATGTTTGGTTGCATCTCTTTGTACCTAAAAAAAAAAAAGTGCTTAAGGGTGCTCGGTCTATCTTCAGAAAATGCAAGAGCATAAAGCCTAAGGGCACGCTCGGTCTGTCTTCACCCAATAAAAGAGTACAATAGCTAAAAATGAAGCTCGGTCAATCTCAACATGAGCATTAGGCATGCACAGTGTATTGGAGTAAATTTAAAAATTTAGGAATATTATGGAGGAAGATGTGATGTTGAAACAGACAATTTCTTGTATTGATTATGGTGTGTGGTTTTGCATTGGTGAGAGGTTCCAGTTTTTAGTTATCTTTTCTTGGCTGCTCTATGTCTTTGTAACTCCTTCATTTATATTCAATAAAATTGTATGTCTAAACATGTAAGTAATTTAACAATACCAGCATGTTTTTGAATTCAAGGAGGAAGACTTTTTTCTAAATTCATAAATTAATCTCAAATCTTTATAAAAACATCCTACGAATCTTTACAATTAATTTTAATTTTTGATTTCATCAGAAAATTCTATGTTTCTATTAATGAGCCAATATTTATTTTGATAAATCTCGAAACCCATAGATTATACTTTTTCACGAAAAGTTTCATTTTAACACTGAATAAGACTAAGCGATTAGAATTAACAATATTGAGGGATCTATTAAGATGAAAAAAATTACTGCTTAAAAGAAGTTGAGAAAATAAGAATATCATCGATTAAACATACTTAATTAGTGAAACATAAGATAAATTATCATCGTCCGTTCTAAGACAGGAGAGGTTTGATATACATAATCTTAGGGTTTAGGAAGATATCTAATATTTTGAATGTTTCATATTCCGTTATTAGTCAATTGTCCATTTTACACATTTTGGAGATTCTTTTTTAGAATGAAAAAGAAATAATTCAATTATTAGTGTTTCTCATCTATAAAGTCATAGGATTAATAATAGTAAATCTAACTTTTATAATGAACTCTATAAAAGAGAGCTATAGATTTAAATTTTCTAAGAAAATCAGTATTTTGGATTTTGTAGTCAAAATCGATGAAGATAAATACGATATTCTTTATGTCTTAAAAGTGTTTCTTTAAAATATATATATATATATATATATATATATATATATATAATCAAAATGTCTCTCGATGTTGATTAGAAGTATAGTTTGTTTAATAGTTTTAATGGAGCAATCATAGAGTATTTCAAAAGTACTAATATTATGTATAGTACGAGAAGGAGGATCAGAATGAAATCAATTTTAAAGTTTATTATTTATTTTAACGATATTAAATTCATGATTATTAATTATATCACTACCATAATAATCTATTATTTCAATTTACTTCTACTTGTTGCTCACCTAAGATTATTACTCATGATATTGAACCAATGGTGATGATTAAACAAACTTAATCTAAGAATAGGCTGAGTTACTTGTAAAGGACCACCTAGCTGGACCAGCTATAGGAATCAAAGCATGACCATCTCTTATACCAGACCGACCAACACAGAATATCCTCAGAGTAGATTAAGGATCAGCATCTTGTTAATTTCCAAAGTATTCGAGTAGGATGATCAAGATTAGGATATGGAACATCATCCGAAGCTGCCGTTAGAGGGAAGAAATATTAGATGTTTTGTATGGTGAGATGTAAATTGCAAGGGGGAAGGGATTCTTTTTAGTATTCATACTGGCTTGAGCCAAATTAGTATTGACCCACCCTCGACTTTACTCCAAAACTTAGAATAAGAGATATAAGGGCTGGGTTTTGAAGAAGTAGATGGAGAAGGATGGATTGGGACAATATCTAGAGCAGAACAAATAGGAGTGACAATTGGAGTCCCTAAGGGGACAGCCTAATGATCAAAATCCCCCTTCCCGACCTGGAGATCGAATCTCTATACAACCTCTAAAAAAAAAAAAAAGAAGTGACAATTGGAGTAGTAGGTAAAAGATCCAAGAAGGGTGTTTGTGGACAGATTGCAGGTTGAGGGGTCGAAAGGCTAGTAGGTTTTGATTGAGCATATATTTGACTTGTTGACAGATCTTTTAAAATTCTCTTGTTAAGAAGTGTGAGATAAGATTATTCGTTTCTAGAGTTTATTCAATTTCGAAAGAAAATATAGTCTATCATCTTGCAAAAACTTGTTTTGTGGATATAAATTAAAAATCCTGGTAATTTCATTTTGGCCTTAATCCTGATTAGGGAAAATAACATATAACTCTGAACTAATCATGTGCAAGAAATTATAGAAGATTTGAGTGGGTGCGTAATCACCCCCCAGTTCCGGCATCTTCAAGTGGAGGCCCTAGATGGGCTTCAGGGCAAGCTTCTGAAAATGGATATGGCTTCTTTTCTTTTTATTTATTTATTTATTTATTTATTTTTGTTTTAACAAAATATTCATGAACCTTGATAGGCATCTCAAGTGAAGGAATGCATGCCAGAGGAACAATAAATCCTGTGAAAAACTGCCACTTCCTTCAGCCAAAACTAACAAGCAAATCTCAAACTCAGGTCCCCCAGACATTTATACAAATATAACATAATATTTAAGGAAAAGTGCAATCAGTTTGGATTAAGTTTCAGTTTACAATAATCTAAGAACTTTTAATCTATTGATTTAATTCTGTAGCATATGGACTTTCTTTGAAACAAAGAATATGAGCAAGTTACATATTTAATCTCTCAACCTCAACCAGCTCAAGAGTCGACCCCTGGATTCTCTGTGAAAACAGTTAAATCTACAACTTTGCCCAGGTAAGAAAACCAATTTGCTATTAAGTGGCCTCCCTTTCCAAAATGGATCAGTTATTGTTAGCAGAAAGAATCAGGAACCGGTATTATAAATTACTTCAGAACAGGAACTGCTAACCGTATAGCAATGCAACAGAAGACTGCACAAAATAGTGCCTTCAAAGAAGGCTTTTCCTCTTAATTGCTCATCTTTTTAATAGTTACACGAACTAAAGACTTCAGTCATCCTCTGGGTCTAAATCTTTAACCTTCACATCTGCATCTTCTCCATACTGAATACTATTATCAATTTGTGACAATATATATCGTATACTGCAACAAGTAATTGTCGTATATGTTAGAACAGAAAGCAATCAAAATAAATCTATGCATTACAAAAAAGCATTTTCAGTGACTCGTCAAGCTCATATGAGAGAGAGAGAGAGAGTAGCAATAATACACACTCATCAAGAAAGCATATCCTATTTAACATGCAAAGAGCTGGTTTAATTGGCAGAAACAATTATCCTTTTAAGCGAACATGGTCCAAGCAGAATCAGCACGGAAGGATCTAAAATTTGGACAAAAGTCCAGTGGCATTTTTTGAATATACTAGTAAAATATTTATAATATATCAAGAATTCGATCAACTTTATCCAGGACAACAAGACATTCAGATGTTGAATTATGAAAGGCTAAAAATGTGCAGATCCTTTTTATGTATCGTTTTGAATTTGATATAATTTTTCATATCTAAAATTACATAGAAAAATGTTAACTAAAATTGCATTTTAAGTTTGTAACATTGTTCTGGTAAGCAAAGCAGGATTTGTTTGCATGTTTTGGGAAAGAGGGCTATTTGAGAAAGTTACTACACAATTGTCTTTTAACCCCATCCTTATCAATTGCTTTTTTAAACTCAAAGAATGGAAGCACTCTGCCTTCTTAAAGAGGAAGCCAGGGCTTCAAAGCAGAGAGAGAGAGAGAGACCAGCAACACAAAACAAAACAAGAGAGCTGTGATGCAAATCTATTTTCCCATGAGGCACCAAAAACTAGGTAGGTGTTCTTTGCAACATCATTTGAAATGAAAGGCTGGGTGTGACCCGAATCTCATACATGACTCCATATTGTGTCATGTTCACTGAAAGACTTGCCAAGTCTAGGTGACAGCTGTGTAAGGTGGTGGATAAGTCATTGTTTGCCACTTCCTGAAGAGTCCTAAAATGGCTCTTCTCTAGATACTAATATCAGGTAGCCTTTAGAAGCAAACATTAGAAATATGTCACCACAGACACCTATAGTTGAGGAACCTGAAAGGAGACTATAGGACTGGAAGTGGGGCTTACCACTCAAGTGGAGGGAGATTAACTAAAGAAAGTATGTTAATCAAGTTCCCCATTATGAAATTTATAATACGAAGATTAGATTCTATTCAAAGAAGCTTCCTTTCTAATTTCAGTAAATATCACCTTTTTAAATTGCAGGATTTAGCATTGTGAAGCTTTCTTCATAGGTCGAGTCAGGATATTATAATTATAGCCACTTTAATCAAAACCCTCATGGGCAAGTGACTTTATAAAGATTAATGGAAAAATGTGGCTCTTCAGGGAAGCAGATGGTCAGTACTAGATATAGGGTAAAACTGAATATGGAGGTCTCAAGAGAGATGGGGAGAAATGGGCTCAATATGTACAAGTCTTGAAAAGATATGTACTTTCTTGTGTGGAAGAAATAATCTTAGTCATACTAGGTCTACTAGTCTCAAGATGGGGAAGTGAAATATTTTTCATTTAGAGTGGTTTTTGAGTTCTTCTCATGGACAAATTGGCCTTGACCTTTCAAACAGAGGATAGAATAGACCAAGTGGGAGGATGACATAACAATATTTTTGGAGTAAAAAGATTATACCATGCCCTAGTCCAAGAGGTTGGCTCCTTGCCTAACTATGATATTTCATAGAAGATTGGGAATCTGAAATTTAGTCTTTCTTTGCTCTGGGGGCACCATAGACAAGGAGAATTTCCACAAAGGGAAACATTGGACTTTTTCTACATAATGAATAATTGGTGAATCAACTCCACTCATATCACCCAATTCATTAGAAGCTTGTGGAATGATATTCATTCTGTTATGAGTGAATCTTGGGCCAGTGCCACTCCAATCTAGGAAAAGCTACAGGCATTAAGCAAGATCGGTGTGACAATGAGGAGATATTCTCCTCCTTGTTCCTCTCACTGGTAAATATAGATAAAAAGAAGAGCAGTTTTTTCTTTTTCAGAGGAAGAAAATGTGCCCACCATGATTTTGTAGAACTTTGGGTCCAAAATGCAAGTTCACAATAGATGTCGATTTTTAGTTGCTGTCGTCTATTCTGTGGCTTTAATTTGTTCTTGGATGGTACTTCCTTGCAACTTTTAAGTGCTTTTTCGCTGTATGCTTAATTTATAAGGCTAGTACAACCATTCTTTTGTCCACTTCCAATCAATGTAGCTGACCCAATCCTGGAAAATCTTATGGAAGCATTTAATAAATGTCAAAAGCGAGCAACCATTCATCTGAGAGTTACACGAAAAGCTGCAATTGTGAGTCCCTTTATGATAAGGGGAATCAAACGACAGGGAAACCAGTCCTACCTCCCCAATGAATATGAGAGGGAGGCTGGAACCGTGAAGGACTTATGGTACAATACTTAAAAGAAAAAAAAATGCATTTTAGAGAGTTACAAGCATGCATGCATGCGAGAGAGAGAGAGAGAGAGAGAGAGAGAGAGAGAGAGAGAGAGAGAGAGAGACCTGCTTTCCTTCCTCAAGTCAAGAGGTAAGAAACTGACCATGCTATATTGATCCAGCTAGAAACATAAAAGATTCATGATTAGGAATAGCATAATCACCGAAACTATTGAATTGAGTTCAGAAGCTCAAGAACACATCATTTACTAAAATAATCATTCCTTCACATTGGCTATTATAAAGCACTGAAGCAGACATGGTGATGCAACAAATTATAAAGATGGAATATGGCATAGCCACGACATGACAGTAGGTAGACACATGTATATCACCACTATGACTACGATTTTTTGTTGAACAGATAACTTTTGTATTATCAAATAATGCAAGCATCCCAATTGTAAAAACAAGTATACAAACCATCTCTAAAGTGTCCAACAATTTTTTAGCAGTGTTGACTATCTACCTTTTACAAGTAACACTAAGAATTGAACATGCCACATGTTATATCTGACATATGTCAAGATAATGTTTGACATGTGGCAGCTTCCAATTGAAGTGCCCAAGCTTCATTGTTCATGGTGGCCAGAAATTGCTCCAAAGCATGTTGTTAAGGAGTACAACAACAACAATAACAAAAAACTAAGCCTTAATCCCAAATTTGAGGTCGGCCATTTGAAAGACAAATTTGAAAAAGGTAGAGAAAAGAAAAATGAAATAAAAAAGTATATATAAAAAAAAGAAAATTAAAAGAAAATTAAAAATAAATAAAATAAATAAATCAATAGATAAATATCTAAAATATATTAGTTAAATTTGTGCGGATTTTTTTACGCCATCTATTTCTATTCAAGACCATTTCCTCTTCTAAACCTCTAACTTCCATGAACAACCTTAATTACAAATTTGTAGAACGTCAAATAGATGCCACCCATTGATAGGTCAATAACATTTTTAAGGTTACAAATTGAATCAAGAACAACATCGTTAAGAATTGGTCTATCTAGAATCTCAGCCAAAAGAAACCAACTTCACTCTGTAAAGATCAAGACAACCATTTCTCGATGAAAATTTTTCATGTTTGAGTGAATATCTTGTTAAGGGCCAATATCAAATGAGCTACGACTCTCATGACAATCAAATTCAAGGTGCTAATAATCCAAAAGGGATATTAAAATCAGTATAGGACAAACTTATGGCCCGTGAAGGTTGTAGTTAATTATTTGGTGGATGCATCTTCAGAAAAGAACACTAACCAGTGGCAGTCCTTAGAAGGGGCACAAGGAAGCCATTCCCACTCTCCCCAAGGGGCTCAAAAGGTTGGAAAATTTTATCATTGGCGACAACAAGTTATTGGTATTTTGTTAAGACCCTTTTCAAATAATACACCATATCCCCTCGAAATATGATCTTTTTTGTTTCTATCCTCTTAAACAAGATTAATATTTATTTTATCACCCTCTTCCCACCTCCAGAATAAAATAAAATAAAATAAAATCACTTCCACCACTACTATAGACAAGGATGATGCACTAGAGAGACCCAATTTGAGTTTGACATCTCTCCAATTCATAGAGATACTCTTAATAGATGGAATGATCAAGTATAAAAATGATTAAAAAGATAACCCGAAAAACAAACAACAATGAACCTGATGCCCCAGAAAATAAACAAAAATAAACCCAGAGCTTATTGGAAACTCCTCGCACATTTTTGTTCATCGAAAAACAGAAGACAAACCCAGAAAGCAACCAAAATTGCTCAACTCCTTTCCGTCCATTAACAAAAATGAAGCCAGAATAAACAATAATAACAAACAAACAAACAGAAATGAACCAAGAAATCTTTCATTCAGAGCTTTTTTTTGCATCACTTAAGAATGGAGTGCTAAAAGCCAAAAGTGATTTTGCGTTACAGTTCCGGGGCCAAAAAGAGATTTAAGCCAACAACCAATTATAATAACTAATAAAAATAATAAAAACAAATATACAGGACACATTAGGCCCTATGTTCGCTCTTTTAGAAAAAGTAGATTTCCTAACAGGGACTTTAGACCAGAGAAGACCATTATTCTTCTACAAATGTAACATGACCCTGTACACATGCCTTACATTTTCTCATCATAAGTTTTGACAAATCATGAAAGACTTTTACACTAATGTTTAAGGGGGGAAATACCCTTAGTATTTATGATGTGAAATTTAAAGGTTGTTAAATTTGACATACAAGTGACATGATACTTTTCTCCATAAGCGTGCAATCTACTTACCAACTCAATTAGAGCTTTATTTAGCTTTTCAAACTGAGAAGCCATGCGCTGATTCAGTTCTGACAGCAAAAACCGAGGCTCTGGATTCAAATATCTAAAAAGACAAAGACAGGTAGTCACAAATTGATTTGCATACAATTAAAATATAAAAGAACAAACAAGTAAAAGGTGCATACTCTTCCAATTCCCTTTTATTAGTGACAAGGTCCATCTTGGAAAGAATATTAACATGTGGTAATTCAAGCTGGACCATTGCAGAAAGACACGCCATGCAACCACTTATAAATTTGTTAACATCTGTGATGAACTGATAGAGAAAAAACTGAATTAATCAAACAACATTGCAGAAAGGAAAGGTGGATCCATGAACACATGTCAACAAGACAACTGACCTGTGAGTCAAGCAAATAAACAGCACAAACATTAAAATTTTTACGCTTCAAATGATCCACAAAGTTCTTCAGTACTGGAACATGAGAAAAGAGTTCTATTTGACCTGTAAATTGAATAGGAATTTGATTTCAATCCTAAATTTTACACGAGCAATTGAAGACTATTAACCAGTATTACTGCATAACACAGAACTGCAAGCATGCATACAATTACTGCAAGAGCTTGAAATAGACCAATAAACACCAATACAAGCTCAAGTGGTGGAAGGGTAACACTAAAAGAGGAATAGCACTACTAAAGAAAGCAAGCTAGATGTAGCAATTTCAACCTGGCCAAAGCACTCAACCTAATTTAAGAATTCCGTAACATAAGAAATAACAATAAAATACTGATTAGACAACATTAGACTAGGGATAGAGACAGCACTTAAAAATAATTTAATCAACATGCTGAAAGTAAGACCGTTAAGTCCAAATTTCATTATGTGGAGGAGCTTTCCTTTTATATGAATAAAAGGATATAATTGGAAGAGAAAAACAATGAAGATAAGCTACAGCCAGAACCAGCAACTACTATCTTGCTTCATCTTATTCAAGTCTTTACTTCTTATCATCTCATCCCAACACTTGCATCTATTTTTTGACATCTTCTGGGAATCACACTTCTTGGAACTTTCATGTCTTCCACACCCTTAATGATAGAGAGGTTCATGAGTTGACGTTGTTGATTTACTTGCTTCAGTTCTGTCATTCTTAAATAAGCCTGAGTAGCATTTGGAAGCAAAAGTATTCTAGGTATTTTTCTCGCAAAATTCCTTCAATAGTACAGTCCTGAATCCTGTTAATCTTCCTTTAAGTTTTAAAGAGCTAATTGGAAAACCATAGTTCCTTTGAAAGTTGAAGCCTTAATTTGATTGCTTTTTTTTTTGACAGAATTAATCAGAATAATTTTTGCTGTGGGTAAGGAATTTTGTCCTAATATTTTTGTTGGTCAACCGGGGAGTAAGGATCAGAAACATTTAATTAGACCCTGTCCAGTTGCTTTGTCCCTTGGGTGCAAATTGTTTGAAGTTTCAAGATGTTGGGTTTTCCTCTTATCCTTGATGATTTCTTTTTTTTTTTTTTTTTTTTTTTTGGTAATAGAACCTTGATGATTTCTTGTTTATCAAGTATAAAACTTTGCTGTAGGAAGGATACCAAAATCATTTCGAGTTGTAGAAAAATGGTAATATTTTGGTGTATTTGGAGGAAAATGGAATCCAAAATCTCTATATATCTCCCATAAAGAAACAGCTCCAAGTATTGCCTTTCTCATCAACCTTCTTAGGAACAAGGATATTTTCGTAGCATCATTGTGGTATCTGTAACTGGTTCCTTCAAGGGATTATCTCTTCAAGATGTTCAATGGGATTAGAGGGCTATTATTAAGTCATTGAACTTATCCCTTTTATATTCTTTAATGCTGCTATCTTTTTTTATCTTGGACAATTGTAATCTTTTCTTCTGATACGATCTCCACGACAAAAACAATAACATCCTCCAAAACAGGAAAATAAAAGAGATGAAAAAAAAAAAAGAAAAGAAATAAAGATAGAAGAGATAAGCCATCTAGCAAAAATAAATAGCCTTCCAATGCCTTTGAACATCTAAAAGAGATGATCCATATAGAAAAAACCAGCCATCCCCAACTTTAAAGAAGCAAGAAACATCCTATTCCAACTCGTGTTGGCATGTAAGAATTGGCCACTAAAAACTCCAAAACTTTGATTATAGCCAAATATACACTATAAATGCCATTTTAGTGCCAAATTGAAAGGCCCTTGATAGCCTTACAACCAAAACCTTTGAATTTAAACTCAATGAACAAGAAAACATCAAAAGTAGCAACACAAGTCAACACTTCCCAAGAACATCAAAATGTCTACTCCAAAGAAGTAACCAAATGAGGTGGTGTAGAAATAAGTTGCACCAAAACTCTGTGCTTTTGGTACAACTAATGTAAGAAATGATGAGACAGTCTTTATTTCTAATCAGGAGACAAAGCCTTTTTAGGATGTCTCAACTATGGCAATCAATCAAGGACAATCTACCTAAAGGAGGCCTAAATCTTAGAAGGAATTTCATCTTCCAAATCAAATTAGCTAAGTAAAAGGTTAGGATAGCAAAAGGAGAAACCCCAGGTAACAAGTCATCCCAAAACCAAACTGGATTCTTGTTCCCACTAAACAAGTGATAATAAGATATATATATATATATATAAAAAAAAAAAAAAAAAAAAAAACCTTTGAAATGAACTTACAAGCACTGTGTGAATCACATTTGCTCCAGCCATGGCTTATCCAATCATCCTACCCACGAACATGCTTGTACATATGCACAGAGACCCTCTTTCTAATAGAAATCTACATTACAAGGACTAATAAAATTTTTTATAGTATAGAAAAGAATTTTATAGATCCATAAGAATGTAAGCCCCCACTCCCCTAAAAATGAGGATAAGACATTCTCCCAAAAAAAAACGCTAAAAAAAAAAGCAAGAAAAAAAAAACAAAAGTAAAGAGATATCAGAATACAAGAGCATTTCAATCGCGGGGAGAGGGGAAAAAAATCAACAAAGTAGCACCAAAAAGCACTTGCAACCGTGACACAAAAATGCCAAGAAAATATTCTTAGCTCATAGAAAATCAATAGAAAGACACATCATAAAAGATCAATAAATTCCTTTCTAAATGTAAGCTTTAAATGGTCACCATTACTACCCATTCTGAAAGAATCTTCATTCTTTGCACCATCAAACCCTTTAAAAACAATAAGCCAAAAAACACTTTAGAGAACACGGAGCCACCCAATTCTGACCTAAAGAGTCAAACAACCAACTCTGCAATTAATGCCACAGGGCAAGGCAACAAGATATAATTATGCTCTCTCCATAGTGGAAATACATACACAAACAATTGGAGAGAACCCTTTCTCTCAATAGTGGAAATAGAAAAAACAAACATTGGGAGATGAAGCGCTATTTGGTTTCCTTTTTCTCCAACAAGCCATTAGTATTGATCCTAAACGATAGCAGTCCAACAAAAGTATTACCTCAAGGGGAATTCTTCCCAATGCATTTGGCAAGAGGGTAAGTTTAGTCACTAGGATTATGAGTTTAATGAGCATTAAAAGGGCAACAAAAGAAAATACTAGTGTCGTTAAGGTTCTTTGTTGGATAGAAAAAGAAGTATATATTAAAAAAGTGAAAGAACGTATAAAACTTGTAAAGATAAGAAATTCTCAATAAAAAATAAACGCACAATCACAAAACAAATAACTAAATTCACTACTAATCTCAAATCCGTCTTCAAATATTCTAAACTATAATCTTTATAAATCCCAATCCCAAGGCAACAACAAATAGAGAAGCATTAAAAAGTTTGTCTCATAAAAAGGAGCAAATAATCTAGTTACGAAAATTTCGGGCATTCCACTCTCTCCTGGGATCGCCAATAATGCGCATTTGTACAACATCCGAACATCTTTCTTACCTCAAAAACTTCTAAAGTTCATGAAATACAAGTCAAGAAGAATAATATGGCAAACCCAGATATTGTCTCACACAACAAAGAAACGGTTTTACATCTCCTTTGCAATAGAACATTGTAGAAATAAATGCTCTGGTTTCAGAATTGATGAAATACATGGCACAAACATCTCGGGAGATAGTTTTGGAACGTCTCCTCTTTTGAAGTAGATTATTGGTATGAATTTTCTAAACACCACGGACTAAATAAAAGCCTTAATCTTGGTAGAAATCTTTACCTTTCAAATAAATTTATTAGCATACAATGAGTTGTGGGCAAGACTAATTAGATGGTGAAGGAGAGATCTACAAGAGAAAGAGAGAGGAAAAAAAAACCTTGAGAAATCAAAATTCCAAACCCTATTGTCACGAAAATATGGAGATGGTTTATTCCCCTATAAAGCAGAAATTGAAGATAAAAACTCAACAAGTTCTCTATCATTAAGATTCCTTAAAAACATGAAAATCCCAAGAGATCAAATGCCTCTCCGGGTAATAAAAATCATCGATGGGTGCAGAGTGAAGTCCACATATCGAATAAACAAAGGAAAAAGGGGCAAGGGTGATTCCCTAATCCACAGATTCTCCCAACCCAAGATATGAGAACCATCACCTACCTTAAAGAATGCCAAAGAAAAAAAAAATGGTATAGATTAGAAATGAACTTCCAAGGGCTATAATGAAAAACTCTCACTCCAACATTAGCATTTCATCTATTCTAACAGAGACCATACTTACTCTTTATAATCCTATTTCAAAAAGAATTGAGTTCTAAAGGGAATCTTCAAAACCATTTGCTTGTCAAAGAAATATTCTTGGATACCACATCACCGCAGCCCAACCCACCCTCGGATTTAGGCTTGTACACCTCATCCCAATTAACCAAATGTTCTCTCTTAGCCATCTCACTCCTGGACTAAAAATAAAAAAAAATAAAAAAAATCACAACTTTTCAATTGTACTTGCTACCCTAAAACAGAGCCTAAAAAATGTGAGAAATAGAAGAAATATTAGACAAACAAGCAAGAATAAGAGTGATACACCACCATAGGAAAGAAAAGCTCTCTTCCACCGATTCACAATAGGATCCTAAAAATGAACACTCTTAGGATTACCCCAAAGTAACCCCCTAGATAGGAAACAGGTCACTCTTTCCTGGCACAATTACAAATCGTTGCCAAATAATCAGTCTCATTATAAACATTAATGCCTTGAAGCTCACTCTTAGACATATTAATTATGAGTCCAAAGACTCTCTCAAAGATATTGAGAACAGTGATCATATTCCTAAACCCCTTACTATCCTCTTTAAGAAAGAGGATTGTATTGTCAGCAGACTACAAATGTGACACATATAGCTTATCATCCCACTCTCAGACCAGAGAAAACACTAGCACAAATCCCTCTCTCGATCAATCTACTCAAAGAATTTACTAGAAGAGTGAAAAGAAATAAGAGGATCTCCCACTCTTAACCCACGTGACACTGTGAACCAAGATTTGACTCTCCATTAATAATGACCGAAAAAGCAGCCGAACTCAAACACCTTGTTATCCATCCTCTCCAACAAATTCCAAACCTTTATTTTCCAACACATTATCTCAAAACCGCCAACTAACCCTGCCATATGCTTTTCCAAAGTCTAGCTAGAGGCCAACTCCAGTATTATACTTCTTAGTATAATCTACAATCTCAATACAACAAAGCGGCATCTAGGATGGGTCTTCCTCCAATTAAAGCACTCTAATTATGGGAAATGGTATCATCTAAACACCACGAACCTATTAGCCAAAACTCTAGCTATAAAATGGTAAAAATTAGTGGTCAAACTGATGGGTCTAAAATATTTCAAGTTCAAGGAGCAAGTTTACTTAGGGATAAGAGGAATAAATATAGAATTCATACACTTACCCACCACCCAATCTGTATAAAACTCATCAAAAACTCTAAACTAAACATCACCAATAAGGCCAAAAATCCTTCAAAAAAATCCATAGAAAAACCATCTCGAATCCTGTCATTAAGGTGCAAAATTATTCTAGACCATTTAATTTTGAAGAGATTAAAACTAAAATCTACCTCGTCCTTTCAATGAAATTTTTCAAGCTTTGTTCCAGTCTTCATTTGATCAAGCTATGAAGAAACCAAAACATATTAATGTGTTATTAAAATATTTTAGCCTTTTTTCTGTGAGGCAACATTAAGAATATTTAGCTTTTTGTTCATTTTTCAGATAAATATGAACTCATACCACCCAGCCAAAGAATATACAGAAGTTCAACATGTCTAGATACTGAAATATCTTATTTATGTGTATTTAGCAACTAACAAAACATGCTTCTAGACAAATACCATAAAACACCGACATTACTAAATCCAGATATTACCCTAATTCCTACTCTGCAAGCTATACTTATCTTCATTAGTTGAAACATAGTATTTTAGTTATATGAAGATAACAGAAAGATAAGCAAAAGAATGCAGAATTGATTTTATGACACAAGGATGTGTAGAGTTAAATTAGATCCACAACACAAAAAAAATTCTAAGAGCAGTAACTAAGAACAAGAATAACTAAATCAATACAAATGTGTGGAACACAATTAGAACCACAACATGAAACTAAATGGAAGGCAACCCTCTCAATTATCATGTTAACTTGGTACCCAAAAGAAGGCAAAAACCAATTTTGAATTATCTTGGGTATTTGCAAAACCAACACCAAGTTACATCATGATGATCATGCTATAGATATCATGTGCCTAGGTAAGCATGGTGCCTAGAGTAAAAAAAAGGGGCATACCTGGGCAATCAAACACCAAATAGTCATCATCCATAAAGGTTTCCAACTGTTCTGCCAACCAATCATCCAAATTTTCTTCAAGGAACCTGAAATATAGAGCTTAAGGCCTTTCCATAGGCACAGAAACATAAATCAACCAACAACAGGTAAATAAAAATCATGAAAACTGAAAAGGGATAAAGGGATACTCCATGCAGCAGATGAGGCCACCATTAGGACCCAAATTGAAATCCTCCATGACTTCGTCCAAATTAACGAGTTCCCTTATATCTGCACCGCAGGAAACTCAATCATGAATTGCTCTTCCTTAAACCCTAAACCCTAAGACCCCTGAGAGGAAATCAAGAGAAAGACTGACCCACAGACACAGGATAGTCGAAATTCTCGGCAGCAGGATCAAGATTCACTACATCAATACGCCGCCCAACTGCCGTACAATGTTGGTACAAACTCGAACAGTAAGTTGACTGCATCAAACAAGATTGCAATTTGCTCAGTACAAACAAGCAAAAAGATAAGAGATAGAGATATGCATATATATATATATATATATATATATATATATATACGTAGAGAGAGAGAGAGAGAGAGAGAGGGAGACCAACCTTTCCGCTGCCAGCAGGGCCGATTACAAGCTGAGCATAGCCCATATCTAAGACTGATCGGGGGAGAGAGAGAGAGAGAGAGAGAGGAGTCGGCTGCACGAAAAATGACAGTGCAGAGATGAGATTTCCTCTTTGACTAGAGAGAGCAGAGGGAAAGAGGAGGAAATACTCGGCGACCAGAGTCCGGAGAGAACTTGAACAGTCCGCTCCTTTGTCAGAAACGCTTCCTGTGTGAGTCGGACCGGGTCAATCCGATTCATAGCTTTAAAAAATTAAAAATTAAAATTAAAAATTAAAATTAAAAATTAAAAAATAAAATTGAACACGTGACAACAACAACTCTCTCCGTTAATTATCTCCGGCTTCATTCTGTAACAGTTTGGATCCATGAACTATTGAGCAAGGATATAGGAGGCTAGAAACAAGAGTCTGGTCGTGGGTAAGAGCAAAAGATGAAGGTTGGAAGCAAAAGAAGAAAAGAGGAAAAAGATAGAGAATAGAGAGAAGATGACAGAGAGTAAGAAGAAACTTCATTACTCGACACTTCTTCTACCATTTTTACAAGTATTAATAGATGTCTATCAACTAATCTAACTATTGCAGTTAGTTGTTACAACAGTTGGTTCTATTACAATGCAGTTGGAGTCCTAACTACCAAACCGTAGCTATTGTTCATTACAATTTTCCCCTCCTTTCAAAAAGATCCTTGCCCTCAAGGATAAAGGGTAGGGAACTGTGCTTTGATGAAATCTCGGTCTTTCCAAATAGACTCTTCTGGACTGAGATTGACCCAATGAATCAGTGCTTGTGTCATTAGTTGGTTATTCCTCCAAATGACCCTTCTCTTCAATATTGCTTCGGTACAACAAGAGCCTATTTATCTGCTCCTAACAGTGGTAAGCTAGGCATAGCGGATTGGTGTGGACCCAACTTTTTTTTTTCAGTTGTGGTACATGAAATACTGGGTGTATCATATTGAGTCTATAGGTAACCCTCCCAACTTTAGCTATCACCTGACAAGGGCCATAATACTTGAAAGAGAGCTTTGGCTGTTTCTTTAACTCGATGGATTGCTATCTATACGGCTGCAACCTTAAATATACCCAATCTCCTATTTGAAATTCCTTCTCTGAACGGTTCTAATCAACATAGAGATTCATTCTGTTTTCAGCTTGAGCCAGATGGTCTTTAAGGATTTGGGATCATCGACTGCTTATTTATGATGAAATTCCCAGCTACTGGAGTTGTAGTATCCATATAAGGACCCAAAGGTATTTGCCTTGGCTGATATCCATATAAAGCCTCAAAAGGGGTCATTTGAAGGCTATGGTGGAAGTTGGTGTTGTACCACCGTTCAGTTAGGCTCAGCCACTTGAACCATAATGCTGGTCTATTAGATGTCATGCAACGAAGATAACACTCAAAGCATTGATTTAGTCTTTCGCTTTACTTATCCGTTTGGGGGTGATAAGTATTAAGATTAAGTTGTGTTCCCATTAGCTTAAACATCTTTTGTCAAAAGAGATTTGTAAAAATTCTGTCCCTGTCAGAAATGATCGAGTCAGGCAACCCATGTAACTTGAAGATATTATCCAAGAACACTTGTACTACCTTGGCTGTTGAGTGTGGATGTTGTAGGGCTATGAAGTGACTGAACTTTGTTAGTCGATCAATAACAACTAGGATGGTGTTGTATCCTTCAAACTTAGGTGACCCTTTAATGAAATCCATGCTAACTTGTGACCAAACTTGTGAAGGAATGGGCAATGGCTGCAGAAGTCCTGGGTAAGGGATATTCTCATGTTTGTTTCTCTAACAAACGTCACATTCCCTCATAAACTTGACCACTGTATCTTTCATGGAGGGCCAATAAAATGCAGACTTCACTTGCTGCAGTGTTCCTTGTTTCCTAGGGTGTCCTCCCATAGCTGAGTTGTGTAATTGCTCTACTATCTTTTCTCTCAGCTTCATGCATTTTCCAACCAAGATCTTTTTCTTATACTTCAGAAGTCCATCTTGAAAACTGAAATCAGATTTACTATCTGGTTGATTGAGCTATTAAACTCTGACATCTTCATCATCTTTATAACTGTGAATCATCTCCTTGATCCATTGTGCCACTACTATAGAGATTGCCAAAGCTGAACTTCCTTTTTGCTCCTCCTCCTCCTATATGTCTCTCCTTGATAGAGTATCAGCAATCCTATTTTCAGTCCCTTTCTTATATTGAATTTCATAGTCTAACCCCAACAGTCTAGTTAGTCATTCGTTTTGCATGGTATTTGTTAACTTTTGTTCCAGTAAGTACCTCAAACTTTAATGATCAGTTCTTATTATAAAGTGATGTCCTAACAAGTAATGCCTCCATTTGGTTACTACCATCACTATTACCAATAACTCCTTTTCATATATTGATAACCTCTGCTTTTTTATCCTAGAGCCTTACTTAAATAAGCAATGGGTTGTCATTCCTTTGTAAGTACTGCCCCCATCCATACTAGCAAACTTTAATCTCCACAATAAATGGTTTGGAGAAATCAGGTAACTTTATCACTGATGTAGTACACATAGCTAATTTGAGTTGATTAAGGGCTACTTCAGCTTCTGTAGACCAATGAAACCTATTCTTATTAAGCAATTCATTCAATGGCCTCAAAATGATCCTATAACCTTTTATAAATCTCTTATAATATCCTGTCAGTCCTAGGTATCCTCTGAGTGTTCTGATAGATGTAGGAACTGGCCATGAAGATATATATTCTGTCTTTTGGGAATCCATTTTCACTCCTTCACTAGTGATTACAAGTTCCAAATATTCTACTTGAGGTTGAACAAAGACACATTTAGAGAGCTTAGCAAATAAGTGATGCTGCTTAAGTAAGGCTAAGACTGTTCTTAAGTTCTGAGCATGAACAACTATGTTAGGACTGTAAATTAATATGTCATAAAAAAACTAACACAAACTTCCTAAGATGTAATTGGAAAACATGGTTCATCAGGGACTGAAATATAGTCGGGTCATTTGTTAACTCAAAAGACATAACAAGAAACTTAAAATGGCCATAGTGAGTTTCGAATATAGTTTTCTCAATGTCAGAAGATTTTACTCTGATCTGATGATAGCCTGATCTTAAATCTATTTTTTAAAAGACTTTTGAGCCATACAACTCATCTAGTAGTTCATCAATGTTAGGAATAGGATACATGTCCTTGATGGCGAGCTGATTTAATTGTCTACAATCCACACAGCGCCATGAATTATCTTTCTTTCTGACCAACAATACTGGAGAAGCAAAGGGACTAAAGCCGATTCTTATTATGCCTTTATCCAACATTTCCTGTACCTGTCTCTCTATCTATGATTTCTGGGAGTAAGGGTATCTATAAAGTTTGAGCTTGAATGATTGAGGGTCTGGTTTCAAGGAATGGGATGGTCATGCTATCTTTTAGGAGGAATTGTTGTAGATTATGAGAAAATCTCTTCAAACTCAGACAATACCAGAGAAATAGCTTCTGGTATTTAGGAATTTTGGCTCTCTGAATTGAGTGTGAGTGTCATACAGCTTTGTAATTGTTGTTTCCATAACTCCTTGGTTTTGTTTCCCCTGATCAACTTCATTAAAGGTTGTTGAGCTTTTGCCTTCCAAAATTACTTCATTTCTTCATTAAAAAACCTTACTTGTAGTTTCTTAAAATCGAAAGTAATTGGATTATAGTTATATATCCAATCTACTCCCAATATCACATCCCATCTTCCCAAGGCTATTATTCTCATATTAAAAGAGAAATTAGACCTTTGTATTTTCCATTTCATGTTTCTGACTCTTACAGTACTCATGGTCTTGCTTCCATCTGCTATTTCAGCTTGCAAGAGTTCAGTTGGTTCTACAGTCAACTGTAGTTCATCCACCAATTTCTCATGTAAGAAGCTATTTGAACTACCTGTGTCAACAATGATGGATACTATCCTCCTTTTAATGTTCCTTGCAGTGCAATGGTTTGTCTCTATATTGAATTGGATAAGGTACACATTGATACCTCTAGTGCTTCCTCACATGTGTTGTCCATTTCTTCCTTAACAATAGTAGCTTCTTCTTTATTCCCTTCCTCTGCTGCTAATATAAAGTTCAAGTGTTTGAACTTACATCGGTGTCCTGGTATAAATTTCTCACCGCACTTGAAGCATAAATTGTTGTTTTTCCGGTACTGAACCTCTTGTGGATATATCTTATGAAGCTTGTTGTTATTGTTATACTCCCACTGTGGCTTCTTGTAGAAGGTTGTCTTCTACTGAGTTGTGGAAATAATTGATCCAATATTTCTTTCTTTCTTTGCTAATTCCAAGGATTGTTCTTGCAGGTTAGCAATTTCAAATGCTTGTAAAAGAGTTGTGGGTATTCTAAGCATGGACTTGATTTCTTCCCTTACCCCATTGATAAAACTTGAAATAAAATAAGATTCATGAAGACTTGGGTTCTTGATCAACATGTTAGCCCACAATTCCTCAAACATTTCTTGATATTCTGTCAAAGAACCATTTTGCTGCAACTTGTTGAATTCCTCCACCTTGTCTGCATTCCCTTGTTCTCAAATCTCTGACATATCATTTTTGAGAATTCCTCCCAACTGACCACTCTCTTAGTCATCTTCAATCCTTGGTACCAGACCTCCACTTTACCCTCTAGGTACATCTCAACTGTGTCAACCCATTGCTGTTGGGGTATGTGATACACACTGAAAAACTTCAAGCACTTGCGCAGCCATACACGAGGGTCCTCCCCTACAAAGATTGAAAGTTCAATCCTTGGAGGATTAGGGATCATCCCACTAATGTTGAGGTCCTTCTTAATCACTTGTGATTCTCCTTCTGTTCGTATTCTCCCATCTTTGGGAGTGGGTAGTATTGGAGAATTTAACCCCCTATTCACATTCATTCCTTCGTATCTTTCTTGATGGGAAGGTTTGCCAATATTGTCTATCTTGGCTTCCAGATTAGCCATTAGTGATTCCATTCTTTCTTTTAATTCTTCTATTTTTTTGTCAAGATTTGAGTGATTATCTTTACATTCAAGTGACAATTCTTGCACATGAGCTTCATGCTTCTTAATTTGTTGCTCATTGAACTTCTGATGTATTCCTTCTGCCATGGATGATCCTTCGGAGAATCAAGAATCTGCTCTGATATCAAATTTGTAACAGTTTGGATCTATGAACTATTGAGCAAGGATATAGGAGGTTAGAAACAAAGTCTAGTTGTGGGTAAGAGCAAAGGATGAAGGTTGATATTATAGAGTGATGTATGGAGTGAGAGTTGAGAAGATTGAAGAAGAAAAAGAAGAAGAAGAAGAAGTTAGAGAATAGAGAGTAAGAAGAAACTTCATTAGTAAACACTTCTTTTGCCATTTTTACAAGTATTAGTAGGTGTCTATCAACTAATCTAACTACTGCAGTTAGTTGTTACTGTAGTTGGTTCTGTTGCAATACAGTTGAAGTCCTAACTACCCAACCGTAACTATTGTTCATTACACATTCCTTTGCCCAAACCCCACCCAGGTTTCTTTTTTCGTTATTGCTATTTAACATTATGACTCTCTCTCTATCCAAACTGATTGGGTTTTCAGACAACATAAGATTTCTCAAGAGTCAGAACTGGCAAATCCTTTCCCCCGTTCTCCCAACAACGAACAGTCGCTTTCTCTCTGTCTCTCTCTCTCTCTTAATTAGCTGTGATATTTTTATTTGGTGTAGTCTTTTGGCTTCATTCATTTTGACTTCTACATGTTTGCTAAATTGTCCCTATGAACTTGTACATGTGAGAGAGAGAGAGAGAGAGAGTTCTTAGTTTTTGTGGATGTCGATTGAACTTGTTCATGTGTGCGCGTGAGAGAGAGCGAAAGAAAGAGAGAGTTCTTAGTTTTTCTGGATGCCGATTGAACAATTTCTGATTTGTTTTGGATTGCATACTTATCCATTCTCGATCTCCTACTACAAGACATGTATGAATTTAACTTAATTTTTTTTTTAATTTAAAAATAACCCTAAATGGAATATATTTATGTTCCTAAACCATATTTATCGCGGGTTCAATTCATGACATACTGTGTCGCATTTTGAAGACGCGGCAAGATATGTCATGTCTTGAAAATACAACACAGCATGTCACTAGTTAAACCCGCAACATATTTGTCTTAAACCCTCCCCGCAACCCTCTCTCTCCTCTTTTTCCCTTTCTATCTTCTCCTCTTCTCTCTTCTCCCTTTTTCTCCCACGGTAAACTGAAACCCTAATTTCGCCTCACCCAAAATCCGGCCACAAGCTGTACATTTCGGTGGAAGAAGCAACATGTAGTGACATTATTGTACAACCTGCAATCCTCTGCGATGATTTCTCCAACCTTCTGTAGTAATTTATCCAAAAATTCCCTATGTATAAATTTATCCATGCTTCTAATTAACTAATTTCAAATGCTTAATTTGATAAGGAATGATGTTTCATCAATGATATTTATTTTTAAGATTGAATAGATTTGTTTGAATTTTTGTATTAATTTAAAATTTTTGTTTTGTTTAATGAAATTTAGGATTTAGGGTATTATAATTAATTAATAATTATTAAATATTTAGTTAATATAGATTAATATAAATTTAGTATATTTATTGTAAAATTGTAAAATTATTATAAATTTAAAAATTAGGATTTTAGGGTTTTATGAATATTTAGTTAAAAGTTAGAGTTTAGTTATTAATCAATTTATTAATTGTTAAATGTTTAATTAATATAGATTAATATAAATTTAATAATTTGTTAAAATGTTGTAATTTTAAATTTAATATACATTTATGATATGATATGATAGATTATATTTTAATTAATATAGATTAATTGTTATAATTTATTTATTTTTAAATTATTAAATTATTTTGTATGTTTGTTGAATATTTGTTGAATGTTAAAAAGTTTTTTTTTAATGTTTAGAAAAATAATGGATATGATAAAATTGTTATGTTATAGCAATGGTGAAATTGTGACGGGTGAGAATAGAGTTCGTTACGTTCGTGGTTTAACAAAATTAATTAGGATGTGGAGAAATATAAATTTTAATGAACTGGTAAATGTAATATATAAGGGTATTTGAATAAATCGTATAACATAACATGTGGAGATTTTTTTTCGTTGTCCTGTGTTGTACATGCAAGGTGGTAATGTACGGTTTAAATTGATCTGAGAAGTGATGATGAGGATATTTTGAATTTGATAAAGTTTGTGATGAGTATGAGAGTGGGAGGCACTCATGAGTTGTAGATAAAATCATATGATAGTAGAATGACTACGAAATAAGGTTGTGATTATACAAAAAATTATCTACATATCGAATCTCGAGTGGATATTGCCTTTGCAGAGGTGGACAATGATGTTGATGACACTACAAAATAAAAGTATTATGCCGATGGTAATGTTTACTATCGGCAAATATTAGTGACAGTTTTTTGAATCTATATGAATGGTTATGGTTGAAATCGTCGGAAATAGTATAGATTTTCTGACGGTTTTAAAATGATCGTTGATAAAACAATTTGAACCGTGGATAAAGGTAGTAAACCGTTTGTATAAACAAAACTTTATATTTACGGATATAACGATATCTGAATTTATATACTCTTATCCTTACAACTATAAGTTGTGATGACAAAATATAAGTTTTATAGTCACGATTTTAAAAGATGTCTATATAGACAAAACTATATGTACAACGGTTGTGATGATCGGTGAATATAATAAGGAATGATAAATATAAAAATATATAGTAAATAGCGGTAAGTGTAGAAAATATAAGGTATGGAAAGTGTAGAGATGTAAGATAGATAACTGTAAGATATGTAGAATATAGTAAATTGCAGTAAGTATGGTAAATATAGGATATTTAAGGTATGATAAATATAGAATATGTAAATTGACGTTTAGAACAATATTGGAAATAATTTATCGGGTATATATGTCAAAGAATGTTACTATTTTATAGTAAATGTTACTATAATTTATTATGATTACATAGTAAACGTTACTATATGTTATTATCTGTTGATTCGATTATTGCGGTTAGTTTAATAATAAATATTACTATTCTTTTATCATAAGAGACAAATAAATTTACTACCCGTTATTATAATAGTAAATATTACTATTTTATAGTAAATATTATTATTTTATAATAAATATTATTATATTACTATATTTTATTGTGGTTATATAGTAAATATTATTATATTTTATTAACTGTTAATTTGACTATTGTAGTTAACTTAATAGTGAATGTTAGCATTTTTATGAAGAGAGATAAATAAATTTATTACCTTTCACATGTGTTATTATAATAGTAACTGTTGCTATTTTATAATAGATATTACTATTTTATAGTAAATGTTACTATATTTTATTGTGATTATATAATAAATGTTATTATATGTTATTATCTGTTAATTCGACTAGTGTGATTAGTTTAATAATAAATATTAGTATTTTTATGATGAGAGATAAATAAATTTATTATCTTTCACATGTATTATTATAATAGTAAATATTACTATTTTATAGTAAATGTTACTATATTTTATTGTGGTTATATAGTAAATATTATTAAATTTTATTATCTGTTAATTTGACTATTGTGATTAATTTAATAGTAAATGTTAATATACTTTCCATTATGAGAGATAAATAAATTTACTATCTTTCATATCCGTTATTATAATACTAAATGTTACTATTTCATAGTAAACGTTACTATATTTTATTATGGTTATATAGTAAATTTTATTATATCTTATTATCTGTTAATTCGACTATTGTCCGTAATTTAATAGTAAATGTTACTATTTTTTCATCATGAGAGACAAATAAATTTATTATCTTTTACATCCGTTATTATAATATTAAATGTTACTATATTTTATTATGGTTATATAGTAAATGTTACTATATTTTATTATCTGTTAATTTGATTATTGTGATTAACTTAATAATAAATGTTACTATAGAGTTATGGTTGAAATGTTAAAATTGAAATGTTAACATGATATATTGTTAAATTAAATGTGAATTAAAATAAATTAATATTAAAACTGGCGGTTCATGTCTCATGCCGAAGGTTCATTATATTATATACTACTATATTTCTATATTATTAGCAGTAGATATTACTAAATTATACTATATTGTATTATATAAAAACCGACAGTACTATATTAGTAGTTTACTATATTGTGATATATAAATATCACAACTTATTATAATAGTAAATGTTACTATATTTTATTGTGATTATATAGTAAATGTTATTATATCTTATTATCTGTTAATTCGACTATTATTGTTATCTTAATAGTAAATGTTACTATCATTTTATCATGAAAGATAAATAAATTTATTAACTTTCACCTCCGTTATTATAATAATAAATATTACTATTTTATAGTAAATGTTATTATATTTTATTGTGGTTATATAGTAAATGTTATTATATCTTATTATCTATTAATTCGACTATTATGCTTAATTTAATAGTAAATGTTATTATCTTTTTATAATTAGAGACAAATAAATTTATTATCTTTCATATCCGTTATTATAATAATAAATGTTACTATTTTATAGTAAATGTCATTATATTTTATTGTAATTATATAGTAAATGTTACTATATCTTATTATCTGTTAATTTGACTATTGTGTTTAGTTTAATAGTAAATGTTACTATTGAGTTTTCGTTGAAATGTTAATATTGAAATGTTAAAATTGTATATTGTTAAATTAAATTTAAATTAAATTGAATTAATGTTAAAACCGACGGTTCATGCCTTATGTCAGCGGTTCGTTGTACTATATACTAATATATTACTATATTATTAGTAGTAAATATTACTACATTATACTATATTGTATTATATAAAAACTTGCAGTACTATATTAGTAGCATTGTGATATATAAATGCCATAATTTATTATAATAGTAAATGTTATTATTTTATAGTAAATATTACTATATTTTATTATGGTTATATAATAAATGTTACTATATATTATTATTTGTTAATTTGACTGTTGTAATTAGTTTAATAGTAAATATTACTATTCTTTTATCATAAAAGACAAATAAATTTATTAATTTTCACATCTGTTATTATAATAATAAATGTTATTATTTTAAAATAAATGTTACTATATTTTATTATGATTGTATAGTAAATGTTATTATATGTTATTATCTGTTAATTCAACTATTGTGATTAATTTAATAGTAAATGTTACTATAGAGTTATCGTTAAAATGTTAAAATGATATATTGTTAAAGTAAATATTAATTAAAATAAATTAATGTTAAAACCGACGATTCATGCCTCATGTCGGCGGTTTGTTGTACTGTATACTACTATATTACTAATAGTAAATATTACTACATTATACTATATTATATTATATAAAAACATGCGATATTATATTACTAGTTTACTATATTGTGATATATAAATACCACAACTTATTATAATAGTAAATGTTAATATTTTATAATAAATGTTATTATTTTATAGTAAATGTTTCTATATTTTATTGTGGTTATATAGTAAATATTATTATATGTTATTATCTGTTAATTTGATTATTATGCTTAGTTTGATAGTAAATGTTATTATAAAATTCTCGTTGAAATGTTAAAATGGTATATTGTTAAATTAAATGTGAATTAAAATAAATTAATATTAAAATCGACGGTTCATGCCTCATGTCGACGGTTCATTATACTATATACTATTTATTACTTATATTACTATATTGTACTATATAAAAATTGACGGTTCATGTCTCATGCCGCACCCACTGTCAATAAATATTACTACATTATACTATATTAGTAGTTTACTACATTTTGATGTGTAAATATCACAACTTATTACTATATTACTAGTAGTAAATATTGCTATATATAAAAATTGGCGATTCATGCTTCATGTTTCATGCCTCATGCCGCACCACTATATTAATATCTTATTACCACTATATTACTATTTTAGTAGTAATAAATATTACTACATTGTATTAGTAGTAAATATTATTGTGATATATAAATATCACAACTTATTACTACTATATTAATATTGTACTATATAAAAACTAGCGGTTCATATCTTGTGCCGGCAATTCATACCTTGTACCGATGGTTCATGCCTCGTGCCGGCGGCTCATGCCTACCCCGCCCCACTTGTAATTTAAAATAATAATATTATTAATTTAAATAACAAAATAATAATTTCATTATTATTATATTATATTATATAATGATATGAAATTATATAATTATTTTACAAATTTCATTATATACAATTTGTATTTAAATTAAATTATTAATTGGTCATATCTTTTATTATGAATAACTAATTTTACATCAAATCAAATAAATACAAATACATATTATATCAATCGTCTTTACTACAAAAAAAGAAATATTCACCAGCGATTTTTGATCGCCGGTAAATACCCCAAAATCCATTGACAAAAACTTCAAGATTTTGTCTAGCAGCCAAAAATTCCGTTGGCTATGCTAGTGCTAGTAAAGCGCTATGCCAGCAACCACATGGCTAGAGAAAGTCCCGCAACTTTAGCAAAGTCCAAATTCTTTAGTTTAAGTGCCAACAATTTCTCCTTAACAGTAGTGTACTCAGCTAAGGAATCAAATTGTTTGAGATACTTCAATGCTTTCTCACTGATATCACTGTAGAATTCATTGCCAACCTTTAGTTTCTTCACTTGGCTACCCACCTTCACCACCACACCAGCAATATAAATGCCTGGAACAGTCTATAGCATAACAAGAGTTGTTACAATGCTTAAAATTAGCAACTAACTCAAGATTTGGTATAAGAAAGAGTGCATAAGCAGTTATATTGCGATACTTTTCATATTAAATGAAATATTGTTCTGTAATTCCTCCATAAATAGCACCAAACAAAATAATGAAAAATGAAAATATATATTGCAGCTGACGGCTCATTATAGGATAGAAGTGCTGTTGATTAACAATCATAAATGGGACAACCAGGATTTTTTCGGTGAACATCACTATAATAATTTTCACTTTAAATCATGCATCAATTATTGCATAGAGATTGAAATAGAAATCATGTTTTCTCTTTAAATATTGGAGACTTAACCCCATGTATAAAATTCTATATTTTCGTCTTAATCCTCCCTCGCAAACAGAAACCAAGAAAATATAGTTAGCCATTTTCAGGTAGAAAGTAATAGACCCACAAAATTAGGGAACAACATGTTCTCTATGCAGCAACGATAATCATAAATAAACCAATTCAACAAAATATCAAATGTTACTGTGAAACCACAATTCACTTAGGGTAATTCAACTACATAAAACTATTGTGAAACCCCAAAACCATTTGGAAAAGTTTTCAAATTCATCGGGTTTTCTACAACTTTTGCTTAGCTACCCTCTTCCAATGAGCAAACAACTCCAAATTCTTCAAAAAGTTGCACATCATATTTTAAAATTCATAAACCCAAATAATTGCAATGACTAATTATTAAAATTCACTCTCCCAAAGTTGCTCTTAGAGGTATTTTGTCGAACATATTTTATCCGTTTATTCATACTCTTACCTTATTCATTACTAGCCTTCTGATCGGTAGTCAACAAATTGATCAAAGATTAGTTAATCATAAAAGAAATGAATGATGAGTTAAAATAAAAACGAAAATGATACTTTATTTATAACAAATGTGAACGTAAGAAAAAGAAAAAGGGAAAACAGATCTGACATTTGAAAGTCCCTAAACGTTGACTCGCAAGCGGGGAGAAAGAGTGTGTCTGTGAGAGGCTAACGAAAAAAGCCGAACGGACAATCGAAAAACAAAGAAAAAATTATTCCGTTGAGATCAATCACAGTGACGAATATAAGAGAGAAAAAAGATATAACATAACATAATCAAAGAATAGATCGAAGAGGAGAAAATACAGTAAAATCTAGGTTGACGAAAAAACCATTAGATCAATACTTCGCATACGAGAAAAAAATCAAAAGAAAGATGAAGAAGAGAAGAAAAAAGAGAGGGAGAGAAGATGTACCTATGAGATGAGTCGAAAAGAAAAACCTTCGACGATTTGTATGAGATGAGCGGTTGTTCCGACCGCTGATAAAGGGGCCCGCTGATAAATGATGCATTTTTTGTAGTGCTTCTTCCCACTTCCTCCTCCTCATTTTTCGTATTTTGTGCCATTTCTTGGTGCCAAATAAAGAGGCGTCAAAAGTTTGACGCTAATACTAGTATTGATTTTGTTGAATATTTAGATTTTGCTACCATCAAGAAAATATTCTTTATTGATTAATTTTTTTCCTTCTATCATTCTCTCTTTATTTCATTTAGTTCTCTCTTCACAGATTTCATTTATTTCTTCGCTTTATTTTTGCAATGGATAAGAGATCGATATATTTTTATATTTTTAATCACTCTACTTTCATTCTTATTTTTCATATCATGTATTGTGATGCGGTATGATAACAAGTGATAAGAATTAATAATAACAACTATTTTCTCTTCCTACATATGGTAACAAATGATAAAAATTACTTTTATTATCTATCTATTTCGTAATGTGGTAACTTTTATTCTCTATCTACAAGTGATAACTAACAAAGAATAAATGAATAAGGATTGGACCACAAATGGTAAGTCAATAATTATATAAAATTTGAATAATATAATATGGTAATAAGTGGTAACAAGTGGGTGACATGGTAACAAGTGGTAAGAAGTAATAATAACAATTACTTCCTCTTGATACAAATGGTAACAAATATTTTTATTCTGGTAATAATTTTTATTGTGGTAACAAATGATATATAACAAATAAGAATTGTACTTTTATTATTATACCAACAAAAATAAATGAACGTATAATTATATAAAATTTATATAATATAATATGGTCACAAGTGATAACAAATGTTTTTTAATAACAAATGGTAAGAAATGGTAACAATAGTAATAAATGTATATCAACTAACAAATGACAATAAATTATTGTAATAATTATATAAAATATGTATAATTTGGTATATTTTTTAACAAATACTATATAAATAAGTGATTTTTAAATATGATAATAAGACATATAAAAATATATCGTTTGGTCAATATAATATAACTATAAATTATATTGTTTCATAATATAAATTTATAAATTTATTATAATTATGATTATCAATTTTATTTGATTAATATTATATTACTATAATTTAATATTATTATGCTATACAACTTAATTAATTATCAATATTAATATTACTAAATAATACTATTTTCTAATTTCAATAATCATATTCTATTACTAATATCAAATAATTATTAAATTTAAATAATGTTATTAAGTTCGGGTTACATTTTAATTATCAAATAATGAGTATCTAATTATTATATTCCTTAATTATCAATTCTAAAATATAAAATATACATTAACATATCTAAAAAGTAGGTCACATGGTAACAAGTGATAAGAATTACTATTTTCTTTTCGTATAAATGGTAACAAATGGTAACAATTATTTTAATTCTGATAACAATGATTTTTATTGTGATAATAATAATAATAAGTGATAACAAGTGATTTTGATTCAATGTAATAAGTGATAAGACAATAATTATATAAAATTTATATAATAAAATATTGTAACAATTATTTTAATTCTGATAACAATGATTTTCATTGTGGTAACAATGATAATAAGTGGTAACAAGTGATTTTAATCTAATATAATAAGTGGTAAGACAATAATTATATAAAATTTTTATAATAGAATATCATAACAATGGTAATAATTGGTAATAAGTGTGTCGCATGGTAACAAATGGTAAGAATTACTATTTACTCTTCATACAAATGGTAATATTTACTTTAATTTTGGTAACAAAGATTTTTATTATGGTAATAATGATAATAAATGAAAATAAGTGATTTTAATCCAATATTACAAGTAGTAAGTCAATAATTATATAAAATTTGTATAATATAATATCATAACAATGATAACATTCGGTAACAAGTAGACAATTATTTCCTCTTGTACAAATGGTAACAAATAGTAACAAGTATTTTTATCCTTTTTTAAAACTATATGAAATTTGTATAAATTGAAAAATAATGGTAATTAAAATATGTAATGTTAAAAACTACAAATCTAACAATAAAATAACATATATGAAATATATAAATATCGGAGAGAGTAATCACTATAATTACTCCAAAACTATTCATTATAACTATTACATTCCAAACTATAATCATAAATTAAACGGTAAAAATTTTAAAATCCTATTAAAAATTCAAGTCTCACAATAAATTTGTAAAGGAGTGAAAAAAAGGTGCGCGGAAATATTTTCAACATTCTGTGTTGGTTTCGCTTGAAGCATAAACTCTCAATATTTGAAAATATTTGAATACGTTATTTGACGGTATAATATAACTATTAGGCCGAAACATAAATATGTTGTTTGCCAATATAATATAACTATAAATTATATTGTTTTATAATATAAATTTGTAAGTTTATTATAATTATGATTATCAAATTTATTTGATTAACATTATATTACTATGATTTAATATTATTATTCCATACAATTTAATTACTTATCAATATTAATATTACTAAATAATACTACTTTTTAATTGCAATAATCATGTTCTATTACTAATATCAAATAATTATTAAATTTAAATATTGTTATTAAGGTAGGGTTACATTTTATATAATAGATTTAATGGTACTAGTATATATACTCATAATATTTTTATGATAAGTTCCTTAATTTTCTTCATATTTTATTTAATTATTAATTTTGTCATATTTCATTTAATTATTTTAGATTTTTATTATTATTATTTTCAATTAAATTATTATTAATTTAAATAATTTCGATAATATTATGAACTCTTATCGTAAAGTTTGTTATCATATTTTGATTTCAATTCCTTATCTTTCTAAATAAATAATATTAAATATAATTATCATATTCTTTAATTATAAAATATAAAATATAAATTAGACATTAACATATCTAATTAATATTATTAATTTAAATAACTCAAACTCATAGTAATCATATTTATCATATACAATCAATCAAAGCACATGATCCGAACTCACATTCCTTAATTATAATGAAATTTAAATTATAAATTAAGTAAGAAATGATATTATTTTAAATAATATAATCATATAAAATTATGTAACTAATATAGTAATAATAATATAAAAAATATATGACCTTTTGTAATATATGATTTTATTTAAAATTATATATTCATAAAAAATATAATAAAATGTATTATTACACTATATAATATAAATTATAAATTTAATATATTTAATGATTGTATATAACAAGCTTAATAATATAATTTCATAATTTCATATAACAAATTTAGTAATATAATTTAAAATTTTCATATGATTATATTAATAATATAAATGTTTTGTTATTTAAAATAATAAAATTATTATTTTAAAATAAGGTACCGGTTGAGCCGTAGGTTGTGCCATGAGAGCATTTGCGGGCACTTGCCTGGGCGGCTCAGCCGCCGGTTGTGCCGCACGCAATCATTTGTGCGCGCTCTTGCCTGGGCAGTTTAGCCGTCGGTTTTGCCATGCAGGCATTTGCGCACGTGCTTGCCTCGGCAGCTCAGCCACCTATTGTGTCGAGTGTAGGCATTTGCGCGTGCTCGTGCTTGGGCAGCTCAGCCGCTAGTTGTTCCAGGCGCAAGCATTTGCTCGCGCTTGCCTGGGCGGCTCAGCAGCCGGTTGTGCTAGGCGCAGGCATTTACACGCGCTTGTTTGGGCAGCTCAGCCGCCGGTTGTGCAGGGTGCAGGCATTTGCACGCGCTTGCCTGGGTGGCTCATCTGCCGGTTGTGCCACGCTCAGGCATTTGTAGGCGCGCTTGCCTGGACTGCTCTGCCGGCAGTTGTGTCGCGCAGACATGCACCCGATTTAGTAATATGGTAGTAATACTTATTATTTCATGGAGTTATATAGTAATCGGCTCTGCCGACAGTTGTGCCGCATAAGGCATGCGCCTGACTTAGTAACATGATAGTAATATTTACTATTATTTCACGGAGTTATATAATATTACGTCAAAATCAAAATTTTCTGTTAATAATTCAAACTATAAAAAGAGAGATAAATAGTAAAAAATTCAAAAACTAAAATGTGATAAATGGGGCAAAATGGCGGGTTTCGAAAATTTTATTTGGCGCTAAACAAATTATATATATTACAAACCAAAATTTATTTAGCGCTAAACCAAATATATATACTACAAATCGTTCCTCTCTCCACAAATATCGAAATTTCTCATTTCTTTCAAAAACTCTTTTCTCTCATACATCTCTCAAATATTTTCAACCAAAAATTTTCAATGAAAAATATAGAACGAAATAAACGAAAAATGACCATTGTAGCTGAACACAAATAATCAGAACCATCCGAATAACAAGTTAACTCTGAAGAAACCTAATTATTTGAAAATGATTTCTCAGATTTGGCTTTATTTATATTTATGTTTAAAAATAGATCATTTCTTTTTAATAGTATATTTCTATATAATTACTATATTATCTAGTTTTTATTTTTAATTTGCACCAGTTGTCAAAAGAAAATGTATAGAGCTCCAACCCGCTATCAAGATGTTTGGGATTTAAAAAAAAGGAAATGTGTGCTGGTTAAAATGAACGATTTGAATCAACCAATCGGAATTGAATGTACGATTTGAATCATTTTTTTATTTCTTATCATAATCTTACTATTACTTCTAAACAATAATCTACATTATTTGTATTTATATTGTTAGTTTTCTCCGATACAAGATACTGGGAGTGCACATCAAAACCAACCATCATCATCATCACTACCTCCTGAGTCCATCTCCAAAGGTAATATTTAAATGTATAAGTTTTTATAATATACCTTATAATTATATTAATTTTATTACTATAGAATGATACCACACATCATGGTGGATCCTGGAACCGGATACTAGAATTTTTTGGGTGCTCCAAGTCAACATTTTTGCCATCAACATTTCATTTAAGAAGATATGAAGATATGTACTGACCGGAAGTTACAATTTTTTTCTTTTTCTTTTTCTTGTAATGTGTCTGTAACATTATCATGTATATTTCATGATATAAAAAGTCCTTCATTTCTTAAGATACGGTATTTATAATATTTCCTAACTCTTTATATTATTTGTATTGACAAATCCTAATATTTACTAACCTTATGATAACGGATCCAAAAGAGTAGTAACATTTGGTTACTAATATTAAGTAACAAATAACATATGTTTAGGTAGTAAAATTAATTCACCAACAACAATTCTGTAAAAAGTAGTAATATTTATTATCCAATGACAATAAATGTAGTAAGATATACTTACAAATTATTTCTGTAACCGATATCAAAGGTAGTAACATTTACTAAACCATAATTCTGTAAGCGATAATAAAGTAGTAACATTTACTGACCAATGACTCTGTAAGCGACAATGACAATAAAATTAGTAATATTTACTAACCCAATAAACGACAATAAATGTAGTAATATTTACTAATCCAATACTTTTGTAAACGACAATCAAGATAGTAATATTTACTAACCCAACAGTAAACGTGTGACAATAAAGAATTCACATTTTCTATATTTTAAGATCCGACGGTATTGTAGTAATATTTATTAACATTTATATTTATCGACAATAAAAATTATAACATTTCCTAACATACTATTATTTCATTGATGACAATAAATAGTTATATCAATTCTAATGATTATATTGAGTCATTGAGTGACGATAAATGTAGAAACTTTTACTAACCCTTAAACTGATAAAAAAGTAGTAATTTTTACAAACTCTTTACAAGATGACTATAAAAATTATAATTTTTACTAACTCTTTACAAGTGATGATAAAGATAGTAACTTTTACTAACTCCTTTACAAAAGTGACTATAAATGTAGTAACTCTTACTTCCCCTTTACAACCGATGATATAACGTTGATTTTTACCAATTCTTTTCTAACCATTCGGATATTAAACATACTCCAATGGCATCACAAGTGTCGGGATAGGTCTATCCCGACCCTTTTTAGCCGACTGAACCTTTATCCATTTGAGAAGACTTTATCGACGGATTTATCACATTTTTCTCATAGTTTTCATCCGTCTCCATAAGCCATTTCCGTTGTAGTGTGAGGAAGAAATGACAAAAGAAGAGGCAGAAGAAAATAATGATGATGAAGAAGAAGATGATGAAGTTGGTGGTGGTGCGAATGAGTTAATGATCTCGGATATGGGGGTGGCCGAATAGACGAATCAATTCCATTCATGAGGACTGCATCGGGAGATGGTGGTTATGCGACTTTTAAGGAAAATAAAAAATTGATAGCTGATAGTTGGAGTTTCAAGGATGAATTGAAAAAGGGGATGAGATTTGAGTCGAAGGAATAGTTTATTCATGCTGTTAAAATATATCATGTGGAGCACCATTATCAATTTCGGGTTGAGAAATCAACCCCTGAACTCTGGACAGCAATATGTACTCAAAGGGATGAAAGTTACAGATGAAGGTTGTGTGCTCGTAGAATAAAACTAGTTTGGTGCCTTTGTGATTATTGTTGTTGAGGGACCACATACATGTGTGAACACTGGGTTGATGCAAGATCAAAGACAGTTAGATTCAAATTTGATAGTTCGATATTTTCTTAATTATGTGAGGGAAGATCCCAATGTTGAAGTTTTTTTCCTTTGAACTGTTTTGATCGAAAGAACCACATATGCAGTTTCCCTTAGAAGAGTTTGGGTATCAAAGAGAAGAGATATAGAGATGGTATACGGGGATTATGATAACTCTTACAAACAACTACCTTGGTTGTTGGATGCAATAGTGCAAAGAAATCCAAGGACACAAGTAAATTAGAAGTTGGGTTCGCCTAATGCAAAAGTTGAAAGGGTATTTGAGGGTTTGTTTTGGGCATTGGGTCCTAGTTTCTTGACTTTTATGAGTTGTAGGCCATTGATAAGTGTAAATGGGACTCACCTTTACGGAAAATACAAACACAAATTGTTGATTGCATGCAGTATGGACAGCATGGATCACATTGTCAAATTAGCATTCGGATTGGTAGATAGAGTCACTTGCTTCTTGGTCGTGTTTTTGATGTCTGTGCGAGAGCATATTGTTGGAGATAGAGAGAGTCCTATTTGCTTAATTTCAGTTCGACATGAAGGGATAAGGGCAACAGTTGTTTGTCTAGAGTTACCTCTCAATACTGTGTGGCAATTTTGTATGCGCCATGTTGCTAGTAATTTCAACATGTACCACAAAAATCAAGATTGTAAAAGAGTTACTACCATTGCTACATTACAACTACAATGGAAGAAATTTGATTTATATATGGTAAGAATGAAGGAGATCAAAGAAGATGCTCCTGATTATTTTGCAAATATTCCCCCTGAATAATGGACTCTTTCTCACGATGGTGGTATTTGTTTTGGGTATATGATGACAAATATAAATGAAAATTATAATACCATGTTAAAGGATGCAAGAAATCTACCTGTTTCTGCTTTGGTACTTAAAACTTTTTATAATTCGATGAACTATTTTGAGACTCGATTGATGAGGCGAAAGCGGGAATTCGAAGAAGAGAGCGGTGCACAAAATATGCTTCTGTCATACTAAGGAGATGGATGAGCACGGCTAACTTTCATATGGCTGTTTTTTTCAACAGGGAGCATGGGATCTTTGAAATAGAAATAAGTCATAGACAGACATAGTATGACGATAAGGGAGGCAATAAATAGATTATAAATATGAGAGATGGGCATTGCACATATAGGAAATAACAAACGTATAGAATTCCTTACTCTCATGCAATCGCTGTACTAACACAGACGATGATTGATATGCATATAATCGTTGGTAAATAGAATATAAGGGAACATCAACTTAGAGTATATGAGTATCATTTTTCCCGGTAGGAGACCATTGGGCATGGCCGGTGGATTTATACCCAACTATCATTCCCGATGTATAACTTAGACGTGAGAAAGGATGCCCTAGATCATCTCGATATCACAACGAGATGGATTTTTGAGAATCATTCCTGTGGATATCATTTGGTAGTTGTAGTATAGAGAGTCACTATAAGAGGAGATGTACGAGACAAATGAAATGTGGATTTTGTGGTAGACAAGGCCATGATTGAAGACATTGTTCGACGACAAATTAATAATACTTTATTGTATTTTTATTTTAACTGTAATTCTTATATTTCTTAATAAATACCAAAATTGAAAACTATAAATCAGCATCTTTATTTGCTATTTTTGACTCCACTTCCTATCACATACTTTATTTCCGTACATCTCTCATTTTCTTATTATACATTTCATAATGTGTTGATGTATGTTTTTTGTTAATGTACATTTCGAAATGTTAATTTAAAATTTTTTTCTTGTTTCAGATGGATTCCGGATCTACTGATCCGAGTATTCTATGCTTGCAGCAAGGACACCGCTCTTCCAGGGTTTGGGATGGAGATGACACTAGTTGGCTTGTTTGCCATAGATATGAGGCAGTGTTACGGCCTTGGGATTATAGTCATATCGATGAGAGAGTTCTTCCATTCCTACAACAGTCGGGCTTTTTGGTTGTCGCTTGACTGTATTTCATTTAGTTGGACTGGCATCTCATCATGTTCTAATCGAGAGATGGAGGCAGGAGACACACATTTTATATGTCCCACGGTGAGCTTACTATTACATTACAGGATGTAAACATACTTCTAAATTTACCTGTAAATGGGATACCCGTAATAGATAAGACGACGGGTATCTCGTGGGGTGATGTGAATGAGAGATTATTAGATGTGAGAGGTTATTAGGTGTGAGACTTTCACGATCAGCATTTAAGGGCTACAATTTGAGTATGCCTTGGTTGTCAGAAATTTTTGGTGACTTGCCCTGATTATGTAGATAGCATACATATTTTGTGGTGGACATGGGCGTATATTTTGTTATTGATCGGGGGTGTTTTGTTCAGTGATAAGAGTAGATATTGTGTACATTTATAGTATTTATTAGTATTAGAAGATTTAGGTTTTTTTAGTCATCATAGCTGGGGTTCTATGTACTTGACTTATTTGTACAGACAGTCTTGTATAGTTTTGCATATAAACTCACATGAGATCAAAGGAACTCTTATATTTTTACGGATTTGGGTATGAAAGAGATTCTCTTACATAGCTTCTATTAGGCGATCATTACACATACAGAAAGATGGGCTAATAGTTTTATGGTGGATTGTAGATTTTGATGTCACTACCTTTCTTATACACGTCGTGACCGTGTATAGGGAGGCATTCGATAGACAGTCAAACGTTGATGTCATATGGGTGCCTTATACTGAGGATGTATTATCTTCCCTCCCCGACTATTGTTATGAGAGGAGGGATATTTGGTACGCTTGCGTACCACTCATCTGTTTCAATATTGTGGAGTGCCACTTTCTAATTCGAGTGATCTGTTAGTACAAAGAATTTCAGTGTATTCCGGATCACTATGATACTGAGGATCGATTTTACGACACTACTATGCGTGGTTTATAGAAACAGATTGATCGGTCGAGTATGCCCATCACGTAGACATTTGGACTCACCGACACAATCAGTTAGTTGCAGTTGATACGTCGTTCGAACCCACCATCAATCCTACTTATATTGCATGGTACCGCACGATTTCCTATCGATTCATTGCTCGTCGAGGAGCTTGTTTGGCTTATGTGATAAGTGTATAATTTAATTTTTTTCATTTATATCAATGATTTTATTTTGTTTGTTTAACTAACACGTATCGTGGTTTTTGTAGTGGGATTCGTTGCATTAGATTTGAGACTCTGAGGGTGTTGATGTCCATGGACCGGCAGATTCAGCCATTTCGATTTTGAGTGATGACATGACATATCTGTTGAGACTTAGACCGCCTAAAGGTGGTGATGTCACACCCCGAACTGGAGCCGTGAACAGTCGCCCGTTATCCTAGATGTTGACTTTTTATAACCAAACGAGCAGAACCTCTCCATAATTCGGAAGTCTATCAAATACTATATATCGACCTGTCACATATCTATATACATAGGCCAACCTGGCCATAATCAACAATTTTCTCAGATTATCTAATCCCTGTCAACCATGCAGGATAATGTAAGGATAACAACAGTACTATACCAGACCTCTACTGCCATCCCCCATCAAAGGCATGAACAATCGTCAGTTACCTCTCCTGTGATTTAGAGGTGACACCGAGCGAACCTAGAGGATATTTCTAGAATTTGATACGTTTCCCAAAGTAAATGTATACAATAGTACAAATCATGCCTCAATGCAATAGAATAGAATTGAAAGTTTCAATAAGATACACATAAATTTACATACAACCATTACTTTTTATACACAATGATCTATCTATAACTCCAATATACAAATATATAATTTCATTGGCAAATCCTTCCCAATATCATATCGAGTACCTAATCAACAGTCTTGATCTCCAACAAAAGCCTCGTGCACTGATAAGTCTTAATGCGTCCCACTACAGCTATCTCTGTACACAACAGGAAATGAGGGATGAGTATCAATGAAGATACCCGGTGAGTGAGAGGGTATATATCATGTGTTTAATGTGTCGGTGAAAAATGGAGTATCAAAGTTCTCAATAATTCAACATATTGTAAGAAATCATGTATAATGCTCAATTTATCATAAATCATTCTTTTTATATACATTTCAAACATATATGCATCAATATCATCAAATCATGCTAGAATAGAGTGTGCCAAAATTGATCCTGGCAACAGTCGACCGTGACCAATGACAGGCACATCGAGGGTTTTGTATACAATAGGTTAGAAAAGCTCTCTACCTCGACCTTGGCGACGGATCTCATCAGGTGCTAGATTACGGTGCACCATAGCCCTCCCCCTTATGGGTTTAACCTGACTAGTACCGTGTCGAATCACAATACATTTACCATTTTCCGACATCATGTGGGATACTTCCGCAAAAGTGTATGAATACAAATATGGATCACCCTACACATGCATCCTTCGTAGTTACGGAATAAAATTTACCCATCACAAAATTATCATCATCACATGCTAAGGCCTCCGACCCATGTAAAATATTATCATCAAATCAATCACGTGCCATATTACATTTCTCAAGCAATGTCAATCATTTCCACAAGGATGATTTCATAAAATATGTATAAATAAATACAATGGCACGGTTTCGTATGTTAAAACTCGTTTCGATGCATATATAACACGTATAAACATGTTTGTGGATATTGTGTATTAGACACATAATATTCATTAAATCATGTTTGCGTCAGAAAACATTTTAAAACATGATGTTGTGTATCAGACACATAATATGACAAATCCCACTCACAGTATACGGGAGGGTATACCATTCTCAGTACGAATCTCGAGACACATAAACCCTCAATATCACCGATGAGGCTCTATAAACATAATGTAGAACATATGTCACTTAAGAGGTTATATGATGCGTATATGATGATATAAATGTGATGCAACCTTAGTTACAGACAAATCTAGGGTTTTTTTTTTCAAAATCTAATCTTGCATCATTCTCGAGAATCAACCACAAGTTCCTCAACCGGGGTTGGAAATGGGAAATTCTAATTTCTGTGGTTGGCTCACATAAAAACTCACACTTTTTGTGCTGAACTTATCTGTAAAATCTCGGTGGAAAATTCCTTAAAATTCACATTTTTAAACCAATCCAACTATCACTTTTTATTTTGTCATGTTTTAGCAAATTTCTCATATTTCACCATCTACTCATGCAAATACTCTGATTTTTGACTATGTTGTATTTAAGACATAGGGATACAACTTCCGAGTTGGACACTTTCTTGGATTCCTAGTGCAAGTCCATGAAATAGCACCATTTTGACCACATTACGTTTCAGAAGTCTGTTCTAACCAATTTTAGTATAACCCACACAACTTTTAACACACAACTCTAAATTTCCTGAAATGTTTACAGTATTTAGAAGAAACATAACCGTACATTTTTCATGTTTTAGATTTCTCCCAATTATGTCTAAAAGGGGTCTACAATAGACTACCAACATCTCTATTCAGTTTTAATCGAGAAGCAGAATCCTTTCTGCATAGTTTTGGGAGATTTTGTATAACGTTTGATTCCATATGCAAATTGGCTGAACATTTCACAGTAGATGGATAAGAGGGAGATCTACAACTTTTCGTCATTGAGTTTTTGCAAACAAGGGCAGGAAGAGAGCCGTGCAATGCTACTAGTTTTGGTGTTGGAGAATGGGTGACCCTCTGTCGAGTTTCAGAAGAATGGCTGTAACTTTTGACACAGGGGCTGGATTAAGGAGATTCTTATTTTGTTGGAAAGATAAAATATAGATCTGCATTTCATATAACTGGCACAAAATCCAATTTTTCCATGAAAGGGGGCTGCACTTAGAGGCAAACTTACTGCTACAAAATAAGATAGAACAGTGCATTGTCAAAATCTAACTTACTCTCATTTCCTCGCCATTTTTTTTGTCCGATTTCCAACCCGGCTAAGTCCAATTTTTTCTCTATTGACCCCACGGTTTTTCTTGATGGATCCCTTCATTTTCTTGTGCTAAATCTTATTCTGAAGTTGGTTTTGTTGTAGTAATGCATCAAGGTAGAAATTGCATTGGTTTTACATCCCAAGGTCAGAAATTGAATCATTCCTTAGCTAGTTCAGTTCTCTTAGTGGTTCACTAAGTTGATGGGCTCCAAATGACCTCAATTTTGGATATGTTGGTCCTTAGGATGTGTGTAAGGTCTCTACAAAATTTTATTGAAACAGACCAAGGGCAACTATGGCTGCTGGTCCAAGGAAACTCATTGCCCCATAGGAGTTTCCAAAATTTCCAAAATTTCAGAATTTGACTGTCCCGGTTTTGCTATTGGTTTCCCTATCAAACTAACTTCAAATGACCCCAAAATTTTAACATGTTATAGTTTAGGATGTCTATAAGCTATCCATTAAAAATCACAGAAAACTACTAAGGTTTGCCTAGGCACTCTCGGACTCACATATATGTCTTCTCATGGTTGCACACACAAACACTACATACATGAAATTTTACACACAAATTCCAGCACGCATATTCACACAAACACACCTCATACACATATACAAGGCATTCGTGATCACACACATACCCTTCACAATCTTGACCTCAAATATATTGATTCACATTCATCATTGCACCAAAATAGTCCACAAGCTTAAATCTAAAATTCTGCACACACCATAATTTGCACAAACGTGGGAAAATGGCCATAACTTTCACTACACAACTCCGAATCATCTTATCTCATTTTAAAGATAAGAGACAACACTACAACTTTCATGTTGAGAGGTTTTCTTAATTCTATCCAGAAGGTGGTTGAATAAGTCACAAAGAAGGCTGTTGATCTGGAACCGAAAACAAAGTGAAAATTTGCACAGTTTTGGGATAATTGTCATAACTTTTGATATAAGAGTCAAATTAGGGTGATTCATATCTCGTTAGAAAGATAAAATCTAGAGCTACAAATCTTATAACTAGCGCCCAAGTAATTCAGACCGGAAGGCACCTCAAAATCAGAATAAATTCCAAGACAGAAGCAGGACAGAACAGAAATAGAACAGGACATGATTCTGCAGAATACCTAATTAAAAAAAATCATAAAAAAATCAATCTCTATTCAGAATGCAACCGTTCTTATCTCATTTTAAAGCTATGAATGTCTAGTTTCATGTATAAATATTTCACTCAATTTGCCTTTGTGCAGAAAGTGTTATGGCTAAAATACCACTATAAGGTCAGAATACCCAAATTTCAGAAATCCCAAAATTTCTTAAGTCTCCTTGCCCTATGTTCATCCACCAAACCTCCTCATTTTTGTCCTAAATTTAGATATGTTGTAACTCAAAATGTATGGAAAAGATCTATAAAATAAAATTCGGGTAATATGTAGAAAGATTTGGAGATCTTATCTTAGCAATCCACGGTTATGAGGAAGAACAATAGAGAGTTTCTTGTGTTTCTTCCTTGGCTCTTATGGTTTGGCAAGCAAATGGAATGAACAAGCCACACGATTTGGATTTTTGTCTTCTCATACCACACAATCCAAGGTTTCCATTAAATGTTTTATCCCCCAACTACTTGATCCAATGGTCCCAACCATTTTCACATTTTTCTCATCCCATACCCACCATTGGATTAGTTCCCAAAAGTCAAGAAATTCTCTCTCTCTCTCTATGCCGTGTCATATTCCACCATCCACAAATACTTGTTGGGTCATGTTTTGGAAGAATACATTTATTTAAATTATTCCCAAATTCATGTAAATTGTAAATAAGTCCATTGACTTGTAAAAATTCTAAATTGACCCCAAAAACTCTCAAAATTTCACATTAGGTCCAAAATCCCATATTAGACCTAACTTTTTTTTATTGAGAACAAATTTTTGCCTCCGACAATAATTGTATGCATAGGTTTTAAAATGGCACGGAGGAAAAAATTTTAGGTTTTGACAATCTCCTAAAAAATTTTTAAGGGCATTATCAATCAGAAAACGTTCTGAGTGACTTTTCTCTATATGAAAATTAAAATATATCATATATGAAATAATAATGAGTACAATAAATAGTACACCGAGTGTCGGTGTTACAGGTGATGACGGAGGTGACAAGGACTAGGGAAGCTGACAGACCTGAGGGATAGCACGTCCGAGGCGACCGTCTCATCATGCATCACTATTATCATCTCAGCATTCAGAGGACGTGGCAGGACCTTCCAGTGGGTATATAGAGTTTTCATCTTTCTACATACCTGTATTTGATTTCTCTCATATTTCTACTCTAGACACTCCATAGAGGGGAGTTCGTATAAATAAGGGACTAACACATGTTAAGAGAGATGATGTACGACTCATGTACCATGTATCTCCTTTATTGTTTACTGATGCTCACAATTATGATGTAGCATCCTCCCAGATCATACAGATAGATGATTTGGATTTAATATCTCATGATGACATTATAGATGTCATGACTGATTTAGGTGTTAGACATTATAGTAGGAGAAGAAGATGATGTTAGCACTTACGTATTATGTACTTTGTATATTGTATTATATTAATGAAAATTTTATTCCCTTATATGTTCGTTTCTCATATCTGATTTGTTTTGATCCCCGTTTCTGTTATGTTATTTAAAAGTTCATTTATGCATTGTTCAGAATTTTGGATGTGATAATTGATATAGTTTCGGTGTAAGAATGTTGTTTTCGTTGCGCTATTCAAAGGTTGCATTTATATGTTACTGAGAATTTTATGTTAAAAAATATTATATTTTTGTATTTTTCGAATCGGAGGTGGGATGTAATTTTGTATTATTAATACAGGAAGTGGGATTTTGGTTTGGGGCATATAGACACGGTATATCATGGGTAGGGCCCGGAAGCATGTTTCGGGTTGAACCCGAAGAGACATGTACGAATATAACCTTAAAAAAAAATTAAAACAACTTTTGAGAGAAAAATTTTCCGTTTGTGATCACTTTTTGTCGCAGGTTGAACCCACGACAGTCTGCGAGTTGAACCCGCGACATGGGGTATGTCGCGAGTTGAACCCACGACATGGGCTATGTCACGAGTTGAACCCGCGACATGGGCTATGTCGCGAGTTGAACCCGTGACATGAGCTGTTGTGTTTTCAAGACATGACATTGCCCGCGACACTACGGGAGGGAGGGAGAGGGCTCCCGCGGAGGTGGGAGGGAGGGCGAGAGAGAGCCGTGGGGGGAGGGAGGGGGAGAGGAGCAGTGCCGCAGGCGGGGGAGGGAGGGAGGGGCAGCGGGAGCATCGCGGGGGGACGGGGGAGCCGAATTGTCACATCTTCAAGACGCGAAAAGCTGTGCCACGTCTGGAAGACGCGACACGTGGCCTTTGCCCAATCGGATGCTACTACATCATGTCGCGAGTCCAACTCGTGACAAAATGAGGTTATTTTCAGACTTTTTTTGGTGTTGAGATTGTTTTAATTTTTTTTTTAGGTTTAATTTGGAACATGACTCAAACCCAGAAGCATGTATCGGGTTGAACCCATGACATAATATAGTATGTCGCTGTTCATGTCGCGGGTTCATACATGGGTTAGAAACAGAAATATTTCCCTCTTAGGGTTGTTTTAAAATTTTTAAAAAATTTTTAGGTTAGATCCGTCCATGTCTCCTCCTACTACTTCTCGAATAAACTTTTTTTTAGTTGTTAAATTAAATTCCTTATTGTTTTCCCTTCTCCCCCCCAACCAGATGTGGATCCTTCCCAAACCCACCTCCTCAGATCTTTCACTTCCTCAAGAGTAGCAGCACTTGTCTATGACCTGGACCTCTTACAACACTAAACTACCTCAAATGGCTTCCTAAGACCTGACCTGAAATATGCCGAGAACATCTAAGCCATTCTTTGCTCTTTTTTCAGCAAGAGCATCTCCGCCATAGAACAAAAGGTGGGTTGTGTTCCCAGCATTGTTTTCGGGCAAGAGGATGGTCAACATGGTAGAAATAAAAGGCTCGTTACCTATGGTTCCCTCGTTTTTTCTTTCTAGATTGTTTGATCTTGAAGAGGCCCGTGTTGGGTATGTAAGATAATTGCTCATTAATTGTTGCGCAAAAGAGTGTTTTTTGGTTTTTCGATTGTGAAAATTTCGAGATTTATGCATTTAGTTGTGAAAATTTGTTTTTTAGTTTTCTTATATTTTTTATTTTTTAAAAAATAATAGAAAATTTAAAAATACGCCCAAAATATATGTACTTTTCTAACCTAGAAAACTGAAAAATATGTTTAAATATAATTCAGGCCTAACCATTTACAATTAAATGAGCCTAATCACCTTTTGTGTTTTTTAATTCTTCAAATTTTGAGAATTTTGAAAAATATGGATTTTATTTATAATGAAAATAGTAGAAAATAACTCTAAATTTATTTTCTATTTTTTTTTTTTATAAATTGAAAAACCATATTTGCTAATTTTCATTTTCTAAAAATTAAAAGCTGGAATATTCGAATAATATCCTTATTTTCCATAAGACATGTAAAAATGAGGATCTTGGAAGTAGTATAATTGCATCATGGGTCTCCGGCTAGTATTGTTCATAAGGCTACATTGAGCCTAATTACATGGAAAGTCTGTTAGTGCCCGAATTTGCGATGCCATCTTTTCCATGTCCTAAAGTCTCAACTCTGCTTAAATGTCTCAGCTCCATCTACATGCCAACATGGATACAGTACTCACTGTGACTTTTATAAGAACCCCTTCTACAGCTTTGTTGAAGTTCTTCGTCTTCAGAGGGGAAGATATATAACCTGGATTAAAAGAATAATAATAATAAGTATAATTATTATTATAAATGAAAGAGGTCATTTTTCTTCCTTTTTTTTTTTTTTCTTTTCCCTTGACATGATCATAACTTGGTGAAACCTTATATAACAAAATCATGTGATGGATTGTTTGTGTGTTTATCAAATAGATGTGGAAAAGTTGACTGAATGAGGAGAACAGTTTTTATGCAAACCTCAAGATTCACTAATTGTGGTATAGAGAAAACAATAGAATAATAATTAGAAAATGGGATGAATGTGGAAGGAGTCCACCTCCTTGGCCTGATTTGATGTTAGGAATATTTAGAAAAGGATAATCTGTATTTTTATTTTTTTTCCTCCTCATATGTACACTCATATGATCTTATATAAACTCTTAGGATTTCTAGAATATACTACTAATAAAGACACTTTGGGACTAGACCCAAACTTTGGGACATTTTAGAACTAATAGATGCAGCATTCCTCCATCAATTTTTTCCTTGTTGGGAAGAGATCATCTCTGTCCAGTGGAGAGCTTGAAATCTAAAGTAGTTATCCATGTGCCTTATGAATTTGGTTTTTCGCTTTGTTTGATAAGAAACTTCTTGTAACTTCAGTTTGTGATAGTTTGTGTTGATATGACTGCATCATCGTTGCCATAATAAGGACTAAGATCCTTAATGTTGAAAATTGAGTTGATGCTATGTTCCTTAGGCCATTTGAGCAAGCAGGCTTTTGCTCCAAGCCATTTCAGCACTTTGAAGGGACCATCTGTTCTTGAAAGGAGCTTCTAAAGTGATCCTTTTGGAAAAGGCTTTGGTTGTAATTGAATAAGCACATAGTATCGAACTTGAAATTCTACAAAAATCTTCTGTGCTTGTCGGCTCGTCTTTATACTTCTCATTGCTAACTGCAATTTTGTTCTCGACTTCATGAATCTCGTGGATGTGCTTGCCAAACTTAAAATTCTTCTCTGTTTCAACCCTCCACAGGTAGTTGAACAAGGCACAGACTTTCTTAGCTTTAATTTTGTGACAATTTCAAAAGGAGACGATCCTGTAATTCTGTTAACACTACTATTATAAGCAAATTCTACTGTAAGCAAATTTAGATACCCATGATTTCATGTTTGCCCCAACAAGACATTGCAAAAATATTTCCCTAAATTGCAATTGATAAACTCCGCCTCTCTATCTGTTTGGCACTAGAAAATTTCAATTATGTCCCCATGAGCTTCCCTAGTGTCTTCCAAAAGTAGCTACAAATTTTACATCTTTATCGGAAACTACGGTCTGAAAAAGTCAATATAATATCACCACTTCACAAAAGAAGAGTTGGGCAACTTTTAATGCATCTCATGCTTCCAAGTAAGGAATGAAGTGACCCATTTTGGAAAATTTATCCATCACGACTAGCATTGAGTCATACCCTTAAGGAGTTTTAGGGAGCCCTAAAACAAAATTCTTAGATATATCCTCTCGTGGTGCTTGAGCCACTTGAAGAACTATGTATAGCAATGTATCCTGCTTGTGGCCCTTTGAACCTTAACAAACACAACATTAATGAAGAATTTAATATGATCTCTAATACAGGATCTAGTCAATGTATACTTCCCAGGAATTCCTCTCTTCCCTACTAGAGTTTTCCCTCTCTTAAACCTTAAGTTTGACGGTCAAAATTTTATTTTCTAACAAATTTCCTACCATAATTCTTTTATAAAGATCTGACTTATAGTTTTATTAATCATACACTTTTTAAATAGGAAAAACTAGAATTTATATTAAATATAATTTTTACCATAAATAAATATCTAAAATCATTTATAATATGAAAAATTTCAAAAACTAAGATAATTACTAATTTTAAAAAGATTGTTATCAACTAAAATAAAAAAACTATTATTTTTTTTAAATATTCATCTTTTACTAGTTTCTAAATATTTTCCTAAAAAATATTTCTTCAATGATATTCACCTTCTAGAATAATTATTTTCAATGATATCCAAGTGCATATCATTACTCTTCTTCAAGACAAAGAGCTCGTCCTCAATCTCGAATTCAAGATGGGTCTTCTTAAGTCTTCAAGAACACCCAATCTCAAATTCAAGATGGATTTCTCAAGTCTTCAAGAACACCCGATAAGACTCCTCCCTCATCCTCTTCTTTGGACTTCCCAGAATTTCAATTTTCTACAAATTTAGAATTATTAGGATATACTTTCATAACAAGATGTTACGCTTATAGGCAAGCAGTCACTTGCATGGCCAAATCATGAACTAATTCCCTGAAGATATCTTCATGAGAGATAAAATCTAGCTTACAGTTCACTTCTATTAAGACACTAATTTTGTTGTCATGAATGGAAAGTTAAAGATTCTGTCCAAATTTATTATTTTCATAACTATTGAAATTAGGGTACTTTGTGGGGATACCAATGCCTCCTTCCAAAAGACTACTACTTTCCTCCTCTTGGTTGCAAGGGTGTGGCTGCTGCTTCTCATCTCTTGGACCTTGTTGTGCCCCTGCAACTCTCACTAAAACATTTCCTTTAGCAAGATCAATGCTTTTTGTTGTTGCTGTAGCAACTTCTTGTTGTTGTAGCAACTTCTTATTGGACTACCAGAGTTTCTCTACCCTAGCCAACGGCTGCTCCATTTGCTGTTCGAATTCTCTCATGAATCTTTCTATCTGACTAAACTATTCTATAGTTTTTTATGACAGTTGGCTCTGATACCAAAATAATATAAATCCTAGTATAGGATTTGACTTACATTTTTGTTGATCATATTTCATTTAAATAGGAAAAACTAGGATTTATAATAAAATAGAATTTTTAGTAAAAATAAATATTTAAAATCATTTCTAATATGAAAGATTTCAAAAATTAAGAAAATTACTAATTTTAAAAGATTGCTATCAAGTAAAATAAGAAAACTATTATTTTCGAAAATATTTACTTTTTTACTAGTTTCTAAATATTCTCCTAAAAGATTTCTTTTTAATAATATACACTTTTTATAATAATTCTTTCGAATAATATTTAAGTACATATCAAAATCTTTTCAACGTCATGCGGAAGCACAACCAATAAACTTGATGTTCCACCAAGGATGCTATTTTATCATGACCAAAATGCCTAGGTAATCCTCCCAAATGTAACTCACAGGCTACAGAATCGTGAATTGGTATACACAATCTGTTTCCATCGGAAATATAGACTTCCTTCAAGCTTAAATGATAGTGAACAGTTGTTATATTTGCCTGTAGATCTAAATAAATTGCTCCAAAAGAGGGATCCCTTGCATGCACATTTTTCAGCTCTTTAAAAAATATCACTTCAACAAATATAGCAGCCCGCAAAGTTGCCTTCCTACTAAGGGCATTTGCTGTCTCATTTTTAGCACCAGAACTATGTTTGATCACATTAAAGCATTGCTGCAAATATGAACTCCGTTTGCCATGGTTGGAGCTAAGATGTCTCTAAGAATTGAGATACTTTAACCCTTCAAGATCTGAACATAAGATGAATTCTTTATAAGATAAATAATGCTTCCAATGCTTCAGAGCTTGGACTATAGCATAGAACTCAAGATCATAGGTAGAGTACTTTGCTTGATTGAGTTTTTCAATCTAATAGGCTATTGGACGTCCCTCTTGTCTAAGAATTGCTCCAAACCCACATTCAATGCATCACAAGCAAACTCAAATATCTTGTCAAAATCTAGAATCTGAAAGGTAGCTAATCCACAGAGGCTTCACACTTAGGTGAAATTCGACGGTAATGGCTAACCAAGAATGGCCTTCACCTTTTTAAGAGCAACCTTGATGCCTTTAGCAGAAATGATGAATCCTAAGAAACTAATAGAGTTAGTAAAGAAGGCACACTTCTTCAAATTTTTGGGCTTGCAAGGTCACCAAAACCTTTCTATAACAATCAGAGCATAAACTAGCCCTTCTTGATCTCTCTTGCAAACCTTGTCCTAGATAATGCATGTATGCCCCTCTCCCAACTAATTGCTTTGGGTTGGCATCTTCATCTCTCATGGGTTTTAACCTGATCTTTCTGCCTTCATACGGGAAAGTGTAAGTGTCATCATATAACACTTTTCTGTCATATTGCCAAGAGCTTCGTAATAGAATGTGAGCGACCTGCATCAGAAAACCATCACACCACATTGCTTCTTTGTGTTTATCTCTTATTAAAAATGTTACCAACCATGGATTAGTATTTGGTACAGAGTTGTCATTTATCCATGCTACTTGATTAGGTTCAGGTTGTTGTTGAGGCCTTTGTTTGAGTATTTTAACAAGAGCCTATGAAACAACATTTTCACAATTACCTCTATCAATGACAATCTTGACAACTTGATCCTATATTCGACATTCATATGAAGTATGTTAATATGAAACCAAAAGTCTTTTGGTGCCATTAGGAGTTGATGCATCACCTTTAACACTTTCTTTACTCCATCAACTTCTTCAACATCTTCTTATCTTTAAGAACATGTACCACATTGTTGTCTTCTAGAGTATCCTCAGCACCTTCATTCCTACACCCTTAATAGGACAAACCTTACAATATGTCCCTTTCCTCCACACTTAAAGCATTCAATTTGCCTGTCTTGTTTGTCGGAAGTTTCAGCAATAAATCTTCCTGCAAAATCTAAAGCTCTAGGTAGATATTTGCTTGAATTTGCTGTAAGTTTTCGAGTCCCAAAACTGGACTCTTGGGAAGGCAAGTCCCTAGACTAAGGTGCCAAATTCCTAAATTTTTATCTATCTTAAGTGGTCTTTAATTTTAAGTGATATTTGATAAGCCTGATCAACACTTAAAAACCACATGTCATCATTTGTTGCTTAATTTTAGCATGCAACCCTGTTTTGTACGAAGATAAAAGTTGGCAATAATCTTCATCAACGTGACACCGGACAATAAAGTTGTATTCTTCAACTGACATTGCTCCATGGCGCAACTGCAACAACTCTTCATAAACTGAGTCTTCATAATTAGAGGGTAGGTACTTAATGGAATATTGGGGGTTGCCCAAATTTGTGAAGCCTTTCCTTAATGCTTTGCCACCTTATGTGTGCTTGCCCTTTTAATTTCATCTTTGCAAACCTAACTATTTATTTTCTTATATCTCATACCGATGGAAATAGTCTTCAATTACTGTTACCAAATTAGCAAAGGAATGAGGGTCTAGTTTCCAGCAAAAATCTAGAACATCGACATTAATTATCTTTGCAATCCTGCATCGCTCAAACAATTTACAATAGTTAGCAACTATTCCTCTTTGAACATTACCTCATCGTTCATTACATTGGCTTGGTCGTGGCTGATCAAACCTTCTTTCTGCTCCATTAGCCAGTACCTCCTGACCAACTTTATGTGTTGTCGCATGATTTGGCCACATCAGTGAAATGTTGTATTTCAATTGACTATATATTTTACATATAAATTTTATGCTTTCCAAGCTCTAAGATGTTTACTATATTTGATACTCCATTTCCTTCATATTGTTGGTGTTAGTTGTGGTGGTTTTGATCTTGCATTGGAGAGATTATTTGTCTAGCCAACAAATACCTAACCTTTTTATTTTTGCAAATTTGACAGGGATTTATCTTAATCTATGTTATGTAGAAATACAAACAGGAAATAGAAATAGATGCAGAAATGATACGGGAAAATGTCATGTTATAAAAATATAGGAAACGAAAACATGTAGAAAACGTGCACGTATTAAAAATATAAAAATTTTTATATAAATATTACTTATTTTATGAAAAAAATAAAATAAAAAATATCAAAATAAATGTAATTTATTAAACTAATTCTACGTTATCACTCTCATTCTCTCTACTCGTATTTGTATCTTCATAAAAAAATACACTTTTCAGTTCTGGTTCATCTAATATTAGATTAGCAATTTCAAAAATACTAACATATTCCATGCTCTCAAATTGATCTCCTTCAATATCCCACAATTTTGTCCTTTTATCATGATATTAAGGTGTGTTTTCTGATAAAAGAAGGAGATTATTATGAATAAATACTAAGTTTTCTACATGTTTTTAACTTAATTAGTTTCTTTTAAATGAATGAATAAAAGAATAAGTATTCCGATTCCTATCGCAACATGAGGAGAAACTAGGTTATTCAAACACCTTAAAAGCCAATTTTTGAAGTAAAGGTAACTTTGAAACACAACATGCATACCACTTCTTCAGATTCATGTTATACCTTCTTGCAATTAAATCTAAATCTCCATATAATTCACTTTTTAAAGAAAAATCAGAAAATTCATTTTAGACGCTAACACATTTAACTTTATTTAGAAAAGGTCTTCACTTGTTTCGTTCAATTGTGACTTCTCCATCCATATGAGAAGCCATTCTATTTTCTCTTTCTTGAATCCACTTATCATCATAAAATCCTCCAAAAAAAATAAAAATTAATAATACATTAGGAAAAACTATTCACTATAATGAAGTTGAAAAAAATTAATTAATGAATTAGAAAAATAAAAAATTTAACTAAATAATTATCTTAGATTCAATGAATGAGCTAAACAATATAGCATAGTTTTATTCTTTACCTAACAAACAATAAGAATATTGTTGACCTAATAGAGTTTTGATGACGAGTAGCTAGAAGGAAAATAGATCAAGAATATAAGAAAACAGATAAGAAAATTCAGAATCCTATAGTACATGTCGATCTGCTTAGAAAACACATCGACTTATGACAATCACACACACACACATTGAACCGTTTGATACTCTTATCGACCTGAGTCAAATGTTTTCTATTATAAACATAAGTCCGAACACTTCGACCCACACAAGTTTACATCAACCTAGGAAATTAGGTGTACCAATTTAAAATTACACATCAACCAATTGCTCAAACACATCAACCTGAACACATAAGGCATCAACACTAAGAAAAGAGAATACATTAAAACTCAATGTCTACACAAACCTTGTCGACACAAAGCAATAGGAACACTAGTACATCGACCAATTTATCTCAACACATCAACCAATTTGTGAACATTGACACATCAGCATGTTCTCTACGCACATTAACATGTTTTGCAAAAACATATCAACTTGTTTTTCAACACATCAATTTGAACAATATCATGTCCACCAATCTCATACACTGTGTCAACCAATTTAAAGATGAAATAGTAACACATCAACATGATGGTTTGACATATCAACCTGTTAGTCGTTGATTGTGAAATACACACATCAACCCAAAGTCATGCTTGTCGACTTAGCCTAAACACATCAATCAAGTCATTTCATCATATCGACCAATTTGACAAATGAATAGTGACGCATCAACCTTTGATAAGCACATGTCGAGCCGTCCATTATGTTTCATAAATAAACACACAATGACATAGTAAAAGTCTTGTCAACCTACTGAGACACATTGACCAATTGAATTACTTAGGTTTACCAATTTTATTTGCACAGTAAGATATCGATGCATATAGTGAGTCTTGTCAACTTGATATTCGATTGCTCATTAAAATACACATTAACCTATTCGTTTCTTGTCAACACAACATATATACATCAACCAATTAAATTTCACACATCGATCAATTTGTTACATGAACAGTAACATGTCGATGCACCAAATTAGACTTGTCGACCTACCTCTCACAAAGTCAGAAAGATACACATCGACACAGTTGAAATGTTGTCGACACATAGGAATACATCGACCAATTAAAAATCTCGTGTCCACCAATTTTATTTGGTATAGTTCTTTGTCGACCTATAATAGTTGCTTATCAACCTGTTTGCATAAAAATACATTAGAAATGATTCAAATTCAGGTCGATATCCACAATAGACTTGTCAACATGCGTGTATCAGAAACCAGATTTGGGAAACATTTTTGAATATGACGGATCCATACTTTCTTCGATTCCTAAAATATTTCCTTTTCTATCTAAATTAACATTCAAATGCAGCACAAACATAGTCTGATTGGCATATTTAAAAGAGACGCCAGAAAAAGAACGAACCCTCAGCGCAAAGGAAGGAACAGTTATATAGAAGCAATAATGACGGAAATTAAATGCCTTACGTTCTAATGCCACAACCTTCACCAACCCTCAACGGCTCTATTCAATACTTCAATAAATATTGAGAGCAAAATAAAGAAAAATATATGAGATAACAAGACAACGACATACTACGACTTGAATTAAAAACTCCATTGAATACTGAAAAATATCATCTTTGTGCACTTGAAAGTTTTAATTATATTAAGTGTCTCTTTGAGTTTTTTATTCTGTTAAATCTGTCAAAAATTAAAGAGTGTGCGACACTGTCTTAAGTCTAGAGAAGTCCAAATTCAATTTGAGAGAGATTGAATTGTTGTGTTCAGACATAACACTGTATGAGGTTTAACTTGAACCTGGAATTAAATTTATAAACTAAACATTTAGTGAAAAATCCAAGAGGAGTTTGGGAGTGGACGTACACCGAGTTTGGTGGAACCACTATAAAAATTTTTTGTGTCTTCTTTACTTGTTTTCATTTACTGTCATAAAGTTTTAAAATTCAGAAAAAGTGTCGAAAATTTTATATTCAACTATTCACCCCTCCCCTCTAGTTGAATTACAATTGGTATCAGAGAGGCGTGTTGTCAAAAGGTTTAACAGCTCAACACCAAAGATCCAAATGGCAATTAATGGTGACAATGTACCAGTTGAAACTTGCTAACAAACCGTGCACCATTTTTCAATGGAAGCAACCTTAGCTACTGGAAGTAAAGGATACGCAACTTCATCATTGCACAGGACCTAAATGCATGGGAAATTATCGAAGAATGAGTCAAATTCCCCACTGAAGAGATTGATGGAGTTCGTGTGCTGGAAAAATTAAAGAACATGAATGTAGAACAAAAGAAAACCAATCAAGCCAACTACAAAGCTATTAATCTTCTTCATCTTGCACTGAACGTCGATGAATATATTCGAGTCTCTTCTTGCAAAACAGCAAAAAGAGATTTGGGAAAGACTTGAAGCTACCTACGAAGGAACTGACCAAGTACGTAAGAACAAAATCAGATTACTGGAGTAAGAATATGAAGTATTCAAGATGAAAGATGGAGAAGCAATCAGTGAGATGATAACAAGATTTAACAAGGTAACTAATGAGCTCAGACTATGTGGAAAAGGAATCCCTCAAGAAGACATGGTGAACAAAATTCTAAGAAGTCTACCAAAATCTTGGGAGCTCAAAGTGACAATAATTGAAGAGTCCAAAAATCTTGAGACTCTGACAATGGATGAACTCGTGGGATCCTTGATAACCCATGAGATGAAACTGAACGTAAAGGAATCTGCCAAATACGAAAGAGGCAAAGGGATAGCCTTGAAGGTTGACAATGAAGAAAGCACATCCAGTTCAAAAGAAGAAAAATATGAAGAGGATGAAACTCTTCTAGCAAGAAAATTTAGAAAATTCATGATGAAGAAGAGGAACAAAAATAAGTCATTCTTCAAAAAGCCAGAAAAGAAGTAAGAAATCATATGCTTTGAATACAAGAAGTTGGGGCACGTGAAGGCTGACTGTCCCTCTCTCAAAAGGGATGAGAAGAAGCACAAAAAGGACAAAAAGAAAAAGAAAAAGAAAAGGCACTTGCTGTCACGCCCCGACCCTTGGGTCGAGCACAAGGCAACCGCCGCAATATCTCGGCATACGGACAGAACCTCCTCATATACCGAGACACCGCAAAGCTAACATCTTCACTTGTTCAAAAAGCTGTTTAAAACCTGTATATCCTCAACATAAACTTCCCAAGTAATTGAAATTTAAAAGGTAATCCTGCCTCAACTCACACATATACAACTCATTTGAGAGTTTCAATTTACATTTTACAAGTATAATTTACAGCCATCCCAATACAAAATACAATGGTCATTCTATGACCTCAAAAACATCATTATTGAATATCACCACGAAGTCCAGGCATCTCCGAAAGTAAACCAAATGGCAAATGTCACTTGACACGTCTCCCTGCCAAGTCTAACTGAAATCAAGGGAAAATGAGGGTTAAGTATTATGGGGAAAACTCAGTGAGGGAGGGGGATCGACATTATGTTCTCAATAATATGTGTGAAAATGAAGTGTCAAAATTTAATTTAAAACATGATATTATTTCAATTAAATCATGACATGTTCATTAGTCACTATAGTCATATATCCCACAACATAAATAAAACATGTGCATCAATTAATAAAAGTCAAGAATCATTCAGAGCTTGCCATAAATATTCCCAGCAAAGGTCTGCCACGACCTATGATGGGTGTATTAGGGGTTTTTAATATGCAAGTATAAAACAATAGCTCTCCTCCCCAATGTTGGTCGGGGTCTCACCACGAACTCGTGTCAAATTGAACACATATCATAAACCATGTATAGAACCCTGCCTGAAGCTAGACAGTGGCGTCACACATGTCCTCCCTGATTTGGTTCATCCGGCCGCAACTATACATATGACGTTTGCGGATACCTTCTGTAGAAACGTATCTGGGCAACACTGGTATCTCTACAAATGCCCTTCGTAGCTACGGAATTATCAATGTCATCATCAGATTATCACAATGGCACACTAACCCAATGGTAAGGATCATAATCATATCAATAAAAATGTGCCAATATTCAGTATTTCATAAATCATATCAATTATCAAAATGTGGCACAATATCATTTCAATATAAATCATGGATGCGTAATATTCAAATCATCATTTAGATACTCCAATAGTCACAAAAACAACATTTGTAAAACATGCTTCAAAACTCATAGTTACATACGTATCATAAATCATGTCATTCAAAAACAAGTTAAAATCATGAAATTTGTTCAATCAAGAACATTTCATCAAAATCCTACTCACATTTACGGAAGGGCCAATCACTCCCTACAATGCACAACAAGTATCGAAAATGTGCTTCCCCCGATATATCTCCAAGAGTATCACTACAAGAACAATACAATATACTTATAAATGTTTTGCATAACATTAAAAATCATTATACTAAATTGCATTGAAACCCTTTACTTAAGACAAAGGTTTAGGGCATTCTAGGGGGTCTCTAAAGGACACACAAGCTGTCCCCTTTTTCATCCCAAACATTTACTTCAAATGTTCATCCCTAACATACATGCCCCCCATTCCAACCTTTGCATACACAAAATAGTCTGCATGTAAACATATTTATTCTTTTTTTTTTATCCAAACCACTTACCAAGTTATCACAACTTATTATCTTATTTACTACACCTATGCTAACTATATAGTAACAATTCTTAATATTTTTAGCCTAAATCTACTTCATTTACACAAAGACATAAGGATTTATTCTAAGAACTCTTGACTGCAACATTTCAATTCTGCGCAGTCTTAGAAAACATGCTGTAACTTTCACCATACTTATCCAAATCACGAGATTTTTATTTCAAATTAAAGATACAACATAGACCTACAATTTTTATAACTGGAGTATAGCCTAATTTGGCCTTGAAGACAGCTCAAAACTATAGTGAATCCACAGACAGAAACAGGGCAAAACAGAGAACGATCCTGCAGCACTCCTCACTTTGTAAAATCATTAAAATTTCGATTCTCATCAGAATTTAGTGAACCATATGTCGTTTTAAAGCTCTTGAAGTCTAATTTTACCAGAAATTTACCTAGTTCAATTTACAGTAGTGTAGGTAAAGTTATGATTTAAAAAGTTCAACAAAGTCATATGTCCAGAATTCCAAAAATCAGATTTTTTTCCATCCTCATTCCTCCTGTTCTTTGCCAAAGATAAATAACTTTCAGCATATCTTCAATTCTCATTTCAACCAACACACACACACATATTTCCTAAACATTGCATTAAAATTCAGCACACAACATCACATAGAATGCATTCCCTTTTCGGCCAAACACCAATCTCATTTTTCTGCATACATTTCCTTGTGTTCTACCAAGGTTCTAAGTTACAAAATCAAGCTAAAAACACCACATTAAATCACTCATGCATGTCCTCAAAATTTCCAGCAAGTTCAGAATTTTTATTTACCTCAAATGTTGATGCTCCAAGCCCAAATCAAGATCCCTTCACAAGATCAATCATTCCTTCAATTTCCTAGCTCTAAGCCATACAAGATTTACCATGTTAGCTTTCTCCTTTTGACCCCAAATTAACATATGTTATACTAGGGTAGATGAAGAGTCTCTTACCTCAAAATAACCAGCTAAACTTGAAGAAAAACAGGATTTCTCCTTCCTTGAAGCTCTCGGCTGTCCCTTGGATTCCACCAAGCAAAACTCCTCCTTTTGCCTTGATTTTTGGATATGTTATAATTGGACTAGTGAGTAAGGGATTTATGTAAAAACATTTAAGTAGTATAGTAGAAAAAATTTGGGATTACTCACCTTGAACTCACGGCTTGGAGAAGAAAAATGAGAGCTTGCTTCTTTGGAACACTTCCACACTCCCATGGTTTTGCAAGGAAAAAAAATTTGCCTATGTGTTTGGTTTTATTTGTTTTGCCCATCCAATCCTAGCCATCCAACAAATTTCAAGAATCAACTCTAGCCATTAGATTATTTTGTCATAATAAACTTTTTCTCTCTTCCCACAAGAATACTCTTTCTCTCTCCCATGTTGGCTCTCTCATTTTCACACACAAACCTCACTTTCTCCCACTACATGCACACTCTTCATTAATTGCATGTTCCCCCAACTATCATGATCAAAGGTCCACAATTTAGATTTCATTTCTTGGGCAAATCCTTACCATTGATGTGTTTTCAAGAAGGTTTACTCTTTTACCCAATAGACAATGTTTTGTCTCCCACTAACTAGATCCAAAGGTTCATATTCATTTATCTCTCTTCAATTAAATCTCCACCATTGGATTTATATATATATATATATATATACATATATATATTTTTAAAGTAAATAAAATAATACATAAAAGAAAAATCTCTTCTCTCCTCACCCAAAATCGTCCAAGTCACTCTCTCCCTCTCTACACTTTTCTGTTTAGTCTTTATTTAGGTAAATACATTTATTTAAGTTATTTCTAAATTTTATAAATTGCAAGTAAGTCGCTTGAGTTATAAAAATTATAAATTGACCCCAAAAATTTTTAAAATTTCAAGTTAGACCCAAAACCATATTTTAGGTCTAACTTAATTTATTTCACATCAAAATGTGATCGTTTAGCCGTACCGGGGCTCATTTCTGTCCGATTAGGGTTTTTCGGGCGATTATCCAGAAATCCCCGATTTGGCTCTACGAAGCACGATTCACTCATATTTGAGGTGTCTATACACTCTAGAATCATTTTCATTATGTTTGGACACTTTGTGGTCATTTTGAAAATTTTTACTTTTTGACAATTTTATCGATATTCTGGAAACGGTTTTTAAACGGAAAAATTTCTGATTGAAATTTTGATATGGAAACATGAGGATTATTATATATATCATGAATAAAAATACAAATACAAGTACACCGATGTGTCGGTGTTACACTTGCTGCTTGGAGTGATGAACATTCAAGCCCAAGTGATGAAAAGCAAGATAAGGAACAAGCAAACATATGTTTCATGGCAAATGAAGAAGCCTCAGATAATGAGGTAAACTCTACATTATATTCATCATGATCTGATTCTTCTGATTCTGAAAATGATTTCACCATCAAGGAACTACGTGAAGCATTGCTAGAAGCACTAAAGGAATTAAAAAAATCCAAAATGAAAAATAACTTGCTAAAGAAAGAACTAAGTGAAATTGTTAGAACATCACAAATTTCAAAAAATGATAAGTGAGTTAAGAAGAGAAATTGCTAAGTCAGAACTGTATGTAAGTGAACTTAAGAAGAAACTGAATGATAATTATTCAAAAAATGACAAAGATACTCTAGCAAATGAAAACATGCTTTTAAAGAAAGAATTAGAGGTTTTAAAAGAAAAGAATAGTAGGCTAAAAATTGTCCTAATGAAATTCATCTCTGGCTAAGAAAAGTTAGATGCCATGCTAGGAATCCAAAAAGCTGTGTTTGATAAGGCAGAATTGGGATTTAACTCTAACCAAACACAGAAAAAGTTGTATAAATTTTTTGTGTTAAGCTCTGAAAATGCTAAACAAGAAAGATGTCACACGTGGATGAAGATGGGGCACAAATTAGAAGTCTGCAAGTTTAAAAACATGGTTTTAAACAACACTAAGAAACCAAGAGCAAGAATCAGACATTGCACCCACTGCAAGAAGAATGGACATTCAATTTATGATTACTGGTTTATGAACTCCTCAAGAACAACTTTAAAATAAATTCCCAAAGATAATTTTAAAGCTAACTCAGCCAGATCCAAAAAGATATGGGTACCAAAGACAAAGGTGTGATTGTTTCTCACTGCAGGTGTACTTAAAGTCAAGAGAGTCTCTCGAAAAGTTTATGTGGTGTATTGACAGTAGATGCTCAAAACACATGACCGGAAAGGTATCGAAATTCTCTTATCTTGAAAGTAAAAAAGGAGGAAAGGTCGCATTTGGAGACAATTCAAAAGGAAATGTTGTTGGTATAGGCAATATTGGAGGTAAGTCTTTTGAATCTCAAATTCAAAATGTGATGCTTGTTTCTGGATTGAAATTTAGATTACTAAGTGTTAGCCAACTGTTTACAAAGGCTATTCTGTACTGTTTGAAGCTGATGCATACTCTATTATTAAAAAATCCTCTGGACTTATAAAGTTTACTAGGAATAGAAGAGAAAACATATATGCAATTGATCTAGATCTCTTAAAACCCTCAAATGAATCATGTCTAGTTGTTGTGATTAAGAATTCTTCATGGATATGGCATAGAAGATTAGGACATGCTAGCATGGACACAATTTCAAAATTAATTAGGAAAGATATAGTTAAGTGTCTTTCAAAATTGAAATTTCAAAAGAACAAATTGTGTGATACATATATGAAAAGAAAGCAAACAAAAATATCTTTTAAATCTAAAAATTGTGTATCAATAGGAAGACCTCTAGAACTTCTTCATATTGATTTGTTTAGACCTACTAGAACACAAAGTTTAAGAAAAAAATATTATGGTTTTGTAATCATTGATGATTACTCTAAATTCATATGGATGCTATTTCTTATCAAAAAGGAAGAAATTAGTGAGACATTCATTAGACTATGTAAGAAAATTCAAAATGAGAAGGGAATGTCTATAAAGAGCATTAAAAACGATTATGGCAAGCAATTTGAAAACAAAACCATGGATGAATTTTGCAATCATTATGGTATTGACCATAACTTCTCAGCTCCTAAGATATCTCAATAACATGAGTGGTAGAAAGGAAAAATAGAACCCTCTCAGAAATGGCTAGAACAATAATTTGTAAAAATAATTTATCTAAGTTCTTTTGGGTAGAAACAATAAACACATCATGCTACATTTTGAATAGAGCACAAATGAAATCAATCCTTAAAAAAATCCCTTATGAACTTTACAAAGGAAGGAAACCAAATATATCATACTTTAATGTGTTTGGATGAAAATTTTTTGTCTTAAATAATGGAAAAGAAGTATTAGGAAAATTTAATGCCAAAAGTGACGAAGGAATTTTTCTGGGTTATTGTTTAGCAAAAAAAACTTATAGAATCTACAATAAAAGGACCATGATAGTGGAGGAGTCAATTCATATAGAGTTTGATGAAGAAAATGATATCAATCAAAGAATGTTTGATGATGAAGATGTATCTGAGAAACTAAATGAAATTAGTTTGTCTGATGAAATAAATAATCAAAAAGATGAGTCAAATGATCTCACGATATAGGAGGAAAGAAATAAAACACAACAGGAGTAAGAGATCAAATACACTCGGATTAGGAAAGATGTAAATCCAGAGAACATAATTCGGAGTATTAGTTCAAGAGTAAGAACCAGATTTACAATCCAAAATCAATATGAGTATGTATCTTTTATCTCTTAGAATGAACCCAAAAATGTGAATAAAATCTTAAGAGATGAATATTGGATTATGGCAATGTAAGATGAACTGAATCAGTTTGAGAGAAATAAAGTATGGAATTTGATGCCTAAACCTATAGATCAATCAGTAATGGAACCAAATGGGTTTTTAGAAACAAACTTGATGAATTTGGCATAATCACAAGGAACAAAGCAAGATTAGTAGCTAAAGGTTATAGTCAAGGGAAATGAATTGATTACGATAAAACGTATACACCAGTAGCAAGATTAGAAATCATAAAAATGTTGCTTGGTTTCTCTTGTTTAATGAGTTTTAAGGTTTACCAAATGGATGTCAAAAGTGCATTTTTGAATGGTTATTTGAATGAGATAGTATATGTCAAACAACCTCCTGGTTTTGAAGATCCTAAGTGTCCTGAATGCGTGTATAAATTAATCAAAGTATTGTATGGTCTGAAGCAAGCTCCTAAAGTTTGGTATGAAAGATTAAGTAATTTTTTGACAGAAAATGACTTTGTACGAGGGAAAATAGATACCACTCTATTTGTCAAAAATAGATATGATAATTTCTTGATCATACAAATATACGTAGATAATATAATATTTGGAGGAATTAGCACAAAAATGTATGAAAAATTTACAACCAAAATGTAAGTAGAATTTGAAATGAATATGATGGATGAGTTAAACTACTTTCCGGGTTTACAAATCAAGCAATCAAAAGATCGAATCTTTATAAATTAATCAAAATATTCAAGTGATTTAATTAAAAGATTTGGGTTTAGTGACTGCAAGAGAAATACAACACCAATGAGCACAAATATCAAGCTGGACAAAGATGAAAATGGCAAGTCAATTTGTCAAAAACCTTATAGAAACATGATTGGGTCATTGCTCTATCTTACTGCTTCAAAATCTGACATACAATTCAGTGTATATCTCTATGCAAAATTTTAGTCAGATCCTAAAGAATCCCACTTGGTTGCAGTTAAAAAAATCTTTAGATACTTAAAGGAAACAACTTATTTGGGGATTTGGTATGACAAAAATTCGAGTTTCCAACTGTATGGGTTTTGTGATGCTGACTTTGTTGGATGCAAAGTAGACAGGAAAAGCACAAGTGACACTTTTCCATTCTTGAGTATGTTGGTATCATGGTTTTCGAAGAAGCAAAGTAGTGTGACCTTATCAACTACTGAAGCTGAATATGTTTCAGCCAGACAGTGCACAGCACAGATACTTTGAATTAAACACCAAATAAAAGATTATGGGCTAGACTTTGATTGCATACCAATCAAATGTGATAACATAAGTGCAATAAATCTCACAAAGAATCTAGTGCATCACTCTCAAACCAAACACATAAAAGTAAGATATCATTTCATCCGTGATCATGTTCTGAAGATTGAGATTGTTCTGAGTACATTGACACTCAAAGACAAATTGCTAATATTCTTACCAAACCATTAGATAAAAATAGGTTCTGTGAATTAAGAAGAGATTTGAAAATGATAGAAATGAAAAGGTAAAGAAGACGGAATGAAAAACAGAGTATCAGTTTTATGAAAATAGACTACGGGTCAACCTATTTATGAAAATATGTCAACCAATTTGAAAATGTATAAAGTCATGTCGACCTATTAGACGTTAAAAAATAGTCCATGTCGACCTGATCACGAACCGGTACTAAGAACAAAGCTCAAAAGATAACACATCGACCCGACTCTAATGATATCAACCTGAGGAATAATGAGAAGTAGGTCGATGTCTTTCTTAATACGTCGACGTCTTTCTTAATATGTGGACCTGGTTGTACCGAACAGGTCGTTGTGTGCTTAAACTTGTCGACCTGAATAACACCTAAAGGAATACCAATAGTCGGCACATCGACCTAATTAACCCTAAAACCAAAATGTTCAAACTCTCCCTCTTCCCTTTGAAACCCTAACCTTCGAATCCGAAACCCTAACCTTTGAATCCAAACCCTAATCGACTATTCCTTTCATGAATCAACTGCAAATGGCACAAAAATTGAAGATGCCGGTTAGGAAACCCATCGAACCATCTAAAAAGGTCACAAAATCCATCGAAAAAGGGTTTTCGTCGTCTGCACAAACCACGAAACCAGCATCACCTCCTCTGCAACCGACTCCGCAGTTCAACACTTACGAGTGTCAAACTATGAAACAAAGTGATTGATTCAACAAAGTGTTCGTGAAAAGAAAAGTTAATCATGGAAGGTTGAACAATTGAGAATTCTTAAAGAGGGTCGGATAGCCCATCTTCTCTCTTATACCCTAACAAGTACATCCATATCTTTGAAGAACCCATGAATGAAATGCGAATCACTATCGATGATTATTATGTATCTTGTGCATTCAAAACATTTGTGAATGGGAAGGAATTTAAAGTAACACCTAGAAAGATATGTGAAGATAATAGAATTCTATGGGTCCCATATGAAACTGTGAACCGTACATGAATTTTCTCTATCTGGACAATGCTAGGGTGGTTTTTGGACTTGATAGTTAGTCATGTACTTAGACCAAAAGGAGACAACTATACTATAATTTTAAGCAAGACTTTTGGTTAATGGTTTGCATTATTAGTAGAAAGAATCCCGACTTTCATTATATAGTTTCCCATTTCATGATCTTCGCACATAGATCCGAAATCTCTCTCCTGCCCTATGCTAGTATGATAACTGATATTCTGTCAAAGAATATGGTAGAATTGGAGAAGGACTCAATTGTTGAATTGAGAGATAAAAATGTCATCAATGCATCCTCATGTCAAGGGCAAGATGGATGAGCAATGATGAAGGAATATGGGTCAGAAAAGAAAGAGGGACAGGAAAGAGACAGGTTGTGGAGACTGAGGCTGAACTAGATGAAGAAATTGAACATGAACCAAGAAAGAGAATAACTGAAGAAGGTGAATCTTCTAGTATTCAACCAATCACACTTCAGATGATTTGAGACAAGTTGGAACATATGGATAGGAGACAGACTATGATTGGTCAATTGTGTTGTTTTAACTGAATAGATCTTTCCAACATCCAAGAAAAATTGGATGCTTTACTAAAAGAGAAGGGAAAGCCAGAGAAAGATCTCAAAACATCGAAGTCCATCTAGTCTAGAAGTCTTGAAGTCCAACTATTTTCTGCTTTCTTTTTCTGATTCTTGTTTCTGTTCAATCTAATTTAGGACTGAAATTTTCTGAAATTTGCATATTTGGTTAGGCTGCTGAAATTTGCAAATTCTTGTTGAATCTGAATTTTGTTGATGCATATAAGTCTTAAAGAATGCAAAATGAGTTTTCTATGTATATCAATGTGACTACTAAGTACATATGTTGCGTTGCTATTTTTCATGATGATTTTCATGCATACTTCTGTTTTAATGATGACAAAAAGGGGGAGAAAATTCTACTGTGATGATTTGGCTATGATTGTGAAATAGAGTACATGTATTGAATATATGCTTGCTGACATATGTGTTGTGCTGGTGAAATATATGCAAATGTACTGGTGCTATGTGTTGGTACTGCTGAATGCCGTGTGCAAACTTCCATTGTATGCTGAGTTGTGTGTTGTGAAAATCAATATGCTAAGTGAGTGTACTGTAATATGGTGCTGAGCTAATAGGCATGTGTGTACTGGTGAATGTGAAGTGCAAACTAAAGTTTATGTGCAGTAACTAAGAATACAAGTGCATATGTGTATGCGTATGTGATATGGTAATATGTGGTAATCACATGCTGAGAGCAATGAAATATGTAATGTCTGCATGTGTAGTGTCTACACATTGAGTTATAAATGTGCTAAGGAGAATGGAATGCTCAATTGAAGTTCATCAAAGTACAAATGCCTAGAAATTGGGATTTAAATGACTAGGTATCATAAATTGAACTCTATAAGTTTTGTTATCATAAAAAATTGGGAGAATGTTGACATTATAGAGTTTTGATGATAAGTAGCTAGAAGGAAATAGTTCAAGAATATAAGAAAACTGATAAGAAAATTCAGAATTCTACAGTACAGGTCGACATGCTCAAAAAACATATCGACCTATGATATTCACACACACACACATCAACCTGTTTAATGCTCTTATCGATCTGAGCCAAATGTTTTCTATTAGAAATATAAGTCTGAACACTTCGACCCACACAAGTGCACATCGACCTAGGAAGTTAGGTGGACCAATTTAAAATTATACATCGACCAATTGCTCAAGTATATCGACCTAAACACATAAGGCATCGACACTAAGAAAAGAGAATACATTAGGATTCGATGTCTGCACAAACCTTGTCGACACAAAGCAATAGGAACACTAGTACATCGACCAATTTATCTCAACATATCAAAAAATTGCTTTTTGTAAACAGTGACACATCAACCTATTCTTTACGCACATCAACCTGTTTTACAAAAATACATCAATCTGTTTTTCAACACATCAACCTAAACAGTGTCATATCCACCAATTTTATACACTGTGTCGACCAATTAAAAAACCAAATAGTAACACATCAACATGATGGTTTGACACATCAACCTATTAGTCGTTGATTGTGAAATACACACATCAACCCAGAGTCATGCTTATCTACCTAGCCTAAACACATCAATCAATTCATTTCATCACATCAAATAATTTGACAAATGAATAGTGACACATCAACTTTTGATAAGCACATGTCGACCCGTCCATTATGTTTCATAAATAAACACATATCGACACAGTATAAGTCTTGTCGACCTACTGAGACACATTGACCAATTGAATTACTCAGGTCTATCAATTTTATTTGCATAGTAAGATGTCGATGCATATAGTGAGTTTTGTCAACCTGATATTCAATTGCTCATTAAAATACACATCAACCTATTAGTTTCTTGTCGACACAATACATACACATCAACCAATTAAATTCCACACATCGACCAATTTGTTATATGAACAGTAACATGTCAATGCACCAAATTATACTTGTCGACCTACATCTCACAAAGTCAGAAAGATACACATCGACACGGTTGAAATGTTGTCGACACAGAAGAACACATCTGCCAATTAAAAATCTTGTGTCCACCAATCTCATTTGGTACAGTTGTTTGTCGACCTATAATAGTTGTTTGTCGACCTGTTTGCATAAAAATGCACTAAAAATGATTCAAATTCAGGTCGATGTGCACAATAAACTTGTCAACCTACGTATGTCAGAAACCAGATTTGGAAAACTTTTTTGAATCTGACGGACCCATACTTTTTTTTATTCCTGAAATATTTCCTTTTCTATTAATGCTAACATTTGAATGTAGTACAAACAAACTCTGATTGGTCTATTTAAATAAGGCGCCAGAAAAAGAACGAAGCCTCAGCGCGAAGGAAGAAACAGTTGCAAAAGTAGTAATGGCGGAAATTAAATGTTCAACGTTCGAATGTAATAACCTTCACCAACCCTCAACGGCTCTATTTAATACTTCAATAAATACTGAAAGTAGAAAATAAAGACAAATAGATGAGATAACAAGAGATAACGACACACAACAACTTGAATTAAAAACACCATTGAATACTGAAAGATATCATCTCTGTACACTTGAAAGTTTTAATTATATTAAGTATCTCTTCGAGTTTTTCATTCTGTCAAATCTAAGAAAAGTAAGTCTCAATTCTTGACCTTCTTTTTTAAATTAATTTGAGTGTCAAAGATTAAGGAGTGTGCGATACTGTCTTAAGTCTAGAGAAGTCCAAATTCAGTCTGAGAGAGATTCAATGTTGTGTTCAGACGTAACACTTTATGAGATTTAACTTGAATCTGGAATCAATTTTGTAAACTAAGCATTTAGTGAAAAATCTAGGGGGAATGTGGGAGTGGATGTACACCGGGTTTGGTGGAAGCACTATAAAAATTTTTTGTCTTCTTTGGTTGTTTTCATTTACTGTCATAAAATTTTAAAACTCAAAAAAAGTATCGAAAAGTCTATATTCAACTATTCACCTATCCCATCTAGTTGAATAACAAATATGATGAATCACATGATAGAAATAAGCAAACTTGTATGTCAACTTTTGCTCATGTTTATAAATAACGGTCTTTACCTTTTCAATCTTGGAATCCTCACATATCATAAACTAAATACAAGCATGGTTTGTCTATATCACAAACTCTAATCATATCATAAATGGGTATTGTGAATGCAATAATATAATCAACTTTCTCCCACCAATTTTCATCTATCACTAACTCATGAACTAACTTTGTTGTCCCTTGATCATTATCTTGATATTGTGCCCATTGGTCACTCATTACAATCGCTTCAAGTACACATCTTATAAGTTTAAAGCTTTTAAGTATCACAACAACTGAAACAAAACGAGTGTCTATGACTGAAAACAACTTCAAAGGACTAAAGCAGTTGAAAATGGCCAATCTCATAAAATGATTTATTATAAGATTTTTTATTTGTAAAGCATCTCCACGCATAACAATGATCCAATGATATTCATCATATATTTCCAAATTATTTTTTGAGTTCTTAGTCTTGCATATATTTTTTAATACTGATAATGCACAGATTGTCATTTTTATTGTTGATATAATAGTTTGATTTTGAATTGATTAGTACCCTAATAATTGTTTTTATGGCATTTTTATTTTTAGAGATCAAAATGGAGATTGGATCAAAATGGGCTTAAAGAGACATTTTTAGAATTAAATGGTTCAAGATATCAATTGGGCCTACAAAGGAAATGAAGAAATATAAAAAAGTGGAAGATTTTATTTTAGAAATTTTTACTTTAAGTAAAAATTGTTGTTAGGAGTAAAATTTTTAAATTTTCCTATTTTGGTGGATCTTTTTCCTATTATTTTGGAAGAATCTTGGAGACCTAGAGCATTAAAAGAATGACTCTTCTCATTAACCCTAGAAGGCACTATTCACGTTACTGTTCATGGCACTATTCATATATATATTCACAAGTGCTATGACGGCTACATTCATCTTTTTTTAGGTTTAGGTTTTATTTTTTTTTTAAGAACATTGTTTTTTTCTTTTATTCTTTCTTTTGTTTATTCTTAAGAACATAGTCACCATGAGTGGCTAATTTTTTTTATTCTGATTCAAGGGGAATTTTAATCGATTGTTCTTCATTGTGAAGTTATGTATTTTATTTAATTTCTTGCATTTTTAATTCAAGTATTCATCGATTCTTGGTTTATTTTTATGAAGAATTGGTATTGGTTAATCTAATAATTTAATTCAATATCAATTTTTCTACTGCATCCAGAATTTCAGTGATCCGTAATTGTCATGAATGAATGGTACAATTAGCAAATAGATTATTTATGTTTATGGGTTGTCGCCGATATTCATGTTAACCTAAGGAATCGATGAAACAAAATCGAATAATTGTATGCCTATCCTGGTTATTTGTATTTTAGTTTAACTGTTATCACAAAACTTAATACTGTCATTATTTGATATGGAACGCTATCGTGTTCAGTCGATTAATGATAAGTTTTGATTGGATGCTAGGTTTGGTCAATTATTTTAGGAAAACGCAAGATTTATTATGATTATCCTAATAGATTTAACGTTAAATGCTTGAATTGTAAGAATAATATTTCAACCAATGATCAATAAGATAATCGAATATATGAACTCTTGGATCGGAGTTTGGTAAATTGAATTTCTTCCTTAAATTTTAGTATTTTGCATTGTTGATTTGTTTCTTATTTTTTAAGTTATTAATTTTTATTCGGCAAATTTTATTTTAAAAAATTGTTTGAAAACCCCCAACTTAATTTTTTTTACATTAACTAAGAAATTGAATTAACTAGTTCTCTTGGAATTTGACCTGATAACCACTATTGCTGCAGTTTGTTGCATTGGGGGAATTAGTATTAATTTAAGGGTTTCGACAACCCGACCAAATACAAGATTCAGTGTAAAAACAATATAAGGAATTCAAAAGATATATGAAAATATACCTTCAATGATTTCTCCGGCACCTTTGTAATTGGTAGCATGATTAGTAATTATTTGAATTGCTTTTTCATTACCAATTTTATCAATTACCTTTCTTATTAATTTAATAATAAAATATTTATCTTTTACTTCACCTGAAACAGTTTTGAGAAATATTGATCTATTTTAAAAAATAGCTATGAAATTAATTAACAATCTGCTTTGGTGGTCACTGCATCTATCACTAACAATGCTAACACCTTTCTTTCACCATGTCCTTTTAATTAACTCCAACAATCTCTGTACATTTGTCTTCTCTGGCTAAAGAAGTGTCATTTTCAATTTATTATATTCCAGAGGCAAATATCTACCTAAGCACTAATTAGTGGCAAATGTAAAAACACTTGCATAATATTGGTTTTTAGCAAAATTAAAAGATAAACCCCTGGCATAGAACATTTTTGCTATATCAACATCTAATTTTGCTTAGGTTTACATGTCAAAAGTTTTACCAATAAACGAATTTTTAACTCTTCTCTTTTTTGAAAACTCCAAATATTTTTTTTCTGAAATACTCGAATCATTAAATGTATTGACAAAGGTACTCGTTTAAATGATGAGAGTAAAATATTTTTTATAATTTTATCTTCAAGTTTTTTCATGTATGAAATATTTTCTAGTGTCACCTAATTGCAAGTATTAATCCCTTTTATACTAATTTTTAGAAAATGAATCCTTACTCTCATGTATGTCTTTTCTTTTTCTTCATTGCAAAAATTACACAACCACCTCCAAATACTTCTGCTATCTCCTTTTTTTTTTTAATTTTAGTCACATATTTCCATAAAAAATCACTATTTTATCTTTCAATGCTAAGGAAGACACATTATTGCTATTGGAATTATGTCATGAAATAAATTATAATCTGACAGAAAAAAACAAAAATAAGATATCAAAATTTAAAAATTTAAATTATTAAAAAATTATAGACAAAAATTATTGATAATAAATTTAATAAAAAAAATAAACAACTAAATCAATAATAAATCAAATTTAAATAAAAAACCATAAATATAATTCTTTATTCTAATCATAAAATAAGAAAATTGAAACCTAAATTACTAATAGAACATATGAACCATTAATATACCAATATGATAACAAATTTAAATAATTTCTAATTTTTCTTACTAACCTATAAATAATCCTAAAATCTAATTAAAACCAAAATTAATATTAAAAAATTTATTTTCACAAAATTAAATCTAAAATTATAAAATTAAAATTTTAAATAAAAAATATAATATCTTAAATCTAAAAGAAAATTATAATAAAATTAATTTCAATCTCAAAGTAAATATAAAGAAAATGCAATGTAAATGAAAAGTAAATGTAAATTTCATTTTCATTTATATTGAATTTAAATGGAATTTGCATTTACTTTTCATTTATATTTCATTTACTTTATATTTATTTTGAGATTGAAATTAATTTTATCATAGTTTTCTTTTAGATTTTAGATATTATATCTTTTATTTAAGATTTGAATTTTATAATTTTATATTTAATTTTGAAAAAATAATTTTTTAATATTGATTTAGGTTTAATTAGATTTTTAGATTATTTAGAGGTTAGTAATTAAAATTAGAAATCATTTAAAATTGTTATCATATTGATATATTAGTGGTTCATATTTTCAATTAGAAATTTAGGTTTTAATTTTCTTATTTTATAATTAGAATAAAGAATTATAATTATGTTTATTACTTATTAAGTTGTTTAATTTCTTTTTGTTAAATTTATTATAAAGAATTTTTGTATATATTTTTTGACAATTTAAAATTTTGAATCTTGATATCTTATTTTTTATTTTTTCCATCAGATTATAATTTATTTCATGATATTTTCAAATTTTAAGTCTAGTTCTAACAGTAGTAGTATGATTTTTTCAGTATTGAAAGATGAAAACAGTAGTCATTTATGGAAATATATGACTAAAATTGAAAAAAATGAGATAGTGGAGGTAATTGGTGATGATTGTGTAATTTTTGTAATGAAAAAAAAAACAATAGACATATACGAATGTAATATCTTATCTTCTAAAAATTAGTAGAAAATGGATTAGTGCTTGTAAGATTGTAACATTTGAAAATATTTCAAATATGAAAAATTTTGAAAATGAAGTTACAAAAAATACTTCACTCTCACAATCTAAACTAATGTCTTTACCTAATACATTTAGTGATTTTAGTATCTCAGAACAAAAATCTTTGGAGTTTTCAAAGAAGAGAAAAGTTGAACATTCGTCTATTGGTAAAACTTTTGATATGCGAACCCAAGCAAAATTAAATGCTAATATTGCAATAATGATCTATACTAGGGGTTTATCATTTAATTTTTCTAAAAACCCATATTATGTAAGTGTTTTTATATTTGTTGTTAATCAGCACTTTGGTGGATATTTGTTTCTAGATTATAATAAATTGAAAACTACACTTTTTCAGCAAGAAAAGGCAAATGTAAAAAGATTGTTGGAGCCAATTAAAAGCACATGGTCGAAAAAAAGTGTTAGTATTGTTAGTGATGGATGAAACGACCCCTCAAAGAAGACCTTTAATTAATTTCATGGTTATTTTTGAAAATGGATCATTATTTTTTAAAGTTGTAGATTGTTCAAATAAAGTAAAAGATAAATATTTTATTGCTGAATTAATAAGAAAAGTACTTGTTGAAATTAGTAATAAAAATGTATTTCAAATAATTACTGATCATGCTATCAATTACGAAAGTGTCGGAGAAATCATTTAATGTATATTTCCTCATATCTTGTGGACTCCTTATATTATTCATATGCTGAATATTGTATTAAAGAACATATGCATGACTAACAACTCAAAAAATAATCAGGAAATATACGATGAATGTCATTGGATCATTGTTGTACATAGAGATGTTTTACAAATAAAAAATTTTATAATGAATCATTTTATGAGATTAGTTATGTTCAACCGGTTTAGTCATTTGAAGTTGCTTTCAGTCGTAGACACTTATTTTACTTCAGTTGTTATGATACATAAAAGATTTAAACTTATAAAACATGTACTTAAAGCGATGGTAATGAGTGACGAATGGGCACAACATCGAGATGATGATTAAGGAAAAGTAAAATTTGCTTGTGAGCTAGTAGTAAACGAAAATTGATGGGAGAAAATTGATTATATTATTGTATTCAAATCATCCATTTATGATATGATTAAAGTTTGTGATACAGACAAACCATACTTGTATTTAGTTTATAATATGTAGGGATTCCATGATTGAGAAAGTGAAAACCGTTACTTATAAACACGAGCAAAAGTCGGCATATTAGTTATTTTCTTTTCATCAGATTCTTGTTGCTCGTTAGGTAAAGAATAAAACTCTACTACATTGTTTAACTCATTTATTGAATCAAGGTAATCATTTAGTTAAATTTTTTTATTTTTCTAATTCATTAACTAATTTTTTTTAAACCTTATTATAGTGAATGGTTTTTCCAAACATATTATTAATTTTCTTTTTTTGGGGAAGATTTTATAATGATAAGTGGATTTAAAAAAGAGAAAATAGAATGGCTTCTCATATGGATGGAGAAGTTTCAATTGAACAAAACAAGTGATTTAGAAAACTTTTTCCAAATGAAAATGAATGTATTAGCGTCTATAATGAATTTATTGATTTTTCTCTGAAAAGTGGATTATTAGGAGATTTAAATTTAATTACAAATAAATATAACATGGATCCAAAAAAGTGGTGGGACATATTATGGTTCAAAGGCACCTTGCTTCAAAATTTGGTTTTTAAGGTTGGACAGCCTAGTTCCTCCTCATTTACGAAAGGAATTGGAGCACCTATTGTTTTATCCATTCATTTAGAATAAACAAATTAAATCCAAAGTGCATAAAAGAATTAGTATTTGTTTATAATAATCACCGTCTTTTATCAAGAAGCACATCTCAATATCACAATGAGACAACAAAATTATGAAATATTAAAGGAGATCAATATGGGAGTATGAAACATGTTGGTATTTTTGAAATTGCTAATTTAACATTAGATAAATCAGAATTGGAGAGTGTATTTTTTGATGAAAATATAAATATGAGTAGCGAGAATAAGAGTGATAATATAAAATTAATTTAGTAAATTACATTTATTTTTTAATTTATTTTGATATTTTTTATTTTTATTATAAAAAATATTATTTTATTATTTTCATAAAACAATTTATATTTATATAAAAATCTTTATATTTTTAATATGTACGCATTTTCTACACGTTTGCATTTTCTATATTTTTATAAAATGATATTTGCCCATATTGTTTCCGTATTCATTTCTATTTTCAACTTTCATTTCTGTGCAACATAGTTTGTGGGCATACCAACTTACTTGTCATGCCACTGGATGCCCTTTTAGATAGTTAGTGTTTTGAGTTTGCTCCTAAGACTTGTAGTTGTTTGTATTCATGGGTAATACAAAATTTTTCCATCCTTCTTCGTATCTCTTTGAAAAATGAGATATAAAAATTTATCTCATTTTAAAATAGAGATACTTTTAATTTTATTTTCAATCATTTTATTTTTTATTTTGTATCTTCATGCTTCAAACAAAACTAGAGCGGTATTTCTTTTTCTTTGTTCTTTTGTGCAAGAGAAAACACGAGCCCTCATATGCACATGCATACAAAAGGGAGAATCATTGAGGGATCGTTGATCTAATGAAAAAGACACTAATTCTCTCAATCAAGATTTATATTCTAATTTTAGAAATGGAAAGGATTATATTGGGAGAACTCTTTAAGGGTTCGATAACAATTCGAATTGAATTAGTCGAAATATAGTTATAAATACTGATTGATCTAATATCAATAAAAAATAATAAAAAAAAAACCCAAAAAACCAAAAAACAAAAAACAAAAGGAAGGAATCATCCCATGTAGGATAAGCATCTATCTATCTGCCCCTTAAACTTGATTTTGCAAAAGGTCATTCTAAATATGACATAAAACTCAACTTTGGGGGTGGGTGGAATTGCTGTATACTAGGGTATGGGGTATAAAGATATAATTTTTTTTCCTTTTTTTGAGCTAAAGGAATCATAGGTGGGGTGGGGTAGGTGGCTTTGATTTTTTTATTTTAAAAAAAATTATATTAATGATTTTAAAAATTATAAGAAACTAGGCAATAATAGTTAATCTTAACTCGTAAAATTAAAATATTAAGTTCTTTTTTTGGGGTGTATCACCGTTGCCCGGTAACTATTTTGAAACGGATTAAATTCAATTTGAATCGCGTTAATTTCTTAAACGATAAAATTCTCCTGATATTTATTTTTTTCATATATAAAACTCAATCTCAAATCTGAGTTAAATGGTATTAATATTCAACTATTTAGTTAGAGGAAAACAAATGGATCTTTCCATAATTAAGTTAGCCATAATGGTCCATGACTTGCTTTCCTTCCAAAAGCAATAATAGATAGCAGAAAGTGCCGATAAGATAGCAATGATGTGCTCCAAGCGTAAATAAAACTTAACAAATTATATGTGCTCTTTCCATATGACATAAATAGCTGATTGGGCATTCTTTTCGGGTTAATCAATACATTTTCTGCCTGCCCACATGCCAGATAATACCAATGATTTTCTTCTTGTTCGCCAAACTTGAACTTATGGTAGAGCCATGCCTAGATAATTAGTCTATGAGCAACAAGATGCAAGCAACTTTGCTTCCTGGGTAATAAGATCACTCAATTGCCCATCATTTGATTTCAAATTTCAAAATAAATAAATAAATAAATAAATATGCATTTTGTCTTTGATGAGGAATGGGAAGTAGACTACTTGAAGTATGATAATTGCAACGAGGAAGGGATCAAGCCCTAAGGAAAGCACCCTAATCAAAACATCCTACAATACTAATAATCTCTTTAGCCAGCCTATGATTCTTTGTCTGGTATCCTCTAATAAGTAGAGCTTATTCATGAGAAGACCTATAAACAAAGGCTACATAATAGAAAGTTAATCAGTATAATGAGTAAAGCCTTAGTAAATACTACGAGAGCTATCTTTTTCTCTCCTTGCTAATGGTGAGTAGAGTAGCATTGTGCACCCCCCTCCATACTTTAGTGCCTTACATAACTAGCAAGATGGGTGCCAAAGCATTGATAATAGCCAGAGAACAGCAGGGGACAACCATGATATCCGGCAAAAGTTACTCTGTGTTAACTCAGTTCATGGGTTCACTTCTCGTCTTTGTAATCCTCAAACTGTCCTGAATATTTTGGATCACTTTTGGAAAACTACTTATGGGTTTTGAATTTTATCTTTTTGGGTTCAGCTTTCCACTACTCCCACTTTACTTTGCCCCCTACTTGGGCATGTATACCATCCAAATCAAAATCCTACTTTCACAAATTGAAGTGAAATTTTCATTGGACTAGGAGGGTAAATGGTTATGATTAACAGTGTCATTTAGCTCAATTTCCCAAATCTAAAATCTCAAGTCATGAACACTTCTTGCTTTTATACTAAAGTTACAATATAAAGTTTAATCGGAACATCTTAATGATGTAATATTATATTACGTACTAAATACAATAATAATTGAACACAATTAAAAATAATCCAAGAAAGGGGATCAAATGTAGTTCTGACCATTCTCGATTCTGACGAATTCTAACAATTGTGATAGCACCAAAATAATTTTTGGGACGTGCACAAACTTTTTAAATTCTCAATTTCACTCGATAAATGATGTGGAATTTAAAAATTTAAATTTAACGATCCAATACACTAAGAGAGAATTTATATAGGCTCTCAACTATCAAAAAACCATTAAAATTCAGTAATTATCATCCTAAATTATTGATAGATATTATGAGAATTCAATTAAATATTCAAAATGAAAAAATAAGATTAATTGTGTAGAGTTTTGAATGGGATACCAAAATCCAATCAAATGCATCAAAATTCAAATCTCTTCTATTTTTATCACATTTAATCTTTTTTCGATTATATTTTCCCCATTAACTTCATTTTGAATATACTAGTTTATGGGATTTAAATTTTTAAAAAAAAATTCCTAACATTCTCCCGCTTGATCTAATAAATCGACTTGAAATAAAAACCAAGTCAACTCCGTATGAAAATAGAGTTCATAAATCATGATGATAAGTTCTCTAAAAGTGAGTATTATCTTTTGCGTACTACAATACATTATATTTTCTAATCTAATGGTGATATTTACTTTATAAATAAATCATACGTTTATTTGGAATCCAAATTTGAAGAATTTTTCTCAAAATAACAATATGTGTATAACTTTATTGAGAAAATTCAATTTTGAATTTCATTTAAATAAGACGATAAGTTCATTTTTATAACATGATCCCTAAACTGGGTGGCATACCTTTGGTTAAGCGATCAGCCAATATACAATCAGTGCTAATATTTTGGATTACAACTTTATTTTCCAACATTTTTTCCCTAATGGCAAAATATTTTATATCGATGTGCTTATTATGACTGCCACTATTATTATTCTTAAAAAAATACAACAACTAAACTATTACAAAATACACATAATGGTTTAGGTACAAAATCTAAAATGTTAAACCTGGATATGAACTCTTGAGCTACACTACGTGTGATATAGTTTCAAAACACACCACTTTCAAAACACACCACAAACTTAGCTTCCATAATGAAGATCACAATCAATGTTTACTTAATACTCCTCCACGATATAGCTCAACCGGCTATCATGAAAATAGAATCTAATAATTTACGGGAATCAACACAGCCGTCAAAGTTTGAATCTGAGTACCCAACTATTACAGACTGTCAGATCTTCTGTATGTAAGTATATACTTGTTGGTGTTTTGTAGATATCTCAACATCTTTTTTGCAGTCTTCCAATATTCCAAACCCAGATTACTTTGATATCTACATAACATCCCTACAGCATGTGTTATATCAGGTTTTGTATAGACCGGTGCATACATTAGACTTGCAACAACAGAAATATATAGGATGTTAGCCATCTATTCACTTTCCAAATCTGTTTTAGGGTATTGGTCCAAATTGAAATCCTTTGATAATCGGAGCTATATTTGGTAAACAGTTCTCCATCTTATATCTTTTAAATATTTTGTTGATATAGATCTCTTAAGATAGTTCCAAAACTTTATGAGATTTATCTCGATATATTTTTATGTCGATGATATAAAATGCATCACCTAAATCTTTCATTTCAAAATTCTTAGAGAAAAAGTGTTTCACTTCATATAGTATCCCCTTATCATTAGTGGCAAATAGTATGTCATCCATATATAAGACAAGAAAACAAAATCTACTCCAACTAATCTTGAAGTATATACATTGATTTACAATATTCTCTTCAAACCCGAATGAAATGACTACATTGTGGAATTTCAAATATTATTGTTGGGATGGTTGTTTTAGTCTATATATAGATTTATTGAGTTCACACACCAAATGCTTACTACTACTAGAGGAGAATCTTTCAGATTGATACATGTAAACCTTTTCCTCTAACTTCCCATTAAGAAAAGTCATTTTCATATCCATTTATTGCAATTGTAGGTCGAAATGTACAATAAGTGTCAAAATGATGTGGAGGGAATGTTTCTTAGATACTGAAAAAAATATCTCCAAGTAGTCGATTATTTCCCTTTCGGTGAACCCTTTAACAATGAGGTTGGTTTTGTATTTCTCGATATTACCTAATGAGTCTGTCTTAGTTTTAAAAACTCATTTATATCTGATGGATTTTACCCCATGTGACAATTCTATAAGATTCCAGACTGTGTTGCTTCTCATGGAGCCATCTCATCTTTCATGGCATTCAACCATAAGTTCGAGTCCTTAGAAGTCATGACTTGTGAAAACGTTTCTGGATCTTATACGGCTCCGACATTATAGTTAGACTCTTGAAAATATACCACATAGTTATCAGCTATAGCTGACCTTATTTCTTGAGTAAATTTCCTTAATGTAGGTTCAACATTTTTCGTAAGAGAAGGTTGACCAACTTGATCTTGGTCAGCTGTTTATGAAATTTTTTAGTTGTCACCCATACTTTGATTTGTATCCATAACCACTTGAGAGTCATTTTGGATGACAATTGACTTGGAACTTGAAATTGATGAGATATTGATGGATCCTTTTCAGAAGTTAAGTCTCGAAAGTTATCCCTCTCACTGAACAACTCATTCTCTAGAAATCTAATATTTCTACATTCCACAAATCTAGTATGGTAAGATAGACGATAAAACAAGTATTCTTAGGATTTTTCGGCATAACCAACAAAATATCCACTCACTATCATTGGATTCAATTTCTTTTCTCATGGATTGTAAATTCTTATCTCTGCAGGATAGCCCCAAATGCGTACATATCAAGTAATATCCTATTTTTTCTTTTATTTATCCCATTCTGGTCTGATGAACCAAGTATAGTGTATTGGACAATAATTCTATTTTCCTAAAGAAATTTTACAAATGGATCTGGTGTTTATCTATCCTCTATATACCTTTCATAATATTCCCTACTTCTATCTGACTTCATGATCTTTATTTGCTTATCATATTATTTCTCTTCTGCCTTAAAAATTTTAAAGGCATCCAACGTCTCGCTCTTACAGTTAAGGATATATAGATACATATATCGTTAATAGTCATCTATAAATGAAATAAAATAACTATCACCATATGAGTTTGTACCTAAAGTACAAATATCCGTATATTTGATTTCGAGCAATTCTGAGTTTTTCCTAACATCTTTTTGAATTTTGTTGGTCTGCTTTCCCTTAATACAATCTACACAAGTCTCAAAATTGCTAAAGTCTAAGCTATCAAGTATCTCATCCTTTACTAACTTTTCTATTCTTTTTATAGAGATGTGTCTTAATTTTCGGTACCACAATATGAAAGAATTTTCCTCAATGACACTTCTTTTAACTCCTGTATATGTTACATTTATGCAATTATTATCTTATAAAATAATAATATATAATCTATCTAATTGAATTGTACAAGTTTTGAAATAAAAATTAATTTTCTAGAAAACTTAGATACATAAGATACTCTCTATGATTTCAAGACATATCCGCTTGCCAATATAAAATCGTAATCTCTAGTGGCCTTTACTCGTGAACTCATCTTATTACCGCATAAATGAGTTGTTCACGATTCACTAACTTTGTTAGGTTTTGCAAGCCCTATAATACATTCTTATTGTAGATGGTACAACCAGAATCAATTTATTATGTGTCATGAAAAATTTTAGTCATGTAAAATTCATAACAAACTAATGAGATTTCATACATTTATTCTCAATCCACTACTTGTACTTAGCACAATTCTGTTTCATGTGTCATTTTTTATAGAAAAAACATTTGAACTCTTTCTTTATATCTGTTTTTAATTTTGTACATTTTTGTTTTGTTTTGGATTTACCCTTTTTATTTCCTTGTATCACCACATGTACAATAACATAATTTTGCTTCATCTCCATTAGTAGCCTTCATTCTTCCTCCACACATATGGCGATTAATTCATTGATATACTATTTCTTCTTATGTGAGTTGTAGGAGAACTTAAAACGACCACGACCATAGGGTTGAGAGAGAGAGTTCAGAATAAAGTGTATGAAAAAGGATTCGAACACGTTAACCTCCAAATTCTTTACTTGAGCCGCAATATCCCGCATTCCATGATGTACTCGCGCACATCATGGACAGTAGTGAGATTCATGGAAGAAAATTGCATAAATAATGGTATTGGCAAAAAACTTATCCAATATCGCAAATTGCTCTTCTACTAGTTTACCGAGCCACGAATACTATTTAAAATTTTACTTTTTATGAACATGGTATTTAGACAATTAGATCGCTTCCATTTTTTATAAAGAAACTTTTCGTTTATAGAGCTGATATCAGTCATTGGAGATGGCCCGTCCTTTCGTATAATATAGTCAATATCCAAACAACCCAAATGAAGAAATATCATTTCCCTCATTTCCTTATAATTCTCTCTATTCAAATCAGAAAATTGGATTTCAAATCTATAATTTGGAATACTACTAAATAAATAAACATGTTTACTAAATATATGTGAGGCATTTAATATATGTCTACCAATACAAACATATAAAAATAAATTTATGATATAGAAATTGTCTATAAGCTAAATTTCTAGTCTATTATATTTATTTAATCTTATGATAAGATTTATCAAAAATAGATCACTACAAAAAAACACGGAATTTGCGACGGACCTTTGCGACAAACATTTTTTGTTGCTATTTTGCGACGAATTTAGCGACGAAAATAAATTTCATAACCATTTTCCAACGATATTAGCAACGAAATAAAATTTCATAGCTAACTTAGCGACGAAATCATTCTTCGTCGCTGAATTTGCGATGAAAACGAATTTCGTCGCTGAATTTGCGACGAAAATGAATTTCGTCGCAGATTTCAGCGACAAAAACGAATTTCGTCGTGCATTTCAGCAACGAGAAGATATTTCATCGCTGAAATTGGCGACGAACAGATGTTTCGTCGCTGAAATCAGCGACGACATTAGTTTTCGTCGCAACATCTGTGACAGAACACTTTTCCGTCGCAAATTCAGCGACGAAGAATGATTTCGTCGCAGATTTCAGCGACGAAAACGAGTTTCGTCGCTGATTTTAGCGACGCAAAGTATTCGTCGCAGATTTCAGCCAAGAATAAGTTGTTCGTCGCTAAAATCAGCGACGCACAGAGATTTCATCGCTGAAATCGCAACGAAAAGACCTTTTCATTGCAGATTCAGCTACGAACAATGTTTCGTCACAGAGTCAACGACAAACAATTTTTTTGTTGTGGATTTCAGCGATAACTAGGAATTTGATTGCTGATTGCAGCGACAAAATTAATATTTGTTGCTGAAATTTAAAATTTCGCCACAAATGAAACGACAAAATACCACATTCGTCCCTGATATGTGCGACGAAACATGGTTCGTGATTAAAAAAATCGTTCGTTGATGCCTTTGAACGACCGAAAAGGAATTTTCAGTTATGGATTATTCCGTCGCAAAAAATTTGTTTTCTATTAGTGAATTTTCTACTTCATTATCTATATTTAATAAAAATTTAAAAATGTTTAAATTTGACATGACATTTTTCCTAATCAAATATAAATAATATTAAATGAAAGTGCACATTTTAATAATTAAATATTGTAATAGTTAAATGAAACCGCCGAAAGCGTTACTATTGTTGATTTATGCATAATTGTTCATGCATTTCCTTTATATTTGTACAATTTGCCCCTCACGAATGTACATTGATGTGCTTAATGCACTTTGCCTAAAAATAAGAAAGGGAACCCAAAGCTCATGCAATTGGAGCCGAAATACGTGGCAAGGATGCCAAAAGTAAAAGGCAATCAACTAAGACAGAGTAATTAGTTAGTTAGTTAGTAATAGTAATTAGTTAAGTAGATAGTTAGTAATTAAAATAAATAAAAAATTATATAAAGATATTAGATGAAAAAATAATAATAGCATGTCATGAATTTGATTTTTGTGCATATTTTTCATTCCGTAGACATGTAAAAAATTAATTAAAAAAAAACTTTAAAATAACCAAAAAAGGTCATGATTTCAGCGACGAACGCGATATTCATCGCTGATTCAGCGACGAACGCGATGTTCGTCGCTGTTTTCAGCGACGAACGCGATGTTCGTCGCTGTTTTCAGCGACGAACGCGATGTTCGTCGCTGGTTTCAGCGACGAACGCGATGTTCGTCGCTCTTTTCAGCGACGAACGCGATGTTCGTCGCTCTTTTCAGCGACGAACGCGATGTTCGTCGCTCTTTTCAGCGACGAACGCGATGTTCGTCGCTCTTTTCAGCGACGAACGCGATGTTCGTCGCTCTTTTCAGCGACGAACGCGATGTTCGTCGCTGATCAGCGACGAAAAAGGATATTCGTCACTGATTTCAGCGACGAAAACCTGTTTCGTCGCTGATTTCAGCGACGAACGTCGTTTCATTGCTGATTTCGTTGCAAAACTTTTTTAATGCCTCCCACCCAATTTTCCTCTCCCTCTTCCCCCACTTTCCCATCCCTCTCTTCCTCCTCTCCCTCTCTTCCCCGCGGTCGTCTCCCTCTGAATCACGGCATCAACGAGGTACTCTCTCTCTCTCTCTCTTTCTCTCTCTCTCTCTCTAGATCCGGCGGCATTGCCACCGGATCTTGGCGGGGGAAGGGCAGCGCCCCTCCCCTGGGTTGCTTTCAATGGCGGGGGAGGCGCTGGCGCCTCCCCCCGCTGAGATCCGGCCACAGAGGCCGGATCTGGGACGGGATGGCCCCGCCGGCATCTTCGCAGGCGGGGCCGAGCGGGGGAGGGGCAGCACCCCTCCTCTGGGTTTCTTTGAACAGCGGGGGAGGCGCCGCAGCGCCTCCCCCCGCTGAGATTTCGGCCACAGAGGCCGGATCTGGGACGGGATGGCCCCGCCCGCATCTTCGCAGGCGGGGCCCCGACCGGGGGAGGGGCAGCGCCCCTCCCCCGGGTTTCTTTCGATAGTGGGGGAGGCGCCGCAGCGCCTCCCCCCGCTGAGATCCGGCCACAGAGGCCGGATCTGGGGACGTGATGGCCCCGCCCGCATCTTCGCAGGCGGGGCCGACAGTAATTAAGATTTAGGTTCCAAGTAATTTGGTCTCATCCAAGCCGGCAGAATGGACTTTCCCTTGTGCGCTCCCAGCTAGGAGTTGGATGGAAATGGGGAGGGATTTGCAAAGGAGGTTCACTACATAAGGATCTCACTCATGTCTACATCTATAGTTACGTGGGTTGTCACGTACAAGGAGTCATAACTCAATTATCACTATATATTTCTTTTAAAAATATCAAATTTGATCATATTTTATATACAAAAAAATATTTTAACTGAATTATCGAAAATAATTTAACTAAATTAAAAATTACATCAATATTCATTGTATTTAAGTAAATTAAAATTATATATTTAATATTAGCATATGAAACACATTTAATGCGTAGGATAAAGAGAATAATATTAAATGAGTAGAGGCTATATATTTGCTGAGAAACATCTTAAGCTAAGCTTATGTTAGAGGAGACCCTCATACGTATAGCCCCATCGAAGTTCATTTTTTCCAAAAAGCCTCTTGACAAGTAGGTTGTAAATAGGGAGAGAAAAAAAAAAAAAAAGATGACTTAGACTTGACTTGGTGTATATATTCTAGACTTAAGAGCCCTTGGCAAGGTGATACACGATGAAGAAATCATATTGATTACCCTAAAAATGGAAGAGGAAATAGGGTTTGAAACCCTCACAAGGGTCAAGGATTTGATGGGTATTTAAATTTATAAGCTCGTTTTTGTTTATATTTGCATGTTTCTATGGTAAGCATAAGATATTTTCTCATTACATGTTTGAAATTGACTATTAAAAAGAAAAGAAAGGTAAAGGGAAACTGCCTGTGCCATTTCCTCTAATTGCAATGTTCCTTGATTCATATTCACCACAAGATAAGATTTTAAGGTTTCATGATCGGCATTCTTTTCTAAGATGATGTATTTGTTAATTTTATTATGCTATATTTTGCTTGATAGTGTATGCATTTGTTAACACACAAATGAGAAGTTTTGAAGAGTATAGCAAGCAAGTTTTTATTCAACGTAAGAGTAGAGTTCATTTGCGATTGTATGTATTAACTAGGTAGAATTCTACTATATTATGTTTGATAGTGTTGTAAAATACTGGTGTACATTTGTGGTTCTTCAATTGTATGATAACAATTTTACAACTGAGCAAGAGGTGAGAAAATATGTCAATTTTTGAAACATTTTTATGAAATGCCCATCTTGATTTAACACAATCAGTTTAAAAAATTTTATCAATATAATGGGAGATCAATATAAAAAATTAATTGCTATGTTCCTTTCTTAATGATACATTGTATTAGGTCCTGAATGTAGAAAAATGTTGGTAAGGGCTGCTAGAGCGTAGTCTAAAAGTGAGGCACCACATCTCTACCTAGATGTGGTGAGGAGTAAGCATGGTTTGTTGCATCTATTGAGTGATTATGTTTCAAATTTATAATACATATAATGCTATATATAGTTAATATATATTGTTAATCTTATATAATATATTTTAATATTAGATTAAGTCTAAATAACATTAATGGTTTTGCATTGCAAATGTGTTTGCGTTGATTGGACGTGTTGTTCAATTAGAGGGGAGAAATTATTGTCTTCAAGCGGTCGAGGTATATATTTTTTTTCATATATTTTATTTTATTTTCTTTGTTTTATATCCCTTATTCCTAGTTTCAATGTATGTATGTTGTGAATTCGCGAAATGCAATAGTTATAAATTATTTTGTTATTTTTTCCGACTCAACGTTTTTATATTTGTTAAATTTTCTGAAAATATGTTAAATAATTTTAAAATGTTTTGTTATTAGATGTTCTTTATTTCTTATTAATGTTATTTTTTCAGTATAATATATAGTTTGTTAATAATTAATTTATTACTATTTTATAATATTTATTTTTTTAAACAGCGACAATGCAAAATGAAAGAAATTGGATGTATAATAAGAATTTACCTGATCGTCGTGGTTTAACTGATGAGTTTATTTGTGGGGCGGAACAATTCTTGAATTTCGCTACTAGTTAAGTTGAGTTTATGGATGGGAATAAGTTAAGGTGTCCGTGTAGAAAGTGTGGTAATGGCAAATTTCATGTATGTGATAAAGTTAGAGAACATTTTTGTAGATTTGGTTTTACTTTAAATTACTACAATTGGACTTGTCATGGTGAACCGTTTATATCTGATGAAGAGTATGTGCGAAATTTGGATTATTCAAGTAGAGGGGATAACAATTGTTATGATCAGTTAAATCCATATCAGCAGATGGTATTTGATGCAGCGGGTCAAAATTTTTTTCCCCAAACAAACTATGCAAGTTCTAGTTCTGTACCAACAAATCAAGATGTACCTACAAGTTATGCATCACCATTGGAGGGGGTAGAAGCAACATGTGTCGATGAGAATGTGCAAAATGAGAATTATTTGTCTAACCAATTTCAAGAAATGTTGAGAGCTGCAGATAAACCGTTATGGGTTGGTTGTGACACCCACACTAAATTGTCATTAACGGCTAGAATGTTAAATGTTAAGGCAGAGCATAATTTGTCTGAGAATTGCTTCAATGATATTGTTCAAATAATGGGAGAAGTATTGCCTCGTGATCATATAATGCCGAATGACTTTTATAGTATGAAAAAGTTGGTGAATGACTTGGGCCTTCCGGTGGAAAGAATTGATGTATGCAGAGATGGTTGCATGTTGTTTTGGGGAGCTGATGAAAATGTACAATTTTGTAAATTCTGTAACCAAAGTAGGTGCAAGAGTACTAGGACAGCAGGTCATACTGAGCGACGGAAACCATTCAAGCAAATGTTTTATTTACCCTTGACTCCTAGATTGCAAAGACTTTATGCATCGAAAGCTACTGCTGAATATATGACTTGGCATGCAACTCATCAAACAGAGGAAGGGTTAATGTGTCATCCTTCGGATACAGAGGTGTGGAAAAATTTTGATATGACATCCTGAATTTGCAAGAGAGACTCGAAACATTAGGTTAGGTCTTTGTGCTGATGGCTTTGCTCCATTTGGAAAATCGGGGAAAACTTATTCATGTTGGCCAGTGATATTAACTCCTTATAATTTTCCTCGGGGTATGTGTATGAAAACACCCCATATGTTTTTGACATTGGTTATACCGGGCCCGCAAAATCCGAAGAAGTTGATAGATATTTATATGCAACCATTGATTGCGGAGTTAAAACAGTTATGGGATGACGGTGTTCTTACGTATGATGTTAACACTGATCAGATGTTTGTAATGAAGGCAATTCTTCTTTGGACGATAAATGACTTCCCAGCTTATGGCATGCTATCGGGATGGAGTACTGTTGGGGTTTTAGGATGTCCAATATGTATGGAGAGATCTAAGTCATTCAGATTGAAATATGGTAAGAAGGCGAGTTATTTTGATTGTCATAGACAATTTTTGCCACAAAATCATAAATTTAGAAGAAATAAAGAAGAATTTACGAAAAATAAATTTGAAAAAACACCTCCTCCGTTGAGATTAACTGGTCAACAAATTTGGGAGCGAGTATCTCAATTTCCATCTGCGATTGAAGACCCACATGGTACAACGTACGGATATGGAAGTGTGCATAAATGGACCAAACGGAGTATATTTTGGGATTTACCATATTGGAAAACCCATCTGATTCATCATAATCTCGATTTGATGCATATCGAGAAAAATGTTTTCGATAATCTGATTAATATATTGATGGATGTCTCTGGAAAAACGAAAGATAACTTGAATGCGAGAAAAGATATGCGGCTTCATTGTAATCGGCCTACACTTGATGCGGATGGAAGTAGTAAGGGACCAAAACCAAAGGCAATTTATACAATAAATAAGGATCAGAGACGGAAAGTTTGTGAATGGTTGAAATCCCTTAGATTTCCTGATGGTTATGCCTCAAATCTTGGGAGATGTGTCGATATGAAAGAATGCAAGTTGATTGGTTTGAAAAGTCATGATTGTCATATATTTATGGAAAGATTGATTCCGATTGCTTTTAAGGAACTATTACCAGATTTTGTATGGGCCGTCATTACAGAATTAAGTATTTTCCTGCATGATATTTGCTCGACAGTATTAAATGAATCACATATAGCGAAATTAGAGAGAGATATCCCTATCATTTTATGTAATTTAGAAAGGATTTTTCCTCCATCATTTTTTGATTCCATGGAACACCTTTTGGTTCACTTGCCTTATGAGGTCAGAGTTGCAGGTCCCGTCCAATATCGATGGATGTATCCATTTGAAAGGTAACTTTTGCACATTCTCATCATAATATTATTTATAGTGCATGTCAATGTACTAAATTTATTATATATCATTTTCTGATACAATTTTTATTCAATATCAATTAGATTTTTATATCATTTGAAGAGAAAAGTGAAAAATAAGTCACGGGTTGAAGCATCTATTGTTAATGCATACATTGCGGAGGAAGTGACAACTTTTGCTTCATATTATTTCGAGCCTCATGTCCAGTGTAAGAGACGGCGCGCGGGTAGAAATGATGAGGGTCCTGTTGATCCTAATTTAAAATCATTCTCTATTTTCAACTATCTCGGTCGACCAAGTGGGTCATGTAAGGTTAGATATTTAACTGCGAAAGAATGGCGGGCAGCCCATACATATATTTTACTGAACTGTCCAGAAGTTACGCCATACTTCGAGTAAGTCCTTTTTTCTCAAATATAAAAAATGTGTTCTTTTTTTTGATAAAATTGTTGACATAAATCGTTTTCTTTAATCGTAGGATTTTTCAACATTCACGGGCTGAACTATCGATGCATGAGTTCAATCATGTGTGCGATGAAGATTTTGCAACATGGTTCAAAACATATGTTAGTTTTACGAATTTTAAATTTTATATCTATTTGATTATTAAAAAAATAACACATTTATTTTACTTCAGGTTCAATGTAATCAAGATCAAGTTGAACAAGAATTGTTACTTAATCTGTCATGGGGTCCAAATTCGACGGTGCGAATTTGGCCATCGTATTTTATAAACGGGTATAATTTTCACACTCAAGAATATGGAACCGGAAAAGCTACTATGAATAGTGGTGTTTGTGTTCAGTCATCCAACGATGGAGGTGTAAAAGATGAGTTTTATGGTTTGTTGGATGAAATTATAGAGGTTGAGTATACTGGAGCAGAGTTGCGAGTCGTTTTATTTATGTGCCAATGGTTTGACCCCGTAAAATGGATGAATGTGCATCCAAAGTTTAAATTGGTTGATATAAATCATAAAAAATTTTATAAAAGATATGAACCATTCGTATTGGCACAACAAGCGATTCAAGTGTATTATGCTTCATATCCTAGTTTGAAACGTGACAAAATTGATTGGTGGACTGTTTGTAAAACGAAAGCACGAAAGAAAATTGAGGAACGTTGGGAAGACATGACATATCAACAAATGGAAGTTGCCAATACGTTTCAAACTGAGGAATATATTATTCCAACATTACGAGATCCACATGGAGTAATGATAGATATGGATCAAAATGAAATTCATGAGTCTAGCGATGAAGAACCTGATTTGGAGACAGATGATGAAGATGAGGATGAAGATGAGGATGAATTTGATGTTGAAGAATCTGATAATGAGGATGATGATGACAATAATGACTTTGATTTTTGATCGTCGGTAAGTATTGTTTTTTTAAGATTTATTAAAATTGTCTAACATCATATGAAATTTTATTTTACTGTTTTCATGTGAAAATACATTTAGATTTGCATTTTAAATTTCTCAATTTGTATGTTATATTTAGTGCCTCATGTTTCATTTTCGAAATATTATTTGCTAATATGTTTTCTTTTTTTATAGATCATTTCGGACGACAATTTAAATATGGTATGTTTCTTCATATACTCTATTATATTTTTTATAATCAAGCAATATTCATTGCTTGCAAGAAAAAACTATTGTTACAGTTTCAACGTGGAGGACATAGACGATCTTCTAATGCAAGACCATACTCTTCGGCGTCACCGTCCGTTTCAGCTGCACCTTCCCATGCCCCTTCGCCTTGTACTGATATACCTTCACCGTTTCCATCAGTTGCACCTTCAATTGTACCTTCAATGCAAGATTCACACGTTGAAGGGGAAGATACGCGAGAGGTGATATCCCCTTGCGGAGATTCGTAAGTATTAAATTTTGAAATATTATCATAATTGTTTCTTTATTTATATAGTTGATTAGTTTATTTAAATATTTTTTTACTAACCATTTTTTTATTTCTAATTTTATGATAGATTCACAAATTCTGTATATGTTATTCATAAACTGAATAGAATCATTAACAACCATTGGGGAGGAGCATCGATGTCATACACAAATACTCCAGATGATATCAAAGAGCTATGGTGGAGAGAATTCAAGGTAAATGAGGCCTCTAAGTTTAAATATACAATTCAGTGTATAATTTTAATATAACAAATTGTTTTTTTTTTAGCGAAAGTTCAATTGGGATGAGACCGAGTAGCTTGAAATAAGAAGAATATTTTAAAAAAAATGCGGTTATCACATCCGAGGTGTACTAAATCATGCAAAAAAGAGCCGAAAGAAGCCACACTGCATCACCGAAGAAAATTGGCTCAACATTTTAAATTTCTGGGATTCCGATGAGAGCCGACGGAGGAGTGAGCAAAATAAAATAAATCGAGCTTATAATTCTGGGGAATCATCTGCTACTTATGCGGGAGGCTCAATCAATATTGATGAGCATAGAATTAGAATGGTAATTTGATTCAATTAATATTTTTTTGAATTTAATTCATTTATTTTTTCATTAATTCATCTAACGGTGTTTTGTTTTTAGACCAAGGAAATGGGATCACTGCCATCATTTAGAGAGACTTTAGCACGAAATTTTCAGAAAAAAGACAAGACCTGGAGTGGGGAGAGAGCTAGAACGGTTATGGTATGTAATTTCAAAATTTTAAATTATTTTATAAAAACTTTTATTTGAACATATTATGCTGAATTTATCATCACAACATTATAATAAGAATTTAATAGATTTGTCTATTCCAATAATTTCTCAAATACTTAAATTGAACTTTTCATTTCAAATTCATATATATATATATATATATATATATATATATATATATATTTCATTATAAAATAAAATTAGAAAATACATAATATCAAATTTGTTACGTCAATTCCAAATGGTTGGTTCATTATGTCACGTATAGTATAATTTTTTCCTTTATTCGATCTGTTATAGTTTCAAACTCGTAATAGTAGTCGAATTTTAATTTCAATTACAACACTCCTCATTATCTAAATATCATTTTAATGGATTAAACAACTAAATATATAAATATAAGTATGTGTAATTAGAATTCCATAAGTGTATTAAATTTATAATATTTGATTGACAAAGATAATTTTTGTGTCTTATTGCTTACTGTCAATCGCTTAATGAGAAATACAATTTTGTATTCTGACTTTATTTGTTAGATTTTTTATTACATTGTTCAACTGTTAATTAACACTTCTATTTCTTTCGTTGGATATTTTAGTATATTGTTATTTTATTTTTCTTCTAATTTCTTATACGATAATGCAGGAGAAATATGACCAGCTTCTACTTAGAAATTCCAGTGGTAGTGATGATGCTGCAACGTCTGAGCCATCTGTTAATGATATGGCTTTATGGCTCGAGGCAACTGGTAGAGCAAAGAAGGGAAGAGTACTTGGGATGGGCTCGTTGAGCAGAACTTGCAGACTCAGTGGTCTAAGTTCTTCCGGCCAAACACCAGTAAGAGCAGAATTAATGCAAATGAACCAAGAGCTGAGCCACATGAAGGAGCTGTTAGCACAAAAAGACAATGAATTTCGAGTCATGCGCGTAGAACAGCAGCGAAGAGACAATGAACTTCAAGCCATGCGCGTTGAACAGCAGCGAAGAGACAATGAATTTGAAGAGTTTCGCGCATAACAGAGGCTTATAATGCAGCATCTTCAGTTAGTCTCCGCTTCAAGTTCGATTCTCCCTTTTCTATCTCCTCCAAATGATGGTGATGATGATTATGACATATTTGGTGATGGTGATGGTGATGGTGATGGTGATGGTGGCGGTGACGGTAATGGTGATGGTGACAATGATGGTGATAATGTTTCTTGAAACAATTTTTATTTCACGTTTATATTTAATTAGACTTCTCATTAGAATTTCATTTATACTTCTACAAATTCGATATTCTGTAACTTATTTAGTACTGTTTAATATTATTTCATAACGATGGTAGTGTTTTTATAATTATTATTTCATTCATACTATTAGATGGTCAGTTATTTGAATGAGTAAAGACTGCATAAATTTCGTATTTTTGGCTGTTCGATGGTACCCTAGATGATTTGTTGATGATGATGTTGGTGGTTTAGTTCATAAACTTGTTGGTTGAGACTATCAGGGAGGAATATGATATATATGGAAATTTGGTGCAAATATTAAACAAATTAAATTTTTTGGTCGCAAATTTTCTACATTCGTCGCTAAATTCATCGCTGATTTTGACATTCGTTGCAAAATTTGTTGCTGAATTTTTAGGATTTCGTTGCAAAATTCGTCGCAAAAGCCGTCGTTGATTTTGTCGCAGAATTGCAACAAATTATATCACAAATAAATTTTGTCGCAAATTGCGACGAAAATAATTTCGTCGCAGATTTTGTTGCAAATATTAGCAACAAAAAAACTATTGTTGGAAATTTGCAACGACAAAATTTGTCGCTAATTTGTGACAAAGAATATTCGTCGTTGTGTTGGTTGCAAAATTGCTACAAAAAATTTTTTGATGCTAATTTATCCGACGAATTTTCCGACAGATAATTTTGAAACATACTATTTCGTCGCAAAATTGGTCGGAAAATTACAACAAAAAAATATTGGTTGCTAATTTGTGCAACAATTTTTGCAACAAATATTTTATTGTTGGAAATTTTTCTGACCAAATGTTTCGTCACAAATTTTGTTAGAAAATTGCAACTAAAAAGTTTTGGTTGCTAATGTTTGCGACGAATTTTGCGATGAACTATAATCGGTCGCTAATTGGCGACAAATATCATATTTTTTGTCGCAAAATTTTGCGACGAGTTATTAGCGACAAATTCTGTTTTGTCGAAAAATTGGTCGCCAAATAATTTAGCGACGAATATTTCTTAAATTTTCGTCGTAAAATTTGTGGCTAAATACAAGTTTTTTTGTAGTGGATCATTCCCAAATTCCTGTAAATTAATTGAGAAACTAACAATAGTTAGTGTTTTCTTGATTATTTTATCAATTTTTACTTACCCCTATAAGACGATTTTTTTAGTATACCAGGTAAGTGGTAGGTTACATGAGATTGTTTAGGAACCAGCCAGCTTGCCTTAAACTTATTCCCGTTTTTTTTTATAGAACCAGTTTAGACATACACTAAATCAACCGTACTTATAGTATGATATTGAAAAGAGATTTCAACCAATGGACAACTACTAAAAATAACTATTTTAATATTTTATCTCTTATTTTATTATTTTCATATAACAAAAATTCTTATAGGATAAAATACATTACATAAATATATTTTTTTTGGCAAATTTATTCTTTCCCAAATGTGATCATATCTTTATATATAATTTCATACTTAATTTGACTGTTGTGTTTAAACGCTAATTAATTTTAAAAATTATATTGACCACAAAAATAATAATATTAACCGATTTTGCCATATTCAAGTGTATAAAATTTTAATAAAAATGTAATTAAATTATTTAATGCATTTTATTGATTTTGTACCTCCCCTTATGTACAAAATATGTTCAAATTTAATTGTATACATAATTTTTTAAAATTTGGGTTTAGAAAATTTTTGAAAATTTTGAGAATTTGTTGAAATTTTTTTCAAATTTTTCGGGTCAAAATATATTTTAATAATTTTGTATACTCCCTTATATACAAAATTATTTCAAAATTAACTTTATACATAATTTTTAAATATCATACTCCGAATTTTTATTTATTTATTTATCTAATCCAAAAGTCTAATATGACACCTTTTAATATTTATTAGGCCTTTCAAAAATATTGTAGGGATTTGATTATAACAGTTAATAAAAATTCAGAAATTATGAGATTATTGAAAATTTTAGAACAAAATCATAATTATTTAAAAAATACATACCAAAATTCATTTAATGAGAAGGTATTAATTGTTTAATCACAAAATATTCAAAATACAATGCACATGACGGATGTTTGATTATTCAATCACAATTTATTGGGTTTCAATTATTCACACGTATCTGTTATCTTAACCCATTGAATATCCGAACCTAGTCGAAGGATCTCCGGCGACTGGAGCTCCATCGGAAAATATATGGATATTCCAAAATTATTTTTGAAAATATAGTTTTGATCGTAATGTGCAAAGATTTCAATTTTTGGTTCAATTTTTTGAAAAAATTAAGATTTTTTTAGCCAAATATTCAAAAATCCAAAAATCCTAATTTTTGAAAAAATTTCAAATTCACCAGAGTCTTGAAAGTAGAGGACAAAATTGCTATGATACTAAAAGTAATATTATATTACGTATCAAATACAATAACAATTGAATACAATTAAAAATAACTCGAGAAAGGGGATCGAATGTATTTCTAGTCATTCGCGATTTCGACGAGTTTTGACGATTGTAATGACACTAAAATGATCCTTGAAACATATACAAGATTTTTAACCCCTCAATTTCACTCAGTAAATGGTATAAAGTTTAGAAATTTAGATTTAGAAACCCAATACATTATGATGAGATTTTTATAAGCTCTCAACTATAAAAAAAATTACTAAAACCTTATAATTATCACTCTAAATTATTACTACATATTATGTGAATTCAATTAAATATTTACAACGAAAAAATAAGATTAATTGTATAGAGTTTTGAATGGGATATCAAAATCCGGTGAAATACATCTCAATTCAAATCTCTTTCATTTTTTGTCACATTTAATCTCTTTTGGATAATATTTTCTCTATTAATTTCATTTTGAATGCATTAACTTTGAGATTTGAATTTTTTAAAAAAATATTCTTAACAAATGATTGTTATCATCATATGCGAATGGAGATCATCTATCAGCATCATCACTAGCAACAGAACTACCTTGTTCAACAAATTTGCTTATCATGATCAAGAAAAACAAAAAAAAAAAAAACTTTTTAATTACTAAAATCAAAATTTAAATATTATTTTGATATATGAATTAATTTTATCAATGCTAAAACTATATTCATTTGAAAAGAAAAAAGCAAAACAAAAGGAAAAAATTTTATTGGTGCTAAATAAAAGATTTTTAGAGTTGATTAATGATTTTATATAGACTATGAAGAAGAAAAAGACAGAGAAGCAACACAAAATTGATTGAAAATTTTCACTAATAAAGGAAATTCTAGACATTTTATATTAAGATGGCATTTTAGAGTTTTTGGCATAAAAAATATCGAGCTAATTGTTATTTTTATGATTTCTTGACAACTCATTAACCAATGAAAAGTGTGATCAAAATTGAACTATAATGAAAAACATAATATTTCAAACTATAAGTTACAAAATGTGATTTCAAACTAGATTTAAAATATTTTACGTAAATTTTAGTATTAATTCTTATAGTGTATACCTACATTGTCATTTATAGTCATTTAAGTTACTTCTTATGTTTTCATGCAAAAAATGAAAATGCTCTTTCTAAATCAAGTCTAAGTGACACATGAATTTAAATGTCTATTATCAAAAATATATATATATTATCATCTTTAAAGACTGTGGAAATTTTTTCATCACCATTCCATGCAAAAGAACACTTACTACTTTTTTCATCTATGTTTTCTTTACTATTATCATTTCTCCTTAAACAATGTTACTAGAAATGTTGGGAAAATTAATTTTAATATAAAACTATATCAGATATCGTATTAAATTATTGAAATAAAAAAACTTGATAATTGGAATTGAAAACTCATATCAAATTAAAAAATACATTATTCAATAGTCAAAGATCAAATCGAATGAGATCCTCGTCCGAGCAAAGTTCTGGATCTGGCCTTCCGGCTCAAATGTATTCTCACAAAACTCTCTATATGATGGGGGTATTAGAAGAGTAGAGTGATCCATTGACTTGGGAATCATAACCCCTTTATAGCTGTAGGTTGACTTTTACCTTCCAAATCTGTCCGTTCAATTTATGGTAGCTGTCTTTAAATCAACCTTAAACATTCCTTATTTAACCCATCATAAATAATAAATGTCTATTTGTATCTACACATTTATTTATTTCTATATTATATGAGATATTTAAACACAAAATACTAAATTTTGAAACTTAACAGGTCATTTTCATATGGGTTTACTTTAAATGACAGTATACATTATATAATTATTTGACATATAAGCCCGATGTTAGATTAATGATCTAACAATCTTCTACTTAGCCTATATGCGAAACTTTATAATTATGTAATTGTAATATAATCAATTGAGTTCAACTTTTCTGTCAGTATTGAAATGTATCTCCAACCAATCCCGTCCATCAATCATATGAATTTAGGATCAAGGCGGTTTTTGTTACATTTCTTTCATAACTCATCAATGGTTACGTAAATTGAAATAACCGAATGATATAAATTATGATTTGGATGTGTAGTATGGAAATGTCATGCAATGTGACATTTAACATGCTTATTTTCAATTGATCTTCCTTAATAAGATAATACCATACTTAATGCCAGAGTTTGATTTAAAAATGAATCTTTATTTTCACAAAAAAATAACCTTAAACTGAAAACATTGAAAATCGTCTATATTAGATGAGTGTCTAAAATCACAAACTCCCATTAAAATTGAATATTTTGAAATGACATGACACTCATAGGAGCAGTGTGCTCGTAAACTTTTTTGAGTGGCAATCCCTTAACAAGCACGCAATCATAGTGTTTGTCCCAATGTAATCTATAGATAATTATCCACTTTGAACTCTTTACTTGACATCCAGGACAACTAGGAATTGGATGTCATTATGGTTTGACATCATCAAACTCCTATTGTTATTGGAATAGAGGTCTATCGATTTATTGATACAAAATAATCTAAATGGTCTGTCAATATCATCACTTATTGATAGTTCCGTGATAAAGTTTCTTAACCATATTCCATGGGTAGAAGTATTTCGATATGCTATAAATTATGTCGTCATAGTAAAAGAGGTTATTAGAGACTAGTTAGCACAATTTCAAGAAACTCTTCCTACTAGCATGTAGATATAACTTGATGTAAATTTCACGCTATCTTGGCATTTCAAAAATCGAAGTCAGTATATCTAATGATCTCAAACTAGTTTGACTTTGAGATATGAACATATGTCCTTTTATTTTTTGTCAATACTACAAGACCCGTTTGGAACTTTCTAATGGTTTATTTCTAAGTTACCACAGGATGTTATGGTAATAACACCCTCTGGTAAGAAATATACTATTATTCACACGTTGGGTATGGTCGTTGGTACATTCCTTTCTTCTCTGTCTCTCAACACCACAAAATAAGCATTCTTTTTTTCCTGGTTTACTCTGTCTTTTGTTGTTTTTTCTGAGGTGTCATATGTACATCATCTTTATCTTGTTTTATTTTCTTTCCTTTCTTGTTCTTAGTAGTCAAGCGTTTTTTACTTTTATACCGGTTTGATATAAGATTCGTCAAGAATGTATCAGTCTTAACCTTTTCACACTTCAAATCATTTCTCAATATTTTGAAGGAAAGTTTTGACTATTGTAACAAACTCAATTACTGTGCCTCCAGAAGTTTCTGGGATAGCCCGTTTCATAATCATTAGATACATGTAATTTGATTTCTCCCACCTTTCTTTCTTTTTCTTTTTCTTAGAGGTACTCTTATTCGTAAGTGATGGGGAGAATCAATTCTTAAAACTAACTATAAATCTATAATTTGAAATTCGAGTCATTCAATTTAAAAATTAACTTGAGTTGAGTATTAATATTAGTGGAAATAGTATTAAATGTCAAATATAGAATAGTAATCAATATATATTTACATGAAACTTTAAAATCAAATATATTCAAATTAAGTAATCCATATCACAAGATACCAGACACTCCATTAATATTTCATCTTTGAACAAATAATTAACTTATAAGTGGTATCTTGGTGTAGTAATCAAATGCTAACAATAAAAACATGTCAACTAATTATTTTCGTTTAGGCTGATAAATTTGTCACATATAAAATCGAATAATTGTTACGTATTTATTACCATAAGGTATACATGCAATTTTGTCAAATATGGAGGTTCCTTTGGACCGATTAATGCTCACATGAATTGCATACACATAACTTTTTATATTCAAAATAAATTAATTTCTACAAAAGATAACATTTTGACAACATATTGTTTCAATTAACTTATTTTGAGATACACATAAAGTCATAGGTGTAGTAATCAAACATTAACAATAAAAATATGTTAACTAATTATCTTCTTTTGGATCGATAAATTGATCACATGTAAAATCGAAAAATTATTATGCATTTATTATCACAGGGTGTACATGCAATTCCATCAAGTATAGATATTCATTTGGGCTGATCGGTACTCACATGAATTGTATGCACATCTTTTCATATCCCAAAATAAAATTAATTTTCACAATAGAGATCATTTTGGTGACATATTATTTCAATTAATTCATATCGAGATATATATAAAATAATACTCATATTTGAATCATATCCGTAATAAGAAAATTTTCAATTTTATCTTAATGGACTCAATTTCTTAAAAATTAGACTATTTAAAGTCTAATCTTATCAACCTTAAATTAGGTTTATAAAAACTTAGTTTACTAAATCTACCTCCTTTATCTTTCTTTTCTGTCCCCTAACTTTGTTGTCAGTATAAAACCAAAATCTTTACCTTTTGCTAATAATTGATTCAAAAGTTGGCCAATTCCCATTCTGTAACAGGAAGTACCAGAAAAGTTTTCAAGTAGGTGATGAGTTCATATAGAATCGCTTAAAAACCAGCCAACTTTAAATTTATCTTCATCTTTTTATAAAACTTTTCTAAACATATTATATCATTGCATACTAAAAGAATAGTCAGCCTTGAAAACAAAAGGAACAATGAAGAATGATAAAAATAAAATATGGGTAATTGAATTCAGTAAGTTCCAAAACTTTTGCACCCGTGATTGGATCTGTTTGGGCCCAAAAATTGACACATAAATTTCTTTTTAAAAATGCCTTTTTAAAAAAAAATAAATTGTTTCTTTTGTGGTGTGGATTTACAATTTTAAAAAAAATGTAGTTTTATTTTGCTGGAATCCGAAAATCTTTTTTTTTTGGAGTTGGGAAGTCTAATCTTAAAAAAAGAAAATTGAAATTTGAAAGTTTTTTTTTTCAAAAACCGGAAATTTCTTAATTACAATTTCTTTTTTGAAATTGGGAAATCAAATTTTTAAAAAAAGGAAATTGAAATATGGAAGTTTCCTTTTTCGTTTCCTAAAATTGGAAATTTCTTAATTGCAATCCCTCTTCTAAAAATTGTGAAATCAAATTTTCAAAAAAGAAATGGAAATCTTGAGATTTTCTTTTTTTGTTACCCAAAACTAGAAATTTCCTTAAAAAATATATTTTATTAGAAAGTCTTATTTTAAAATTGGGAAGTGAGAGCATTAAAAAGAGAAAATGTTGAAATCTAGAAGTTTTCTTTTTTTTTTTTTTATTTCCCAAAATCTCAAACATTTTTTAAAAAAAAAACCAAATTCTAAACGGAAGTTATCAAAATATATATATATATATATATATATATGAATTTGGAAGTTTCTTAAAAAGAAACGAAATTGTAAAAAATTCCTTAAAACGGGAAGTTTTCAAATATATATATTTAAATATGAAAAATTTTTTAAAAAGGAAACTAATTGTCAAAAATCCTTTAAAATTGGAATTTCCCCAAAAAGATGTTTGTCATAAAAAAAGATTTGAAAGAATCTTTTCAAAAAAGGATCAACTTTCTTTAAAAAGGGAGTATAAAAATAGACAACAAACTTTTTGTCTTATGTATTCTTTCACCGGAAAAATGCCCCGCTTTTGGTGATCTCAAGAGGATGCATATTTTCAAAAACTCACATAATATTAAATATGAGTGGCTTTGATACCATTTGTTGAGAAAATTAACTTTAATGAAAAATTATGTCAGATATCATATTAAATCACTGGAATTAAAAATTTAATAATTGAAATTGAAAACTCGGATCAGATTGAAAAATATTTGATTCCATAACCAAAAATCGAATCAAATGAGATTGTTGTCCGGGCAAAATTCTAAGTCTGGCCTTCCAGATTAGATGTATTCTTACAAAACTTTTTATATGATGGGGGTATTAGAAAAGTAGAATGATGTGTTGATCCGGTGATCATAACCCTTTCATAGCTATAGGGTAATTTTTATCTTCCAAATTTGTCTGTTCAACTTAAACCAGCTATCCTTAAAACATATTTTGATATTTCCTATTTAACTCATTATAAATAATAAATATCTATTGATATCCATATATTTAGTTATTTTCATATTTTACACAATAATTAAATTTAAAATATTAAATTTTCAAATTTAACATATCACTTTTATTTGAGATTATCTTAAATGATAATATATATTATATAATTATTTTATATATAAATCCAATATTAGATTAATGTTTCAATAAAAAATACTAATGTTCTTAAAATTTAAAACACAATATCATCCGAACTATTAACTTTAGCATGCTGAGATTCTGCCTCTCTACGCAAGTAATTGATGCCTCATTATACCTATCACTGGGTTTGGACTGCCATCATGCATCATGACTGCCGACATTAATTTTGATTCCTCCGTAATAATTGATATTTTCCGTACAACATCTTTACATAATTCTCCTGTGAATCGGAAAGAAAAGTTATAAATAATAGGCATTGTCTTCCTTACTCAAAATCAAAAAATTAACTAACATAACGCCTCTAGCCAAATAAAAAAATAAATTAATAAAAGAGTTAATGTGTAGTCTTGATTTATGTTTGCAAAAAATCTAAACTTTTATTGCCCGAATCAATCAATATATGAATCAACATTTTTGGAATCTCTTTGGGGGAGGGGGGAATCAACTTCCCGTTGGTCCAATTGAGTAGATAGTCTTATTTAAAGAAAATTAATATATAAGTATTTATTTATTTTATTATTATAATTATTGCTCATCTTATTTAAACTAAATTTCTTAATATCTAAAGTATTATCTAAACAAACAATATTATTTAGAATTTTTTAATAAGATAAATATCAAAATTTAATTTAGTTCTCTCGTTAATATTTCTTAAAAAATAGATATCTGGGCTAAGGAAGACTTTTTGTTTTTTTCCTTTTTTTTTTAATTTTCCATGTATTAGTGGATAGGTTTATTAAAATTGTATTTTAAGTTTGTAGATCATCATTAACAATATAGATATAAGCGTGAAAGACCCCTTATCATTTGGATTTCGTCGTCCTCCAGTTGGCGGAAGGTGATTGGTCAGTGGTGAGGTGGAGCTGACGTGGTTTGATTTTTTGTCCCTCTTCATTTAATATCTGTTTCAATTTTTTTTTAGTTTTATAAGTCAACAACCCCCTGACACCACTCATTTCATCTTCAGAAACATTAATGAGATAGATTTTGTTGTTGATTTCACGGAAAGCATGCCTATAGTGGTTGGGAGAGCCCTTTAATAATTTACCTTTTTGTCCTTTTTTTTTAGAATGGACTTCTTACTGGCCTCCAATGATGATTTGAGAGTTTGGGTATTTTTGTCAATTTATCTGCCTTTGTACTTTTGGGAAAAATGAGTAGATGAGGCCATTCCTTTTGTACTCATTGCCTTCTATATAATTAGACTTTCTCTTCTCATTTTATTTGCCGTGTAGATGGAGTAATGTGATCTTGTTGGTCATTATAAAAAGGGACAGTTGTCTTTCTGTCTCTTTCTCATCACTCTCTAAGTAGGGCAAATGGCGACGTTCGATTGCTCATTATGGAAGTGATTACTCTCTGCTATGAAGATTTGTGTTTGTCTTTCTTGTTTCTAAACATTTACTTTGTTCAACTTTGTTCTGCTTGCTACTCTTCATATTTATTTCTAATTCAAAAATGTTACTTTTTTTGTTCCAATTGAGGAAAGTGGTGTGCCTAACGATGATGATTGTGCTATATAGTGGCGATCCTCCAATTCTGAAGATTTGTGTTTCTAAGCATTTGTTTTGCTACTCTTCATGTTTACTGTTGAAGATTTTTTTTTCAGCTCCTGGAGAGTGGTGTTGTCTATGATGATATGGTGTATGGAAGTGATCCTATAAAAACTTGTATTTGTTTTTTCCTATTTCTAAGTACGTGATATTGTAAAATTCGGTTTTCGTGTTGATTGTAAAGAACGGTTTACGATTTAACATTTCTGTATATATGATATTTTGTATTTTGTATATATATGAGAATAGTTGATTTAAATATCAATGTAAAGTTTGTTCTTTAGGTTGGAATTTTTTTATTTTTAGAGCTCAGTTGGTTCTGCATTGTGCAGAACAGCAGAAATAAGTTTTGCATATACAGAACTACATAGTTCTGCCGTTTCGTACTATAGAACTACATGGTTTTGTAATTCTACACTGTGCAAAACAACAGAACCACATAGTGATATTTTGTGTTTGATTTGTTAAGACGAAACAACAAAAAAAATATTCCACGGTGCAGAGAGCTGCAGAACTACCGAGTAGTTCTGCACTGGTAGTTCTACACTCTACATGGTGTGTCTCATGTTCGGATCGAGTACAGGTACTTTTTGCAATAAAGTTAGGGTACATGTTCTGCAAGGAATGAAAATGCAATTTGTGTTTCAAGATAATGAAGAAATTAAAGAATCAAATTTTCTATTGAGGAAAGTGGTGTGTCTAACGATAATGATTGTTTTGTATAGTGGCGATTCCTTTATTCTAAAGGTTTGTGTTTCTAACCATTTGTTTTGCTTGGCATTTATTTTGGTACTCTTCATGTTCACTGCTAAAGATTTTTTTTTTCAACTCCTGGAGAGTGGTGTTGCTGTGATGATGATATGGTGTATGGAAGTGATCCTATAAAAACTTGTGTTTGTTTTTTCCTGTTTCTAAATATGTGATATTGTCAAATTCAGTTTTCGTGTTGATTTTAAAAAACGGTTTACGATTTAGCATTTCTGTATATATAATTTCTGTATTTTGTATATATATGAGAATAGATGATTTAAATATCAATGTAGAGTTCGTTCTTTGGGTTGGATTTTTTTTAGAGCTCAGTTGGTTTTGCATTGTGCAGAACAGTAGAACTAAGTTCTGCATTGTGCATAATAGTAGAACTAAGTTCTGCACATACAGAACTATATAGTTCTGTCGTTCTGCATTACAAAACTATATAGTTCTGTCGTTCTGCATTACAAAACTACATGATTTTGTAGTTCTGTACTGTACAGAATAGCAGAACCACATAATAATATTTTGTGTTGGATTTATTAAGACGAAGCAACAAAAAAAATATTCCACGGCGCAGAGAGTTGCAGAACAACCGAGTAGTTCTGCATTGGTAGTTCTGCACTCTGCATGGTGTGTCTCACGTTCGGATCAAGTACAAACACTTTTTGTAACAAAGTTGGAGTACATGTTCTACGAGGAATGAAAATACAATTTGTGTTTCAAGATAATGAAGAAATCAAATAATCAAATTTTCTACGTGTTGGTCCTAGAAAGAAAATTTGAAACAAATTATTACCCATTTATATAAAACATCACTTTTTAGAAAATGCAACAAATTTATTGCCAAATAAAGCAAGAGGAGATTGTATTCTTATGCATTGTGATTGTAAATGGAAATTGAATTTTCGGGAACAATAATATATACAAAACAAAAAAACAAATAAGTAGTTCTGCGTCCCATTATATAAAAAAAAATGTTCTGTATTTGCATTAAATAGCTTTGCATACTTTGAAATAGTTCTGCATGCTGTTATACAAATATTTAAATTATATGATAATATTTACACAATTATATTAGTATTTAAATATTGAAAGGTTTAAATATTTTTATTCTTATAAAATTTTAAATTATATGATAATATCTATAATTTTACTTAAATTAAATTATTGAATGATATAGTTTTAGTTTATTATTTAATATTTTAATAAGATTATAAAAAAGTTACCACACACAAGATTTTTATTTAAATGCATACATTAAATGCATACATTCAATCTCTCTCTGTCTCCTACCTCCCTCCACTATCTCTCTCCTTGTCCCTCCTTCTCTTTCTGTCTTTCTCTCTCCCTACCTTCTACCTAAATAGTTTTGTGAAGTATAGAATTACTAAATAGTTCGGCGATGCGCAGAACTATAAAGGTGATTCTGCGATATGCAGAACTACAAAGGTAGTTATGCAAATTATAGAGCTATTCTGCTTTTTTGGAAATAAACAATATTTGGTTTATGGTTTAATATTTATCTCGGATGAAACGTTAATTTTAAATTTTAATTTTTCAAATTACTCATAATATTATATAAATACTTAAATATTAAATTAAATTTTTTTATTTTTATATTTTAAAATCTTTAAATTAAATATTAATATTTATGAATTTTTTATATTTAAAAAATTTAAATTATTAAAAAATAAAAAAATCATCAATATTACAAGAATACCATTATATTAAAATATATAAAAAGTTACCAAGAATACCATTATAAAAAAATTTGAGAAATAAAAAATAAAAAAAGATAATACTGTTATAAAAAATATTAAAAAATAAAAAAATGAGTTAACAATATTACAACAATGCCATTATTGAAAATTATTACAAAGTAAAAAAAGATAGAGTACTGGTTCTGTAGAACCGCAGAACTACCATATTTTATCTAAAACAAAAGGTCTATAAGTTTAATGTTACAAAAATTCCAATATTAACGTTTTTAATATTAAAAAAATAAATTCTTGTTTTCGAAGACATGTTTTACCTAAAACAAAAAAGAAATAAATTATTTTGCCTGAAAATTTTTATTTTATAAGTTTTATAATTAATTTGTTATATATATATATATCCTAAACAATGGCAATCTTGGGTCAAACTTCTAACTTTTTTTTCTTTTTTCTTGTTCACTAGATTTTTTTCTTTCTTTTAATTATTTAATTTCTTTTATGATTTCTAATTTAATATTATATTATTTTAATTATTTAATTGTTTTAATCAATTTATTATTATGTTATTATTTTCTATTTAAAATCCTTAATTTCAAATTTTATTAATATTAATAAAAAATAATTCAATGATATCATTCAAATATATCAAAAAAGAAAAATTAATAACGAGTGAGGCGAGAAGAGAAAAAAAAAGGAACAAACACACACTAAGGCATGGCGATTGTTAGTTCTTCACTATGCTTCAATATTACAAAAATGTCACTATAGAACTACCAATTTACAAGAATATCATTGCAGAACTACCAAATTACAAGAATACTATCACAGAACAACATTTACAAGAATGTCATCGCAGAACCACCAATATTATAAAAATGCCATCGCAGAACTACAAATTACAATAATACTATCGCAGAACCACCAATATTACAAGAATGCCATCGCAAAACTACAATTTACAAAAATACTATCGCAAAACCACAAATATTACAAGAATACCATCGCATAACTATCAATTTACAAGAATACCATCACAAAACCATCAATTACAAAACTACTAATATTACAGGAATGTTATTGCAGAACCACCAATATTATAAGAATATTATTGCAGTAAAAATAAAAAATTCTTCACTAATAAAAAAAAAAAGAGAATGTTATTATAAAAAATTATTAAAAATAAAAAAAAAGAGTTATCAATCTTATAACAATGCCATTATTAAAAATTATTAAAAAAATAAAAAAATATTTAGTGGTGGTTTTGTAAAACCACAGAACTACCAAAGTTAGAAAAAAAATTTGTTCAAAACTACATAACTACTGACATTACAACATTGTCATTATAAAAAATTAATAAAAAAAAGAGTAACTCTCCAGAATTCTAATGCATTTGGACAGATTGCCTTTCAACCATATCTGAAACAAAATTTCTAACAAGAAGGAAAAGTAATAGAATATAACAGCTCTTTCTAAATGTTTTTTATTACTAAAATTTGGGACTACACTACCCAAACTCTGAATTAAGAAAGAGAGAAACAAAGAAAGCACTTTCAAACATTATTATAAGCATGAAAAATGCATAAGTTGAGAAAGTAACAGAAACCCAAATCACATATAGAATCTATACACAGTGCACAAAGATTTGCTTGGTAAGTTAAACAAGCTCCAAGCACTACAAATTCTGTAATTTTCAGCAAAACAAGAGACTGAAAATTCTAGCAAATCAATATCTCTCATTATCCAATTTAGAGAAAAAAACGCAATCCGCCAAAGAAATGAAGCATTGTATATTTGCAAACCTGTGTTGAAGTCCATTGCAGGCTTCGAAAATTGGATTGACCACCATGAATTCTTGCAACCCAGTTAACATAACACGAACGAGCGAGTGATCAAGTGAGAGAGAGAGCGAGTGGCAGGGGAAAAGAAGAGAGGATAGAGAAATATCCAACCTCTGTCGACGAAGGTTAAAAAATAGTTTAGGCCTAAAAATCAACAAGAGTTTGGTAAAAAAATATTTTATCAAATAAAATATTTTATTAATAAATTTTGTCATTTCCTATCTTTTAACAATATATGGATGACATTGTTTTTGACATTTATGAGTAATACTTGTAAAAAAAAACCCATTACCCTTAATCAATAATGAGTATCTTGTAATTATAATTATAAAAAAAAAGAGTTTTATAGTTCTAATATAATTATAAAAAAATAAAAGAGTGGCTGCCAAGAATGTTATTATAAAAAAAGAAAAAGTTAGTTTTGCATGAAATGAGTAGTTTTATAGTTCTGCTAAAAATATCATTATAAAAAAACGTAGTTATGAAAGGAATAGATATATAGTTTTACTAAAAATGTCATTATATATATATATAAATAGTTCTACATGCAAGGAGTAGTTCTATAGTTTACTGCTAAGAATGTCACTACATGAAAGGAGTAATTCTATAGTTCTACTAAGAATGTCATTATAAAAAAAAAATAGTTCTACAAGGAGTAGTTCTGTGAACTCCAGTAGTCCTACACTATACAGAACCATGGTGGTTCTGCATTATGTAGAACTACAAAGTGATTCTGCAATGCAGAACTATGTTAGTCTTGTACTATCCAGAGCTATGATATTTCTGTAGATTCTACACTATAAAACTACCAAATAGTTCTCACTTGTCTATTAGACCTCCATATTTCTACTATTCATTTCTATCATAAAATATCTAAATATTTAAATTAAATCCATACTTTAACTAAACCATAAATAGTTATACACTTTAATAGTTCTCTTCTAATGAATAAAATAGAATTATTGAATTTAGACTTTTTTCTCACCCTTTAACTAAACCACATTATTATAAAAAATAACAAATTCAACATCAAAATGGTAATTATAAATGCATTAATCATGAATTTTTTAAAATTTTTAGAAAAATTTCAAGTATGGTGAGAATCGATATTTTTATTTTAATGTTATGCATAGCTTTTAGTGCATATATACAAATACTTTCATTTAATATTATGATATTAGAAAAATTATAATTTAAAAAATACTCAATAAAAAATAATTTATAGATATTTTTAAATTAAAAAATACAGATAGATACTAAAATTGACAAAACCACCAAAATAGTTTTGCGAAGTGCAGAACTACTTGGTAGTTCTGCCAAGTGCAGAACTACCAAAGCTATTTAATATTCAATTTAATATTTTATAAAATTTTTAGTTTTAATTTAATATCACAGGTAATCAACTATGTGAATATATATAAAAATATTTTATATTTAATATATAAATTTATCTTTATATACAGACAATAAAAAAAATTGTTTGCGAAGGCCGAAAAACTTAGTTGAGGTGGACAAAAATGAGTTTTGGATTTCGAAAGTGATTTTAATTTTTCTTTTATATTTTTTTTATATAGCTTGCGTCTAAATAAAGATAAATTTTTAATAAATAGGTTCATGAACTTTTTAAATTTTTTTGAAATCTTATTTCAAGTGCAGAACGACGTGGTTTTGTATATCGCAGAACCACCAAGTGCAGAACGAAGTGACAACGACGTGATTCTACAAAGCGCAGAACCACCCTGTTTTGTAGAACCACATGGTTCTAAGCAATATAGAACGATGTGGTTCTGCGCAATACAGAACGATGTGGTTCTGCGCAGTATAGAACAATGTGGTTCTGCATTGCACACAACTTCAATAATTTTTTCAAATCTTTTTTTTATATTAAAAAATTTATAATTATATTAAAAATATCAAAATTATTTGAAATAAATGATATTTAGAGAAAATATTACAATATTATAATATTATAAAATTAAAAAAAAATAAAAATTTTATGTAAAAAATATTTGAAAATATTTTTATATTAAAAAATTCATATTCGAAATGATTTTACAATTATATTAAAAATATAAAAAAATGTGCAATTATGCAAGTAATATTTTTTTTTCTATATTTTTTTTTATCTGTAGTTGGCCTTCTTTTCCGATCTTGTCTCGAGATTTGTCTCAAATGTTCTCCTTCATTTAATTGCTTTTGATCTAACAAGGAAATATTAAATGGAAATGAAGAGAATTTCATCCAATTTTTAAAGTTATGACTCTGTTTAGTACACAAAACTGCCGAACATAATAATAAAGTAGTAGAGAAATTTAACTTTGTTCTGCTTGCTACTTTTCATGTTTATTTCTAATTCAAAAATGTTACTTTTTTTGTTCCAATTAAGGAAAGTGGTGTGCCTAACGATGATGATTGTGCTATATAGTGGCGATTCCTCTATTCTGAAGGTTTGTGTTTCTAAGCATTTGTTTTGCTACTCTTCATGTTTACTGCTGAAGATTTTTTTTTTTAGCTCCTGGAGAGTGCTGTTCTCTGTGATGATATGGTGTATAGAAGTGATCCTATAAAAACTTGTGTTTGTTTTTTCCTGTTTCTAAGTACGTGACATTGTAAAATTCGGTTTTCGTGTTGATTGTAAAAAACGGTTTACGATTTAGCATTTATGTATATATGAATTTTTGTATTTTGTATATATATGAGAATAGTTGATTTAAATATCAATGTAGAGTTTGTTCTTTAGGTTGGATTTTTTTTTTTAGAGCTCAGTTGGTTCTGCAATGTGCAGAACAACAGAAATAAGTACTGCACATACAGAACTACATAGTTCTGCCGTTCCGCACTATAGAACTACATGGTTTTGTAGTTCTGTACTGTGCAGAACAACAGAACCACATAGTGATATTTTGTGTTTGATTTATTAAGATGAAACAACCAAAAAAATATTCCACGGTGCAGAGAGCTGCAGAACTACCGAGTAGTTCTGCACTGGTAGTTCTACACTCTACATGGTGTGTCTCATGTTCGGATCGAGTACAGGTACTTTTTGCAACAAAGTTAGGGTACATGCTCTGCAAGGAATGAAAATGCAATTTGTGTTTCAAGATAATGAAGAAATTAAAGAATCAAATTTTCTATTGAGGAAAGTTGTGTGTCTAACGATAATGATTGTGTTGTATAGTGGCGATTCCTCTATTCTAAAGGTTTGTATTTCTAAGCATTTGTTTTGCTTGGCATTTATTTTGCTACTCTTCATGTTCACTGCTAAAAATTTTTTTTCAGCTCCTGGAGAGTGGTGTTACTGTGATGATGATATGGTGTATGGAAGTGATCTTATAAAAACTTGTGTTTGTTTTTTCCTGTTTCTAAGTATGTGATATTGTCAAATTCAGTTTTCGTGTTAATTCTAAAAAACGGTTTACGATTAAGCATTTCTGTATATATGATTTCTGTATTTTGTATATATATGAGAATAGTTGATTTAAATATCAATGTAGAGTTTGTTCTTTGGGTTGGATTTTTTTTAGAGCTCAGTTGGTTCTGCATTGTGCAGAATAGCAGAACTAAGTTCTGCACAAACAAAACTACATAGTTTTGTCATTCTGTACTACAAAACTACATGATTTTGTCGTCATGCACTTTACAGAACAGCAGAACCACATAGTGATATTTTGTGTTAGATTTATTAAGACGAAACAACAAAAAAAAATATTCCACAGCCTAGAGAGCTACAGAACTACCGAGTAGTTCTGCACTGGTAATTCTGCACTCTGCATGGTGTGTCTCATATTCAGATCAAGTACAAGCACTTTTTGTAACAAAGTTGGGGTACATGTTCTATGAGAAATGAAAATACAATTTGTGTTTCAAGATAATGAAGAAATCAAATAATCAAATTTTCTACGTGTTGGTCCTTGAGAGAAAGTTTGAAACAAATGATTACCCATTTATATAAAATATCACTTTTTAGAAAATACAACAAAGTTATTGCCAAATAAAGCAAGAGGAGATTGTATTCTTATGCATTGTGATTGTAAATGGAAATTGAATTTTCGGGAACAATAATATATACAAAACAAAAAAACAAATAAGTAGTTCTGCATCCCATTATAAAAAAAAAAAAAAAAAAAAAAAAGATGTTCTGCATCTGCATTAAATAGTTCTGCATACTTTGAAATAGTTTTGCATGCCGTTATACAAATATTTAAATTATATGATAATATTTACACAATTATATTAGTATTTAAATATTGAAAGGTTTAAATGTTTTTATTCTTATAAAATTTTAAATTATATGATAATATCTATAATTTTACTTAAATTAAATTATTGAATGATATAGTTTTAGTTTATTATTTAATATTTTAATAAGATTATAAAAAAATAACCACACACAAGATTTTTATTTAAATGCATACATTAAATGGATACATTCAATCTCTCTTTCTATCTCCTCCTCTCTCTATGCATCTCCCGCCTACCTCCCTCCACTATCTCTGTCCTTGTCCCTCCCTCTCTTTCTGTCTTTCTTTCTCCCTACCTTCTACCTAAATAGTTTTGTGAAGTATAGAATTACCAAATAGTTCAGCAATGTGCAGAACTATAAAAGTGATTCTGCGATGTGCATAACTACAAAAGTAGTTCTGCAAATTGCAGAGCTATTCTACTTTTTTGGAAATAAACAATATTTGGTTTATGGTTTAATATTTATCTCGGATGAAACTTTAATTTTAAAATTTAATTTTTCAAATTACTCATAATATTATATAAATACTTAAATATTAAATTGATTTTTTTTTATTTTTATATTTTAAAATCTTTAAATTAAATATTAATTTTTATGAATTTTTTATATTTAAAAAGTTTAAATTATTAAAAAATAAAAAAATTGTCAATATTACAAGAATACCATTATATTAAAATATATAAAAAGTTATCAAGAATACCATTATAAAAAAATTTTGAGAAATAAAAAATAAAAAAAGAGAATGCTGTTATAAAAAATATTAAAAAATAAAAAGATGAGTTAACAATATTACAACAATGCCATTATTGAAAATTATTACAAAGTAAAAAAAGATAGAGTACTGATTCTGTAGAACCGCAGAACTACCATATTTTATCTAAAACAAAAAGTCTATAAGTTTAATATTACAAAAATTCCAATATTAACATTTTTAATATTAAAAAAATAAATTCCTGTCTTCGAAAACATATTTTACCTAAAACAAAAAAGAAATAAATTATTTTGTCTGAAAAATTTTATTTTATAAGTTTTATAATTAATGTGTTATATATATATATATATATATATCCTAAATAATGGCAATCTTGGGTCAAATTTCTACTTTTTTTTCTTTTTTCTTGTTCACGAGATTTTTTTCTTTCTTTTAATTATTTAATTTCTTTTATGATTTCTTATTTAATATTATATTATTTTAATTATTTAATTGTTTTAATCAATTTATTATTATGTTATTATTTTCTATTTAAAATCCTTAATTTCAAATTTTATTAATATTAATAAAAAATAATTCAATAATATCATTCTAATATATCAAAAAATAAAAATTAATAACGAGTGAGGTGAGAAGAGAAAAAAAAAGGAACCAACACACACTATGGCATGACTATTGTTAGTTCTTCACTATGTTTCAATATTACAAAAATGCTACTATAAAACTATCAATTTACAAGAATGTCATTGCAGAACTATCAAATTACAAGAATACCATTGCAGAACAACAATTTACAAGAATGTCTTCGCAGAACCACCAATATTACAAGAATGCCATCGCAGAACTTCAAATTACAAGAATGCTATCGCAGAACCACCAATATTACAAGAATGCCATCGCAAAACTATAATTTACAAAAATGACATTGCAGAACCACTAATATTACAAGAATACCATCGCAGAACTATCAATTTACAAGAATACCATCACAAAACTATCAATTACAGAACTACTAATATTATAGGAATGTCATTGCAGAACCACCAATATTATAAGAATGTCATTGTAGAAAAAATAAAAAATTCTTCACTAATAAAAAAAAAGAGAATGTTATTATAAAAAATTATTAAAAATAAAAAAAAAAGAGTTATCAATATTATAACAATGCCATTATTAAAAATTATTAAAAAAATAAAAAATTATTTAGTGGTGATTCTGTAAAACCACAGAACTACCAAAGTTAGAAAAAGGATTTGTTCAAAACTACATAACTACCGACATTACAACATTGTCATTATAAATAATTAATAAAAAAAAAAGTAACCCTCCAGAATTCTAATGCATTTGGACAGATTGCCTTTCAACCAAATCTGAAACAAAATTTCTGGCAAGAAGAAAAAGTAATAGAATATAACTGTTCTTTCTAAATGTTCTTTATTACTAAAATTTGGGACTACACTATCCAAACTCTGGATTAAGAAAGAGAGAAACAAAGAAAGCACTTTCAAACATTATTACAAGCATGAAAAATGCATAAGTTGAGAAAGTAACAAAAGCCCAAATCACATATGGAATCTACACACAGTGCACAAAGATTTGCTTGGCAAGTTAAGCAAGCTCCAAGTGCTGCAAATTCTGTAATTTTTAGCAAAACAAGAGACTGAAAATTCTAGCAAATCAATATCTCTCATTATCCAATTTAGAGAAAAAAAACGCAATCCGCCAAAGAAATGAAACATTGTATATTTGCAGACTTGTGTTGAAGTCCATTACAGGCTTCGAAAATTGGATTGACCACCATGAATTCTTGCAACCCAGTTAACATAACACGAACGAGCGAGTGATCAAGTGAGAGAGAACGAGTGGCAGGGGAAAAGAAAAGAGGATAAAGAAATATCCAACCTCTATCGACGAAAGTTAAAAAATAGTTTAGGCCTAAAAATCAACAAGAGTTTGGTAAAAAAATATTTTATCAAATAAAATATTTTATTAATAAATTTTGTCATTTCCTATCTTTTAACAATATATGGATGGCATTGTTTTTGACATTTATGAGTAATACTTGGGAAAAAAAAAACCCATTACCCTTAATCAATAATGAGTATCTTGTAATTGTAATTATAAAAAAAGAGTTTTATAGTTCTAGTGTAATTATAAAAAAATAAAAGAGTGGCCGCTAAGAATGTTATTATAAAAAAAGAAAAAGTTAGTTTTGCATGAAATGAGTAGTTTTGTAGTTTTGCTAAAAATATCATTATATAAAAAAGTAGTTATGAAAGTAATAGATCTGTAGTTTTACTAAAAATATCATTATATATATTAAAAAAATAGTTCTACATGAAAGGAGTAGTTCTATAGTTTGTTGCTAAGAATGTCACTGCATGAAAGGAGTAATTCTATAGTTCTACTAAGAATGTCATTATATAAAAAAAATAGTTCTACAAGGAGTAGTTCTGTGAAATCCGGTAGTCCTACACTATACATAACCATGGTGGTTCTGCACTATACAGAACTACAAAGTGATTCTGTAATGCAGAACTATGTTAGTCTTGTACTATCTAGAACTATGGTATTTCTGTAGATTCTACACTATAGAACTACCAAATAGTTCTCAATTGTTTATTAGACCTCCATATTTCTACTATTCATTTTGTATCATAAAATATCTAAATATTTAAATTAAATCCGTACTTTAACTAAATCATAAATAGTTATACACTTTAATAGTTTTCTTCTAATGAATAAAATAGAATTATTGAATTTAGACTTTTTTCTCGCCCTTTAACTAAACCACATTATAATAAAAAATAACAAATTCAACATCAAAATGGTAATTATAAATGTATTAATCATGATTTTTTTTAAATTTTTAGAAAATTTCCAAGTATGGTGAGGATCGATATTTTTATTTAAATGTTATGCATAGCTTTTAGTACATATATACAAATACTTTCATTTAATATTATGATATTAGAAAAATTATAATTTAAAAAATACTCAATAAAAAATAATTTACAGATATTTTTAAATTAAAAAATACAGATAGATACTAAAATTGACAGAACCACCAAAATAGTTTTGCGAAGTGCAGAACTATCAAAGCTATTTAATATTCAATTTAATATTTTATAAAATTTTTAGTTTTAATTTAATATCACAGGAAATCAACTATGTGAATATATATATAAATATTTTATATTTAATATATAAATTTATCTTTATATACAGACAATAAAAAAAATTGTTTGCGAAGGCCGAAAAACTTAGTCGAGGTGGACAAAAATGAGTTTTGGATTTCGAAAGTGATTTTAATTTTTCTTTTATATTTTTTTTATTTATATAGCTTGTGTCTAAATAAAAATAAATTTTTAATAAATTGGTTCATCAACTTTATAAATTTTTTTGAAATCTTATTTCAAGTGCACAACGACGTGGTTTTGCGCATCGCAGAACCACCAAATGCAGAACGAAGTGAGAACGATGTGGTTCTGCAAAGCGCAGAACTACTCTGTTCTGTAGAACCACATGGTTCTACGCAATACAGAATGATGTGGTTCTGCGCAGTACAGAACGATGTGGTTCTGCATTGCACACAACTTCAATATTTTTTTCAAATCTTTTTTTTATATTAAAAAATTTATAATTATATTAAAAATATCAAAATTATTTGAAATAAATGATATTTAGAGAAAATATTACAATATTATAATATTATAAAAATTAAAAAAATAAAAATATTATGTAAAAAATATTTGAAAATATTTTTATATTAAAAAATTCATATTCGAAATAATTTTACGATTATATTAAAAATATAAAAAAATGTGCAATTATACAACTAATATTTTTTTTCCATATTTTTTTTTTATCTATAGTTGGCCTTCTTTTCCGACCTTATCTCGAGATTTGTCTCAAATGTTCTCCTTCATATAATTGCTTTTGATCTAACAAGGAAATATTAAATGAAAATGAAGAGAATTTCATCTAATTTTTAAAGTCATGACTCTGTTTAGTACACAAAACTGCCGAACATAATAATAAAATAGTGGAGAAATTCAAATTGATGATTAAAATTTTATTGGAACAATTACATTTCTGAGATATCAAAACCATTATGGGATAGAGAGACAGTTGTTTCTAAAATTAAAACGAAAAGATTTAATATATGTCATTTTAGAAATTATAATTCATTAGTTTATTATAATTCATTAAATTTAAGAAAAAAAATTTAGCACACAGAACTAATATGATTCTATAATTCTACGTAGTGAGCTATTTTTTTTTTCCTTTTACTATAACATGTATAAAAATATATTTAAAATATTTTGTCTTTTATGATATGATAATACTATATTTATGAAAAAAAAAGATTTCATCAAATGAAATAGTTTTTTGTATTTTTATATTTTTTTTGTATTATCAAATATTAACATGTGTGCCATAGGCATAGCGCACGACTTTTATTTTTTCTGCTCAAAGTGATCGATAAAGATAATAAAATATTATTATAACATTGACATGTTAAAAATATTATCAAAATACATCTTAACTATTAATTTATTAATTTACTTTACGTGTTAGATTGTATTCAATTGAAAAGTAAAAAAATATATATATATATTGAAAGTGGTGAAAAGTTTTGTACTACAGAACTAGATTCTACACATTCTGTAGTGCAGAACTGCAAAATATTATAATTTAACTCCTTTATAAAAAAATAATTCGTTGATGAAGACATTACAAATATTTTGGATACTTTTTATGACTTATCTTCTCAGAACATGCATTTTTTTTATATTTTTTATTTTACACATATATTAATATTATTTAGATATTTTTTCATTTTAATTTAAAATATTTAGATCGAATTTAAACAAATAAGAATGAAAAAAAATACACATAGTACACTGCAGAACCAAGTTCTGCATTGTGCAGAATAGTAGAACCAAGTTCTGCACATGTAAAACTACATAGTTCTGCCTTTCTGTATTACAGAACTACATGGTTCGGTAGTTCTGTACAGTGCAGAACATGGTTCTATAGTGCAGAACCATATAATTTTGCAGTTTAGCAGTGCAGAACTTGATATTTAGGGAATATGTTACAATATTATAATATTATAAGAATTATAATAATAAAAATATTAAGTAAAAAATATTTGAAAATATTTTTATATTAAAAAAGTCATATTTGAAATTATTTTACTATTATATTAAAAATACAAAAAAATGCAATTATGCACCTAATATTTTTCTTCTATATTTTTCTTTTCAATCTGTAGTTGACCTTCTTCTCCGATCTTGTCTCGAGATCCCTCTCTAATTTTCCCCTTCATATTATTGTTTTTTAATCTAAAAAGGAAATATTAAATGAAAATATTTGTAATGCGCAGAGTTATAACGTTCTGCGCTCCACGAGTAGAACTACAACGTTTTGCACTCTGCAAAGATACAACGTTTTTGCTATTCCATAGTTCTGTGTATTTCGTTGTTTTGCATTCATGGTTTTGCATTTACATTCACTTTACTTTTAATACTATCAAAATATTTTAGTTTTTAAATTATTTACCGAATTATGGTTTTTAATAATATCTCACTCCTTGTCAAAAGACTTAATATATATAAAAAAGAAAAAATATATTTATTTTACAGAAACAAATAAAATTTAAATTTTTTAAAACCATTTAAATGTAGTTTCTAAAAAATTTACGCCATCATAATCCTAAACAAAAAAAAAATGATTTCGGTTGCTTTAAAAATAATAATAATATTTTGGAAGATTAAAAAGTTTTTTTTTTAACAATAGCAGAACAATGTGTATAGCAGAACCACGTAGTTCTGCTAGCTGAATAATGTGATTCTGCATAGCAGAACCATGAGGTTCTACATAGCAAAATCATGTGGTTCTGCGTTCCAATTTATTATTCAAATATTTAATTTTTTATAATATTTATTTGGATATTTGATATTTATTTAAATAAAAAATGAAATGTTAAAATATTAAATATTTAAATATTTTTACTCTTATAAAATTTTAAATTACATGTTAATATCTATAAGTTTTAGTTTTAGTTTGTTAATTAATATTTTTTATATTTTTTATTATAATTAACATTTTATAAACTGTAATTTATAAAAATTTTCAATAGACAAAAATAAATCAATTCAGCTTTTACATAGATAATGATTTTTAAAATCATTCAAACTCTGATTGAAAAATTTTATTATTGAATCCCAACCAATAGAATACTTAATTTATTCTATTGAATATTTAAATAATTAAATTATTTTCGATATTTTGTATATTTTATGAATTTTTAATTAAATATCAAAATTTATGTATTCTTTTGATCAAAATTATTAAATATTATAGTTTCCAATTAATATTTACATATTTTATTTTTTACACAAAAATTCATATTATCCAGATAAATTTTTCCTTTTGATTTAGAATACTTAATGTTAAATAATTATTTTAATATTTAAATAGTGTGTATAGTATACATACAATAAGTAAAAAAAACATAATTTAATAGATAAATTAGAATACTTATTGTTAAATAATTATTTAAATATTTTTTAGTTCTGTACTGCGCGGAACCAACTTGTCGTTCTGCTAAATATAGAACCACCTTCTCGTTCAGCTACCCGCATAACGACATTGTAGTTCTGCGCCTTATCTTTCTATTAAGTGCAGAACCATCATGTCGTTCTGCGACCCGCAGAACAACGTTGTGGTTTTGCGCCTTGTAATTCTCCTAAATATAGAAGTACCATACGGTTCTGTAAAGTGCAGAACCACCTTGTGGTTCCACATATATGTAATTTAATATATAATTTATATAGTGTTAAATAAATATGTATATATTTTTTTGTATTAAATATTTAAATATTTTTACTCTTATAAAATTTTAAATTACATGTTAATATTTATAAATTTTTGTTTTGATTTGTTATTTAATATTTTTATATTTTATATTACAATTAATATTTTATTCAAAATTGTAATTTATAAAGGTTTTCGATAGACAAAAAATATATCAATTAAACTTTTACATAAAAAATAATTCTTAAAATCATTCAAACTCTGATTTTAAAACTTTGCAATTGAATACCAACCAATAGAATGTTTAATTTATTATATTAAATATTTAAATAACTAAATTATTTTTAATATTTTGTATATTTTATGAACTTTTAATTAAATATTAAAATTTATGTATTCTTTAAATCAAAATTATTAATTATTTTAGTTTCAAATTAATATTTACATATTTTAATTTTACACAAATATTAATATTATTCAGATATTTTTTCCCATTTGATTTAAAATACTAAATGTTAAATAATTATTGAAATATTTAAATAGTGTGTATAATATACACACAATCAGTAAAAAAAATATAATTTAATAGATAATTTAAGATTCTTATCGTTAAATGATTATTTAAATATTTTGTACTTCTGCACTGCGCGGAATCACGTTATCGTTTTGCGAAACGCAAAACCATCTTGTACTTTCGAGAACCGCAGAACTACTAAAATAATTAAAAACAGTAAAGATGTAGAAAAAAATTAACCAATAATATTTAATTCTATTTTAATAGATAACTTTTATTATATAACATGCACATCACGCACACTACATTTTTAATATAAAAATTTAAATGCAGACGTATTTAAATAAACAATTTAGATCTAAATATATTTAAATATAACATACATTTTTTCCCATTCTAATATATTTTTTTATTGTGATGTAATATATTTAATGTTAAATGAAAATCTAACTATTTAAATTAAATATTTTCATATTTTTCTTCTTATACGATTCTAAATTAGATAAAGATATGTATAAATCTATTTGAATTACGTTAAAAATTAAATAATAATTTAGTTTTGATTTATTATTTAATATTATCACATTCTATTTCAATTTAATATTTTAATCCAATCTCAAATATCTAGATATATATATTCAAATATATTACATATGGTTCTGCCAAAAGCAAAATCATCTTCTGGTTCTCCAAAACGCAGAACCACCTTGTGGATCTGCGAAACGCAGAACTTCGTTGTCATCCTGCACAGTGCAGAACTATTTTAAAAAATTAAAACCGATAAAAAAATTAAAAAAAATAAAAAAATATATATATATTTAATTCTATTTTAAATACTTTTTTTGAGTTAACATATAACTTTTAATATATAACACACACACACACACACCATGCACACTCTATTTTTAATATATACATTTAAATCCAAACATATTTAAATAAACAACTTAAATCTAAATATATTTAAATATAACATTCTTTTTTTCCATTCTAATGTATTTTTTTATTTTGATCTGATATATTTAATATTAAATGAATATATTTAAAATATATTTCTCTTAATCTTTTTTTTTTGCTTTCATTTTTTTGGTATTATAAAAAAATTTATACGTGTCCCAAAATTGAAACAAATTACAAATTTTACCAAACCACACCGGGTAACTCTCTTTATTTTATAGTCAAAATCAAAACTGTATACCGCGCAACGCGCGATGTACACCTCCTAGTATATATACCAATTCTATATCATACCTGTCGTCTCTAAGGTTCAGTTTAAGAGGGTGCTTCTCTTTCATTGAGAAAAAAAAAAAGAGGGTTGACAGGTTTCTAGAACGCTTCCACATGCCAAACACCATGCCAGCCCAAGCAAGCCCAGAGAGACTGAAGGGCTTCAAAAAGGTTGGCACGTGCGAGACTATATGGGGGGTAGCAGATGAACTGTTCCACTCCCATACCATCACAGCTTCCCTTCAATAAACAAAGACCCCTTCTCTGATTATGGTTTGGTTTGGTCTGGTCTCTTTTTCCTCCTCTCCACCATCCCTCTCTCAAGCTTCTAGAAGCATGACCACGTGCCATGCATCGCATTCCTAAACATAAACACAAGCTCCCCGTTCTAACTAAAGTCTCGGCCCGGCTCGGCTCGGCTCGGCTCGGCTCAGCGAGTCGGCTTGCCTTCAAGTTCAGAGCTGCCGAAATCAAGGATCAAAGATTAATAATACTAATTAAGGATTTAAATGTTCCTACATGTAGGAGCTTTCTTAGAACAGGAATTATATAAGTGTTGTCATTATGCGATTGAGTGCACTTGATGAGATAAAACTGTATTATGCATCTTTGCGAGCCTGCTCCACTATAGCGCCTACTCCACTATATTCTCTCTCTCTCTCTCTCTTGATCGATGAGGTTCTGTAATCATTAACAATATAGATATAAGCGTGAAAGACCCATTGCCACCTGAGTTTCGTCGTCCTCCAATTGGCACAGGGTGATTGGTCGTTGGTGAGATGGAGCTGATGTGGCCCGTTGTTTTCTTTTTTTTCCTCTCTTTTTTTTCATTTCATTTCATTTCAAAAATATTAACGTGTTTTTTTCTTTCTCTTTCTTTCTATCTCTCTTGTCATTTCATAAACATTAATGGAGTAGATTTTGTGGCTGATTTCACTGAAAACATATTTGGGGTGGTTGGGAGGACTTTGTCATGATTTACCTTTTTGTCCCTGTTTATATTTCAGAATGGCTTCATTTTTTTTCCTCTTGTGTGACGATTAGGGGATTTGGAGATTTTTGTAAAATTACCTTCTCTTTGTACTTTTGAAAAAAAAGAGGTCAATGGAGGCCATCCCTTGAGTACTCATTGCATTCTGCATGATTAGATGTTCTCCTTTCTGATTAACGATTTAGATAGAGAGTAGTGTGCCACATATTTGGGGTGGTTAGGAGAATTTTGTCATGATTTACCTTTTTGTCCCTGTTTATATTTTAGAATGGCTTCATTTTTTTTGCTCTTGCGTGACGATTACGGGATTTAGAGATTTTTGTAAAATTACCTTTTCTTTGTACTTTTGAAAAAAAAGAGGTCAATGGAGGTCATCCCTTGAGTACTCATTGCATTCTGTACGATTAGATATTCTCCTTTCTGATTGACGATTTAGATAGAGGGTAGTGTGCCATGACCTTAATGATTATGGTATATACAAGCCATTCCTATGTGCTTTCTGCTCTCTCTCTCTCTGTCTCTCTCTTTATCTCTCTATAAAAGTTGGACACATGCGCTCGCTCTCTCTCTCTCTCTCACTCCCTGAATAGGGCAAATGGAGACGTTTGGGTTCAGGTACTGATTATGAGAATGATTCCTCTCTTTTGTGAGGATTTGTCTTTGTCTTTGCTTCTAGACATTTACTTTGTTCGACGGTTATTTTACTTGTTGTTCTTTGTATTTGTTTTTAATTCAAAAATGTTGTTTTTTTAGTTTCTGTTGAGAATAGTGGTGTGTCTAATGGTGATGAGGTATGTAGGCGATTTTCTCTGTTCTTAGGGTTTGTATTTGTAAGGTTTTGTTTGGGTATGTATTGTTTTGCTACTCTTTATGTTTATTGCTGATTTTTTTCAGCTTCTGGAGAGTGGTGTGTGAGGATTTACTGTGAGATTTTGATTTGCTTGCTTGGTTGGATTTTGGTATTTCTTTGGTTTTGATTTTTATATTTTGTTTTTCGTTTGTTTTGTGATTTTTTTTTTTTTGCATTTGGCTTCTGCTCCTACTTTTATTGGACTACAACTAACTATGTCTCGATTTTTTTGCACTTGGTAGGTAGTTCTATATTTGGTAGTTCTGCAATAGCACTTTGATGGTTTTGCTAATCGTTCTTTCCGCAATGGCTCAGTTCTACGATAGCTCCTCTCCGTGATTCTGCAATTGCACTTTGTTGGTTTTGCAATAGCCAAATTCTGTAGTTCTACTGGTGGTTCTTTCTGTAATAGCACTTTAGTGATTTTGCAATGATTCTGTAAAAACTCATTTCTGTAATAACTCTACTCCGTAGTTCTGGGTTTAGGGTAGTTCTGCAATAGCACTTTCAGTTCTGCAATAGCTTCACTCGATTGTTTTGCAATCGTGAGCCTTGGGTCTGCAGAACTCCATAGTTTGTTTGGTTGTTTTGTTAAAAACTTGTTTGGTTGCTCTTTGTATTGTTTTTCTTTATATTGTTTTCTATACAGGCCACCGTTATCATTTGTTTCTACATATGTCGTGGATACTTGTGTGTTATAATATATAAGTGGATTTGCAATCGATGTTTCAAAGCTATTGATTTTGCAGAACAACTATAAGGAGTTGTAAAAGTACATTTTTATTTTTAATAATAGCGTCTAAAGAATTTTTTATTAATGGATTTGGTTTTGCTCGGCGTAACGATATGGTTCTGCTCCGCGCAGAACGATATGCTTCTGCGCCACACAAACCGACATGGTTCTGCTAAAAAAAGTAGTTTTGCTAAAAAAAAAAAGATCTTTAGTTAAGAATGTTAAAAAAAAACAGTAGTTCTGCTACAAAAAAAAATGTAGTTCTGTAATGTCATTAAAAAAAATTGTTCTACAAAAAAATTGTTCAAAAGTAGTTCTGCAAGAAAAAATAAGTTCTGTAGTTAGGTATGTTCAAGAAAAGTAGTTTTGTAACGCCATTAAAAAAAAGTGGTTCTATTAAAAAATAATAGTTATATAGTTTGGTATGTTAAAAAAAATATTTCTGTAGTTCTGTAGTTAGATATATTGTCGGTTATATTTTAAAAAAAAAATAGTTCTCTTAAAAAATGTGGTTCTATGGTTCTATGGTTCTGTATTTCTGTATGTTAAAAAAAAAGAGTAGTTTTGTAGTTTTGTGTTAGATATGTTGAAAAAAAAAAGTAGATCTGATATGAAAAAAAAGTAGTTTTGTAATGCCGTTAAAAAAAAGTAGTTATGTGGTTTGGTAGGTTTAGAAACAAGGGTAATTCTACAACAAAAACAAAGTAGTTTGTAATATTACTAAAAAAAAATTTGTTCTACTAAAAAAAAGTTCAAAATAGTTCTACTAAAAGAACCATGTGGTTCTGCAGTATACAAAACGACACGGTTCTGCATCGTACAAAACTATATTGTTCTGCTAAAAAAAGTAGTTTGCTAAAAAAAAATAGTTCCTCCATTAAGTACGTTAAAAAAAAAAAAAAGTTCTGTGGTTAGGTATGTTAAAAAAAATTAAAGTAATTCTACTAAAAAAATGGTTTTATTATGCCATTAAAAAAAAGTAGTCTACTAAAAAAAATAATTCTGTAGTTAAATATGTTCGAAAAAAAAAAGGACTTCTGCTACAAAAAAAAATAGTTCTGTAATCCCATTAAAACAAATAGTTCTACTAAAAAAAATAGTTCAAAAGTAGTTCTGCAAGAAAAAATAGATTCTGTAGTTAGGTATGTTCAAAAAAAGGACCGCCTTTTGAAAAAAAAGTTGTTCTGTTAAAAAAGAATAGTTATATAGTTTGGTACGCTAAAAAAAATACTTTTATAGTTCTGTTGTTGGATATGCTGTCGGCTATGTTTTAAAAAAAAAATAGTTTTGTTAAAAAAAAGTAGTCTTATAGTTCTATAGTTAGGTATGTTAAAAAAAAATGTATAGTTCTGTGGTTTTGTGGTTAGATATGTTCAAAAAAAAGTAGGACTGATATGAAAAAAAATGGGTTTTGTGATACCGTTAAAAAAAATTATCTACAAAAAAAAAGTAGTTCTGTAATTAGGTACATTAAGAAAAATATAGTTCTACAATAAAAAAAAAAGTAGTTATGTAATACCATTAAAAAAAAGAAAATAGTTCTGCTAAAAAAAATTGTTCAAAAGTACTTTTACTAAAAGAACCATGTGGTTCTGCACAGTACAAAACGGCATAGTTCTTCACCACGCAGAACCATGTGGTTATGCCCGGTGCAGAATAACATCGTTCTACATCGCGCAAAATTGCATTGTTCTGCTAAAAAAAATAGTTCAGAATAGTTCTGCTAAAAGAACCATATAGTTCTACACCGTGCAGAATTACATTGTTCTTCTAAAAAAAAAGTAGTTTTGCTAAAAAAACAAAATAGTTCCATAGTTAGGTGTGCTAAAAAAATAAAGTAATTCTGCTAAAAAAAATAATTCTGTTATGCCATTTCAAAAAAAAAAGTAGTCTACTAAAAAAAAGTTCTGTGGTTAGGTATGTTAAAAAAAAAAGTTGTTCTGCTACAAAAAAAAAGTAATTCTATATTGTCATTGAAAAAAAAATGTTCTGCTAAAAAATAGTTCAAAAGTAGTTTTGTAAGAAAAAATAAGTTCTGTGATTAGGTTTGTTTAAAAAAAGTAGTTTTGTACCATCATTAAAAAAATGGTTCTATTAAAAAAGAATAGCTATGTAGTTTGCTATGTTAAAAAAAAATACTTATGTGGTTCTGTAATTAGATACGTTATCGGCTATATTTTAAAAAAAATTAGTTTTGTTAAAAAAAGTAGTTCTATAGTTTTGTAGTTCTGTAGTTAGCTATGTTAAAAAAAAGAGTAGTTCTATGGTTTTGTAGTTAGATATGTTAAAAAAAAAGTAGGTCCTGTTGGATTATTAATCCAACGTTGGGTTTATATATTAAAATAATTATATATTGCATAATGTCAAACCCATAAGATAAGTTCATATGAAAGTGATCTGGTAAATTTAAAAAATTCAGTAATTTGAGTTTAAGTATTTCAAAGGATATGGAAATAAATAAATATGTAGATACCAATAGACATTTACTATTTATAATAGATTAAATAGGGAATGTCTAAGATGACTTAAGAATAGCATGAAAGTTACCTAAATTCATGTAAATCAGGTAAGATAACTTGAATAAGCTAAATAGGCAAATTCCAATTATGAATTTGGAAGTAAAGTTATCCTTACAACTATAAATAAGGGTTATGGTCTCTGGGTCAGTGAATTACTCTTCTCCCTAATACTCTCGTCATATAGAGAGATTTTGTGAGAATACATTTGACCTGGAAGGCCGTGGCCGGGATTCTGCCCAGACGAAGGTCGGATCAAGTTTGTATTCTATTCAGTTTCTGGCTATAGAGTCAGGTACACTTCCATCAAACTTGAATTTCAGTTTTAGTTCTTAAGTTTTGATTCTGATGATTTAACACGATAATTGGCATATTTTTTTTTTTGCATCAAGTAATTTTTCCCAACAAGTGGTATCAGAGCCTCTCGTGTTTGAATCATCGGGATTTTTTTTTGTATATTTAAGATTTACTATGATTTTAATATTTTATGAATTCTTTTTCGATATTTTGGTTTTCGGCAAAAATATATATATACACATATATATATATATATATATATATATATATATTCATGTTTTAGTTTTTTTTATGGATTTCAATAAAGGAAAATGTTATAGAAATTTTTTATTTAAAGTCGACCTTCAGTTCTTATTAAAAGTTGACATTTAGTGTTTCCAAAAAAAAAAATTGAGAAAATTTTTTATCAAAATCAACATTCGGTGCTTCAAAAAAAAAAGGAATAAATTGTACTCTCGAGATTGCAAGAGCATAGCAAGTACTTTTGGCATATATATATATATATATATATATATATTTTTTTTTAAGGAAGTTAATTTTTCTTTTAAGAAAAGTTACATTTTTTTTTAAGAATCTTTAATATCTATCATTTTCTTAGACAAATATTATTTTTTAAGGAAGTTGACCTTTTTTTTTGGGTCCTATCCACTTAAAAAAAAAATTTTAAGGAAATTTTTGTTTTGGGAAATAAAAAAAAAAAAAGAGAAATCTTCAGATTTTAGTTTCCTTTTTAAAGAATGATATCCCAATTTCAGAATAAAACTTTCAGATTCTAATACTATAAAACTTTTCTTTTATTGCAAACTCACGTCACATAAGAATTAAGGTATGGGCCATTTTGGGCCCAAACAGAACCAACCTTGGGTGTAAAAAGTTTTGAAACTCATTGAACTCAATTGAACCCATTTTCATTCTTATCATTCTTTACTGTCTCTTTTATATTCAAAACTAGTCATTCTTTTAATATGCAACGGCATGACATGTTTAGGAAAGTTCTGTCAACAAGACGGGGATAAGTCTAAGGTTAGCTGGTTCTTAAGCAGTTCTACACGAACTTACCACCTACCTGGGAACTTTCCTGGTGTCCTCTGCTACAGAATGGGGATTGGCCAAGTTTTGGATCAGTTGTCGGCAAAAGATTAAAAATTTTAGTTTAATGCCGACAACGAAAGTATAGATAGAAAAGAAAGATGATGGAAACAGATTTAATAAAATTGGGTTTCCTTTTTTCGGGTCCAATTTAAAATTTATAAGATTGGGCTTTAAATGGCCCAATTCTCAAGATATTGAGTCCATCAGGATAAAATTGAATATTTTTTCAATTCTGGATATTATTCAAATACGAGTATGGTTTTATATATATTTCGAGATACATTAATTGAAGCAATATGTCACCAAAGTGATCTCTTTTGTGGAAATTAATTTATTTTTGGGATATAAAAGGTTGTGTGTATGCAATTCATGTGGATACCGATCGGCCCAAAGGAAAGTCCGTATTTGACGGAATTGCATATGCATATTGTGGTAATAAATGCGTGACAATTTTTCGATTTTTTCATGTGATCAATTCATCGGCCCAAAGGAAGATAGTTGATTGACATACTCTTGTTGTTAGTGTTTGATTACTACATTCAGATGCCATTTACAAATTAATTATTTTGTCCAAAGATAAAATATTAATGGAATTATCGGTATCTTATGATGGGAATTTCTCATATTTGAATTTATTTGCTTTTAAAGTTCCATTTGAGTATATATATATATCATCGTTCTCTATTTTGACAGTTAACACTATTTCCACCAATACCAATACCCAACTCAACTCTATTCTCATGTTGAATGGCTCAAATTTCAAATCATGGCGAGAAAATCTTTTGATTGTTCTTGGGGTTATGGATATGGACTTTGCGTTACGGACCGACTGTCCTCTACCAATTACAGATAAGAGTACCTCTGATGACAAGAGGGAGTTTGAAAGGTGGGAGAGATCGAACCACATTAGTCTTATGATCATGAAGAAGGCTATCCCAGAAAGATTTCGGGGCACTATATCTGATGCTATTGCTATAGCTAAGGACTTCCTTGCTGATATTGAGAAAATATTTGCCAAGAATGAAAAGTCAGAAAAAGGTACGCTCTTGGCAAGTCTTGTGTCAATAAAGTATAAAAGTCAAGACAATATTAGGGAGTATATCATAGAGATGTCTCATATCGCTTCAAAGTTAAGAGCGCTCAAGCTTTACCTCTCTAAGGACTTGCTTGTGCATTTGGTTTTAATATCTCTTTCAGGACAGTTTAATCAGTTTAAAGTAAGCTATAATTGTATGAAAGAGATCTGGTCTCTTAATGAGCTTATCTCTCACTGTGTCTAAGAAGAGGAAAGGTTGAAACGAGATCGGACAGAAAGTGCTCACCTAGTCTCGACTAAAGGCAAGAAAAGGAAGCCCGCTAAGGATGTTGCAAGTACGACACCTCAGAAGAGGCAACAAAAGGTATCGGGTGAACCGGAAAAGAAGGGATGCTTCTTTTGTGGTGCTGAGGAACATAAAAAGAATGAATGTACCAATTATCACGCTTGGCGTGCAAAGAAAGGTATGTCTCTGTCTTTAGTTTGTTTTGAGCTTAATTTAATTTCAGTACCAGGACACACTTGGTGGCTAGATTCCGCTGCAACCACTCACATTAGTGTATTCATATAGGGTTGCCTAAATTACCGACTACCAAATGATGGTGAAAAATACATCTACGTAGGTGATGGCAATAAGATTCCAGTTGAAGCCATAGGAAGGTTTAGATTATTGTTAAGGACTGGATTCTTTTTGGATCTGCATGAAACATTTATTATACCGTCTTTTAGACGAAATTTGATTTCTATTTCTGTATTGGACAAATTTGGTTTTACTTATTCTTTCGGAAATGAGAAAATTAGTTTGTTTTTTGATTCAAAATTAGTTGGTTCCTGTTTTTTATTAGAATCCGATAATCTTTATTTACTTGATATTGTGACTTGTTTTAATGAATCTCTGCATACTGGTACTCGAAATGTAAGGCGCAAATTAACCAACGAGAATTCCTTCTCGTTATGACATAAAAGATTAGGTCATATCTCCAGACGGAGAATAGAGAGAATTGTATAAGAAGGAATTCTTAATTCCCTTGATTTCACAGACTTTGACGTTTGTGTAAATTGTATAAAGGGAAAACAAACTAATAAAAGAGATTATGAGTCCAAAAGGACTTCAAACGTCTTAGAATTGATTCATACAGATATCTGTGGACCATTCCCTTCGGCTTCTTGGAATGGTCAACAATATTTTATCACGTTCATAGACGATTATTCAAGATATGGCTACATTTATCTCCTTACAGAAAAGTTTCAATCTTTGGATATGTTCAAAATTTATAAAGTTGAAGTTGAAAACCAACTCGGCAAACGAATTAAGAAAGTCAGATCTGATCGTGGTGGAGAATACTATAACAGAAATGATGGATCAGGTGAACAGCGTCCAGGACCGTTTGCTCACTTCCTAGAGGAATATGGTATCGTCCCACAGTATACCATGTCTGGCTCACCCGCCATGAATGGTGTGCTAAAAGACGAAACATAACTCTTCAGGATATGGTAAGAAGCATGATTGCTCATTCTGCCTTATCTGAGTCACTCTGGGAAGAGGCACTCAAAACTGCAGCATACCTTCTCAACAGGGTTCCTACTAAGCCAACTACCAAAACCCCCTACGAACTTTGGACTGGCAGACGTCCTAGTGTGAAGCATTTACGCGTTTGGGGTTGTCCAGCTGAGGCTAGGCCTTTTTGGCCCAATGAAAGGAAACTGGATGCTAAAACAATTAGTTGCTATTTTATAAGATACTCTGAAAAATCTAAGAGGTACAAATTTTATGATCCCACAAATAAAGTCATTTTTGAGTCGAGAAATGCCTGATTTTTTGAGGATGTTGAGTTTGCAGGGGAGATATGGTTAGAGACATTGTCTTTCAAAAGGAATATATTGATATTTCCACAGGTGTTATTGGACTTGACCAGGTTTCTATCCCTGATCCTGTTCAAAACACAATAGAGTTAAACAATGTTGGAAAACCTTTCAATTCTGAAGAACAAACTCTACCACCTCAAGAACCTATACCATTAAGAAGATCCACTAGAGAAAGAAGAAATGTAATTCCGGATGATTATGTTGTATTTTTTCAGGAACATGATGTTGACATTGGAGTGATGGAAGATGATCCGATCAACTCCCATCAAGCCGTTGAATGTTGTAACTCTCAAAAGAGAATCGATGTGATGAATGAGGAGATGAAGTCCACGAAGGACAATGACGTTTGGGATCTCGTCCCATTGCCTGAAGGAGCAAAACCCATTGGTTGTAAATGGATATTTAAAACCAAAAGGGATTCGAAAGGTAATGTGGAGAGATATAAAACTCGTCTTGTCGCAAAAGGTTTCACACAGAAAGAATGCATTGATTATAAAGAGACTTTCTCTCCAGCTTTTTCAAAAGACTCTTTTAGGATTATAATGGCATTAGTGGCACATTTTGATCTTGAATTACACCAAATGGATGTAAAGACGGCATTTCTCAATGGTGACATTGATGAAACGATCTATATGTTGCAACCAGAAAACTTTGTGTCGGGAAATCCAAAGAATATGGTTTGCAAACTTAAAAAATTCATCTATGGGCTCAAGCAAGTATCTCGACAATGGTATTTTAAATTTTATCAAATAATCATCTCCTTTGATTTTGAAATGAATTTAGTTGATAAATTTATATACCATAAGTTCTGTGGGAGTAAATATATTTTTCTGATTTTATATGTCGATGACATATTGTTTGCCAGTAACGATAAAGACCTATTATATGAAACCAAGATCTTTCTCACAAAGAAATTTGAGATGAAAGATCTTGGAGAAAGTTCTTTCATATTGGGCATTCAGATACACTGAGATCGGTCTCAAGGTATTTTGTAATTGTCCCAAAAGGGATATATTGAAAAGGTCTTAATGAGATATGGCATGCAAAATTGTAAACCTGGTGATACCCCTGTATTTAAGGGAGACAAATTTAGTCTCAAACAGTTCCCCCAAAATGATATTGAGAAACGGTAAATACAGAAGATTCCTTATGCATTAGCAGTAGGAAGTCTGATGTATGCTCAGGTATGTACGCGTCCAGATATTGCGTACATTATAGGAATGTTGGGCAGATACTTAAGCAATCCTGGAATGGACCATTGGAAAGCTGTCAAACGAGTCTTGCGGTATCTACAGAGAACGAAGGAATATATGCTTACGTATCGGAGGTCGGAATGGCTTGAGATCACTGGGTATACTGACTCCGACTTTGCGGGATGTCAAGATAACATGAAGTCTACAATAGGCTATATCTACATGCTAGCGGGAGGAGCCATTTCTTGGAAGAGTGCTAAACAGTCTCTTATAGCATCTTCCACAATGGCAGCATAGCGTGTCATGAAAGCATCCAACCATGGAATATGGCTGCGAAATTTTGTCACGGGACTGCGGATAGTGGATAGCATTGATAAGCCACTCAAATTATTTTATGACAACAAATCGGCAGTCCTCTATTCCAATAACAATAGGAGTTCGACAAAATCTAAACACATAGATATCAAGTTCTTGGTTGTTAAAGAAAGAGTACAGAATGATCAGATGTCTATAGAACATATAGGAACAAACTCCATGATTGCGGATCCGCTTACAAAGGGTTTGCCACCCAAAGTATTCCTTGAGCATGTTGCTCATATGGGCGTAATGTCACTTGAGGACATAAAATTTTAGTGGAAGTTTGTAAATCATGAATGCTCTATTGATATAATATTGAATTACTACAGTTAAATTCTGCAGAAATAAAGATTCAGCCTTTTTTATTCACTCTGATTTGGTATGATCTCACTAAAGAGGATCAGTTGGAAATAGACATGTTAAAGATCACATTGCATGACATTTCAATGCTACGCATCCATATCATAATCCATGTCATTTGGTTATATCAATTTACGTGACCATTGAAGGTTGAGTTACGAAATTACAACAAAAGCCGCCTTGATCCTAAGTTGATATGATTAATGGATGGGATTTGTTGTAAATACATTTCAGTATTGATAGAGAAGTTGAGTTCATTCGGTTATTTAGCAATTACATAATTATAAAATCTCACATGTAACCCAAGTGGGAGATTGTTGTATCATTAATCCAATGTTGGGCTTATATATTAAAATAATTATGTATTGTATACTGTCAACCTCATAAGATAAGTCCATAAGAAACTGATATGATAAATTTGAAAAATTCAGTAATTTGGGTTTAAATATTTCAAAGGATATGGAAATAAATAAATGTGTAGATACCAATGGACATTTACTATTTATGATGGGTTAAATAGGGAATGTCTAAGGATAATTTAAGAATAGCATAAAAGTCACATAAATTCATGTGAATCAGGTAAGGTAGCTTGAATAAGCTAAATAGGCAAATTCCAATTATGAATTTGGAAGTAAAGTCATCCCTACAACTATAAATAAGAGTTATGGTACCTGGGTCAGTGAATTACTCTTCTCCCTAATACTCCCATCATATAGAGAGATTTTGTGAGAGTACATTTGACCTGGAAGGCTGTGGCCGGGATTCTGCCCAGACGAAGGTCGGATCAAGTTTGTATTCTATTCAGTTTCCGGCTATGAAGTCAGGTACACTTCCATCCAACTTGAATTTCAGTTTTAGTTCTTGAGTTTTGATTCCGATAATTTAACACGATATTTGGCATATTTTTTTTTGCATCAAGTAATTTTTCCCAACAGGTCCGATACGAAAAAAACAAAGTAGTTCTGTAATGCCGTTCAAAAAAAGTATTCTACTAAAAAAAAAGTGGTTTTGTGGTTAGGTATATTCAAGAAAAAAAAGGTAGTTCTACTACAAAAAAAGTAGTTCTGTAATGCCATTAAAAAAAGAAAATAGTTCTGTCAAAAACAAATTATTCAAAAGTAGTTCTGCTAAAAAAACCATATAGTTTTACGTTGCACAAAACAATATGGTTCTGCACCACACATAACAATGTGGTTCTGCCGAACGTAGAATGACATGTTTCTACGCCGCGCAGAACAAAAATTGTCCTACTAAAAAAAATTGGTTCCGTAGTTAGGTATGTTAAAAAAAAAATTATGAAGTTAGGTATATTAAAAAAAATAAAGTAGTTCTTCTAAAAAAATAGTTTTGTGATGCCATTAAAATAGTTATGCTACAAAAATAGTTCTGCATCGTAGTTTTGCTAAAAAAAAATAGTTATGTAGTTGGATATGTACAAAAAAAAATTGCTATGCTAAAAAAAAAATAATCCTGTAGTTCTGTAGTTAGGTATGTTAAAAAAAAAGTAGTTCTATCTTTTTGTAGCTAGTTATATTCAAACAAAAAAAGTAGTTCAGCTACAAAAAAAAAAAATTCTGTAATGCCATGAAAAAAAATAGATCTGATAGGAAAGGAAGTAGTTTTACTAAAAAGAAAAGTAGTTCTATAGTTATGTATATTTAAAAGTAGTTCCACATGATTGTATTATTACAAGAATGTCATTATAAAAAAAAAAAGTAGTTCTGTTCTGAATGATTGGGTTATTATAAGAAAACAATTATAAAAAAAAAATAGTTATTTATGCTAGGAAAGGACTAGTTTTGCTATAAGAATGGAATTATATAAAAAAAAAGTTGCATGATAGGAAGTCGTTAGGTATGTTCTGCATGATACGAATGGAAGTAGTTCTGTATGCAGTTTTGTACTGCACAGAACGATATGGCTCTGCACTGCACAAAACGATATGGTTCTGTGTTTTTTTTTAATGGTTGGGTATATTTTGGGTTTGGTTGGAATGCTTGACCCCTTCTTCGTTGACGAAGGGTGAATGTCTTGTCGACGAAAGTCTCAACTTTAGTCGACGAGAACAGCAGGTTTCGTTGACACAAGACTGCTTGGTCACACTGAGTTTTTTTTTACACTATAGTATAGCATGATATAATGCGTATAGAAATATATTTTGGATTTTATTTACTTTTTGTGATGTTATGACAAAACTATTTTTATGAAAAAAATCTCATCTAATAAAATTTTGTATTTTTATATTTTTGGGGTTATCGAATATTGGCATATATGCCCGCATGACTTTTTTTTTCCTCTTCAAATTGTGCTGGTGATATGGCATCATTTTGTAATAAATACATTTATTAATATTAAATTGAAAAGTATAAAAAAAATTAAAAGTGTTAGGTCAAAATATAAACAAAAAAAATCCGAAATGTTTTACTTTTTCGGTGGATGTATTATGGTGTACCCCTTACTTTTATTTTTTACTGTGGTTTTTTGTATGATGTTTAACTCGTTGTGGTTCTGCGCTCCGCAATACAGAACTTTATCTTTGTAATTATAAAATTTACAGTATTATAATATTATATAATATCATAACGTTTTTACTGTATTTCATTTGTTTCATATTTTTTTATATCTTTAGATTAAAAAATTTTATGATTATATCAAAAATATTTGAAATTCATAATTTTTACTGAAAATATTACAATATTATAATGCTATAAAAAATTATAAATTTTTTATATTAAAAAACTCATGGTTCTGCAGTGCAGAATCAAGTTCTGCACGGGCAGAATTTCATTGTTCTACGCGCATAGTGCATAACTATCAAAGTGCGTCTCATGTTCGAACCTGACTATAGTTCTGTGGTTAGATATGTTAAAAAAATGTAGTTATGTGGTTTTGTGGTTAAATATGTTAAAAAAAAAAAAGCAGGACTAATACGAAAAAAAGGGGTTCTATGATACTGTTAAAAAAAATGGTTTTGTAATTAGGTATGTTATTATGTAATGGCATTAAAAAAAAAGAAAATAATTATGCTAAAAAAAATTGTTCAAAAGTACTTTTGATAAAAGAACCATGTGGTTCTGTATAGCACAAAATGGCATGGTTCTGCATCATGTAGAACCATGTGATTCTGCCCGGTACAGAACAACATGATTTTGCGTCACGCAGAACTGTATTGTTCTGCTAAAAAAATAGTTCTGCTAAAAAATAGTTCAGAATAGTTCTGCTAAAAGAACCATATAGTTCTGCACCATGCAGAACTACATTATTTTTCTAAAAAAAAGTGGTTTTGCCAAAAAAAAATAGTTTCGTAGTTAGGTGTGTTAAAAAAAATAAAGTAGTTTTACTAAAAAAAAATTTGGTTATGCCATTTAAAAAAAAAAGTAGTTTGCTAGAAAAAAAGGGTTCTGTAGTTAGGTATGTTAAAAAAAAAGTAGTTCTATATTACCATTAAAAAAAAAGTTCTCATAAAAAAATAGTTCAAAAGTAGTTCCACAAGAAAAAATAGGTTTTGTGATTAGTTATGTTAAAAAAAAATAATTTTGTATCGCCATTAAAAAAAATGGTTCTGTTAAAAAAGAATAGCTATAAAGTTTGGTGTGTTAAAAAAAATACTTATGTGGTTCTGTAATTAGATATGTTATTGGTTATGTTTTAAAAGAAATTAGTTATGTTAAAAAAAATTAGTTCTGTTAAAAAAAATTAGTTCTGCACTACATAGAATCATATGGTTCTGCACAAAATAGAACGAAGTGGTTCTATACTGTGCGGAATCACAAAGTGTAAAACGACGTGATTCTGTACTGTGCGGAACCACAAAGTGCAGAACGACGTGGTTTTGTACTACGCAGAATCACAAAGTACAGAACGATATGGTTTTGCACTGCGCAGAATCACAAAGTGTAGAACCATATAGTTCTGCGCAATACAAAACGATGTGGTTTTACACTGCGCAGAACTTACATCATTTTTTTCAATTTTTTTATTTTTAGATTAAAATTTAAAGATTATATTAAAAATATAAAAAATATTTGAGATAAATGATATTTAGAGAAAATATTACAATATTATAATATTATAAAAATTATAATAATAAAAGTATTAAGTAAAAAATCTTTGAAAATATTTTTATATTAAAATATTCATAATCGAAATAATTTTATGATTATATTAAAAATACTAAAAATATGCGAATTTTTTTGCATATATAAAAGTACTTTAATTTAATATTATGATATTAGAAAAACTATAATTTTAAAAATACTAACTAAAAAATAATTTACAAACTTTTTAGATTAAAAAAATATTTCTGCATTGATATTCTGCACATGCAGAACTGCATAGTTCTGCATACATAGTGCAGAATTATATAATTTTGTAAAGTGTGTCTCATATTCAAATATGAGAACAATCACTTTTTGCAATAACAAAATGTTGCACTTCTTGCAACAAAAAAAAATATTGCACTTTTTGGAAAAAAAAAATTACGCAGTATGCATCTGTACCGACAAATTTCAAATTTGCCTAACTAAAAAATTTTTATATTTTCTTGAGCACTGAATGATCTTTAAATGCTTGCATTCCAGATTAAATCTCATAGTGTTCAAATCTTTATGTTTTTAGCTCTTGAGAATATTTAATTTGTGCAACTAATATTTTTTTATATATTTTTTTTTCAATCTATAATTGGCCTTCTTCTCCAATCTTGTCTCAAGATCTGTCTTTAATTTTCCCTTTCATGTAATTGCTTTTTGATCTAATAAGAAGATAATAGGATATGGTCTGTCCCTAAGCCGTAGATCGCTTCTGGAAATGATACAGACGTACTCATAGTTGTTAGCAGGGATCTTGTGCAGAACTATCAAAGATGTATGGAGCTCATGCAAAGCCATCAAAGTCTATGATTTGTTGTATGGCATGTACCCAGTAATCCAACTTGCGAAGTGCCATTTACTTGGATTCTATTGCAAGTACATTGTTGTGCGTCATAACCTCCATCAATTACAAAGTTTAGAAAAATATAGTAAAAATGTGTCATAAGTAATAAAAAGGTTATTATTAATTACATATTGAATGGAAATATTGAATGGAAATGAAGAGAACTTTGTCAAATTTTTAAAATTGTGACTCTTTTTGATATACAAAACTACCGAACATAATAACAAAATAGTGAAAAAATTCAATTGATAATTAAAAATTTATTGAAAGAATTATATCTCTAAGATATCAAAACCTTTATGGGATAGAGAGATAGTTGCTTCTAAAATTACAAAAAAAAAGATTTAATGTATGTCATTTTAAAAATTATAATTCATTAAATTTAAGCAAAAAATTATACGCACAAACTAACATAATACGCTTTGATAATTCCATAGTTCGTAACACAAAATTAATTGTGATTCGTATAACTAGCATGATCTCATAGTACTGCGTAGTGAGCTTTTCTTTTTTTTTTCTTTTACTATAACATGTATAAAAATATATTTGAAATATTCGTATAATTAGCATGATCCCATAGCACTGTAGAATTAAGTTCTGCATAGTGCACTGCAGAACAACAAAGTTCTAAGGCTCTGCAGTCATGCAGAACTAAATTCTGCAACACAGAAGTTTATTCTGTATGAGCAGAACTTCATTGTTTTATGCGCATAGTGCAGAACAATCAAAGTACGTCTCATGTTCGAATCCGAGTGCAATTACTTTTTGCATTAAAAAAATATTGTATTTTTTTCAACAAAAAAATTGTTACATTTTTTCAACTTAAATTATTAAATATTATTATTACAAATTAATGTTTATATATTTTAAATTTTACAAAGATATTAATATTATAATGATATGTTTTTCATTTTAATTTAATATATTTAATATTAAATGAATATTTAAATATTTAAAAAATGTGTATGGTAGAATTACAATTTATAAAAATTATAATTATAAAAATATTAAGTTAAAAAATAGTTGAAAATATTTTAATATTTAAAAAATTCATATTTAAAATAATTTTACTCATATATTAAAAATACTAAAAATATCGAAAAATGTTTTGCATATATAAAAATTTCATCGACGAAGGCATTACAAATATTTTAGATATTTTTAATTCAATTATAAAATTTTCAGATATTTACAGATATTTTTAGATTAAAAAACTAAAAACACTAAAATTAACAGAACTACCAGTGAAGTGCAAAACTATCAATATAGTTCTGCGAAATACAGAACCACAAGAATGGTTTTGCGAGCAGTTCTGTGAAGTGCAGAACTGTGCATGCAGTTCTGTGAAGTGCAGAACCGCTCATGTAGTTCTGCGAGTACAGAATCGTCAAGGTGGTTCTGCACAATTATCAAGGTAATTCTGCCAAGTGCAGAACTACAAAAGTAATTTAATATTCAATTTAATATTTTATAAAATTTTTAATTTTGATTTTGTATTACATGTAATCAATAATTTGAATATATATATAAAATATTTAATATTTAATATATAAATTATTAAATAATAATTTTTAATATTACAAATTAGTATCCATACAAAAAAAATATTAATGTTGTATAAATTAAATATTTAAAATATGTAATATTTTATTTTAAAACTTGATATATTAATATTTAATATAATAAAATATTTATGCTAAAATTTATATATTAAAAGATTTTACGATTAGCAAAATTTAAAAAATTCTTATTAAATGATCTCGATGGATTGCCATTCAGAAACTTTACAAAATTTAGACTCTCAAAAAAAATTTTCGTTGAAGAAGACATTACAAATATTTTAGATATTTTTAATACAATCATAAAATTTTTTAATCAAATTATTATTTAATTTGCATAGTATTATAATATGATGTTTTTAATTTTTTCAATCAAAAATATTTTCAAACTTTTTTATTTGATATTTCTATAGTCGTAAATAAATATTATTTTATCAAAATTACAATGTATGAATTCACTAAAGAAAAACTAAAAAAAAAAACTAACCATCAAGTATAAAGTCACCTCTGTGTCGATGAAGCTGTATACTTTGGTTTACGAAATATCCATACTCATTGTTTTTCTTTCCATCTGGATTATATGAAAAAGAAAATATATTTTATTTTATTTTTAACTAAACCACATTATTATGAAAAAACACAAATTCAATTTCAAAATAATAATATAAATATATTAATCTTGAATTTTTTTAAATTTTGAAAAAATTTCAAATATGGTGACGATCGGTATTTTTATTTTAATGTAATGAAAAATTTTTAGTGCATATATAAAAATATTTTGATTTAATGTTATAATATTAGAAAATTTATAATTTTAAAAATATTAAAAAAATTAGTTTACAGATATTTTTAGATAAAAAAAAATATAGACATTAAAATTGATAGAGCTACCTACGAGGTGCAAAACTAACATGGCGGTTCTGTGAAGTGCAAAACTACCCATGCAGTTCTGTGAAGTGTAGAACCACCAGGGTGGTTCTGCGAAGTGCTGAACTGACTATATAGTTCTGCGATGGGTAGAATAACAAGGATCGTTCTACAAAATATAGAACTGACTATATAGTTCTGCGAAGGGCAGAACAACAAGGATCATTTTGCGAAGTGCAGAACTACCCATATCACTTTGTAAAGTACAGAACCACCCGATGGTTCTGCATAACTACCAAGATAGTTCTGCCAAGTACAGAACTATCAAGTTAATTTAATATTTTATAAAATTTTTAATTTTGATTTAATATTATAAGTAATCAATAATTTGAATATATATATTAAATATTTAATATTTAATATATAATTTATTAAATACTAGTTTTTAATATTACAAATTAGTATTAACACTAAAAAAATATTAATGTTATAAGAATTAAATATTTAAATATGTAATATTTTATTTAAAAACATGATGTATTAATATTTAATATATTAAAATATTAATGCTAAAATTTATATATTAAAAAGTTTTACAATTAGCAAAATTTAAAAAATTCTTATTATATGATTTCGGTGGTTTGCCATTCAGAAATTTTACAAAATTTAGCTTCTGAAAAAAAAATTCTGTCAACGAAGGCATTACAAATATTTTATATATTTTTAATATAATTATAAAATTTTTTAATCAAATTATTATTTTTTTTGCATAGTATTATAGTATGATGCTTTTAATTTTTTTAATCAAAAATATTTTCAAACTTTTTTACTTGACATTTCTATAATCTTAAATAAATATTATTTTATTTTAAAAAACTAAAAAACTAAATTTGGTTGATGAAATCACCGTCAAGTATGAAATCACCCCAACGTCGATAAAGCTATATACTTTGGTTGATGAAATATCTACACTCATTGTTCTTCTTCCAATCTGGATTGCATGAAAAAGAAAATAGATTTTCTTTTTTTTTTTAACAAAACCACATTATTATGAAAAAGTACAAATTCGATTTCAAAATGATAATATAAATATATTGATTTTGAATTTTTTAAAATTTCCAAAAAATTTCAAGTATGGTGACGATCGGTATTTTTATTTTAATATTATGCAAAATTTTTAGTGCATATATAAAAATATTTTGATTTAATGTTATGATATTAGAAAAATTATAATTTTAAAAATACTAAAAAAATTATTTTACAGATATTTTGATTTAACAATAGTTTTGCACTTCGCAGGTAATTTTGCGAAGTGCATTTGCGAAGTGCAGAACCACCTATATAGTTCTACAAAATGCAGAATTACAAATATCGTTCTGTGAAGTGCAAAACCACCCATGTAGTTCTGCGAAGTGCAGAACAACCTGATGGTTCTGTACAACTATTAGCCAAATGCAGAACTACCAAGGTTATGTAACATTCAATTTAATATTTTATAAAAAATTTTAATTTTGATTTAATATTACAAGTAATTAACAATTTGAATATATATAAAAAATATTTAATATTTAGTTCTGCAAAGTATAGAACCACCGGATGGTTCTACACAACTACTAAGGTTGTCTGCCAAGTATAGAATTATCAAGATAATTTAATATTTAATTTAATATTTTATAAAATTTTTAATTTTGATTTAATATTACAAGTAATCAACAATTTGAATATATACAAAATATATTTAATATTTAATATATAAATTATTAAAATACTAATTTTTAATATTATAAATTAGTATTAATACTAAAAAATATTAATATTGTAAAAATTAAATATTTACGATATATAATATTTTATTTTAAAATGTGAAGTATTAATATTTAATGTATTAAAATATTAATACTAAAATTCATATTTTAAAAGATTTTACGATTAGAAAATTTAAAATGTTCTTATTATATGATTTTGATGGATTACTATTTAAAAGTTTTACAAAATTTAGTTTTTTAATTTATAATCAAAATCAAAATTGAAACTGATACGAATTTTATTAAATTACATCGAACACCTCCTCTCAATTTACGGTTAAAATCAAAACTCCTAACCGCGTACACCTATTAGTAAATAAATAAATGAAACAAGAAGAGGGAAGAGGTGGGAAGCTGCGGGTCGTGAACCAATTGTCACGCAGAGAGAGAGGGAGAGATGAATTAATCGAGTGGCATGATTGTTGGTGGCCCCTAAAAACCCAGGGTGAGCATATTTTTGTCGGAGAAGGAAGAGAGAGAGAGAGAGAGAGAGAGAGAGAGATAGAGAGATAGAGAGAGAGAGAGAGAGGCATTTTTTTTTGGTATTGTCTTGGTATGTGTGTGTGTGTACGCGGAAGAGTATGTAGTGTTTGGTTTTGATTGATTTGATGGAAGACAGGCGTGCAATTAAAGATAACAAATACCGTTCCTCGACGAAGAAGGTTTGATGTTGATGACGACGACGACCGCCCCCCTCTTCTCTCTCTCTTACATGTCTCGCATCTCCTGCAGCTCCGAAGAATCAACATCCCTAACCCTAACCCTAAGTTTTAGGTCTATCTAGGGCAACAACTAGTTACTCGAGTTGCAGTGACTATGCATAGAAAGAATATGGATAATGGTTATGGCAATTTGGCAGATAGATTCTCAGGTTTAGCTGTAAATGAAGTGTCCAATAACAGCAGCAACAGCAACACAATCAACAACGATAACTTGTTTCAGATCATGAAAGCCGTGGAGGCTGCAGAAGCTACCATCAAACAACAGGTCAGCTCCTCCTCTTTCTTCTTCTCGCCCTTTACTTGCTGTTTCTATTCATTCTTAGATATATGGATTTGGATCCGTCAATAAACATGAACACCATTATACTTATAAACCTCCCTTTGTCTCATCAGTTAGCATGGCAAAAAAAAATGAAAAACCCAAGTGGGTGCTTTCACTTTTTGTGATTGAGGGTTCTGATTTCCTAACACTGCTACACAATTAACTCTTTGTATCATTTCTTTACTTACAGAGACTAGTTAGGCAATGTGAATGTTTTTCCCAGATTTTTTAATGGGTGCTCTCATTTTCAAGCTAATGTGAAGAAACATTAGCCTGTTGCTTGTAACTTCTATACTTACATGACAAAACAAGTGGTTAAGTGACAACCACCACAGGGACTGTTACTTATGCCTTTTTCTTTGAAGGTGGAAGAGAATAACCGGTTGAGGTCTGAGCTTCAGAAGAAAACTGAAGAACTTGAGAAACATGTAAGTTTTATAATAGTAGCCCATTGTATATGTTTCTGAAATTCCTTCATCATTCCTGAGCTAATCAAATTTGGAACATAAAATTTTAGCTATATTTATTTGTTTCATTGGTCATTATTCCACATTCTTCTTTTGTTTATTTGTTTGGTTGATGTTTTCATTGTGGGGACATAAAGATATAAACGATTCATGCTTGAAAGTCTTATCTGTCATAGAGGTTGTTTATATGTACGTTAGGTCATGCAATTTTAATTTTTGTTTGTTTTTGGCTTCAAATATGTATATATGGTCTCTCCTTTTTGGGGGGAGGGGGAAGAAACCAAAAGGGTTTGAGCAAAAAGCAATTCGGCATTATCAGCATGCTTTCGTGGAAGGTTGCCAAATACTTGTATTGATGCTAATTGATTGCTAATGGGTTGTGTGCTCCAACTTTAGTGATACAAAGCAGGGATGTTGTAAATTGTTCATGGATGAAATTCATATTTACTCCTACATATGATTATGTGTAGTATATTTTGAACAAGATTGAATTTGGAGTGTAAATAGAGGAATTGCATGGAAAAATGTCACTCCATTCGAACTTTATCAATTTTTGCTAATGGTTCTTCATCAATTGGATGAAACAGAAAGGTTTGAGCAAAAAACAATTCGGTGTTATTAGCATCCTTTCATGCAAGGTTGCCAAATACTTGAATTCATGCTAACCGATTGCTAATGGGTTGTGTACTCCAACTTTAGTGATACAAAGCAGGGATGTTGTAAATTGGTTAGGGATGAAATTCATATTTACTCCTACATATGATTATGTGTGGTATATTTTGAGCAAGATTAAATTTGGAGCATATATTGAGGAATTGGATGGAGATATGTCCCTCAGCTCGAACTTTACCAATTTTTGCTAACGGTTCTCCATCAATGGGATCCATCCATTCTTTTATTGTTTGTACCAGTCATAGGGGGTTCTTAGGGCAGTGCCTACTTATCTTGCAAACCTTGCAATGCAGAACTAAGAAAGATGGATGAGAGAAATTTATGAGGGAGACTGATCTCACACTGTATAGGTAGAAAAGCAACAAAGGGAGAAAGCAGGAACATACTATAATAGATGCTCAATTCAATAATTAATAGCTTCACTATTACCTATATTCTAGGCTTGAACTTTAAATACTTCATAATTTGTGTTATATCAAACAAACCCTAACAAGATATAGAAACTGAATAACTCGTAAAGCCTAATTAGAATTGAATAACAGTATTCCCAAAAATAACAAATATATATATTGTTAGAATATTCGTATGGTGCTTCATTGCCTTGTGTGGATCACTATATCTGTGAATGGGGCAGGTGGGACTAGGTCTGTTGATTTTGAGTTGTTACCTTAGAATGACATTGTTATGTTTTAAGTGGCACAGAGGTGAAATAGATGCTTCACCTGGGATCATTTTGTTCTTGATTGTTTTGAGGGAGTTTTGTAATCAAGCTTCAACTTTGGAATAAGTATATTGCTCCATTGTTGTTCCTAATGGGGATGTTAATTTTTTACCATATAAGTTGATAGTCTTCGCTTTTTGTTCTCTAATTTCCTCGAGTTCAGAAAAGTAGGAGATGGCTCCCATGTTCGCTTTTGGGAGGATTCTATGGTTAGGGATTCTCCCCTTTGCTTTCCTTTTCCTCAACTCTATCAGCTAGCTATGATGTATTTTGCCCCTATGAAAAAATTTTATTACCAGGAGGCCAACTCTCTCTCTTTCTTTCTGTGAATTAAGAAAGCAAAATGGTGGGAAATTGCAGAGTTGTCCTCCATTATTTCCTTGTTATAAGGCAATAACCTCTCTTCATCCTAAATACTAAAGTTCTAAATATTAAGTGTTTTCTCTTGCAAATCATTTTTTTTTTTAATTATCTTACTTGCCTCCCAGATAATATTCATTTTCAATTTGAAGGTGAATACTGTTGCCAATTATAAGTTGTTTACTTGGTTTATGGTTCTTAAAAAAAATCCATATGAATGATTTGTTGCTGAAAGGGAATCTTTCGAGGCTAATTCTTCGGATATTTTTGTTATTATTGTAAGGACAAACCACAGACCTTTTGTTCTTACATTTCCTTTAGCATGAGTGTCGTGCGTTTATCTGTTTGCCATCTGTGATAATTAGGGGCTTGTCCCAAAAGCCTGCTGATTTTGCACTTAACAAAGTTAGAGGTTCTGGGGCTTTGAAGGATACATCTTTTCTTTGAAGGAGTACTTTTCCTTGATGTATTTTGATGGAGCAGTTTATCCAAGATCAGGCTTTTGTTTGTCCTATGGTACTTAATAAAGCCAATACATATTATCTTTTGCAAAAAAATAAAAAAAGACTTTTGGAGCTCTCTCTGTTGTGATATTTGTGTGGTATATGCATAGTAGTTAAAAGCATGCTGAAGCGCGCTTATAGCGTGAAGAGCAGGTTTTGGGTTTGTTTATTTTATTTTATTTTTTTTTGTTTTTGAGTGAAGCATTGCGCATATGAAGAAGTACCATTGAAGCGGTAAAAAGCGCGTAAAGCGCAAAGCAAGAATAATTGACGCTTTATTATTTTTTATTTGACAAGTTTGATCTAATTTTAACATTTGGATCTTATCAAATAAATGTTTAATCGTGAAAGATGAGGTGGTCTTTATTGTTTTCTGTGGGTGAGATGCACTAGATTGTTTTTTAGGATTAAAATCATGGGACTTTTGGTCTATCGAAGTTGGAAGCTGCGTACTTTATCTCTGACTGGTAGGTGTCTCTCCCCTCTTCCTATTCTTGTCTTCCTCTTCCTTTTCCTCTTCCTCATCCTCTTCCTCTTCCTTTGTTCTTCAGTGTTCCTCTCTCACTGATAATCTCACGTTTGCTACTATAAATCTCTCTCTTCCCTATCCCTCTTCCTTTGTTCTTCTCCGGCTTTCTTCTTCTGCTCTATCATTCTGCTCTTTGTCCTCTTCCTGTCGCTCTCTCTGTCTCTCCCTTTTTTTTCTTTTAATTTTCTTCTGCTTGCCTGCACGTCCTCTTCTGTCTGCCTGAATGTGTTGTTGTGCTGTTGAAGATGAAAGTAATTTTCATTTATGGAGGAAGAAGAATATGATTAGTAACCCGGCGCTTTATCATCTTTTATTGTCTTTTCTTTTTTTCTTTTTTCATTTTATTTTATCTTGTACCTGTTGTTCTATAACTTTTACACGAACTTATTCGGTGTATTTGTACTTTGTTGTCATTCAAAGTTTTGGTTCTTATGCATGTTTTAATATTATAACATATTGCATGTACAATTATTGTATATGTAAATATATATTTTGATTTTGTACCTTAATTGTACTTTATAGGAAAAGGCCAGCGCTTCGTTTTGTGCTTTGTGCTTTGTGCTTTTGCCTCAGGATGGCCTATTGCTTATTTGCTCCTTTTGCTCCTTTTGCTTTAAACTACTATGGGTATATGTGTTATGTGCTTTCTATCGAAAAACATGTATGCACTATGTGCTATATGGACAGTGATTCTAGAGATCATCTATTCTTACATCGTTATAGGGGATCATCATGAAGAACCTTTGAGGTGAAGGGTTACTAAAAGGCACTTACAAACAACTGGAGGGAGGGAAGGATTCCTTTTCCATGGCAATTCAATTGGAATCCGTTCTTTCCTCTCAGAATGGTTTTCTTTGAAAGGGGGATGGGGTGATATCGTGTGATATATGGGACTTAATAAGATTAATACAAATGATTTGTTGCAAATAAAACAACCTTTTAAAGCTTGCTCTTCTGATATTCATGTGATATATGTGTTATGTGCTTTCTATTGGATAGTGTATGTGCACTACATGCTATATGGACGGTGAATCTAGATATTATCTTTTCTTAGATTGTCATTGGGAATCTTTGAGGTGGAGGGTTATTACAAGGCATTTACAAACAACTGGATGGAGGGAAGGATTCATTTTCCGTGGCAATTCATTTGGAATCCATTTTCTCTTCTTAGAGTGGTTTTCTTTGCTCAGGAAGTTGGAGAAGTATTTTGACTTGAGATAATTTTTTGATTCAAGCTAATTTGCAAGGGAGATGGACTGTCCCCGGGGAATAGTTGTGTTTTATGCAAGATGGAGCTAAAGGTTGTATGGATTGATTCTTTATTGTGCTTGGAAGCGTCTTTTTATTAGGAAAATCTCGTCTCTTTTGCATGCATAGTGGATGACTTCAAGCTCTTTATACAACAAGTATGGGGTTGGAGTAGTGTGAGAATTCGTATGGCAAAAAGGAGAGGACGCTCTCCCTACCTGTGATTTTGTTGGTTTGGATGGAACAAGATCAGAAAGATTTAGGGAATGGAGAAATCCTTAATGGGTTTTGTAGGCAATTTCTAAGTGTTGGTTTTTGTGATCAAGCTTTAGACATTTGAATACATTGAAGAGGCTGTTGACTTTGTAAATTTTCTTGTCATTTTAGTTTGTGGGAGCCACCCCTTTAGTGCTCTCCCCCTTTTTAGTTCTTTTAAGAAGTTTACTTCTTTTGATAAAACTAACTGTTCTTACATTGCCATGTAGGATGGGTGATGTGGAATTAGTAGCTTGCTATTTGCAATGACCAATGTGTATGCCATGAAGTATGTTTGATTTGCTTGTGAACAAATTCAGAGGCTTTGTTATTAGAAAGGAAGTTTCTTTGCCGAGGACAAGTGTTCTGATAGTAATTGCTATTATACAGCTCATGCATGAATCGATTGTTTGGGGATTGGGAAAGGGTCTAGCGTAGCTTTCTTCGATCAAAGGGTTCAACGAATTTTTCGAGTGTTCAGGGTCACATTTGAAAATTTTTTTCGCGGTAGGTTTCTTAGGAATTTTTTTTTTGTTTTTTGTGTTTGTTTTTTTTCCCCTTTTCTTCTGTGTGTTTTTTGGGCTCAGTGTCATGAGCTTTTGAAGTTTATGTTTTGAAGGATGTGAAGAGAGACTGGAGATTGATCTCTTCTAGTTTTTTATTATATTTTCCGTAGAAGATTTATTGTCATCTTAGAAATTTCTTTTGTAACATTCTTTTAATACAATTGCTTTTCCTTTAGAAAAAGAGCTTCTTGGATAATCTTGAATAGACTTATTAACATCTTTGATGAGTAGCGAATTTGTCCCAAGGTATGGGAATGCTTTGAAATTTATTGGGTTTGGCTGTAGTAAGGAGGCAAAATGTTTTCAGTAAGGTGGCCCAAGGAATGTGTAATGAATATCAGGATATTGAAAGATCAAGTGCTCACTGACTCTCTTCTTCCTCTTCTTCTTCTTCTTCTTCTTCTTCCTCTTCTTCTTCATTTTTTTTTTTGATAGGGAAGAAAGCATTTAATTTTAAAGCAACAAAATGGTGCAAAGGGAATAATATCAATGTTGCAAAAGAATCAACAAAATTTGGCCACAGGTTCCATTTGTCATTGATGTCTCTAAGATAATTATTATGCACCTTCCAGGGTTTCTTTGCTTGGATGGTAGCATGTGAGGGTTTTCATGCAGCTTAACTTTTAAGGAAATGAAGGGGTGCAGATTAGTTATGGACGAAACGGCTCTAGGGACTATGGTTAACTAACTACTTTTTTAACTCACAATGTGTGAACTTGGGGGCTTTACTATTTGCACTGCTTTCTTAACACTCCTCTTATACGTGGGCCATAAAAATTATAAAAGATCTCAAACTTGTTGAATGATAAATGGTGTTAATAAATAGGCTTGGTAGGATGTGAAATTAAGACGTCTCTGTTCTCATACTGTGTGAAACAAACAACCCCTTCAAAAGCATAAGCTTATGGAGGAAGGTATGCTTATTATGTTTTATATCCCTTCAATGTTGTGGTGTAATCAACCTTTGTCATAAACATTGCAACTATTAACATTAAGTAAGAGTTGGTGCTTATCACCACTCGGGCGGTTTACCTTGATGTTCATAGTAAAAAAATCATTTGCGAAAGTATGTTCAAAATTTTCAGACTTCTGAGGGGTTGGTGGCCTACCTGACACTTAGGTGGGCTATCGTGATAGGCCCACCCAGGAAGTAGCTATGATTCAAACACAACAATCTATAGTAGGTGGATGTTCTCAGAGTGATGCCCAGGGTAGCAAATGCTAGATGTCCCTCTCCGTCCTTGTTGTAAGACAAAAACAGAAAATAAGTTATTGCTTTCTCTTTTTATAAATTCATTTCTTTTTCAAGGGGCTATTTTTTCTAGTTTTTATTCTGTGGTTCTATGACAACTATTTTGTTGTCACTCATGTTTAATGATTATAATTTGTATACACCTATATGCTGTCCTTTTCACTGAAGTGACTTATGTTGGATATTGACCTTTGGTTAGAAAGCAGATGAGCCAACTGGCCAGAGACCTCATATAGATGATCCATGGAGTGTGCGTATTCAGGGACCCTACAGGGCTCATCAAACAGTTTCCACTGTGGCTGCTCAAGAAGGTAGAGTCAGCACCATGGATAATGCTTCTTTACACGGTCTACCTGGTATGCTAGTTCTTCATCCAGAAGTTGAGGACCCTGCTCATGCAGATGGCCACACTGAGAGCAGCAAAATAAATGGGACATTGAAAATATTTCCTGGTGGTCAGCCACCTGTAGAGAATGCTGGCTTGTCTCAGTTTTTTTCTACATCTATGACATCTCCTGGCAGGTATTTAGCTAGAAAAAGAAAAAGATAATTAAGGCTTTGCCATCGCATTTTGGGATTGAGTTTTATGGAACAACCTCATTGGGGAAAAAAAAAACTTTAGGCACACTTAACTTCTTTTGCCAGGTATCAAATTGAAGGAGATTATGATCCCCAATTACATTTATCTGCACAAGGTCTGATGCCAATGGCTGAAGTAAATAATCCTAGCGGCAACTGGAAACAGGTATTTACCATCTTCAATATTGCTCTGATGAATATTATAGTTCCAGAGGTTGTTGTTCCATGTAAAAAAAAAATAAATAAAAAATAAAAAGAGAAAGGAAAAGAGAGAAAAAAATTTGAGTGGCGGTTATTTTTCAGTTTAAGGTCTTAGGGGACTGCTCTGTAGATGCTTTTGCTTTTGTAGGATACAATGATCCTCTATGTTATATGTATGTACAGAAAGTTACTTTTATGTTAATTGAATGGAAATAAGGTTTCCTAAAGTCAAAGATGAGGGATATGGGTAGTTTGGTGATGAGAGGGCATCCATAATGAATTAGTTGTGAATCTCAAAGAAAAGGAAACAGCAGACTGAGCAACAGAGTGCCATGATGCTATAAACACATTTGGAATGAGAAGGATTTATGGTTTACGCTTTACAGAATGTGACAGCACATGGTTTAATATTCTGTATATGTATTTATTTATTTTCTGAGGTATATATGTTTGATTCCTTAGACTCAATTTTGTCCTTCCCCTTTATAAAATTCCATAGGATCTTGCTCTGAAAATTCGGGAACATGAAGAAGAGATCTTGCAGTTGCGGAAACATCTTGCTGAATATTCAATCAAGGCATGAAGGAAGTTTTATACTGCTCTGTTTTCCTAGTGTCCTTTTTATTTACATTAAGATTCATCCCCTTCTTTCTTTTGGCAGGAGGCACGAATACGCAATGATAAGTATGTTCTGGAAAAGCGCATTGCTTATATGCGTATGGTAGGCAGAGAGTAGTTTGTGCCTTATGTAACAGCTCCTTGTGCTCCATTCCTATCTCCTTATGGTGATTAATGTGTTGATTGTGTTTGTTTTCCTATTTGAACTTATCCCTTGCTACTAGGCCTTTGATCAACAGCAGCAAGATCTAGTTGATGCAGCATCAAAAGCGCTCTCTTACCGACAAGACATAATTGAGGAAAATATACGTCTGGCATATGCATTGCAGGTAATATTATTTTATAACCTGGCAAATGTTGATGCCTGTGTGCAGTATTTTTCTCTTTGATGTAGTTGTGTTTTAAATATAGGATTTGTTTTGTCATCTTTTTAAACTGCCAATGGTATGTGGTTCTACAATGTTATCCTAATGTTGTAGTGATAGTATACCCACATCTGCATCCTAAATTATCAATTTGGCTGGCTGATTGTAAGATTCTGCTTGGCAAGAAAATTTATTCACAACAAAACGCCAGAGAAAGAGCACCAAAGCAGTGCCACCCCCCCACAGACAGACTACAAAATCAGCAATATCTACAAAGAAATCAAATGAGTTGGAAAACAACTGATAATAGACACTTAATGACAATCTCCAATACACTCATTGGGGGGTCTCCCCTCCCCTGAAAAATCTTCCTTTTTTGTTCTCTTCAAAACGGCCAAAACACAGCTAGGTGTAGCAACTTAAATTCTCCTCCTGCCCATACATCCTTCCACACCACTTTAATTCCATGACTCTCTAGTGAGAGCTTGAAGTCACCAAATGAAGATGCAAAAGGGAGATGATCTTTCCCCGTAAAGAAAAGTCTAGTGCAATGAGAAGCAGGTGACCCATGGATTCAAACTCTCTTTTGCATGAAGCACATCTATTTATCAGAACAATGGTTCTTTTTTTTGGGGGGGGGAATATCTTGTGTTTGAATGCTTTCCCAAGGCGCATCATACCTAAAGAAACTTGGAAAGTGGCACTTCAAGGAGCGTTTCATTTCAGGTTCATGTTGTGGCGAGGATTATCAAGAGGTTGGATGGTTGGACTAGGGCTTTCCTTTCTCTAGATGGGCGTATTACCTTGATATTGCCTGTCTTTCTAAAATCCTTATTTAAGATCCTTATTGGTGTGGTTGAGTTGAAGGAGAATTTGATGAGACTTTCTATGGTTGGAGGGGTGGTTTGAATAGGAAAGAACCTCGGGTGAGTTGGACGAGGTATCTAAAGCTAAATTTAAGGGTGGTTTGCACCTGGGTAATTTTGTGTCACATGGGTAGGAAAATAGCATGTCGATTTTCGTTAAAACTCAATTCTTTATAGTATAAGGTCATCACAAGCGATTATAGTCTCCAGCAGAATGGATAGGATGCCAATGCGTATTGAGAACTTTTTGGCTGTTAGAAATTCATCTCTCAATTCTGTCAATCTTTGGCCCTTTGGTATGTTTCTAAGCGGGAGATGATTGTTGTGTTATATTTTGACAGGATTCCAGAACTGAGAATTCATCCCTCCACTGCTTTGTGTTGACTCTACTGGCTGTCTATGTGTTGCCCATATCAAAGGTTTTAACCAGGAGTCTAATTCAGTATGTTATATTCCATTATTAGTGATAGAAAAGCTGTAAAGCTCTCCTTCATTATTTCCTCCTTATGAGGAAGAGACCTTGATACTAGAGTTTGGAGCCTTGACACTGTATGTTTCTCTTGCAAATGTTCTTTCATAGTCCTATTTGCCTCTAAACCCCCTTTAATCAAGTTTATTTGAAAAATAAAAGTTTTCGCTAAATTAAAAGTTTTATTTGGTGCGTCGTGATTAACAAGATCAATACAAATGTCATGATATAGAGAAAAACTCAAGTTTATATCACTGGAACTTGAGACACTTGTTTTCACACTGCCTTGTATGTTGAAAGATGTGGAAATGTCTCTTTGCTATTTGTGATTTTTGTATGTTTTTGACAAAGTTTAGAGATTTTGGAGTGCAAAAAGATCATTTTGGTTTTGGAGATTTGCTATTCTGCGGTGTATTTGGTGGGAGCTTAACTAGGATTTTAGAAATCAAATTCTTAATCCGTCTCTGCTTTTGGACAAAGTTGATGTTTTATTTATTTATTTATTTATTTTTTATGTTTATCTTTAGACTTATGCTTTAGTAATTAGTCTAGAGCTCTATAACATAACTTGGCTAGCAGTATGTATTATTCCTACTCATCTAACACAATTCCTTTTTCTATAAATGAAAGAAAAAAGAAACATCTAAAAGCTCAAAATTTCCAGCAACTTTATTCTGTGTGTAAATAGATTCTAAATATACTTAAAGACCGAAATTACAACCAAGAACACTTGTATTTGGATCAAAAAGATCTCTTCCTTGTTGAGGAATCACTGTTTTATGCCCTAGGCTGCCATTAAGGGCATTTTTTCTCTAACCAATGCATTTCTGCACCATCACTTTTGCCTCTCTGCATGCGTTGGCATGTGCTTTCTTCTCTGCATTTCTTTATTTGTTGATGAAAATTTTAGAAATCAGAAGGGATAGAGAGAGCTGGGTATCTGTGTACTTGAGCTGGGATTGGGCTCAATTTCCTTGTTGGGAAAATGGGGTGAGAATGGGGAGACAGATTGAGTTTTGGGAGATGGTGGTTGTGGACACTTCTGCTGCTTTGCCAGATTGACACTATTAGGAGTATTCAGGCCATGCAAATTTGTCATTGTGATTTTTGTCTTGTTAGAATCATTCTATCTTTTTTTTTTTTTTTTTTTTTTTTTTTTTTAAATTTGAAGTAGAAAAAAATTGAATCATTGGCTACCTTTTCTGCCAAAACTGTTTGTGATAATTTGTATGAAGTGAAATGAATGTTAAAGTCAGATAAAATTTGGGAAATAGTGTTGGTCTAATGTATTGCTGCTCCAATTATGGATTTTCCAGGATGCTCAACAAGAACGATCAACATTTGTGTCATCTTTGCTACCTCTACTTGCAGAATACTCACTTCAGCCACCAGTTGCTGATGCCCAATCTATTGTCAGTAATCTCAAGGTCTGTATGAACTACTTGGGTGTTATTTGTCTCTGTCTAATTGTTTATTTATTTATTTATGGTCATACTTAGCTGTTATGCTCTAAATGTTTATTTTGGGTTGATGTTGAATTGAAACTCCCAAGCTTTGTAAGCTGCGTGTTTGATCCCTAGCAACTAACAAACATCAGCACGGGGTCTGGTGTTTGGTTAGTAGACATTTATATATAGAAGGTATTTATTAATGCAGAGGGCAAACAGAGAGCATTTATGAGAGAGAACAGAGAGCATATCTATAGTCATCGAGATGTTACATTCCATTGATGCTCTTTGTTAACTTTTTTGGTTTTATCATTGTTTGTGGAAACTATTTGTGGTTATTACTTTTGATAAAGATTTCATGCTGGTTTAGTCGATTCAAAGGTTTTAAGGTTTGCCTCTTCGGTGATATGTTTAATTTCTGTCAATTGGTGGAAAATAAGGGGAGTAGATGTCTTGGTCCGATTACTTGAGGCTGAGATTCCACTTAGTGTTTATGTGGCCTGTTGGATATGATACTAGGCAATTTAAACAATCAGATTTTTATAGAAGTTTTCAGAGAACATGGTCAGCTTTATTGGGTGAACAAAAGTAGTAATAATGGATTCGCATTCATGGAGGTTATCTGTTACTCGGGGGAGGGAAAGAGGTAGAATTTGCTTGCCTGGTGGTGAGAAATTTAGAGGCTGGTACCTGTTGAGGCAAGGAGTTTATGCAGGGTAGGAGAAGGGAGGGATTATTGGCAGTTTGTTCGAGATAGAGAGGTTGTTGATTCTGGTGGAGAGCATCTTAAGAGGCTCAGCAGCAGAAAATTATGTAATCAGTCTATTCCATGGTTCCTTATTGTCATAATCTGAACTATGATGTCAACCCCAGACCAAAAAAATAGCAGATAAGTAATGGCAGATAATCAATCATGAAGTTGATCCTAAAATTCAGCCGCTGATTCCTTTGGAGTGTTCAGTGGAAGCAGTGGGTTGATGTGGTGAAGAATGATTCTTGTCAGAAAGTGGTACTTTACAGCGGTGGAAGACCGAAACTGTCGGTGTTATAGATTCCTTTATTGGTAAAAGGGAGATAGTTGGATTAATTGAGATATTAGAGGAGGTTTTAAGTGGCTGTTCAGATGAGGTCATCATTTAATAAGGAGTTTGAAGGATCCAATCTTATTAAAAATGTGCAAAATAGGGGAAGCCATAGAAGTCTCATCAACTTCTGAAAACTGAGATGATAAACAAGCAACGTGTGCAAGTTGCCAAAATCAAGGCCTTTTATGGCTTAGGAATATAAGCAACATGTGTTTCATCCTTTTAGTTGCTAGGATTATTCATTTATTTAGTCCTAGCATTCAATAGATGTCATAAATGTGGGTCGTCTAGACTAGTGTATAAACACACCTTTGTTGTAACCAAGCAATTTCAATCATACAAGTTATTTTATTTCTTTTCTTGCATGAGATTGGAGGGTTCTCTCTATGGAGCCCTCATTCACTCTTCCATCATAGATCCTAAAGGATGAAACATAAATAAACACCAATCCATTGTCAATCGTCCAGTGATCGGATCCTATACACCAAGCACGTAACGGTAAGCCTCTGTTTCTGGAAATGGAGGGAGTTGGAAAGGAAGGTCTAATCCAGGGCAAGAATCCCTGGGATTATTTGTCTAATTCAAATTCAAAATTTTCGATGTGTTGTCACTGATCATTTTCTGGAAGGGGAGAGTCGAGGTGGGAGATAACGAATCAGTTGAAGATGATGATGAACAATAAGGGGCATGGGCTCATAATTAGAATTAGTGAAGATGGGCTGAGATATATCTTTTGGGCCAGGAGAGGAGGCCTGTTGGAGCGGGTTAAAAAAGAGCCCAAGAAGGTGAGAAGGGCTTGGTCTGTTTGGATTGAAAAGAAAGTCCATCTGAATGTGTTTAATGACTCCGGGTTGGTTAGGCTCCATCCGGGTAAAAAAAATCTGTTGTTGAAATAACCTGCGAACTTGAGAATGGGATTTCACCAGTGCTGAATGTTCAGATTCCACCATTCCCGACATCTGAAGCTCGAAATCCTGCTTTTATTACAATTTATGATTACAATGAAGGAGTTGAAACAGTCTCCAAATCAAATTTCGAGCTTAAATACAGCATCTTCCTGCCTTGCATCCGTGATCTTGCCTTTCTCCAGCTGTAGTTGTTTCGTAACAAATGAGGGACTTCTTAGACTTTAAAACTGGGGCTCAGATTGGCAATGATGAACATTCGACAAGGTCAGTAATATTAGCAGAGGGGTTTTGGTATTATCAGGTGCAACAGTGTCCATGGTAATGGTTTCAAATGACATATATGAGCAGGAATATGAGAAGTCTAACAAAGGACTCGATAGAACAGATGAGGGGAATTTGAGGAGTGCACTGGGTTCTGATGGTAGTCTGTTGCTGGATGATGTCAGGAATTTAGATGATGAAAATCTGAATAATAAACCAGCGGAGGCAGTCCAGCCTGCTGAGACCCTTTTTGGGCCTGTTCTTCTCAGCATGATGATATGGCATGCTGTGGGGATAGCTCTAGAAGGAATCCACATGATATTGGATGTAGAAAACCTTTGCTTTCAAATCCTTTTTCACAAAAATATGCTGATGAGGGAGTACTCAAGGTTAGTCATGGGGTTCAGATTTGAATTGAAAAGCAGTCGATTGGGACAATAAAGGTTGTAGATGATGGTCTTCAGTTAAAGGGGGCTCATATTTCGACATTAAAGGTGGCCAAGAAAAGCCCTATTTCCACTAAAGTAGTTCTTTCACAGAGAGGGAAAAAAAAAATTTTCTGCTGTAATTGTTAGAATAGAGGAGGGTTTGCTTAGGGTTCAAAGGGGGACCCAAAAGGGAGTTGACAAGCTATCAAATTGGTAGGAAAGGGTTGAGCAATACACTCTTCATAATTGGCAGTTGAAGCAGAGATGTGTTGTGGAGTTGGTATCATGAGGGAGAACATGAGTTTGAGGGGGTTCCAGGTAATGCTTTGGATAGTGATTGGGAGGATGAATTACGTTGTTTGCGGGGTTTTTTATTGGAGGAAAATAGGGAGCTTGATGATGATATTCCAAGTGACTGGGAGAGGGTTTGATTGATGAGATTTAGTTGGATACTCTTTTCTTGGTCAGGAGCTTTGGGATGATCCCCAGAATGATTCAGTTCTAGGAAAACCACCCATGGTTATTGCCCTATAGGATTACTGATACACGGAACACACTCATTTTAATAGATTGGATTTGAGGTTATCTAACGTAGCACGGCTCCATTAGAAGCTAAGCCTGTTCATTTGGTCGATGTAACCAGAAGAAAAAGAAATAGCAAAAGGTGGAGGGTGGCGAAATCATTTTAGAGCTCCTAATGAGGTGGCTTGTTCGTAGGGTTCTAATTAGAAACAGGCGGACTAAGGGTCTTGGAAGTATATTGGATTCCAAAATGTGCTAGTTTGGTTCTTTGTTTAGTCTTTTCTTTCTTGGGTTTAGATTGTGCTCTTTTTGTATGCCTAGGTTTGTAGTTGTGGGCCTTTTTTTTTTGTTTTTGTTGAGTAGTGTTGAGATGTGTGTGCAGTAGATGTGGCCACAGTTCCGGAACCATCGATTTCGGTTCCAAAATCGACGGTTCTCCGTTCTAGATTTAGAGAAATCGGAATCAAATGTTGAAGGGGGTGGTTCTGATTCTAGTTCCAAGTGATTCCGATTTCAATGTCGGTGTCAAATGGTTTTTGATTTTAGAATCAAAACTACAAAAATTAATAAAATAAATAATAAAAATAAAAAATAATGATTGATTTTTTGGTAAAAAAAAAAAAGAAAAAATATGGTTATTGACCGAATCCTTTAATCGATTGAGTAGTGAATATTTGAACCCTACTTCGTTGCGGTCCATGAAGACTAAATATTTACTGCCCCCACTAAATTTGTAAAATAATTTATTTAAATCAGTTTTTCTAATATAAAACTCATACATTTTTATAATTGAATTTTAATAACTATATTAGATTTTATATTAACTAAAATAGACAATTTTATATTTCTACCTTCAAACTAATAATAATAGTTTTTTAGTATTTTCAATTTTTAATATCACTTATTTTACAACCAGCAAATTACAAAAATATTTTAAAAAACAGTCGGTTCATCGGTTTGAGCCGCCGGTTCTCGGTTCTTAAAAATGAAAAACCGGAATTGAACCTTAGAATACGGTTCTGGTTTCAGTTTCAGTTTTTGAATCTGGGTTTGTTCTGATTCCACGGTTCAGTTAGAACCGTGACCATGTCTTGTGTGGAGAATAGTTTTCCTTTGTTCTTGTTATGCTTGCTTTCTTTTCTGAGAATTTCTTATCTTTGGTGTTCTGTACATACTTCTTTCTCCTAAGAAAACTTCCTTTTACATCCAAAAAGGGTAAGGGAATCAGGAGCTTGCTTTGGACTAGATTGAAAAAGAAATGTATTAGATAGGAAAATAGTATATCGAAGGATAGAAATTCCAATAGTCTAGAAAGAAAGATCAAAAGTGAAAACTTATGGATGATTGCTGATCCTCAAGACTATAATCCTTATATACCTTCAAAGCATGAGATAAAATTCTAGCATCCTCAAATACACTTAGCAATAGCTAAAAGAGCACAGTCAAAAGCCTCATCATTCCACCCTCCAATCTATCTAAACTTTCTTGAGGACAAATAGGAGATGCTTATGAGACTGGTCCAATGATTATCACATAGAGCAAACTGGCCAAAGTTTGGTTGTTGCGATAGTGCGTACATTTGAAAATCTGCCCTAGTTGGAGTCTCATTGCCTCGTATTTGAATTGATCACATTGCAACTCCAAGCTCGGATGAAGTGGAGCAAACTTTCTGAGATAGGTTTTAAAAGCAGGCCAAGACTGGCTGGTTTGACCATCTGGTTTTCGTTCTGAAAGACCCAGTAAATTGGGCTCTTTCAAAAACTGCTCCAAGTAGTGAGAACCATTTTAATGGCTGGTCTAACCAGGAAAGCCGTAGAACTGGATCTATCCAATGATCTCAGCTGGGATTGTGGGTAAAAAAGAAGGAAAAAATAGGAAGATTTTGTTTTGAAAAAAAAAAAAAAATAGTGTTATGTGTTAGCATCTCTCGTCTTATTTGTCTCTCCTCTGATCTGAGACATAAATGGATATTTTTTCCCTCAAACTTGTCTTTAATTTGACTTTTTCTTTGATCTTAGGGTGGATATTGATGATGTCTTCATCCCTCATCTTCAATTTGCTTACAGATGATATCTTTCTTTTTCTTGCTGAGTGATATTTCTGATGATTTGGCTGCACTAGAAGGGATTTGTTAATCTCCTATTTAGGGCTGTTTAATCATTGTCTCCTTTTTGGGATCCAATTGTCTCAAATCAGTAGGAGGTTAGATGGGCGAATAGGGACCTTCCTTTCTTTAGATGGCCGTGTTCCCATATTCATGCATGTCTGTTGAGTATCCCTATTTATGTCATTGATTAAGAATCCTATCTGGGTTTGGAAATGATACAAGTATGAAAGATCATCTTGTGAGTTGGGAGGGGGTTTCCAAGGCTAATTGTGATGGTGGTTTGGGTCTTGGTAAGTTGGTTTCCAGAAACATGTCCCTAGTTGGAAAATGGTTATGGAGGTTTGCTTTGAATCTCAATTTTGTCATTGGAGGTTTGCTTTGAATCTCAATTCTGTCATTAGAAGTATGACGGCTGTCTGGGATTACAAAGTCATTTTAGTCTGTGGAAGTTCATTTTGTTGAATTTATTGGATTTTCTTCAAGTCTTGCTCTTTAAGATAGGAGATGGATCTCAAATTCTTTTCTGGGAGAATTTCTAGATTGGTAATTGTTACGCGAGGATCTGTAGATGTCCAGCTGGGTAATGAAGTGGCATCAAAGGAACACTTGGCTGATGAGGTAGCTGCTGAACAAGCAGATGAGCTGGCGGAACCTAGAAGACTGATGGTTTATCAGCGCAGAAGGCATGGAATGGAAGGATAACAGTTTGTTGTTAGGAGAGAATATGGAAGAGAATATGAGATTCTTGAGCAGTTAGGAGAGAATATGGGAGGGAAAAATCAGCTATAAATAGGAGAGAATGAAAGAAGGAAAGGGGGGGAATTATTTTCTAGCTTACGAGTTATGGGCAGTCTTGCTACTTCACAGCAGACTGTGTGTTTCCTTATTCCTTCTGTGGCTGTAATTTTTGTCATATTTCCAATGAAAGGAAGCTACTGAACTTCCAATTTCTTCAGATTACCATCTCACCCTTTTTCTCTATCAATCCCCTAACAATTTGGTCCGACCTGCCGGATCTCTTCCCCACCCTCTCTCGCTGTTCTCTCCTACGCTTTCTTTTCGCTTCCCTCATGACCAACACCAGAATGGATGCCAAACTCGAATCCATTGAAAAGAGACTTGCGGATCGGGGATGAGTGTCTCGACTATTGTCTAGGAGATGACTGTCCATCGCACTAAGATGGCAAAACTTGACTCTTTGGAGGATTTAGTGGCCGCGCTATTACGCCAACAAAAGGGTGGTCGAGAGGAAGCTGGTTCCTCTGCCTCCACCATCCATGGCGTTCCGGGAAGCCCTTCTCTCAAGATTGGGTCCTTTCCCAATTTCGGAGCCCACAGTCACCCTCAACCCAGACACCTAGCACAGGATGATGTACCTTTCGCGTTGCGTCGGCTAGATCTCCCTTGCTTCGATGGCCATGATCCCGCGGCTTGGGTCGCCCGTGCAGAGCAATTCTTCGCCATTAATCACGTTGCGGATGATTCGAAAGTTGCTGCCATGCTCTCCATGGATGGCTTTGCACTCCATTGGATACAATGGATGTTGGCGCAGAAACCCTCTATCTCTTGGTGCGATCTCATGACCGACCTCTTTGATCGGTTCGGGGGAGGGCTATCAGCGAACCCTTTTGAAGCTCTGGCGTCGACAAAGCAATCAGGACTGGCCGATACATACATCGATGAATTCGTTGCTAGGGCTGCTCTCATCAACGGGCTGCACTCTTCAATCCTCTTGGGGCTCTTTCTCTATGGTGTCAAGGACGAGATCTGAGTTCGGATTCGCTCCCACGAAGCTCTCTTGCTCTTCCAGACGATGAAACTCGCTCGGGAAGTTGAAAGAGAGAATGGCTACTTTATAACGGGGCTTTTACCGGGTAGGGATGACTGGGCCCACTTCTCAGCCGGGTCACGAAATTGGAGTGGGTCCAACCCGACCCTTGGAGGATTCGACACCCACTTCCACTCGAAACCCACGACCCGAAATCATCTCTCATTTAAGCCACCCCAAAACCCAACCACTTTTCAAAATCAACGATCCTCTTCCTCTGTTCCTCCTCTGCAACATCAGGCACCTCCCAACCGCGGCTTCCGTCAATTGATCCACTAGGAAATTATGGACCTCCGCTCCAAAGGGTTGTGTTTCAAGTGTCGACAACCATATCATACTCTCCATAATTGTCCCAACGAGAGTCTGCGAACCATCATTCTTGGCGAAGACGAAGGACTCTCGTTTGCGGAAGCCTCAAGCGAAGACGCCACTGCAGACGAATTAGTGCAACAGTCGGACATTTCCCTAGCCGCAATGGAGCTTCCCCTGTTCTCCGTAGGAGGTATTTTTCATCCTAAGACCATGAAACTTATGGGGTCTACTTGGGGGGGGGAACGATTACTACTCATGGTAGATAGTGGAGTCAGTCATAACTTTATCGTTGAATCTACGGCTAAACGAATGGGTTTACGGGTGACCACCACGGACCCTTTTTGGGTACGGCTTGGTGATGGGCGACGGTTAGCTTCCTCAGGGCTATGCTCTGCTGTTCAGATAGACATAGGGGGTCTCACAATTGCAGTCTACTGCTTCTTATTTCCCCTAGGAGGTGTGGATGTCATTTTGGGCGTATCATGGTTGGAAACCTTAGGTGAAGTGAGAGTTAATTGGCAGACAATGTCGATGAAGTTCCTGCGGCAAGGTCAGCATGTGTGCTTGGTTGGTGACCCTGCTCCGATTCAGACCTCTTCTTCCTTAGCTGCTTTAAAAAAACTTACTATAGTGGACTTTGGTGTATGGTTATGGGAGGCCAACATAGAGGACAGTGAGCTGCGCTCCATGGATACTTCACTGTCCCGCGACCAGCAAGAAACACTGCAGTCCCTTCTCTCCAATTTTGCTATAGTATTCTTGGAAGACACTCAGCTTCCGCCTTGCCGCGCAACAGATCACCAAATTCTCTTGCGACCAGAATGTGGTCCTATTAGCAGCAGACCCTATTGCTATAGTTATGAGCAAAAAAATGAGATTGAGAAGCTCGTGGCGGATATGCTAACTGCTGGGATCATTCGACCAAGTTCCAGCCCCTTCTCCAGCCCGGTGCTTCTGGTCCGCAAGAAGGATGGTAGTTGGCGTTTTTGTGTGGACTATAGGGAGCTGAACAAGACCACTATACTAGACAAATATCCAATACCGGTGGTTTATGAGCTCCTGGACGAACTACATGGTGCCCGATACTTCTCCAAACTAGACTTGCGATCCGGTTACCATCAAATCCGAGTTACGGAGTCCGACATTCCTAAGACAACTTTTCGGACACATTCGGGCCATTATGAGTTTATTGTAATGCCCTTCGGGCTTATGAATGCTCCCGCCACCTTTCAAGCAACCATGAATGATGTATTCCGACCCTACCTCTGGGAGTTCATCTTGGTTTTTTTTGATGATATTCTTGTCTATAGTCACACTTGGGATGACCATTTGAAACACTTGGAGGCAGCCCTACGAACCGTAGCAAAAAATTCTCTAGTGGCCAACAAGAAAAAGTGTCAATTTGGGAAGCGGGACATTGAATATTTAGGCCACATAATCTCTTCGAATGGAGTAAAAGTGGATTCGGGAAAGATCGCTTACATTCTAAAGTGGCCAACTCCCCACTCCACAAAAGAGGTTCGTGGATTCCTAGGCTTAACCGGCTACTATAGATGCTTTATTCGTGACTATGGGAAGATAGCTAAGCCTCTCACGGAGCTATTAAGGAAAGAAGGACAGCTCAAGTTTATGTGGTTTATGGAAGCTAACAAAGCTTTTGAAGCATTACAATCCGCGATGACTCATGCCCCAGTATTGGCAATGTCGGATTTCACTCAATTATTCACAATTGAATGTGATGCTTCAGGAAAGGGAGTCGGGGCGGTCCTCCTACAAAATGGGAGACCCATAGCCTTTTTTAGTGAAGGCCTTTCCGAAAAATCCCTCTCAAAATCAGCACATGTGAAGGAATTGATGGCTCTTGTCTTAGCCGTCCAGCATTGGCGATATCTCATATTACGACATTTTGAAGTCAAAACAGACCAAAAGAGTTTAAAGTTCTTATTGGAGCAGAAAATTTCAACACCTGCCCAGCAACATTGGGTCTCTAAGTTGTTGGGCTATGATTTCAAGGTGCTGTACAAATCAGGAAGCTCCAACAAGGTAGCGGATTCACTCTCTCGACTGCAGGAGTCGGCAGCCTGTTCAGCATTGACATGGCAACTATGGAATGATTGGAAGCACATTGAGGAAGAGATCACTAAGGATAAAGGGCTGTCTGCACTTAAACTACTACTGCAGAAAGATCCTCACTGCAGATCACCATACTCGCTGGAAAATGGCACTTTGCTGCACAAAAATCGAGTGGTAATTCCGGAAAACTCATGCTGGATTCCTACCTTACTAGTTGAGTTTCATGAGACACCGGGTGCAGGACATAATGGCGCCCTGAAAACCTATAAACGATTGGCTGCAAGCTTATATTGGAAAGGAATGATGAAGTCCGTTCTATCCTATGTGGCAGCATGTTTAGTTTGTCAACGTCAGAAGCATGAAGCAAGGACCCCAGCAGGACTTTTGCAGCCTTTGCCAATCCCAACAGTAGTTTGGGAGGATATTTCAATGGATTTTATCAATGGGCTCCCTCGGTCACATGGGAAGGATAGCATATTCGTGGTGGTAGATCGATTATCCAAGTATGGACATTTTGTGGGCTTGAAACACCCCTACACGGCTAAGATAGTAGCCGAGGTATTGTTAAGAAAGTGGTCTGTCTACATGGTCTGCCAAGTTCCATTGTTAGTGACCGTGACCCTATATTTCTTAGTCGATTTTGGGCCGAATTGTTTCGTTTACAAGGCACAAAGCTGAAAATGAGTAGTGCTTATCATTCGAAAACGGATGGACAAACAGAAGTATTGAACAGAGGCCTCGAAACATACCTTCGTTGCTATGCTTCAGAACAACCTTAGGGATGGTAAACTTGGTTGTCATGGGCGGAATTCAACTACAATACGAACTTCCATACCTCCACCGGAATGACTCCTTTTCAAGTGGTGTATGGACGACTTCCTCCTTCAATACATAGGTTCCTTCCAGGGGAAACAAGTGTAGAAGCAGTAGCAAGAGAGCTGATGGACAGGGATGAAATTTTAAGGCAACTTCAGCACAATCTTAAGAAGGCGCAGCAGCAAATGACAAAATTTGCCAATGCTCACAGGAGAGATGTGCAATTTGAAGTAGGGGAACTGGTTTTCTTAAAGCTGCGACCATACAGGCAGCTTTCAGTTCGCAAAAGGGACACTGCAAAGCTGAGCGCCAAGTACTATGGTCCCTTTCTTATAGTACAAAAGATAGGGGAGGTAGCTTACAAATTACAACTGCCGGAAGAGTCCCGAATTCACCCCGCTTTTCATGTATCACAGCTGAAAAGATTGATTGGAAGTCATGCCCCAGAATTAGCACTACCCCGTACTCTTGAAGTTGAAGGGAGCTTTTGTGAACCAGCTGAAATACTTGGTGAAAAAGTGGTCAAAAAAGGGGGCCAACCCATAACACAATTGCTGATCCGCTGGAAAAATGGGACAAGGGATGATGCGACATGGATGAATCTCTCAGACTTTAAAGGACCGTTTCCTGCTTACAGCCTTGAGGACAAGGCTGAAGCTTCAGCAAGGGGCAATGTTACGCGAGGATCTGTAGATGTCCAGCTGGGTAATGAAGTGGCATCAAAGGAACACTTGGCAGATGAGGTAGCTGCTGAACAAGCAGATGAGCTGGCGGAACCTAGAAGACTGTTGGTTTATCAGCGCAGAAGGCATGGAATGGAAGGATAACAGTTTGTTGTTAGGAGAGAATATGGAAGAGAATATGAGATTCTTGAGCAGTTAGGAGAGAATATGGGAGGGAAAAATCAGCTATAAATAGGAGAGAATGAAAGAAGGAAAGGGGGGGAATTATTTTCTAGCTTACGAGTTATGGGCAGTCTTGCTGCTTCACAGCAGACGGCGTGTTTCCTTCTTCCTTCTGTGGCTGTAATTTTTGTCATATTTCCAATGAAAGGAAGCTACTGAACTTCCAATTTCTTCAGATTACCATCTCACCCCTTTTTTCTCTATCAATCTTCCTAACAGTAATTCTGTCTTTTCTATTGCTTCCCGTCTATCATATTGCTTCTTTTCATTGTGCTCAGTTTGGGTCATATTCAATTTAGTTGGGCCATATTCCATGACTCCTCTGTACTTGGTTTGTGTCGCCATTAGAAGAGAAAAAAAATTTCATTTAAACCAGTCTGAAGTAATGAATCAACCGACTGTTCATACTGTTCTTATGTAATGGTCACATAATCATCTTATATTCTTTCAGTAGCAATGTCAATTGGCATGAAATATATTTTTCTACTGTTTGATTGATTGGTCAAGACACAATACCTGCTTGTTTAGAATTGCATTTCAATTTTCACTGACCTGATGAAATGAAGACTTTTTCCAGCACAAAGGTTCTGAAGCTAATTCAATTCCATTTTATCAACATATTAAATGCTTAACTTTCAATCTTGCAGGTTCTTTTCAAACATTTGCAGGAGAAGCTGACCCTTACAGAGGTTTGTCATATTGATATTGATGCTATAAAATTTTTCTGCTTGTCCTTGACGTGAAGTTTGGAACTTGACATTTATTGCTTTCCTTGCTCAGACAAAATTGAAGGAGTCTCAGTATCAATTGGCACCATGGCAATCTGACATAAACCATTCAACTTTGACACCATCATCATCTCCCCTTGTTGGTGCAGCACTGACCACTGCTGTATGCTCCTTTATCGATTCAATTTCTCCTATATGCATTCTACTTTGCTTATTCTTAAGTTTGTATGTCAGAACAATAATAGACTTGAGTTGGTGGCTCAACCAACATATTCTCCGGGAAACATGCCGGACTCTGTGAATACTGGAGATTTGGACCTATTGGGTCAGGATACTCATCAGGGTGCTGTTCCGAAAAATCTGGAACATGATGATGCAGGAAGATATTCACCTCTTGCAAGCAGGTGAGACTGATCAAAGGAGACTCCTGTGTGAACTGAATGTACAAATTGCCACAATCTTTTGTTGGTGGGTCCTGTTTTTCTTTGATTTTCTTCTTTAGGTAACGTATGCATGTATTTTGTCCATGCAGTGGTGTGTTTGTATGCCTTTGATCTTTGTTTGCCAAGTACCAGGAACTTACTCAGCATGATAATGCTTTATTAAAACATGTTAGCTTCATACTTTTGCAACCAAGAAAGATCATGTGAATCAATTTGCTTTCACTTGGTTCTTCTTATACCTATTTTGGTAGTGAAAATTGGACTAGGAGCTGATTTATAGTGTTTCTCCTGTTTAGTTAGAAGGAACAAAACTATTCATACATAAAATCCTTGGCATCCAGGATATGTACATCTCTAATCTGTGCACCTATGCCTTAAAAGCTCGATGTCTACGCTGCCACTTTTCGCACAGCATATTAAAATCATATGTATTATTATACCATCTTAGTGAATGAGGACAATGCAAGTCTCATACATTGTGTCTTCTTTTCATTTTGGCATTTTATTTATTTATTTTTTTGGGGGGGATGGATTGTCTGATGATGAGGCTTTCTAGCCATCTATGATGTTGTCCACTGGTTGTTGATTGTCGAAGCATTCTATCCTAGCAGGTAGTGCACATGAGCAAGTAACTATACTCAATTTTTCCAACCTTTCTCACTTACATACCCCTATTGTTCTCCAGGAAATCTGCAGGGCTTGATGACGCTGCACACACTGTTGCTTCTCGGGGTGAAACCCTTCCTGCTCGGTACGGTGAAGAATTTTCGAATAAGCAAGTCAAATTTAGTGATCCTGTTGGTAGAAGTGAGATTGAGGATCCAGATCCTGAGGGGCACCATAATGAGATGGAGCCTTCAAGCGGTTGGACTGCTGGAAACTCTCAGTACACAACCACCCGTGATGATCCCAACTCATACTCTCCTTTCTTGGCTCCAGTTCTTGAAGAACCTTCTTTGTCTTTTTCTGAGGGTAAAATTATCTTGTGCTTTCAATTTTGGACATTTTTAAGAGATAATGTAACCACTTCTCATGGTAGATACTGCAATTTGCAGCTGCAGATGATGATCCATTGCCAGCTATTGACGACCTCCAAATTTCAGGAGAGGCTTTTCCTGGACGAGAACTCCAAGCATGTGGATATTCTATTAATGGAACCACCAGTTGTAATTTTGAGGTTTGTTTTCAGGATATGAACTTCCTGTTGTCATCTATGATTTCTTGTTCTTTTCGTGCCCATTTCCAAAGGAACCACTCCATGACCATTAACTTCCCATATTTCTTGGATCCTATCTGGAGCCAGATGTTTCTTAGATCTATTACTGTTGGACCTCTACTTTTATGTTTGATATATTGTTCTTTTCTTTTCTGCACCACCAGTGGGTACGCTGTTTAGAAAATGGATCTGTAAATTACATTGAAGGTAATTGACTGTTTTTCTTAATGTTGTACGGTTAATATTTTGTTAAGTATCAGTACAGTTTGATAAAGTTAACTATTGCAGGGGCAAAGCAACCAAACTATCGTGTTACTGCGGATGATGTTGATACATACCTTGCTATTGAAGTCCAACCTCTGGATAACAGGAAGCGCAAGGTATAGTCTCTTTGATGGTTGGAAAATGAGGTGCATGTTCATAACCAATGGATGAAGTTTATTACAGTTGTGTGGCTACTGTTGTTGAAGACCTTGAATTTGGGTGCAACTGTCATACTTTAGTTCCTGAAAGTTGAGAATCCAAACTCTGTTCTTTCATGATGCCAGCAGCAAAGGGCATTCTTATAATACCTTAGTAGATTCTAGAATACCTTATTGCCAATTGTAAGCCTTATAGCTATTGTTGCTTTTCATACAATAAATAATTAAAACTAAGGACTCAAAAAGGCTGTTATCTTAAATCAGAATCATAATGGCATAATATAGCACTTCCAAATATAACTGATGATCCAAGAATGAGAAGGAAACCTGTACCACTGCTGCTTATGTCCAATTTATGGGCCTTACAGTTCTGACTCTTACTATAATTAAAAGCTTTTATTATGCTCCTTAGTCTTAAACTACTATGTTGCGGTTGATACCAAGACTCTAGAAAATTAACATGGATGCTAGCTTTTTCTTTTCTTTTATTAGGGCTAGCTTTTCCATCCACCAATGTGAGTATGGATGGTTAGATGCTAAATTCAGATACAACTATTTACTGATTTGATCGTGTTGGTTGTGTTGCCATTACTTATAAAACTAATTGTAAATTTGTCCTTTTAACATTTCGATTATGACTAGAAAGAGCATTCTTATAATATTGAAATTGTTATTGTTGTTCTATCCAGGGGGAGCTTGTTAAGGTCTTTGCCAATGAGAATAAAAAGATTACTTGTGGTAAGTAACAATTCTCCGCCTTAGACGAGGTTCTACCATGTGTTCTTCTATTTGCTTAGATAATTTTCTAGCATGTGTCTTTCTGTTTTGGATCTCAGTATGCAGAAAACTATAGAGCATTGGTCTATAATCTTATGAATCATGACTGAGCACAATTCATGACATTTTTCGATTTTGCCATTGATCATATATATATTTAATTATTTTATTACAGAATCCAATCGAGACAAGTATTCCTGCAAGCAACGCATGTCGTGATGAATTGTCGTTAAACCTTGATAAATTGTCACCAATTATTTTATAACAGAATCCAATCGAGACAAGTATTCCTGCAAGCAACGCATGTCGTGATGAATTGTCGTTAAACCTTGATAAATTGTCACCTTTTATTGGTTGTAGGACATGGCTATGGTGTTAATGCAAACTAGAAATTTTGAAATTTCATTATTTGCAATAGAAAAGGGTTTTGTGGCAGAAGGGAACCTCAAACTCCATTTTCTCAATGTTCTAAACATTGGGATTTGTCAATCTTCTAATTTTCCATGTAAACTTACTTTTTCCTCAATGTTGCGTCTATCGAGAAAAAATTGAGGGAAACATGATTAAGATGGTATGGTCATGTGCATAGGCGATCAATAAAGGTTCTAGTTAGGCGGTACGAGACTATGATAAGTAGTCATACTAATTGAGGGAGAGGAAGATCTAAGAAGACATCAATAACGATAATAAAATATGATACGAGTTATCTAAATATGAATGAAGATATGATACAAGATACAACACAATGGCATAGAATTATCCATATTGTCAACTTCACTTAGTGGAATAAAAGTATGATTATTGTTATCGTATAAAGAAAACAATCGTATAGATGAGTATACGATATAAAATAGAGTAAAATGGCATAGAAGAATTCATATAGCTGACCCCATTTAGTGGGATAAAGAATTGGTTGTTGTTGTAGACTATACTTCCTTTCTTTCCATTTTCTGGCATTAAATTCATTTTGCATGATGCCTGCTGCCAGAGTGAGGAAGAGGGTGAAATTATAGATGTGTCTTGATTCTATAAATTTTAAAAATTGTTTTTAATTCCTGCTGAAAATCTGTCAGAGAAACAAATACATGTTTAGTACATTGATTTCCTTGTACTTGTATTAAAACTCATCATAATAAAATTGTTCATAGTTCAATAAGCCTACGATGAAATCACTGTTTTGACCTGGGTCTAAGAGACGTTCTTTGCAAATGAACATCAAGCTGAAGATAGCACGGTCCTGGACCCTTTTTTTTCTTGCCTCTCTCTTGTGCATTTGACTCTCAAGCATAGATTTAATTCACCATTTTTGGCCACTATATGACATCAGCTGTAACAGGTGTGATGTAATAGAAACCACCATTGCATAATGAATGTCTTTTGACTTCTAGTTGATGTGGCAATGGAGCCGAAGCTGTAATGGCCTAATAAAGCTAACGGCCGCAACTGCAACTATTACATGTGTTGCAATGGCTGTTGCAGCCAAACACAACATGGCCATTGCAGCTTCAGCTCTACTGCTTCCCTACTACATATTTATATATATTCTTTAATTTTTGTAGTACTTTATTTAAAGATCAATTTATGCTGACTATAGGAAGTATATCTTTCAAATGCTAATATTGTCAGATTGGCAATTAGAACTTTTACGGGCTGTATCCACTTCTTGCATGAAATTGCAATAATAGTGTAAATCTAACAATAGTCTGTTGCATGGTAACTTGATTTGATTTTTCTTCTACTTTCTATTGTGGTCAACCCAGCTGTTTCTCATTCAAAGAATCAAAGCATGTTCCTCTACAACCATTGCCAAATTATTGGATGAATATGTCTAGATCCAATGCAAAATAAGATTTGGTCAGAATTACTTAAAGTTGTTCACAGTGGGGAGGGTGGGGTGGGGGGGGGGAAGACAGGGTTGTGCGGATCATGTCATGGTACTAGATTTATACTTGACAATATAAAAGATTGAGATAAGATGAAATGAAATCAGTATGCTAATTTAATGTCATCTTGAAAAGTCATAGTTGAGTAATGGCATATCATGTCCGCCTGGTTTGTACAGAGGGTTATGTGGCTTGGCCCTAACACTAATTTTAGTGTGATAAACCACCAGTAAACGAAAAAATAAAAGTATAAAGTTGGACATTGTTTAGCATCTTTTGTGTTGATTTCCCTTTTTTGGGTGATTCTTCTCTCCTTGCTTGGTAGAAATTTAAAACTCTTAGTTGTACTTCTCAAATCGATACTAATTTAAGGATTGAGATAAGATGATGTCATGGTACTAGATTTATACTTGACAATCTAAAAGATTGAGACAAGATGAAATGAAATCGATGTGCTAATTTAATGTCAACTTGAAAAGTCATTGTTGAGTAATGGCATATCATGTCTGCCTAATTTGTACAAGTGGTTATGTGGCTTGGCCCTAACACTAATTTTAGTGTAATAAACCACCAGTAAACACAAAAAATAAAAGTATAAATTTGGACATTGTTTAGCATCATTTCTGTTGACTTCCCTTTTTTGGGTCATCCTTCTCTCCTTGCTGTTGGAATTTTGAGAGAGTGAACACAAATTATGATGAAAAGAAATTGCAGCATTTTATTGCATTGAGAGAGCAAGAAACTTGCATTGTTTGAACTTTTGTTCTTGCCTTACAAGGGAGAAAGACTTAGCTATTTATAGAATACAAAAAGCATAAAAGAGAGAGAATAATGGGAGAGAGGGAGAGAGGACAGGGCACTGCCCTCTCCTGGCAGCAAGAAGCTTCCAATGGCTAGAAGAAACTAGCCGTTGGAGCTTGTTCCAACGGCTAGTTTCTTCTAGCCGTTGGAAGGCCAAGCTGGGCCCTTTCTCAAGAGCCAAGTTGGGCCTGTTTTGGGGGCTTGAAGACCCCAAACCTGAGGGCTTGTTAAGGATCCCTAAATGGGTCTAAATTCTGGTTTTTATTTTTAACACTCCCCCTCAAGTTGGGTGCGAATATGTCTATAGTGCCCAACTTGCCCATTATATCTTGAAGATGAGCCGAGGTTCCTCCTTTGGTGAAGATGTCTGCAAGTTGTGTCTTCTATCAATATGAGGAGTGACAATTTACTTTTCTTCCACTTTTTGCCGGATGAAGTGATAATCTACTTCTATGTGCTTTGTTCGCTCATGAAATACGGGATTGGTGGCAATATGGATGGCTGACTGATTGTCACAATGGAGTTTGATAGGGGTGGAAACTTCAAACCCTAATTCTTCCACTAAGACTTTTAGCCAAACTATCTCACTAGCAGCCGATGCCATGGTCCTATACTCGGCTTCAGCACTTGAACGAGACATCATATGTTGTTTTTTGCTTTTCAATACAACCAAGTTTCCTCCAACGAACATGCAATATCCCGAGATAGACTTCCGATCCAAGGTATCTCCTGCCCAATCTGCATCGCAATAGCCTTCGATTTCTGAGATCCCGTTCTTCGTCCATATTCCTAGCCCGGGAGATCCTTTAAGGTAATGAAGCACTCGTTCAGCTGCTCTCCAGTGTTGTCTTATAGGTCCATGCATGTGTTGGCTAATCCTACTCATGGCATAGGAGATATTTGGTCTGGTTATGGTGAGATAGATCAATCTTCCTACAAGTGTTTGATATCTTTCAATGTCTTCATATGGTTCATCATCATCAACTAAGGGTCTGGATGTGGAAACGGGGCTACATGCTGGTTTTGCTCCTAATTTTCCTGTTTCCTGCAAAAGATCAAGCACATATATCTTTGGGAGAGAACCGGCCCATTGTGACAATAGACTAGTTCTATTTCTAGAAAATACTTTAGTTTCTCTAGATCTTTGATTTCAAAATTAGTATTTAGGAAATTTCTAATTAAATTTATTTGTTGTGAGTCATTACCAGTAATGATGATATCATCTACATATACTAAGGCAATCACTATTTTATCATGATTTTTCCTAACAAATAAGGATGAATCACTAATGCATTTCACAAATCCACTACTAAGAAAAGCTCGGCTTAGTTTATCATATCATGCCCTCGGAGATTGTTTTAATCAATAGATTGCCTTTCGAAGCTTGCAAACATCTTCCTCTTGTTGCTGATATCCTTGTAGAAGTTGTATGTATACTTATTCTTTTAGGTCTCCTTGAAGGAATACATTTACTACATACATTTGATACATGTTCCACCCATGATTTACAGTAAGAGATATTAGAACTTTAATTGTGTTCATTTTGACAACGGGAGCAATTGCTTCCTTGTAATCTATTCCGTAGGCTTGTGTATATCCCTTGGCCACGAGCCTTGCTTTAAATCATTCAATAGATTCATCACTTTTATATTTGATCTTGAATACCCATTTGCACCCTACTGCCCTTTTATTTCTAGGAAGTTTAGTAACTTCCCAAGTTCCATTCTTAGTAAGTGCCTCTAATTCATCTTCCATTGCCTTTCTCCATCTAGGGTCCTTCTTTGCCTCATCAAAGTTTCTAGGCTCCTGTTCTTTGTCTATGCTATTCAAGAATGCTTGGTGGCTCAAGGAAATATGAGAGGTGATATAATAAGCACAAATGGGATATCTTCGGCTCATCCACTCCGATGGAGGAAGCCTAATTCTTGTTGACCTTCTTAGTTGGGGAGGTGGCTCATCTTGCTCTTCTAAATTTTCCTCTATATTTTCTTCTTGATCTCCCCCCGAATTGGGAGATGGTTTCTTCTCCGAAGGTGTTGATTCCTCTTGATTACTTGAAGAAGTTCCTTCGGCCACTTGCGGATTTCTTGAGGTATTGGTCTCCAACAGTGAGATCAAGAAGTCCCAAGTGTTGGATTGAACCTCCTCTTTTGGTGTTTCATGTGCTTCAGTATCTGCAAAGAAAAGTTCTTCGTCCACAAGTATCACATCCTTAGTTGTGTATGTTTTGTTAGTTCTAGTATCATAACACCTATATCCTTTTTCAAATGAAGCATATCCTAAAAATTGGTATATTCTTCCTTTGTGATCAAGTTTTTCTCTAAGGTGGGCTGGAATGTGAACATAGAGAACACATCCAAAGGTTTTAACATGTGTTATGTTTGGTTTCCCTTTTAATAGGACTTCTAGAGGAGACATCCCATTTAAAGTCTCACAAGGAATTAAATTAATTAAGTGGACAGCGGTTTTAACCGCATCACACCAAAATCTCTTTGGTATATTTGCATGAAACATCGTTGCCTTAGCTATTTCCAAGATGTGCCTATTCTTGCGTTCAGCTACCCTATTTTGTTGGATAGTATATATGCAAGACTTTTGATATATAATACCATGATCTCTAAGGTAATTTTCAAAAATGTGGCTTGTGTATTCACTACCATTATCAGTCCTCAAGATTTTTATGTTGGCATTGTATAGCTTAGTCACATATTTCGTATAGATTTTGAGGGCTTCAAAAGCTTGATCAATAGATAAATCCAAATTTATCTAGTTTTTTGATCTATGAATGTAATAAAGTATTTATAGCCTAGATGAGACATAATAGAAGTTCATACATCAGAGTGAACTAAATCAAAAGCGTTTGTATAAATAGTTTTTGAATTTGGATACATCGTTCGGGTTTCTTTTTTCAAAATACAAGCTTTACAATGGCTATTCTCAATTTTTAAATTTGGAAATAGACGTTTTAAAGATTGATCAATAGGATGCCCAAATCACCTATGCCAAAGAGCAATATTTTCTTTGATGTGGGCTGCAAGGGCATGTTGATTTTGATCCAAAAAATATAGATTCCCTCTTCTAGAACCCTTGCCAATCAATCGGTTTGATTTGAGACCCTAAAAAGAGACGGAATTTGGATAAAAAACAACTCTAAAATCTTGATCCTTAGTGACTTTGCTAATGGACAGGAGATTAGAAGTAAGCTCCGGAACATATAAAGCATTTGTTTGTTTTCCAAATAATTTGATTTCCCCTACTTGCTTGACTTCCAAATCTTGCTTATTCGCAACCCGAACTATCTTATGGTTGGGAAGACTTTTAAATCGTTTAATTTTTCTTTTATCCCTAACCATGTGATACTCCGTTCTCGAGTCGATAAGAAAATTTTCAGAATTTAGATAAGAGGGAGAGCTTTGATTGTTACGTCCCGAAGAAGCAAATTGTTGGAGCCTCTTTGTAATATCATTAATTGGCTTTGGAGTGCAGCAAAGTCGGCCATTGAGGGGGCTTGAAGCTTCACATGTTGAGCATATGTTTGCTGTCCAGAATTTAAAGCCCCTTGCTCTCTTGGTTTGAATGTTTTAGGCTTCAATTGTGGATGGAGGAGCTGACACTTGTCCTTTGTGGGCCCCTTTTTCTTACAATGAGAGCATATATCAACCTTCTTAGCGGCTTGATGGACTTTGGTAGCAGTATGCTCTTCGGTTGTGGCCATGAATCCTTGAGCTTCAAGCTTTAATTTGTTGCTTTCCTCTAACTGCTTGCTCACTTACGCTCTTTGGATCATATTTTGCACCTTCCCAAACGAAGGAAAATCCTTCATCCTTAGAATTTTTCTTCATCCCTTCTTTTTCAAATGATTTTCAGATCCATTGAATCTGGTCCGAGAGTTGTAAGCTTATTCCATGCATCCGTTTACTCCCCAAAATATTGTGGGAGAGATTTGCCTTCTTTCTTGATGCATGCTATTTGCTTTTTGAGCTCAAATATTCTGCCAAGGTTGGATTCCGAGCCATAGAGAGAAAACATTTCATCCCACGTGGTTTTTGCATTTGGAGCACATGTCACCATTGCTTTGTGTATTTCATCTAGTGAATTGAGAAGAATAATGAAGACACGATCGTCCCGCTTCTTCCATTCACTAAAGGAAGATTTCGATACCTCCATTGGTTCATCGAAGATATAACTCTCCAAATTGTGGAGGTTGAGTGCCCTCTTCATTACATTTGCTCATTGATAGTAGTTCCCCCACTTTAGTTGGATGGATGATATGTTTTGTATTTGGGTGATGTTTATGGAAGGAGGAGGGTCACCCAACCTTGAAGATGATGAGATCGATTGCTTTGATACCATGTTGGAATTTTGAGAGAAAGAACACAAATTATGATGAAAAGAAATTGCAGAATTTTATTGCATTGAGAGAGCAAGAAACTTGCATTGTTTGAACTTTTGTTCATGCCTTACAAGGGAGAAAGACTTAGCTATTTATAGAATACAAAAAGCATAAAAGAGATAGAGAAAAATGGGAGAGAGGAGAGAGGAGAGAGGAGAGAGGAGAGGGCACTGCCCTCTCCTGGCAGCAGGAAGCTTACAATGGCTAGTTTCTTCTAGCTGTTGGAGGGCCCAGCTGGGCCCTTTCTCAAGGGCCAAGCTGGGCCTGTTTTGGGGGCTTGAAGACCCCAAACCTGGGCCCATTTAGGGCCTGTTAGGGATCCCTAAATGGGCCTAAATTCTGGTTTTTATTTTTAACACTTGCTTGGTAGAAATTAAAAACTCTTAGTTGTCTTTTCAAATTAACTAATCTAAATAATGGTTACTCTTTTTCCTGCTTCTATTCTATGATTACTTCATTCGTGGAATCAGTCAAGCTATAATTATGGGGATTGGGAATTTTGAAATTATTACACATCACATTACTTTTCGTTTGATGAAATCGTGGTATCCTTGTTGGTTGCATTGAGGACTATATTGTTCATATTGGTTTGTAGGTAGCTGCTATGTTGTGATTTCACACTTCTTTGCTTGAGACATCATGTGTTACTTGGCTGCATATTTATGTATCCATTGGGCAGTGAACGTTTCATAAAATGGTGGTTCCATTTTTGTTAAATCTTTTTTTTGACTTTTTTGAGATTTTCTATTGCTGCTATTTTTGCAGATCCTGAAATGCATGAGAACATAGAGAAAAACCATTACAATGGCCAGGCCTCATATAAAGTATCCCTGTCGGTATGAGAATTTAAACCAGCATAATATGATTATTGTTTTTATTTGCAATCATGTCTTCCTATTTTGATGATTTTCTATCTTAATGACATGCAAATTTATTGACAGTCGAAGCATGTATATTCTTCTTTTATTTGCCAGGCAGGATATCTTGATTTATGGGAGCCAGCTATTTTGACAATTAAAAGGGATGGCTATAGTATCAAGTGTACAGGGTCGAGTGGTGGCACTATCACTGAAAAGTTTTCACCAACTACAAGTGTATGTGTTCTGATCCAGTAATCTCGTAGGGGTAATATGTTATTTGTGGAAGACAATTAAAGGATGAAGCAGTTGTAAATTGAATATGAAAATTCAAAATTATTTCATCTTCTAATATAGACATGAGATATGGTGCATGGGCTTTCATTACTCAAAAAAGGAAGGCACTCCATTTCATGCATCAGCATATCAGGCAGATCTCCACTCAAGGAGTTGGCCAAGAATTTTAGTTAGTGATGGAACACGAGAGTGTAACCTATAAATTACTTTTTAGGATTTTATAATTTTATGGGTTAAATTTGGTAACATCTCTTGTTTAAAGACGAAATTCTGCTTTGAGCACAAGGTGATCAAAATTTTATGATGTTATAGAATGTGATTCAGTACCATAAATTCTCACAATGAAGGTGGTTACATTTTCACCTTTTTGTTGATTTGTTTGTTTGTTTGTTTATTGTTTGTTTTGTTTTGTTTTGTTTTTTTTTTTTTTTTTTTTTTTTTTTTTTTTTTTTTGTTTTGTTTTTTTTGTTTTTTTGTTTTTTTTTTGTTTTTTTGTTTTTTTTTTTGTTTTTTTGTTTTTTTGTTTTCTTGTTTTTTGTTTTTTTTTTCCTATACATTAAATGCCTATTGATGGGTCCAATGATGAACTAATATGAATTGATTGAAAGATACATGGTATTTGTGCTTTACTTTCAATTTCGTCTTACTCTTAATAACCTTTGTTCGTTTTCCTCTCTTTATTGTCTCATCCTCATTCTCTCTGTGTCTTGATCTTGTTCTCCCTCAAAAGGACATAGAACGAAAAATAAAATCCTCTCTCAATTCTCACCTGTTTCTGTCCTGTGTTTCTTCCATCTTATGTTCCAACATTTCTTGCCTATCACCATCTGCTCTGCCTTCCTGCTGCCTCCAAGTAGAAGGCCTGCAATACTTGGACCCTGAATTGTACACTGTTTGTCCAATTTTCCAAAAGGGGAGAAATTTCCTAGATCCTGGTCCAATTACTGACTGATATGATTTAGAAATCACTCTCCTGTCTCTGCCTATCTTTATACAAAGCTGGGAGTTCACAACAATTGTTCTAACTTTTGTTATTCCAAAGATACCCTTGAAGTTTTTTATGTAATAACAATTGCATCCTTTACCTTAGCTACCATGCACCTTTTATGTTGTGTTACCCTAAGTGGTAACCTTATTGGACTTTCGGTACTGTTTCCTTTTTGGTCTGTCATTGTTTTTGGATCATAGCTCTTGCATTTTTGGTCCAATTATGATAAATTTAGTGTCATTTTCCCTTTTTTTTTATGGAAATCATTTTCTTTATTTTCTCTTATTCTACATAATGAAGGGACCGAAGGGTGAATTGAATATATATCAAGTATGTTTGGATTCCTCATTTTTGTGCTTAAAAGAAAATTGACTCTGTAATTCAACTCACAATTCTCAAATTTACAAACCCAACTACATCGAGATGAGGTTTGATTTAGTTGTGTTGCGTTTCACATAAAATATGCATATATACTGACTCTGTTTCACTTCAAGTGTCTTTTAAGGTTATTGTACAAAAATTAAATGAAATTATTGAATAGCCATAATTCTTGAAAAAAGTTGTGTTAGTTGACTAAATTTCCTGAAAAGTCAACTTTGTCATATGCTGTAGATTGAGCACTTAGTGAGTTGATAAGAGGTAGGGATAATGTTGAAAAAAAAAAATAATACTTGATTTTCTAAAGTGACACTTGAAGTGGAATGGAGGGAGTTTTATTTTTAAGTACGATTCAAAATTACGTAATACAAAATTTTGATGCTATATACACATCATTTAAATTAATGCGTTATTTAGCATCAACTAGATTTTCTTAAATGTTTGGATTACTTTCTTGAATCATATTTGCACGTTCACATGAGGCTGTTGGGGTTGAAATCTTGTTTGAATAAATAATATGCAAGTTACTACTAATTTGACACAATCGACTTTCTCTAAATGTCAGAGGTTTGTGCATTTGGTTGTAATGTGGCGAGGTTGAGGTTATGATACTGAACTTGTTCTAAAATTTTCACCTCCATATGTAAGCCCATGGTAGCAAAGAATCAAGATTTTAGGGTTTCATTGATGTCCTGACACTTTCATGAGAAGCAGAGATGACATAATCAATAAGTCAAGTTTTCATTTAACTATTTTTTTTTCACATGTGGCATTTTTTTTGTTGGTTGGGGGGGAGGCGTGTGTTACTTGATGCCACATGGATAGTAGATAATGAAGGGGCCAAATGTGCTCTTTCCTTTTAGAGTTTTGAGTACCAAAAATGCACTTTTTAATGTTCTAGGTGTCAAATATGAACTTGGCCAAAAGTTTAAGGGGCAAAAAGGGATTTAAACCTTTACTTTTTTATTATTATAAAATGTGCTATCAATACAATCCCGGAAACCAAATAAACTAAGAATCTCTAGTGAACTGAATTAGCATCAGTTGAGAGTTTTCAGGACCCATGTCCAGTCACTGAAGGATTTTCATGTTCAACATAGAAGCATTTTTCAACTTTGTAACTCTTACCATGAGCTAAAATCTACCACATTCCAGGAAACTCTGAGGTACTTCAAAACTTCTAGTTTCATACTACATCTAAAATGATAATAAGGATTAGGTGCCTCCTGCCCCTTTCATCTTGATCTTCCCCTTGTGCATTCAATTCAACATCCTTGGTGACATGGAATTTGGTTGATGCAACTTAACCTATTTCTCTTGTATTTGAGTTAGAAAAAAAACACAAAGTGAGTCTAAATTGAATTTTGGTCTTAATTTGGGAATATTTTCACATTCAACTCTACTTCTCCTTCATCATGTTTCTAAAATTTTAATAATTGTGTCAGCAATGGAATTTTATGATAGAAACAGAATCACTAATAAGAAGAGGGACAAAGTGCATGGGAAATTCTTGAGGACAGAACCAAAACCAAGAAAACCAAAAGGGAATGACTTTTTAATCCCTTTCCAAATCCTGGAATCCATACTCTGATAACTCCAAACTCATGTCCCCCCCCCCTCCACCACCACCCTAAAAAAATTATCTTATTGCATGGGGGAGATTAGTGGTTGGAAGGAACCATTTTTTTTTTTTTTTGAAGTACTTGCACTCCATTCTTTTAAATACACCAAGGGAGAGCCATTTAAACACAATTTTCACAAAAGAGAAGCCTCCTATTGGGGATATGCCTAAAAAAGGTTTTCGAAGTATAACTGAGCCATTAAAGCATTCTGTGGTGATATCTCTGAATAATGATTCTTTTAGTATATATGAAAGGGCAAATTCGTGGTAATGTGCCACTTATTAATCCTGGTTCTTATATTTTTTCATTTCCAATTTAGACTCATTTTCTCTAGGATTTGAGTGTATTTTGTAAGGTGGCCTAATCCTTTAGCAGAATTTGTATGATTTATGAGCCATGTTCGTAGATAATTATCTCTGATTTTTTATTTTAAATTTTAATTGGCTGGATTCCTAGTGGCATTTTATCTTATCTTTGATTTCTGTTGAAATTCGCTTCACAGGTTGTGATACCATATGGAACTGCCACAGAGTTTTCAATTGTTAATCCAAATGATGAGGTGCATTCGTTGCGAGTGGAGAACTCATCAGAGATTAGCCCGTAAGTAATATCTTATATTGTAGCTGCAATCCAATTAAGGGAACCATGAAGTTTGCAATTTTTACACAATTTGATGAGAAAAAAACACTTTCATATGCATGTTTACACAGAGTGGCATCATAGCCTGCCAAATTAAACCGATGGATTTATCTGTTTTTGCTCATGCAATAGACCAGGACTTTCTTATTTGTCTTTGCAACTTCAATACTGTAGTATACAGGTCAATGTTATGGTTCAAAGTTTGCTCCTTTGTTCTCCACAGTAGCTCTCAAGCAAGTGTTGTTTCTTTCCACTTTTGGGTGGAGGGAACTGGCCTCACTAGAGGAAAATTCGAGCTTCCACTCCATAATATTTCAAAATTTTAGTTCTTGTCAACCTACATCTTTTTAATTGTTTCCTTTGCCTGAGCAAGCAGTGTATTGAGGCTGATGCAGAGAGATAATATTTCTAGCTTATGACTAAATTTTGAGAAGAAATTATGCTTGAAATAACTGCTTTTGCTATTTCTTTGAAGTGCATATATTAAATCTTCTAATTAGGTAATAAATAGATGGCGAACAACCGTGCAGATAATGTTGTTCATTACTATTTGACTGTTTCCATCTTTTTTGCAGATTAAGAGATACAATAGTGCTGACAATGAGATTATTCATCAGAAGGGTACCACTATTGGCCTTATTATTTTTCTTGTTGGCATGACTTATGAAAACTTTTGTGGTTAGATTCTGTGAATCTGATTTCATATAAGATTTATTTCTCATCAAGGAATCAGTTCATTCTGGTTCTTAGTGCCAGACTCTAAGCTGGTTTTACATGTTCGATTGATGTAACAATCAATGGAGATCCATTCTTTTTTTTCTTTGTGGTCACTTGTTTATAGTGCAAATTAGTGGCCTCTAACTTCTGTGTTTCTGCAGATTCTTGAGTCAGACATTGAAATATAAACAGTGGAGCTACAGCTTCTATTCTTTTTTTTTTTCCTCCATTTATTTCATAGATGAGATGTGATGTGATATGTTATTACAGTGCATTCAAAAAATATAGCTGTGCAATCAATTTGGGGAGAGAAATTAGCAAATGGTCGGGGAAATAATCGACTTTATGAAGTTTTATCAATTCATCATCACTGACAATCCACTCTGTTGAGAAGCAAAAAGAAATAGCTGAGTTTTCGAGTCTTAGGTGGACCTTGACTTGGCTGTATCTTGACTTTTGCATACCTTGGGGGTTTTCAGCTGTTTACTGGAACAGTTGGGTCAGGGCCAGTGATTCTAGTAGCATAGATCTTGCAGTGGGTTGAAAAGAATTGGGTCCAGTTGAGGATAATATGATTGGAACTTGTAACATAGTTAAATTGTAAAATGAAGTATAAAGTGCCTAGGTTCTAGCCGCCGGAATCATAAGGACAATCCAGTTTAGGTAGCTACCTTATTCTGGGACGTAACATGTCATATGTTTTTCGGTTCAAGTGTATCCGGTCCTGTACTAGCATGAAGGGCCAAATGGCATTTGAAATTTTATTTTGTTCGTGTCAAGACAATTGCCTTGCCATTGCTTGGCATTAATCATTTTTTCCAGGCAATTCTTCTCTTCTATTTTGCTGCACAGTCTCCCTATCCCTGCTTTTTGCGGTTTATGCATTAACATTTTAACGGTGCATAATGAGTTTACTCTTCTAGCAGGCTGGAAGGAAAGGGAAGAAAAAAGGCTTGTTTTTCAAGTAAGGAAGGAGCACTTGTGGTCACAGGAGATATGACAGACGTTTTCCCGAATCAGCAAAATGAGCATTTGTTAGGGGTATGTAAAATGCATTTGAGAAATTGCTTTTTCGCGTGTAGTTTGTGAATGAGTAGCTGATCTTCAATTATTTGACTTGCAAAATTGAAGTTATGTTAAATTTGAAGCAAGAAGGATGAATTTCTCGTCCTTGCTGCAATGTCCTCAGATATGTATGTACATGTTTGTCCCAATTAAAATGTTGTCAAACAAAAGCTAGTAGAAATAGAAATAGTGAAGAGATACCACATATAGAGTAAGTACAACAGTTGGGATTTAATAGTCTTTATTTTTCTCTGTCTTCATCATATATATATTTTTTTTTTGGAGGATTGCCGAGGCGGTGCTGACCAATTCGATGTGTAATGAATGAATTGAGTTGAAATTGTTGCTCATTATTGTTTCTGTTGTAAGAGAATGAGCTTTAGCCTTTGATTCTTTTGGTGCCAGCCTCCCTCTCTTTCTCAAAATCTAAAAGTTCAAAGCTACAACTAGTTCAATTTATGAACCTCTAACTTGGTTGTGGGATTGGGAATACCATTTTTCTTTTAATTTGGAATCCGTATTCCCAATTGGTGCATACGATGATACCACTAGGGTTGTCAATGTGGTGAGTTGATACTAATCTTGAATAAAGATATATAATGTTGACCATAAGTATTCTTCCAAAAAAAGGTTTATACGCTTGTGTGATGGTGAAAAGAAGATTGATGGCAGCCTGCTTTATTGATAATAAAATGTGTTTTTGGTCTTACTGTTTTAAGTGAGTGCAGCTTCATATAATCTTTCGTTAGGTCAACAGCCTCTGGCGTCAATTTTATCATTGGAGCTATTAAATTAATGGCTCTCAAGGTTGTCACAAAGGAATCAGGAAATTTTTTTTTTTTTTTTTTTTTTTTTTTTTTTTTAATTTTTATGGGTGTTGTGTTTTGAAGTATCAGGGAGGAGTTGTTCCTTTTATAAATTTCATGGACTGATTTTTTATTTCCTTAACTTGTAATCCTAGTCGACCTTTTACTTCCGATATCTATTGCAGACAATATTTGGCATATTTTCGATTTCTATTTCTGGACAGTTGCTTGCATCACTCCAAAATCCAGTGTGGATGACTACATGCCCAACTCTCCCACCTAGTTGTGTTGCCTGTTTTCTTGACCTGACTGAAAAGGACACTCCCTTGCTTTAGGGATATTTATGCGATATTTTATATCATTGGTGAAAATATATGAATATTTGATTCAAAATTATTTAAAATATATTCATAGGGATTGTCGTGAAGATTTGATAAATATTGACAAATAAATTTCTTTAATCAATAGCAAATTTTACATTACTTCACAAATTCTGCCGACCACCACCCTCCTACTCAAATTGCTCTACTAAAATCATATTAAAAAAAACAACCAATTTGAGTCAAAGTTGATCATAAAAATGAAATGGGAATGCATCTTCTTATGAGAAACTCCAAGTTCAAGTTTCTTCCATGGTTGTTCATCAGTCCAATGAATCCAGCTTCACTAATTCTGCCTAATTATTCACACACCCTTACTTTTGTTTCAAAGACTTACTTTTGTTCAAGTATCTTCCATGTCAATTAGACCCACACCCATTACTCAACACCATCCATCCAATTTATATATATATATATATATTTTCAAAGACTGACTTAATACTCTTACTTAATGCCCCATTTAGGCAGGATTGGAGGGCAAAGAAAAAAGATTCAGATATTTCAGTATATTGTCCTTAAATGGGCATTTGTACTTCTCACTGGGGCTCGATACTGGGCTAGTTGGCTTCTTCAAGGACGTCCCGGTCGAAGATATATCCAGCTTCAAACTGCTGCTAGTTAGTGATCTCATGTCAAAGAAAATAACCCTATTTTCCGGGGCCATGATATCCTATAATTCTTCATTGTGACGTGCCCCTCTTTCATAATTTATGCTAGTAATGGTGTTGGGTTGAGTTTGAGGTCTATTTAGCAAGGTAACGATGGTCAATAGTCCATGACTAGTTGGAAGATCTTTGACAAGAGTTGTATGCATCAAACCACGAAAATCACAGCCTCACGTAATGGATGGAAACTAAAGTGCGGACTCTTGCAGTGATGAAATGCAAAACATCATTGTTTGGCCTCTGTCATGGTCAATGGGTTTCAAGAGAGGTTCACTTAAGGAAGGTAGGATCATCTTGAATTCATGGACAAAAGGGTGGTTTTTAATAATCAATTCATTTGAAGTCATTGTCATGTCTTGTGATTGAGAAATGGGATTGGGTTAGGTTTAAGTCCAATCTGGTGTTTATGGACACCTTTATGTGTAGATTGGCATGTTCTTTGAAATATACGAGCAAGGGCATATTTGGACACATTAGCGTAAGGAATGTTAACTTTTTTAGGTCCAGCTCCAAACAAAGAATTAGAGTTCATTCCAACCAATCTAATGCTTCTCTCTCTCTCTCTCTCTCTCTCCCTCTCTCTCTCTGCTTATGCGGTTGAAGAGCTTTTCTGGGTCCTCATTAACTTGTTGCAAGTCACATTTCTGATTCACACAACTTTCGTATTTTCTCTTTTTTAGCATTGAAAAATTCAATTCTACTGAATAAATGCTGTTGGTTTCGAATCTTCAAGGTGGACACTTGGAGTAAACTTGTGTTCATTAATACTCTCTTTGGGCAGTGCAAAAAAAGTCTTCTTTTTCTTCCATTATTGATGTGAATATGTTGGATATAGAAATCTGAGAAACTTAATAGAGCCTTACGATTGATTGAACTTGTAAAAGTAAGGTCGAGTCCTCGACCTATTGCTCTAAAAGAGGAACAATCTTAGATATAAAATCTTAAATCCGTTTCTTACTAAAACAAGAATCTCGATATAAACATGAAATGAATGATGTCATATTCTAGATGGTTCAAAAACTTAGATCGATAAATCAAAGAAATAAACAAGATACCTAAGTTGAAAAGTTCAAAGAGTTCTCAAAAGAGCAAAAACTATATGAAAAAACAACACAATATTATTAATTCTCTCAAAATTCTGTTTTTATATAATATGTAATGGTCTATTTAAAGATTAGAAAAAACCTCCAAAATGATAACTAGAATTTAAATAATTTCCTAAACAATGGAAATAAAAAAGGAACTAAATAAAAGTAAATTACTAAAAATTAGAAAAAAAAAAAAAAAAAAACTAACGTAAATTGCCTAAAAATCTGTCAAATTATATTTTGACCAAATTTTTTTCATATTTTGAATAATTCTTTGCTTTTATTTCCTTCACTCACGTCTTTCCCTTGGTCTTGGATGATTTTGAGTCTTTTATTCTTCTAATTAGGTTTGAATGAGCATAATTAAGACGTCCTTTGGTTCTTTCACTGGAGTCTCTTCTTGTTGTAAAATTTTCCAGATTAAATTATTCAACTCTTTCTTGAATCTTTTAACTTGAGCCTTCATCACTGGACTAACTGGAACTTGAATTGGATCATGCGAATTCTTTGCAATCTTGATATCCTCATCATCTCCTCCTTGAAAAGGATTTGTCCCAAAATCGTCACTTTTTCACGGAATTGTTTCACAAATTCTGTCTTTTTCTTACCATTTAAATTCATTTGCTCAAAAACAGGTTAATGTGATAAATCCAAAAAAGTTAAATAGATTAAAATTATAAACAATTTCAAACGACGAGAACTTAGTAGTAGAATGAATTGTACGATTATAAGCAAACTCAACATGTAGCAAACAATTCTCCAAAATATTAATATTCTTACTAATGACAGGCCTAAACAAAGTGAATAATGTCCTATTAACTATTTCCGTTTAACCATCGATTTGGGGATCACAAGTAATAGAAAACAAAAGTTTTGTTTCTAATTTTTCCCATAATGTCTTCCAAAAGTAATACAAAAACTTAGTATCCTGATCTAAAACGATTGACCTAGGTAGCCATGTAACCTCATAATCTCCCTAAAGAATAAAGTTGCAATATGAGAAGTATCGTCAGACTTATGACAAGGGATAAATGAACGATCTTAGAAAACTGATCTACAATCACAAAAATCGAATTCCGTTTATGCCTACTCCTAGATAAACCCAAAACAAAATCCATCGAATACCAATTCAGTGTGAACTAGGAATAGGCAAGGATGTGTAAAGACCATTAAACTGAGCTCTCGATTTATCTTGTCTATAGGTAACATATTTATCATAAAGTCTCTCAACATCTCACTTTATGTGTCGCCAATAGAAGTTATCTTGTAAAATAGTCAAGATTTTGATGACTCCAAAATGTCCCATTAAGTCTCCACCAAGTGATTCTCGAACTAACAAATCTCTCAACGAACAATTAGACACACACAACTTATTTTCTCTAAATAGAAGTATTCATGCCTATAGAACTTACCCTCTACAGAAATCATCCACATTTTTCTTACCTTGTTTATATCGAATGACATAGGGAAAAATCTCAATGAATTCAAACCATCGAACGTGTCCTTTGTTCAGCTTGTATTGACTTTTAAAATGATTCAAGAATTCATGATCCATACGAATCACAAATTATTTTGGCCACAAATAATGTTGTCATATCTTCAAAACTCGAATCAAGGTATATAACTATTTGTCATAGGTAGGGTAGTTAAGTACAGTCTCATTTAGATTCTTGCTAAAGTACGCAAGTGGTCTTCATCCTGCATAAGAATAGTGTCTATACCTATACCAGAAACATCACATCCAATTTCGAGTGTTTTAAAAAAGTTAGGTAAAGTAAGTAATGGAGTATAAGTAAGCTCATATTTAATAAATTGAAATGCCTTCTCATACTTAATAAATTGAAATGCCTTCTCTTACTTTTTACCCGATTAGAATGTAACATTCTTTTTGATGACTTGTGTAAGTAGTGCAACGATGGTGCTAACTTTCACGAATCATATGTAAAAACTAGCAAACCCATGAAAATTTCTAACATCACCTATATCGGAGGGAGTTGGCCAATCTTAGATGGCTTTGATTTTCTCTTTATCAACCTTGATACCTTTAGCACTCATAACAAAACCTAATAAAACAATCTTATTAGTGTAGAAAGTACACTTTTGAGATTAGTATATGACTTCTTCTTTCTAAGCACATCCAAAATCGAATATAAATGTGAGTTATGATCATGCAAACTTTTACTATAAATCAAAATATTATCAAAATAAACAATTACGAATTTACCAAAGAAAGTACGTAAAACATGATTCATTAAGAGTATGAACATACTAGATGTATTGCTTATTCCAAACAGCATGACTAATCACTCATACAATCCATATTTAGTTTTAAACATTGTCTTTCATTCGTCTCCTTCTTCATTTGTATTTGATGATATCCACTCTTATGGTCAATGTTAGAAAACACACAATCACCATGCAGCTTATCTAACATGTCATTTACCAACGTCTGATAGCTTAGTTGGTTCGGGGATTGACGCCCTTTAACTATGGTCGGGAGTTCAATCTCCTATGGGAATGGAAAAATCAGTGCTGGGAGACCTACCCCCTCAATTCGGCCCTTTCGTCCCAGATACTGGATTGGTAGCTTAACCATGGTACAAAAAAAAACATGTCATTTAAATGAAGAATAAAATGTCAGTATTTTACCTTTATGTTATTGATGGCTTGGCAATCAACATACATCCTCTATACTCCATCTTTCTTAGGCAGCAAAATCACTGGAACTGTGTATGGGCTCATGCTCTCTCTCATATATTCTTTTTCCATCGGCTCTTTGACTTGCCCTTGAAACTCTTTTGCCTCTTCTGGATTGCTCCTATATATTGGATGATTTGGAATTGATGCTTCGGCACAAAATCGATTTGATATTTAATCCTTAGATAGGTGATAAACCCTGGAGTAGCTCTTCAGGAAACGCATCCTAGAATTCTTGCAAGAGAGAAACAACACTAGGTAAAGAAAGGTCAAGTTGGTCGGTGCTTAAAAAGTTCTCTTTGTACATGAGTACAATCATTGGCCATTCTGAAAACAATGTTCGCTTAACCTCACTTGTTTTGTTATGTAAATTTCTTTGCTCTCTCTAATTTTTCCTCCTTAGCCAAACTTTGCTCTTTTTTCTCCTCCTCACTAGATTCGGCCTCTCTTACTTCTTTTCTCTCTTTGGCCTAATGTCTTTCTCTCCCCTCACTATGCACTACCTTGCTCTTCTTTTCGCTCTCTTTCTTTTGTTCTCTCTAATTATTTTGTTCTCTCTCCCCTCACTCGATCCTTATAGACTTGTTTTGGTATCATTGGAATTAGAGTGATTTTTCATTAATTGAATATGAATGAATACTTGTTGCGAAACTGTTATGCTGCACATGTCTATCAAATTGCCACGGCCTTCCTAACAAAAGATGACCAATCTGCATTGGCACCACATCATATAATACCTCATCTTTATATTTACCAATCTGAAATGACACAACAACCTGACTGGTAACCTTTACTTCTCTCCTATTATTCAACCATTACACCTTGTATGGTCGAGAATGTTTAGTAGTTGGCAATTTCAGGTTTTCTATTAAAGTAGTACTAGGAACGTTAGTAAAATTACCATCTTCAATGGTCAAAATATATACCTTGTCTTTCACATGGCAATGAGTGTGAAAAATATTCTCTTTCTGTACTTCTTCTTCCTCTTCTTTGGCTCGTTAACATAAGGCTCAGCATGCAACAAGTCCTAACATCTCAACATGTTTGGTCCCGAACTCCTCATCTCCCATGGGGATGTTTTCCAACGGTGGAATGTAATCAAGATTAGCTTCATCTTCAGATTCAATAGCACCGTATTCCTGAATCACCATAACTCGCTTGTTTGGATATTGGCTAACTATGTGTTCCATTCCCAGACATTTGAAACATTTAATCCCATTAGAACGAGTTGAAGTGGGGGCTGTCTTCCCTTGAGAAGACATGGTGGAGACAGTTGATTTGTGCTTGGGTTTAACCTTGGAGGGTAAGGAAGGTCCCATGGTACACAGGTGCTTGTATAGCCTCTTTATTGGGACAAGGGGATTCCTGCAAGTACCGTTTGGCTTGAAAGTGGCTTAGACACTAATGATATGGATAGGCGAGACTTAAATCACTTGTGGAGCTGCTGGTGTGGCTGCTGCCTTTGGTGCACGAGCAGGTGGTGTGCTCTTTGCCCTTCAAGAAGCAGCTTCATGGTGAACCTTACTCTCTCGTGTCCCATTTCTATGTGTGCAAGGCTCCTGGGCTCGAACATTTGTGCATGCATGCTACCTGTGCCTAGACTAATAGTGTGTTTGTTGGAGAGTTTGAGAGTGTAATTTTACTGGTTGAATTAATAAGCAAGAAGATGTATTCCAGTTGGGAGATAATGTGCTTCTTTGCACAGAAGATCCATGCTAAAGTTCTGATGGAGCCTGATTGCCCTGTCCTCACACTTTTGCATACTCCTATGCCCTTTGTTCTAATTCTTCTTCTTTTTTTTTTTTTCTGCTTATCTTCTAAGCGAAGAAGTGCCGTGCTTGATGTGATACAAGTGGCGGAGAGCTCTTCTTTGGAGGACATTTTTCGCGACAGCCATGGTTGCTATTGTTTTGAGAGCATTCACTGGATATTGCTGGAGTGGCAGCTGTGGGTTATTTGGGCAAGGTGGGCTGATAATGTACGATGTTAGTTCAGCCGTGGCTACACTCGGTACCCCATATTTATTAGCTATAATCCTCCTGGGAGTAATAGGAGGTAAATTTGGAAGCCCATATAACTATCTTGTGGATGAGGTCCTTCACACCTATGTTGTCATTAACGAATATACCAACGGACAGTTGATTTAATGAGATATAGTATTAAATCCCTTAACTTAGTTTTCGAGTTCAATTTGTGACTTGGGTATGAAAAAAACTAGGGAGGGTAGCCCTCTTAAATGAGCCATTATAAATCCCAAACCGAATTAGTTAGAGTATGGTTCTGGATACTGATCGGTATATTACAAAAAAAAAATCATTAATGAGTATGTTCAACCCTTGTTTTATTATAATTGTTGACGGTTATCCCTACGTTGAATTTTTTTTTTTTCCCTAATTTTGTGAAAAAAATTTTAGGTAGTGAGATAGCAAAAATACATGTGCACACAGTACTGCACCGACACTTACTAAAAGTGACGATGCCTATGTAGGAGTTGGACACTATGTTTAGACATGATATATTACAAAAATTTATAACTTATAATAATATATTTTAACTTCTGCAGGTGACCATTTCCATGTCCGTGACATGGTGTGGACATGGGCAGCGGCAGTTTTCAATGTTTTTGTCCAGTGTTAACAGGCATTTGAGGACTGCAGTCAATGGTGGCAGCTGTTTCTATTTTCTGAGTTTAAGTTGTATGTCATTCTTTCCCACCTGTCATTCAGAAAAGGTGCTGCATTCAAGATCTTACTCATTGCCACAATCTCTGTCATCACATCATGCTGTGCGTTTGGCCTTCCATGGCTTGCTGAATGCATTGGATGTCTAGTAATCTCAAAGCAAGCGGCCCAACTGTCGGTGAATCTCACAACTACAAAAGCTTCCGGTGCCAATGCCAATCAGGCTATTAAAACATCCTTGCTTCTCTCTTTCCAAACACGAATGATGATGCTATCGCAAACCTGTTCAGCACCGATATGCAGAAAGAATTTTGTATTTTCACTCTCTTCATTTTCTTGACCGCAATCGACTGTCTGGGCATAATCACCAATTGGCATAGCTAAACTAGACAGGGCCATAATCACCCTCTGGGCTCTTCGTTCCCGTCACTCTTGCTGGTGCAACCTATGGTCAGACTTGTTGGGAGACTCCCCGACTCCGTCTCTAAACTTGACACAGGTTTTTTTGCCCAACTTGGAGCTGCCTCTCTCCTGGGGGAACCATGAGAATGACAGTTTCACTGTGTTATCCTGCTTCAGCTTGCAAACGGTTTGTTATTGCTTCCGCTAGTGATGCCCGTGACACAGTGAAACTTGACAAAGGGCGTTTAGATGATTTCAGGTCCATATGCAAGCCAGACAGAGACGCACAATCCCAGAGAGTAAAAGGGTTTATTGGTGTGCCCTTTTATTTTATTTTATTTTATTTTATTTTCATTTCCTCTAATTTTTTGAAATTTTTTTTCTTTTTTTCTTTTTTAATTTTTATTACAGAGCGCAGCTTTTTCATATTCAACCTTAAGCTTGCAACTGTTGAAGTCTAGTTTTTGATGGGGCTTTATGAAAACATTTAGCATGATCTTGGTGCCTGACGCCATTCCAGGACCAATCATTTCCTTCAAATTAAAAAAAAAAAAAAAAAAGTTAAAAAATAAAAGGAAAAAGTTTTTAACATGTATGGCCATCTTAATATAGAAAAAAGAGTGTTCAAAAAGGATTAAAAAAAAATCATTGTAAGTCATGCATGACTAATATAATAATTTAAAAATAACTGTGAAATTAATAAATATATTAAATCAAATTGTGTATATATTTAAAATAAAATATTACTAATATAAATAACTATTGAAGTTAGGACTTCAAAATTTATTTAGGTAGTAATAGGAAGTCTTTACCAATTATTTTAATTTTAATTCTTTCTAGTTAAAATAATTTTAAATTAACTAAAATTTCAAAACTTAATTTTAAATTAATTTAAATTATTTTAAAATAAAATAATTTTAATTTTCTCTCATCTCCTTTCTCTTTCACATCAAGGTCAATTCAAGAAAAAGAAGTGAGAGAAAAAGGTTAGATGAATGCAAATTTCAGAAGTTCAGACGGCTATTAACATTAAAAAACGTAGCAGAGATAAAAATATTTTCTCTTAACCAAAATAAGGAGAGAAATTTTCTAAACTTGGATATTTAATTCATGCTATATTGCACAAAAACTATTTTAGAGGATCTTCACTCTAAGCTAAAACTATGATCAATCAACATTTCCAGAATTGTCTAATAATCTGGTTACAAGATTAGACATGTACATGGGACATTAATCATATATGATTCATAATTTATTTCAGCAATACAACAAACAATTTGACCTGTAAACTAAGGGTCTGTGAATAATTTACTTATCATTCATAATTATAAATGATTCATGGGACATTAAACTTACAACAAGTCACACATAAGGAGTCTGTGAACTAGTTAGATGTCTCTGTTCCTTTCAGAAAAAAAGAATTTGACCTGGGATCCGTAAAGCAAGAGATTGCTGCTTGACCGATATAACTGGAGGTTTTAACTGCGGTGGAATTTTGGCCGAACTGCAATCACCCCAGGCCTTGGCTCATCAAAGTGATAGCTACAAAACAGTTTTACCGATATGTACAAAAGGAACAAAAAGGTTAACTAGCGACCAAGAACTAGGAACTTCGAGCAAAAAACATAATCTGTGAAAAAAGTTCGTATGGTAGTATGAAGGAAAGAGAATAACCATTTTTCAATGAGAAAATTTCTCACAGCAGTTGGGAGTGCAGCTTGACCACGGCTATGATTGCCTCTACCTGTTGCAAGTAAACAAATAATCAGCAAAGAAAATAAATACTACAACAAACCGAGTCTTAAACCCAATAATTTGGGGTTGACCAGTTAAGAGACAAATTTGAAAATGATTAAGAAATGAAAAATAAAATAAATAAATAAATAATAATAATAATAATAATAATAAATAAAATAAATAAATATAAAACAAGAAAAGAAAAAAAAATAAATAAATAAATAGATAAATATATATATCCAAAATATATTAGTTTAATTTGTGCGGATTCTTTTACGCCACTCATTCTTATCTAAGGTCATCTTTTCATCTAAAACTTTAACTATCGTATCTTTACGGATAACTTGCATCTAAGTTTTTATCGTTTTATCCCTACTTTTTACTAATTCTCTTATATTTAAGTTCTCGATTCTCCTAACTTGTATGTCCTTGGGTCTTCTTTGCACGTGTCCAAACCATCTCAGGTGGCACTCTCGCATCTTATCCACAATTGAGTTAGCTTCTAATTTGTTACGAATTTCTTCATTTTTAGTTCTATCCCTTCCAGTTTTGCCACACATCCACCTAAGTATCCTCATTTCTGCTACAGCCATCTTTTGTTCTTATTATTGTTTAATAGCTCAACACTCAGTACCATACAATAACGCAGGTCTAACCACGGTACTATAGAACTTTCCCTTCAAATGCATTGGTATCGTATGATCGTAAAGAATTCCGATGTCTTTCTCTATTTCATCCACCCTGTTTGAATTCTATAGTTTACATCTCTATCTATATTGCCATCATTTTGAACGATGGAACTTAGATATCTAAACTAAATAGTATCAGCCTTGACACAGTCATTTTTACCAACAACCCCACAAAATATGGGTTCAAAATTACCAGAAAAAGAGATAAAATGAGGTAGATCAATTCTGGAACCACCTTAAGTGAAGGTGAATACAATCAAGAAAGCCGAACTAGAACTTTCTTTTGACTCATTCTAAACCCTATTTATGTGCTAAACGAGAATATGTAGAGAACAAAAATGAATTTTCTCATGAGGTTCAATTAGCTATAAAATCTATTTTTAAGTTTAAATTGCACAAGTTCAAAGTGGGTAGGGCAACATCCTATTTTGCAATAGGTATTATCTAACCAAAAAAGCAAAGCTGAGTGCATGAAGAGAGGTCAATTTTGAAGCCAGCATATGTTAGTTTCCAAGTGACAGGAGCCTTCTGACTGCTTAAGGCAAGGTTGTGTGAGAAACATAGAAGCCAGCATATGTTATATAGATGAAGCATATTGTGAATTTTATCATACACATACCCCTCATGCCCTTAAAAGACATTTTCCCCTAATCAAATTTCTTCTGGTTTCCAAGCGACCAAAGCCTTGTAAATGCTCAAGGCTGGATTATGTAGATTTATACAAGGATGAAAAAGGACCTGCCATAATGACTAATAAAATTAAGCTGCTAAAATTATGTCACCGCAGTTTAAAATATGCCATTCCCTAAACATTTTTGTCACTTTCAAACTTAAACTAAATCACTTGCTTAAATTAGTTTAAGCAGATTGAAAATGATTGCATGCAAACCGATTGGACCTTTTTTTTTTTTTTTTCCTGTAGATACAAAACAGTGAAAAGAATGCAACTTAGTAGACAAATATGCATAAGCACCAAAGCATGCCTGTACATGTATGATATGCATCTCGATAGATGCCAGTGTATTTTTATATCCTAAACTACCAAAAGAGTAAAATATCAGAAGTTTAACTTCTGACATATCAGCCAAAAGACTCATACAGGTCCATGCATCATTCCAAACACATGAAATAGGAAGCAGTGTGTAATGCAAGTACACCTTGTAGCTTTTGATAAGATATGCCATAAGGAACAGTAAGGAGCTCAGGACTTGATATGGATGATGAAAAATACCTGTTATGACTTCTAATGATGTTGGTCTCTTGCAAGATAACACCTGTTGCTTATCCACCCTACTCATACAACTCAAAGATTCATGAGAAGAAGACTTCTGGAGTCTTGTGTTGCCCTTTCCTCTGTTAGGAGATATTGAACGATTTAATGGCAAATGGATCTCAATCTTCAATAAATGTTTCTGCAAGGCCTGGATGGCTTCTGCTGCATGGAGACCATGTAAATCCAATTTCCACATGTCATTTTTGCTATTTCTAATCATTAAAATCTCATCAGCTGCCTTAGCATTAAGCTTATCAGCAGCAGCCCACTCTTCTTGAGCCATACGTGACAGCTGCTTAGCTGAGATATGATCACCTCTTAGAAAGGCATTAGAGGCCGCCTTTGAATGTCGTGATGCTGCGCTGTTCATTTTAAACAACTTGCATAAGCATTTACATTAAGGTAATCAATGAAACATAATCTTAAACAAAAAATATCATTTGATCCAAGTTCAAGTATGATGAACTAATTACTGATTCTGAGGCAGTGACAAAAACTTTGGTACCTCCACATTGATCATTTATGTCAGGAACAGCTAAGACTGCACACATGTTCAATTAAAAGGGAAAATAACTGCTCCAAAAGTCCATCACTCACAGTAGTTCTCAAGCCTGAAGAATTCAAGTCAATATCACCCACGGTAGAAAATAAGGAGCTATATGTTTGATGGTACTCCACCTATGACTTTAACTATTTATTCTCTAGTTATTTGTTAATCAAAAACTCAAGCATGCATGCATTGATCAAGTAACCTTTTGTATTTGCGAAGTCAAAATCACTTTCATAGAGTAGAATAGAACAATCAACATGTCCAAGACTAAAACAGAAGAACGAAGGCAAACATGCCTTTCCTTTTGCAATCTTGGAGAGGAACCAAGAGCCCAAGCTAAATTAATCCAGAGAAGTGGATGCCAGAGAATCACTCATAAAGAAGGGCCCCAGTCCATATGGGGGATCCTTAAAGAACAGTAATACCTGGTGCAACTTCACAACTAAATCAAGCAAACCAGTCACCACTAAGGTCCTACTTGTGTGCTCTGAGTTTTGGCCCAAGTAGCCTCAACTTTACCTCTATTTATCATATTTTACACGTAGTGAAAACATAGAATTTTGAAAATAGAAGCCTTTTTTTTCCTTCCATAAAATGGACTGAGATTATTATTATGTAAATAATTTTTTCTATTTAAAACCCCGCCTAGCCTCAAATCTACTTAATCTCAATTTTTCCAAACGCAGCCTAAATGTGGCCAAGTTCATTTACATTTAGGAAGTTATTTTGGCAACATACAAGTGCTTATTCTAAACTTATCATTCACGAGCTAAACAGAGATAATGTCATCTGAACATTATCTCAACCCATTGATCAATCTAAATTTCTTGTATGTCCACTCAACAGCAAAAGTTCTTAAAAAAAAGGAAAGAAAAAATAGCTAGCAGAACAATTAAGATGAAATTTCTCCCTTTCAACCAAAGCTGAACTTTAAGTCATTTAATATGCAAACTAAGTCTGGGCCACTGGGTCATGTTCAAATTCCAAAATCAGGTCCTTGAACCAAAATACTGAGCATGATCAACATTTGGACTTTGCAAGTTTAGTAGATAAAAAACCTACAAACTCAGACAACACTCCATCTTTCTGTCTGTTCTTTCCTCATTCACCTTTTAAAGTATTTGTAAACCACATAACTGATTCCTAAAGAGTGGTGATCTGTGATACCCAGTGAAGTTCATGACATTTTATCACAAGCACTTACTCTACTCACTGTGCACAGTGCAAATCTTTTGGAATCTTAGAACCTTTGGTGCACTTCAGGTATTAAAATAAGTGGGAAAGGTTCTCATGCAGGAAAGCCCCATCAGGAGAAAGGTGGGGAATAGTTAGATTTTGCAGGTTTATTCGTTTAAGGACTGTGGAGAACCATTTAAATGCTTTGTCAGTGTTGAGTTTCATTACTGAGATCAATGCTAGAGCTTTATTTCTTTAGTGGGGAGTAGATTATACTTCAGAAGCAAGCTAGTTATTCCCTTGATGAAGACATGCTTTTATGAGGTTTAAGTATTGTGAGAACCAATAGTGGATCGTACAGTGAATTTTGGGGTGGGAGCTTGTGCAATATACATGGCATATCTGGATTGAGGGTATCGGAATGGAGAAACCAAAATGGGACATAATTGGTCCAATAATCACATTTGGAAACGCCCTTTGATTTTAGAAAGAAGTCTAGATGGGAATGGAAAAGACATCTGGATCAGTCAAATGACCCCTGTTTGAAGCGGTGGGAATTGTAGCATGGGCATTAGAAGAAGAAGAAACAACAACAATAATAACAACAACAACAACAACAACAACAACAACAACAACAACAGCAACAACAATAATAAAACCAGCTTCCGACACCTATCCAAGGCTGAGGGAAAGGACACCAATCACAAGAAGGATGAAGACAAAGATCTCAATGTTGAAGGTCGTTTCATCATGAAAGTGGATATTAGGGCCTAAAGTTACTGCTGATGAGGATTTGACTCTCCACGGAACAATGCTGAAGGACAGCCAAGGTGCAATCATTTCTGGGGACAATGAGGGGATGGATTTAATTTAAAAAAAAAAAAAAAAAGTCCTCTCTCACACATCAATTCAGTTGTTCTGAACAATCCTACTCTCCATTATCTCCAATTCAAACTTCAAACTTGACCAACTTATGCATTCTCTCATTTGCTCCCCAGATTCTACTACAAGTATGCAAACTCAGACTTGATAGCACTCTAATCACTCAGTAACTCTATAATCTTAAGCAATGCCAAGTCCCTAAAATTTTTCCAACAAAGATTTTATTTGCTTACTTTGAGATATATATACTGTTTAGATTTAAAAGGTGCTAACACTATAAAGTGTCATTTAATCAACATTTGCAAATAAAATTATACATGACTTTGTGATCAATAGTTGAAATGCCTTATTACCAAAGATTGTAGAATGCAAATCAAATCATAAATTTTTGGCTTTAACATACAAATGATTGGGCTGATGTGATGACTTTGCTCCAATTTCTGACATCCTGGGATGGGAATGGGTATTCTCATCTCCCATCCAAACATGCCATTAGACGTATACACTGTTTTAATGATATGGAGCTGACCAAGGAAAAGCTGATGAAGGTACTTGTTGCAACGTTCATCCAAAATAAGTATTGCTCTCTCTTCTTACTTAGCTATTATTGATGCTTGTAGGGAAGCCCATTTTTTTCCTTTATTTCATTCTCTGATTTACATAGCCCTTGCAAATTTACATTTTATTTCTTTACTAAAAAAAGGGGTCACCCAGTGCATTAAGTGCTCCTCGGTTTAGTGCGGGGATAGGGAAAGAATGATCATATATGTATGCAGCTTTCCCCTTGCATTTTTGCAAAGAGAATATTTCCATGCATTGAACTCATAACCCCGAGATCACGAAAGGAGCAACTCCTTCGTTGCGCCAAGATTCACGCTCTTTACTCAACAAACACAATAAAAAAGAAAAGCACTAAAAGGCACCAAAGGAGTCAAAAAATGCACAAAATCACAATCTACAAAATCAAGAAAAAGTTAATTTGTAAAGCATGAAAACCTTTAAAACATAGATGTGAATAAGGAATTTAGAGACCACAAAAATGGTTACCTCCACAACAAATGTGTATCTACCACAGGTCGAAAGTTCTCTGATCTGTCTTTGTCTGTTTCAACGAGAATCACACTTCCAGGAATTTTCTTTGTTAGATAACTGAACTTTCCTTTCTTAATATCTAGTTAATAGGGAGGCTCTTGTACTCACTTTTATGATTGATTTGCTTGATTCATCCCACCTTTCTTTATCCTCAACGAAGTGATCTCAGAGTCATCAAATTTTAAATTGTTTTTATTGCACTTATTCTTTATATCATCTTGGTAGAATACCTAAAAGTCATGAATTCACTAATGGATTATTCAAAGAGTATGAAATTTTTTCCAAAATCACTTCCACTTGGTGTCAGCATAGTTCATACAAATGGCTTCCTCAAATCAGGAGACTAGATGGAGTCCCTCACCCAATATTAGTGTCATTCAAGTAATAAAGTAAAAAAAAAAAAATATAAAACAAAAAAAAAGTATTCCTCCTTTGTTCACAAATTGATGGAATAGCAATTATGGAACAAGCATTTCCACATGCACCATGAGCAACACATAACTAATATTGAAATTATAATAAACTAAAATTAAAATATCCAAGGATAGGATATTCTCATCTACGAAGATGTAAAGAAGCATTAGAGAAGAAGTTTTCTTCTTCAAGTTAAACATTTCCTCCCCCAGCCCCAATTTCTTGTTTCTCAACTTTTTTTTTTGGTTGGGGTGGGGGGAGGGCATGACCTACTCTCTTTCTCCCCTCTCCACAAAAAAAAAAAAGAAAAAGAAAAAAGAAAAGAAAAGAAAGGAAACTTTTTCTTTTTCAGTCTGATAAATAAACAAACCTTCAATAATATTTTGAAGCATGGGTAGTTCAAAATGAAATCACTAGAAGTACAAGTCAAGTTTTTTAAAGATGGACTCAGAGGAGATGACCATTAAAAGAAATTGTGTTTTGTTTCACAAACTATTAAGATCAATTGCAAAGCCATAATGTAGATCAGATTCTATTCAAATAAAAATCCTAACAACAATTCTACCTTTTGGCAATATGGTTATTGTCAAACTTAAAGTAAAGAAACTGCATGTTTTTATTTTCCAACAAGCAAAGGTGTTAAACGGCATAATCAATGTAACACAAAATACATACCTCAATAGCATATTTAGTAAAAACAATACATTAGCTCATTCTAGGCTTGACATCAAAGAAATAAAGGGAGAGAAAAAGGATTCTTATACATAAATACCTCATCATCTTCATGGCATCTTTCCTATGACTTAAGTAGACATCATCCTCTTCCCACTCCGGTTCAACAGGTACAGATCTCAAATTCTTGATGATCAGATCTAGATGTGCATCATTTCCTGTGAGCTGTTTCTCACCAGAATCAAAGCCCCCTTCCAATTTTTCCTTATCTTTGAGATTGTCCTCAAGAGACAACTGCAAGTCCACAAGGTCTGCAAATTTCTCCAGAGGGGCATCCATATCTACCATTACAGAGTCATGCTCATTGTTATAAGCCTTAGAAGTCATGATAAATTCTGCTATGACTGCTTGTTTTTCCTCTTTTAAACCATCAGAAGGGGTGGAAATCATAGACTGTAATAAAGATGAAGCCTTGCTAACATCATTTTCTACGGCTGCCATTATATCATCAATCAAGCTATCATCAGCCCAGCTGTGGAGCTCTTTCAGCTCCTTGAAGGCCGATCCAAGATTGCATTTATTAGAATTCTTCTTTTTGTAATTCTGACTATAATTGCCAGCTTGAACTGAAGGATTATAAGATGTTGAAAACTTTGTGCTGGGTAAAACTACTGATGAGAAAGATCTTTCTGATGAATGTGAATTTCCCCCATTATTTTGGGAAGAATGCAAAGAAGCTATGCTAGTACTTAAGGCTGGGAAAGGATCAGCATCAGGTTCTGGTAGAAGACCTTGTCTTCGACGCTCCTTGAGATCAAAAGCAGCCCAACCAGAGGATTTACCTCTTGCCCGCGACATCTTCAGATATGATGGATGGAACACAAGAAATAGTCATATTAAGCAGGAGTGGACCATTGTGAGTTATGCAGGGCAGATCACCGGTGCTCAAACTTTTAAAGGACCCAATACATGTTTGGAGCATTATATATTTTGTAAGGAGTAAAATTAACAGAAAACATGCAAAAAGCACAGAGATATCCATAGCCATTGCCGAAGGTGGGGGTGCCCCATACCCCCGAAATTTTAAGAAGAAAAAAAATAACATGTATAACCTTTAGCAGCAGTTCAGCAAATGCAGTTAAATGTATTAAAAATACCACCAAAATTCTATAAAAGGCAGATCATAAAATTATAACCTCTGACCTATGCCCTACACCTGCATGATAAATTTCGCCCCCAATATAAGATTCTGGCTTCGGCCTCATAACAATCAGAAAATTGACACAGAGAGAAAGAGAGGGTCTTCAATGGTCTCATCCCTGATCTTTCCCTATGTTTTTCCTTGTTGTCTCATCAACAACAACAACAAATAATAATAATAATAATAATAATAATAATAATAATAATAATAATAAAAGATTCCAATGTTATGTAACGATTCATTCTCTACCATTGACTCTCTTTCCCTCTTAATCATATGAACAAATGCGCAAACTCTCCTGCATACTAAATAACAATGAGTCAGAGCAGCTACCTGGCTACATGCCCATTCCAACACAATGGATTCTTTCCCTTAATCCTTTAGAAAATAATCAGAAAAATAAAAAATGGGTTGTCATGTAAATTGGCAAAAACATGTGCTTGGAAATTCCATGGATGCGTAAAATTGAGTCTCCAACGTAATAAAAAAGGGGGAATAATTACCTGGGAAAGGAATTTTTACTTGAGAAAATCAGGGAACCATGGCGTGAATTGGAAGGAGAGATTGCAGCCCAATATACCAATAACCGAAGCATAAGAAGAAGAAGAAGAAGATGATGATGATGATGATGATGAGCAACTATTACTTTTCATCTTCATGAACATTCCCCGCCAACAATTTTGACTTTTTGTTTGCTCCGCTGCTGCAGGTTGAGATTCAGGGTTTTGAGATTTTTAGGGCTCCCTTTATCGTTTATTATATTAGAGAAGAGGTAACGGAAGCAGAGTTACAAATGCACGCAATTACTGAAATACCCCTCCTCGGTTCTTTCAGCGTGCGGGGACGTGCCCACCTTATCCCTTGTGCTTAGTTTGGGAGTTTACGGCATAGAAGAAAAGGAAAGAAAGCACAAGGCATGAGAGAAGAAGATAAAGAGGAGAAAATATATATCATTTTATTTGAAGTATTAAAAATTTTTAAAATATTGATTTATTTTTAATATTTAGGGATAAATTTTAGAAATTCAACTTTTAAGATCTTTTATCTTTTATAAATATTTTTTTTTATTTGAAATCTCTTAAAATATTATCTTTTAAAAAATTTATCTTTTTTAAATTAATTAAAATATTTACTTTTAAAATAATTTTTCTCACTCCTATACAATAGGTATAAGCCCTCAAACTTACGTGAAGGGGGAATTAATTTTCCAGCACACATTCTTTCTCTTCCAACACTCGGTTGCGTCCCGGATCGTCTCCAGCACATTCATTTCTAGCAGTAATTTTATTTCTTTAGTGAGTTTTTCTTTCTTTTTAATTTATTTAAGTTATTAAAATCTTGATTTCTAATAATCGTAAAGTCTAATAGAGTATAATTTTACAAATATCTCATAGGTATTTATTTAATTTTTATACTTCATATATCATGATTTTCTAGATTTTCTATTCCCTGTGGAGACGACACTACTCACTCTAAACCCATCTTTTGTGAAAGTTGGTATATTTATTTTTCGTAATTGATGACACACCAAATTTTGATGTCGTTATTGGAGAACGGTGTTAAATGATTTATTTTTTTTAAGTTTTGCTTTCTCCTTATTTCTGGACTAATCCTTGCTATGAATTTGCTAGAATTTATCAATGATATAGAAGAGAAGCATTTTAAAAACAAAGATATTGCCCCCCGAAAGATTTTAAGGGAGTTAGCTATCCTTAATTTTAATGAACAATTTTTTGAATTGATTTTTCTAATATTGAGACTTCTTTTGAGTTAAATTATGGATTGATACGTTTATTATCTATTTTCATGGTCTTGTAGGAGAGGATTCTTACAAGCATCTAAAGACAATTTATATCATGTGCTCTACAATGAGGCCACAAGGTATAACTGAGGAGCAATTGAAACTAAGGGTTTTTTATTTATTTTTTTTTTCCATTTTCTTTAGTAGATAAGGCTAAAAGTTGGTTATTTTATTTACACTTTGATTCAATTATTAATTGGAATGATTTGAAAAGATTAATTTTGAAGAAATTTTTTCCAACTTCTCGTGCAATAAATATTCGGAAAGAAATTTGTTGAATAAGACCATTTAGAGGGGAAACTTCGTACGAATATTAAAAAAGATTCAACAATTTTTGTGCAAGTTGCCCCAACACTAAACTCCTGAACAGCTATTCATCCAATATTTTTATGAAAACCTTTTGTTGATAGAGAGAAATATGATTGATGGAACAAGTGGTAGTGCGATGATGAACAAAATAGCCGAGAAGACACGAAATTTGATCGCCAACATGGCAGCAAACACGCAGCAATTTGGAAGGGAGGCATAATGCTCTGAAAAAGGTCAATGAAATAAGTATTTCTTTTCTTGAACACAAGTTAGATTTCCCAACTTCTATTATAGAAAGATTGGTTATAGAATAGGTACAACAAATGAAGACACGTGGAATTTGCTCGAATATAGGTCATCCAACCAATATGTGCCATACTCTTCAAGATGAGTTTAACAAACAATTGAATATTGAAGTTGAATTTTCTGAATAGTCCCAAAGAAAATATGATTCTTACTCCAACACTTACAACAAAGGTTGGAAAGACTATCTAAATCTAAGTTATGAGGCTATGCCATAAGGATTTCCATAGCAATTTTATGGAAGACCACTCTTTCAGCCGCAACAACCTTTACAAAACCAAGCACCATCCTTTGAAGATTTTGTGAAAAGTTTTATGTAGAACATGCAAAAATTCAAATAAGAAGCAAGAGCAAGTGTTCAAAATATTGGCATCTACGTATCACAACTGGCAATGGCAATGAGAAAAATCGAAACTAGTTATGGCAAATTGTAATCTCAAGTTGAAATTACTCTAAGAGAGAATGTGAGTGCTATGCTGCTCAGAAGTAGAAAAGAAGTGCAAAATTTTTTACCAAACAAGGCATACAAAAAGGGGGAATACAAGAAGAAAACGATACCTTTTGTAACTACACTACAAAAGGTAAGTGAGATACCAAATAAAACAATTTCAAAATTAACCATTTCACCTCTTTTTTTTTTGCATGTTAACACGTTCCAAGAAGAAAGATGATGAGAATGAAATTTTAGAAACTTTCTGAAATGTAGAGATCAACATTCTACTCTTGGAAAAAAAATACAACAAGTACCAAATCATCCGAAAAAATTGCTCCAAAAATGTAAAACCCTACATGGTGGATTTTATTGTACAAGATAATTTTAAGAATAATTTATATAAGATGAATTGGATTTTGTGTTTAAAAAAAGTATGACAAATAATGTTACATAATGGGACAAATTTTTCCAAAACAAACCTTTACACCAAAAGCAATCCATGGTAGGCAAAAATCTTTCACTTCAATTCAAAATTGAAGTTCATGCTAGGTAAGTTGAAATCTAAATGGATTGGATTAATTTTTGAATGAGAATGAAGTAAGGAGATCATGTCGAGACAAAAACACTAAATAAAGGCATTTATTGGGAAGCAATCCAATATTTTTATGATTTTTATTTAATATTTATTTTTATTGATTTAATTTGAATTTAAGTTTTGACAGTATTTTTTTTAGGTAAATAAAAGTTGAAAAGTTTTGAGGACTAGATCTGCTTAAATCTTAATGCATGCTCTTATGATTCACCTAAAAATACTACTTTTATTTTATGTCCTTTTAGTTTTTAAACTCAAGAAGCCTTGTCAAAGGTGGAATGACATGAATCCCGAAAATGTAATTTTCACAATTTTGTAAATATTGTTTTATTGATAATTGATAAAGTATTGAATAACTAAATATTTTTTTGCTTCCAATAGTTCCATGGTGATAAATATTGAAACTATTTAAATATTTTGAGTTTTGCAATCTTTACTTTTAGATGCACGTGAGTTGGTCAACGTTTTATATCGTTTATAAAATATATCATGTATAAATTTATTTTGTGGTATCTTTTTAAGAATAAAATTGGTATATTGAAATTTTTATTCCCGCCTATCAACTTTTCCCTCTATTTCTTCTATTTTTGAGAAGAAAGCGTTTAAACTTTTGAAAAAACTATACCACAAAGGGTAAGTGAGATACGAAATAAGACTTTAAAATTAACCATTCCACCTTCTTTTTCTGGCAGGTTAGCACAGTCCAAAAAACAAGATGATGAAAAGGAAATTTTGAAAATTTTCCGAAATGTAGAGATCAATATTCCATTTTTGGAAGAAATACAACAAGTGCCAAGTCATCCGAAAGAAATTGCTCCAAAAATGCAAAAACCCTATATGATGGATTTCATTGTACAACATAATTTTGAAGATAATTTTGTGCAAAATGATTTAGATTTTATGTTTAAAGAAAGTATGAAAAATAATGTTGTACAATGGGACAAGTTTTTCCAATACGGACATTTACTCCAAAAGCAATCCATAGTATGCCAAAAAGTCTTTCACTTAAATTCAAAATTGAAGTTCATACCAGATAAGTTGAAATCTAAATGGATCGGACCAATCTTTGAATTAGGATAAAATAAGGAGACAATATCGAGCCAAAGACACTAAACAAAGGCGTTTATCGGAAAATAATCCAATATTTTAATGATTTTATTTAATATTTATTTTTGTTGATTTAATTTGAATTTCAATTTTTTATGGTATTTTTTTAGGTGAATAAGAGCCGAAAAATTTTGATGACAAGATCTGCTTGAATCTTAATGCGTGCCCATATGATTCATCTAAAAATACTACTTTTATTTTTATGTCCTTTTATAGTTTTTAACCTCAAGAAATCTTGTTAAAGATGGAATGACATGAATCTCAAGAATGTAATCTTCATAATTTTGTAAATATTATTTTATTGATAATTGATAAAGAATTGAATGACTCAATATTTTTTTGCTTCCAATAGTTACACATTGATAAGTACTAAAACTATTTAAATGCTTTGAGTTTTGTGATCTTTACTTTCATATGCATGTGAGTTGGTCAACGTTTTGTATCATATATAGGATACATCAGGTATAAATTTATTTTGTGTTATCTTTTTAAGAGTAAAATTGGTATATTGAAATTTTATTCCCGTCTATCAGCTTTTCCCTCTATTTCTTCTATTTTTGTAAAGAAAGCGTTCAAACTTTTGAAAAAATCTTCTTCCAATCTTAATCTCATACATACATATATATATATATATATATATATATATATATAATTCCCTTTGGCTTTTAAATGAAGAAATCTAATAGTTTTTCCTTTAGAATCTTTTTGTTTTTACTCGTTTCCCTACTCCCAAACAAACCTTAGTTAACCGCGTATTTCCCTTTATTCATTTTCTAAGAAGATGATTTATTTATTTAACTTCTAGGCATGACATAGAACGTAACCCGAGTAAACATGTGAAGGAAAAAAAAAATCCCAATTTCAAAAGTTAAAATTTTGTAATGTCTGACAATGGAATCAAAGGACATCAACGAACCGGTTGAGCCCACTACCAAAGTCTCTTATTCAACAATCATATTAGTCTAATGTTGTTCTTTGGTCCACCTTAATATCCCCTTAAAATCTTACTTTTTATCATTCTCCCTTTGATTATCAAACCCCTCACATTTTGAAGGAAGTTTCTCTCTTACTCTTCCCATTTGATTTTTTTTAATAACTCTTTGATTAAGTGCTTTCTTTCTCCCGTCAAATCTTTATTTATTTTTTCCATTTTTATCTCTTTTACTTTCATTTACTAAAAAGTTTAAATTCGATATAGGTAAAAAAGAAATGTTTAGATTTGGATAAAAGGATTTTCAATATGGAAGGTTTGATATGGACATCTTGATGTCTAAAATTGGAAAGTCCCCCGGGATGCATTGTTTTCGAAACTCGGATTTAATATGGATAGATTGATTCCCTCATCTCTGGTATCAATGGCTTTAATCTAGTTGGCCGAGCTAGATTTCTAACTTAACTATAGATTATGTACATTAATTGACAATTTGGATTTGTGGTTCTAAATTTTTCATTGTATCTAGATATTGTAACTAGATCAAGTTTTAGAATGAAAACCAGGGGTGCGGTGTTTTGGTATTATAGGTGACGTATTCTTTGATTGAAAGCCTACTAATTCACTTAATTATTTGGTGGATTGAAAAACCTAGTTAGAGGATTATTAAAGAGCTTTATTAGGATTCCCATAGGAGAAATCACAGTCATTTTGTGCTGAATAGTATGTATTAGAATGAAAGTTATTCCTAGGTGGGAATGCTTGAACTCTATTGATTGATCTTCTAAGAACTCTAGGAACTTGGAATGTATGGGACTAGCACATATGGCACACAACTTCTCAGTGTTCCTAGATGACTTGTGTAGAAGTCTAATTTATTTCGACCAACTGATTGAACTTCTTAAACAAAGCATCTACTTTTTATCGAAAATTGTCTATCTCATGAACATGAGATAACTCGACTTCCCTTGAGTCATAGACTCTTTAGAATTAGGGTTCACCATTCTAGCAAAAGGATTTGTTCTATAATAAATTCTCATTCATGTTGTCAAAGAGTTTGAATACATGATCGGGTATTTTGGTCATGTAGTTACCTCCACCAAAAAATATCTATAACTTGCTTATATCTTTCATCTAGCCGTGTAAAGGAATTAATGCCCACATGGGGCATCTTTCCATGTTTGGAAAATGGGAATTTTCCCACTTTTCATATTCACAAATGGTAACTGATGGGATTTGAATTTCCTACCATGTGTGATGACGGAATGATATGGAAACTAGGGCAAACCTTAGGGATTACTACCACAAAAAACAATGGTGTAGAGGAACAATTGAGAAGAAGAGAGAAAAATATCCCCTTGAGAGAGAGCACTAAAGAAAATTCTGTGTAGAGAATTTGTGCCGTATTTGTCACTGGATTTTGATTGCGGTGATAGCTCGAGTTTTGTGGTTATCATCCTGACGGCGAGGTCGTTGGATCGAGATTCGTGGCTCCCTGGATTTTTACGATCTACTCTTTGAGATATGCCAGAAAACCCTAATCTTTTATGATTCCAAAAATTTCACACGCTTCCGCATGTATAGGTGCATATAAATCCAACATTGGTATCAGAACATATAGGGTTGGATTTATTAGATACTTTTCAGTTGCCTTAAATAATGCACTTATTTATATCATATATATTTTTAATGTGATAAAATATATGTCAGGCAAGCGAGATCGACTTTCTCACACGAGCGACAACTTCCAGCTCTGAGTGCGCGGAGATGAGACGGTTTCTAGTCGTAAGAGGCATTGAGAGTGGCCTAACTAGAACAAAAGTCGTCCTGATACGTGTTCAGGATGAAATCATTTGGGATATGACCGATATGAAAATACCCACATCCATGTTGTCTTGGATATTAATCTGTTTACCTATGGCCCAGAAAATAAATTGAGATCTAAGGGACAGGTCTAGGAAAGCAGCTGAATTGAGGCAGATGGATTCGAGAAAAAAAAATATAGGGTTGCAAAAATGGGTTTCGGATCACGAATATGTTTCGTGAATCCGAATATACCGTGACGTTACCCATGTCACGTAGGACTTAAATATATTTTTTTTCTAAATTTTTGGAGTATGTTTTAGCTGTGAAACCAAGGGTGCCCAAAACTTAAAAACATAAATCTATCCGTATAGAGGGATTTTTTATCTAAATAAATGACATATTTGTGTTCCATGTGCATTCATCTACGATTTAACATACATTTTGCATTGAGTGGTTGCCGAAAACTGGGTTTCTGGTGAGGCCGCAGAGGGCCAAAACTTGGATATTTGATTCGCTGTGTTTAGGGCTTGAATCGACAAAAAAAAGAGTTTGGAATATTTTTGGGAAGTCCAAATATATTTTCCGGCAGAAATCGCCGTAAAAAAATTAGCCGGAATAGGTTTTCAAAGAACCGGGTCGAAAAACCCGATTGCAGACCTGTCGGGTAAGGAAGAAGAGATCCAAACCCATGGGCACGTGCGGGACACGCGCGCAGAGGCGCGTCCAGCAGCAACCGGTGGGCGTGTGGACCTCACGCGCGAGCAAGGCGCGTGAGCCGGTCTGGAACAGGATCGGGTCGAAGCGGGTCAAGATCCAACCCATGAATTGACATGTGTCGGGTCGGACCCGACTCGTTTACCACAAGTCGGGTCAACCCTGACCTATTGCCCTACCCGGTTCCCAACCCGGCAGACTCGGCTTCGCGTGTGAGGGCGCGTGAGTTGTGCGTTGCGACTGCGCACATGTGAGTCGAGCCGCGCCAGGAACGTAGTAGTGCGTGTAGGTGCACCTCGAGTCTAGCGCGTGAGCCAGGCTCCTGCCGGCGCGTGGAGGCGCATGACAAGGCCTGCAGACGTGCCGTCGGAGCGCGGCGGCGCATTAGGACCTCGGCAACGTGTCAGGTCATCCAAAATTGAATTTTTTTTCAATTTTTTTGGGACCTATGTGCATATTTGTGACTATTTGTGGGATTTTGTGCACCGAATTAAAGTCTGGATGTGAGATGAGATCCCGGGTTGTGGTGTATAGTGTCCGTTGACTCATACGCTCACTTTGGGGTCAATACTCGATTCATTTTGGATTGTTAATTCGTAGGGTACACGAAATTGTGAGAATAAGCATTATTAGTTACTGACGTCTCTTTCTTTCTGTGTGATAGAGACTATGGCTGCGACAAAAGGTATCGTACTTGATCTCGTTAAGGGAGACAAGTTAAACAGTGACAACTATGAGATTTGGCATCGTAAAGTTCAATTTGTCTTCGAGGAGCAGGACCTAGCAGAGGTTCTACTACACGAGATGACAGACCCCGAGATGGGTGATACGCCTCAGGCGAAACTGGATGAGGAGGCGTATCGTACATGGAAGAAAAAGGATGGCTAAGCTAGGATCATCCTCCTTAGCAGCATGCACGATGATCTGATTCCGGTGTACGAGCAGTATCCTACTGCGATGTCGGTTTGGAGTGCTCTGAAAGAGCATCTTGGCTCCCGGTTAGCTCCTAAGCTGAGTATGCTAACCTATAGGTTCATCACCTATAAGAAGAGACCCGATCATACTATGAAGTAGCATTTGATGCATATGTCGAGTATGATCACTTCTCTAAAGAACATGGGGGAGCCGATATCTAATGAGTTTTAGGTACTGGGAGTGATCCAGTCCTTGCCTGACTCCTGAGATGTGGTGAAGACCTATCTCACGTACACTGAGAGTATTCGTACTTTCATAGACATGCTAGGCATTGTGAGCTCGAGGAGGAGCGTCAAGAGGTGGCTAGGTCAGTTTCCGGTCATGCCTATGTGGCGGAGTTGAGTAAGGGCTCCAAGGGCATTAAGCGTAAATGGTGTAAGCATGACAAGAAACTTAGCCAGGCTAAGAGGAAGCCATCAGCGAAAACGAGGACAGAGGGCAAAAATGCAAGAAGAAGGAGCTCGACAAGAGCAGAGTCTGATGCTACGTTTGTGGCAAATTTGGGCATTTCGCTAGCGAGTGTGGCGAGCGAAAGGTATGTCCTTCTTCTTTCATGGTGTGAGTTATGTTTCATCCACTGTGATGCTTACTAACTCTTCTCCTTTGTGGATTGTAGATTCAGGAGCCACCGACTATGTAGCTCGAGATAGGAGCGCATATGTGGAGTTCTGTCGATTGAGTCCCTAAGCGAAGAGGCTGTACGTGGGGAACCGAGCATTTGTGGTTGTGAAGGGGATTAGTACATGCAAACTGATGCTGCCAAGTAACCAAGTCCTATATCTGCATGATGTGCTGTATGCTCCTGAAATTTGGTGGAATCTCATATCTGTCCTTTGTTTAGATCGTTTAGGATACTCTGTCATTTTCAGAAATTTGAGTGTTTCTGTCATCTATGATAACTCTATTTTATGTACTGGTTTAGTCCATGATGGACTTTATGCATTGAATTTGGTTTCCTTTAATAAAATTTCTGATTTATCTTCTATTGCGTATACATCTAATAGCGTAGTTGATGATGTTTCTTGGCATAGTAGACTAGGTCACATAGGGCAAGAGAGAATGAACCGGTTAGCTACGAGTAGCTTGTTGGGCCCGCTAATTCGGATCGAGTTGCCCTTATGTGAGTTTTGCCTAGCCGGCAAAGCGACGACGAAACCATTTGGAAAGGCAATGAGGGTTGGGACCCATTACAATTGATCCACTTAGATATTTGTGGGCCTATGAATGTGAGATCCCAAAACGGAGTCATGTATTTCATTACATTCATAGATGATTATACGCGTTTCGATTACGTCTACCTAATCTAGCATTAGATTGCTTCAAGAGGTTTATCAGCGAGGTAGAAAGCCAGTTAGACTTGAGAGTTAAAACTTTCAAAACCGATCGAGAACGCGAGTATTTGTCTGAGGAGTTTAAAGAGCTCTGTTTCGAGAAGGACATTACAAGACAGTTGACTATTCATGCTACTCCCTAGCAGAACGGGGTAGCCGAGAGAAGGAATATGACTCTATTGGAGATGGTGAGATCGATGATTGCGCAGGCTAATTTGACAATCTCCCACTGGGGAGATGCATTGTTGACTGCTGCCTACGTTCTTAATCGTGTTCCAACCAAGTCCATAGTCCGTACACTATACGAGCTTTGGACAGGGAGGCAGCCTAACCTTAGCCATTTGAGACCATGGGGTTGTGTTGCATACATTCACGATTCCTCATACCCTACAACAAGTTAGGTTCGCGAGAAAAGAAATGTATCTTCGTAAGGTACTCTGAACATTCTAAGGGACATGTGTTCTTAGGTGAACGTACGGATGACACAGTTTTCGAGATCGAATCTCGTAATACTACGTTCATGGAAAATGATTTCTCTAAGAGAGGCGAAATCAACTAGGACTTTACTTTTTATGAGATGGGTGAGCCTAACGGCCCAATTGAGCCCAGCGGTGGGACCCAAGAGTCTAAAACGGATTTTGGTCCTAGTGGGAGTGACCCATCTAGAAGTGAGAAGGCTCCTCCTCCTCGTAGGATTAGTCGGGGACATGTTCCCCGATGTCATTTTCCGATAGAGGATGAGATTCTCATCGTGACTCTCGAGGATGATGAGGAATTTCAGACTTTGAGAAGGCTCTCCAGAGTCCTATGAAGGACCAATGGCTATAGGCCATGAAAGAGGAGATGGAATCAATGAGGGTCAATGGGGTCTGAGACCTAGTTGACCTACATGAGAACAGAAGGGCCATAGGGAACAAGTGGGTTCTCAAAATCAAAAGAAAGGCCAAAGGATCGGTGAAGAGATTCAAAGCCTATCAGTAGCCAAGGGTTATACACAAACAAAGGGCATTGACTACGAGGAGACTTTTTCCCCCGTAGTCAAATTTACATCGATCCATTTACTCTTGGTGATTGTCGCAAGCATGTATCTAGAATTGTATCAGATGGATGTAAAAACCGCTTTCCTTAACAGAAACCTGGATGAGGAGATCTACATGGAGTAGCCCTTTGGGTTCGTTCTAGTAGGTCATGAGGATAAGGTCTGTCGATTTCGGAAGTCGATATATGGCCTAAAACAATCATTCAGGCGGTGGTATCTAAGATTTCACGAGGAGGTGATATCTTATGGTTTTACAATAATCGAGGAGGATCATTGTGTTTATCTGAACGATCTAATGACTATTTTGTGATCCTGTCCCTATATGTGGATGATATAATGTTGGCTGAGAACAACATTCAACATCTGATGACGTTCAAGGCATGGTTGTCATCGAGCTTCAACTTGAAAGATATGGGTGAAGCTGAGTTCATCCTTGGAGTTAAGATCTAAAGAGAACGATCGAGAATAATGTTGGCTCTTTCACAAGAGATCTACATTAAGAAAATTCTCGAACGCTTTGGGATAAGTGATTGTAATCCCATTGATACTCCAATCGTCAAGTGTGATGGCCTGAGTCTTGAGATGTGCCCGAAAACTCAGAAAGAAATAAGGGAGATGCGTAAAATCCCTTATTCCAGCGCAATGGGAAGCCTGATGTACGTGATGTTGTGTACACGACCAGACATATGTTATGCAGTCGGTCTGGTGAGTAGATATCAATCAAATTCCGAAAGGGGTCACTGGAGAGCAGTGAAAAGGATTTTTAGATTTTAAGGGAACTGCGAGCTACTCCTTATGTTATGGGAGAGGTGATTTGCGCCTCATAGGATATGCAGACGCCGACTGGAGCGGTGATCTGGATAAGCGTAAATCGACATTAGGTTTTGCCTTTTTGCTTAATGGAGGTGCCATTTCTTGGAGCAACAAGAAGCAGACCTGTGTAGCTTTATCTACGATGGAGGCTGAGTTCGTGGCTTGCTAAGTTGCAGTTCAGGAGAGTGTTTGGCTCCGGAGACTATTAGATGACGTAGGGGTTGTGGCTGATAGTGGGAGACCAGTGATGATCTACTGTGATAATCAGGCTACTATCGCCTACACTCGAGACCCTATGTATCATAGTAGGAGCAAATACATCGACACTAGATATAATTTTGTTAGAGACATCATCGATAAGGGTGAAGTGACCGTCAAGTATATCTCGACACATAGCATGGTGGCTGACCCATTCACCAAACTCATCACTAGAGACTCATTTATAGCACATAGAGAGTCATTGGGCCAATCTACATTACATCGTTGTGTTATATTCACCGACCGGTCTGTTACGTATATCCACATTGTGATACGAACGTAATAGTGAATCCACATTCGAGTACATAATGGGGATCATTTTCGATGAGGAAAGTGGCTTAAAGGATGTAATTGTGTTGAGTCTGGGGTACAGCGAAATATTTTTTTATTATTAACGGTGACTCCTCGAACATCCTAACAGGTGTGTTGAGAAGTCTTTATTTGCAGGTGTACTCGCCAGTCGCACGACACCCAATCTAGTATGAAAATCCAATAGGGTGATATAGGAGATCGCATAAGTTGTGATCTCGTGACGGATGAAAATGTCCTCGTGTGCAAGTGGGAGATAAAGGAATTAATGCTCATGTGGGGCATCTTTCCATATTTGGAAAATGAGAATTTTCACATTTTCCATATTCACAAATGGTAACTAATGGGATTTGAATTTCCTACCATGTGTGGTGACGGAAGGATATGGAAACTAGGGCAAACCCTAGGGATTACTATCACAAAATACAATGGTGTAGAGGAACAATTGAGAAGAAGAGAGAAAAATATCCCCTTGAGAGAGAGCACTAAAGAAAATTCTGTGTAGAGAATTTGTGCCGTATTTGTCACCGGATTTCGATTGCGGTGTTGTGGTGCTGCGGTGATAGTTTGAGTTTCGTGGTTATCATCCCGACGGCGAGGTCGTTGGATCGAGATTCGTGACTCTCTGGATTTTTACGATCTACTCTTTGAGATATGCCCGAAAACCCTAATCTTTTATGATTCCGAAAATTTCACATGCTTCCACATATGTATGTGCATATAAATCCAACACCGTGGATATAAACTTTGGACTTCTTGTGCTTGATGATTCCATTGCATGAACATAATTCTCAATAATCCCTAATTATTTCCCAACTCTCATGAAACAAAATCATTTGGTAATTGAGAGAAACCAGTAATATTTCTCTTTAGCTTGTCAATCTAGAGATAGAGAAGTACCAATTGGTCTTAAGAAGTCATACGACAAGGTTTAACCAATGCCTAGCCTTATCCTTAAGCAAGAACGGGAACAGAATCGATTTGATATTGACATTCATGAGGTTTTCAATTCTAAATGTAGCGCAAATACCTAGGAACTCATCTAGGTATGTGAAAGCATTTTCTTATGCATTTATAGCGAAATAAATATTTAATATCCCAAGATCTAAGGTCGGATTACTAACCTTTTCGATGTACATGTCCGAAAAATGTCACCAATGGATCAATCCCCTTCTTGTTCACAATCCAAGAGTCTATTTCAAAGATATGAAAATTGTATATTGTGTACATCTATCTTCTTCCTCACAATATGTTTGTTTTCTCTCAACCTTCAAGTATCATGGATGGTTATAGGGAGTTGGAGTTGGTTTTTCTCTTAAAAAACCACTCTCTCCCTTCCCTCATTTGAAATTTCAAAAACAAGCAAGGGAATGGGTTTGGGTCAAACCCACATGGGCAACCCGACCTAGTACCTATAACTTACATCTCCCACTCGCAAATGAGGGTTAGACCTACATTTTTGCTCAATCACTTCCATATACTATCGATTTCATACAGACAAATGGATCGTGTGACCAACGAGTATATCGAGAGCTCATAGCTATACACCGGTTAGGGATATATAGCAGCTCAAGATCTAATACAATGAGAACATTAAGTCTCGCTATACCCCAGACCTCTTTTACTATATACAGAGTCACCGTGTCTCTTATCCCTCTATTAATGAACAAAAACATACTTGACTCATCTCAACTATGCATTCACAATTATGTTTTAGAACTTCAAGTTAAAAACATAACTGGCTAGTCTGTGAATACAAAAATTACGTACAAACTTTAAGACAGTCTTCCTTTCGTACTACTATCTTTCCACTTCATTTTAGCTGCTTTCCTAGTCATGCACCGTAAAACCGAATCTATCATGATCTATTGGTTACATGCTAAAGTAGCAATACTAAAATAAACTTTCAAGAAACAGGCGAAAGTCTTAACGGTATTAAATGAGGTTAATTACAAATCTCTGGGTCTCACACAATGAGATAGAGGGATTTATTAACTCATTACCCATAGGGTTACTGAAAGCACACGTGGTATGAACACGTGCTACGATACTTTTTCTATTTATTTAGAAACGTATGTCTATTTCAAAATTATAATACATCGTATAGATTTTAGTCCAAATATATCACGATACTGACTTGATTCTCTCTTTTTATAAATCCTCCAAAAAATCACTTTTCCAAGACAGAACCACACCTGGCTTCTAGACAAGTGTAATGGATTGTGGGAAATCCATTTCGATTCTCATATAAATAAATATCAAGGATAATCTCATCTTAATTCTGTACTAAGGTGGCTAATTTATATTAATTATCCAAAATTAATATTGTCTCATCTCTACATATCACACAGATATTAGAGACGATTGCTTGTGTGAGAGAGCCAATCTTCCAAACTTATCTGACATATTTTTTAATCAAGACATAAGAACTCGCAAATGCAAACAAATTCAAATGTCATATAATAATGAGTATTACATCACGTTCATTGCATATACATACAATTACACTCTACGTAATCCTAGAGATTTTACATGTTTCAGAAATACATCTCTAGGTATCGGTTTCGTGAATGGATCAGCCACCATTAAATGCGGAGATAAATAATTCAATGTCATATATTTCTTTTCAACAATGTCTCGAATAAAGTTGAATTTCGTATCAATGTATTTGGTTTTCTCATGATATTTGGGATCTTTCGTATAAGCGATAGCTGATTGACTATCATTATAAATTGTCACAGCTCCCACTTTGTCGCTTACGATCCCCAGATGTTGTAAAAACCGTTTTAACAAAACACACTCTTGAACTGCTGAAACACAAGCAAAAAAACTCTGCTTTCATCGTGGACAGTGATACACATTTTTGTTTCTTACTTTTCCAAGAGATGACGCCTTTATTTACCAAGAAAACATAACCTGAGGTGGACTTACGTTCATCTAAGTCACCACCCCAATCAGCATCTGTGTATCCGCTAATAACAAGTCATTTCCTTAATAACAAAGGGAATAATTTGCAGTTCCTTTCAGGTATCTTAGAATCCTCTTCACAGCTGTCCAGTGACCTTTACCTGGATTGGATTGATACCTGCTGATCAAACCCATGGCATAGCAGATGTTAGGGTGAGTACACATCATAGCGTACATCAGACTCCCAACAGCGCTGGAATACGGTACTTTTGACATCTCATGTTTTTCTTTAGTGGTCTTTGGACACATTGCTAAACTTAAACCTTCACCTTTAATCACAGGAATATCAATAGATTTACAGCTATCTATCCTAAATCGTTCCAAAATCTTTTTAATGTAAGATTCTTGAGATAAGATTAATAACACTACAAAAAAACACGGTTTTATCCACGGATTTTCGCGACGGAAAAAATTCGTCGCTATTTTGCGACGAATTTAGCGACAAAAACTTTTTCGTCACTAATTTGCCACAAAATTTGCAACGAAAAGGAAGTCGTGGCTAAATTAGCGACGGACACATCATTCGTAGCAAAATTCGTCGCTAATTAGTAACGAAAAAATTTTGATGGCTAAATTCGTTGCTAATTAGTGACGAAAAAATTTTTGTGACTAAATTCGTTGCTAATTGACGACAAAAAAAATTTTTCGTTGCAAATTTCGTCGCTAAATAAGTTTTTTTATATATAATTAAATAAAATAAAATATTAATATAATATTTAAATTAAAAAATTAATTTAACAACCACGTTTTAGCGACGGATTTCTAAATCCGTGGCTGATTCAGCGACGGATTCGAAATCCGTCGCTAAATAGGTTTTTTATATATAATTAAATAAAATATAATATTAATATAATATTTAAATTAAAAAATTAATTTAACAACCGAATTTAATTTAGCGACGGATTCCAAATCCGTCGCTGAATAATTAGAATTTTGTTTTATTTTTATTTTATTTTAATAATTTCAGCGATGGATTTGAAAATCCGTCGTTGAATTTTATCTTCTTTTAATTATAATTTTATTTTATTTTATTATTTTATTATTTTATATTAACAAATCATATTATTATTTTATAATATTTTAATTTACATTTTATTTTATTATATTATATTTCTTAATTCTTAAAAAAAACCATATATTTTATTTTATTTAAATTATATATATATTTTAATTAATTTATTATTTTTTTTCTTTTTTTTTTATTTAATATTTTTTATTATTATATAGGTAATTTTATTTTATTTGTATTATTTTATTTAATAATATAAATTTTTTAATTAAATATTAATTTTAACCTGCGCGGGCGCCGGCCCATTCACAAACGGGCGCCTGCCTGCCTGGGCGCCCGCGCCCTGAGCGCGCCTGCCTGGGCGCCCACGCGTGTTGGGGCGTGCCTGCCTGGGCATCTAGGCAGGCACCCAGGCAGGCAGACGTGGGCTCCCGCGCGCCTGCTGGGGCGCGCTTGCCTGGGCGCCCGCGCGCCTGCTGGGGGGCGCCTGCCTGGGCACCCAGGCAGGCAGGCGCTGCTGGGGCGTGTCACAAAAAATATAAATAAATCTGTAGTTGAAAGACATGTTACCACTACCACTAAATCACAGGTGTTGTTGTATGACTTTCTTCCTCCTATTTGTTTTCTATTCTCACTTTCTTTTCCTTATCTCTATTTTTGGGTTTTTTTTTTCTTTCTACTCTCATTTCTTATATATAATAATTTTATTATAATATATAATAATTTTATTATAATATATAATAATTTTATTATAACGAATTAAAATATTTTGTAATTAAATATATAGATTTTTTAAATTATTAATATATTATAATTTATTGATAATTATAATTTTATAGTTTTGAGATATTGTAATCCATTTTTAAATTATAAATTATGGATTAAAAAAATAAAATAAAAATGAAAAAAAATAATAAGATAATAAGATAAAAGAAAAAAGAAGAAATCAAAATATAATATAAACATATTTTTTTAATTAATTTATTATTTTATTTTAAATTAGTATTTTATTATTTTTTATTTTATTAAAAATTATCATATTTATTATTTTTAATTAATATTTTTTTAGGTGGGTGGTATAAATAAAAAAAGTTATTATATTTATTATTTTAAATTATTATTATATATTATTTTATTATTATTAGAAAAATGTGAAATAAAGATAATAAATAATAAAAAAGAAATTTATATCATAATAATATCTTTGTCTCGGTGGTTTACAGGTTGCATGCAGGAGTTCGGAGGAGTGCGGAGTGCGGAGTGCGGAGTGCGGAGTTCGAACCACGGTGGAGGCAGAAGGTATTTTCCAGCAATTAAGAGTGCCTGCGCGGGGTGCGGGATGCTGGCTCAGGTGGCACGTGCTCGGGCGGGCGGGCTCCGGTGGCGCTCGGGTGACACGTGCGGTGGGCGAGCTCGGGTGGGCAAGGGTGGCGCTCGGGTGACACGTGCCCTCTCTGAACATTTCATTTGACGGAATTTGAAATCAGCGACGGATTTGAATCCGTCACTGAATTTAGTGACATATTTTTTTATTATTACAGATTTTTTTTTCCCTAAATTAGTGACGGATTTTAGCGACAAAAATTATCTGTCGCTAAATTTAGCGACGAATTTTAGATTTTGGTTGCTAAATTTAGCAACGGATTTTTTTTATATCGCTAATTTAGCGACGGATAATTTTTCGTCGCTAAACTTAGTGACGAACTTTAGCGACGAAAAATTATTTGTCGCTAAATTTAGCGACGGATTTCAATTTTCGTCGCTAAATTTAGCGACGGATTTCTAATTTTTGTCGCTAAATTTTTACGACGCGTTATTAGCGACGAAAAATTTTTTGTCGCTAATGCTTTTAGTGACGAATTTTTTTAAAATTTTCGTCGCTAAATTTGTGGCTAAAAGGCTGTTTTTTTGTAGTGTAATCTCTTTGAACGATCTCTGTGGATCAATATGTGTTCTGCTTCACCCATGTTCTTCACTTCAAAATTTGATGATAACCAACTTTTGATATTCAGGACATACTCTATATCATTTCCAACTAACAATATGTCATTGACATACAGATTTAGAATTATAAACTTATCATTAGATTTTTTCACGTAAACATAATGGTCTTCGTCTATCATTATGAAGTCGTAAGAGATTACGGTTTTGTGAAATCTCAAATACCATTGTTTTGAAGATTGTTTGAGATCATAAATTGATCTATTCAACTTACAAACTTTGTTTTCTTAACGTTTAACTATGAAACTTACTAACTTTTCCATGTAGATTTCTTTTTTAAGTTCTCCGTTGAGAAACGCAGTTTTCATATCCATTTGATATAATTCTAAATCTAAATTGGCTACAATAGCCAATAATAAACAAATAGAGGCAAATCTCATTACTGGTGAAAAGGTTTCTTCATAATCAACACCCTCTTGTTGGGTGTAACCTTGTGCTACCAACCGAGTTTTGTACCTCTCAATTGTTCCATCAACTTTACATTTAACCTTGAGAACTCATTTGTTCCCAATAGGTTTGCGCTCAGGTGGAAGATCAACCAGTTCCCAAACATAGTTGGAATCTATCGACTCTATTTCTTCCTCAATTGTTTTTATCCACTCATCCTTGGCAGGACAAGATAAAGCCTCGTTCATATTTTTTGGCTCGTCCTTGTCCTGTGAAGAAATGATAAAAGTGTGCCTTTCAATTTCGTAATGACATTTGGACACACCTTTCCTAGTACTTTTTCGAATTGACGATTCGGTTTGATCGTTAGAATTTGAATCCCTCCCACTGGGATCATCTAAGGATTCAACTTCTCGTAATTCCCTTGATCCATCCTGTACGGAACCATTATTTGAATTATTTAATTCAAACAAATGTTCTCCTTTTGTTATATCACCTTTACTAGGAAAATCATTTTCCAAAAATGTCATATTTCGTGATTCAATTTCGGTTACAGTACCATTTACTCTTTCACCGATAAACACATAATCTTTTGACTGATCAAAATATCTAATAAAGATACATTTCTTCCCCTAGGGACCAAGCTTTCCAAATTTATTAAAAGGGTCATGAACATATGCTGTCGATCCCCAAGGTCTAAGACCAGTCAGACTTGGTGTCCTACCAGTCCAAAGTTCGTACAGTGTTATGGGTACTGTTTTTGAAGACACTCTATTCAAAATATAGGTCGCAGCTAATAATGCATCTCCTCAAAAGGAAACTAACAAGTTAGCCTACGCCATCATACCAACAACGTCCTATTCATCATCTCAGCAACACCATTCTGTTGAGGCATGTAAGGAATAGTCAATTGTCTAATTATTCCCTTTTCATTACACAGATCATTGAATTGATATAATAGATATTCACGCCCTCGATCTATCCTTAAGGCTTTAATCGTTCGCTTTAATCGTTCTATCCATTTGATTCTCCACTTCATTCATATAACGTCGAAAGCACTCAAGTGCTTCAGACTTGTGAGTAATCAAATAGACATGACCAAAACACGTGAAATCATCAATAAAAGTAATGAAATATGACGCTCCATGCCTAGCCTTCACATTCATTGATAACAAATGTCAGAGTGAACCAATTGTAATAGAAGTTCAGCTCTCACGACTTTTCCAAATGGTTTTCGAGTCATCTTCCCGGCAAGACAATATTCACAATTATGTAAATCAACTTTAGTAAGCGAACCCAACAGATCTGCTTTCAGAAGTCGATTCATCATGTCCTGCCCTATGTGACCAAGCCTAACATGCCATACTTTGTCATCTATATTAGCATTATTAGAAGAACAAACATTTAACGAAATATAACGATCAGTATAACAGTTAAACATTTGTCTATCACAATCCAAAGTAAGAAATCTATTTAACAGATATCCAATACCATAAAACACACCACTATTATAAATACAAACCCTATCACGAGTAAAGTTCAAGTCATAGTCTAGTCTAAGAAGAACAATAACAGAAACTAAATTTCGTCCAATTTTCGGTACAAAGAGAACATCATGTAAGATTAGGGTTTGGCCACTTCGTAACTCCAGTTTGCAAGTGCCAATCCCTTTGATTTCTACTCTTGTATTGTTTCCTATGTATATCCATCTTGCACCAGGAGGAATTCGATGAAAGTCCATGAACTCTTCTTGATCTTCTGTCACATGGTCTGTTGCTCCTAAATCTATAATCCACATAGGATAAGATTTAGAAAGTAAAACAGTGTTAGAGACATATATAACACTTAGAGAAGCGTTACAGGATACTACCTTTTTCGGTTCGGGACATTCTCGAGCGAAATGACCAAGAGCTTTGCAATTGTAGCACCTCAGTTTGCTCTTATCCTTCTTTTTCCAAAACCGCTTGCGTTTGTTCTTGCGGTTGGAATTGTTCTTCTTAAACCATTCTGCAATTTCCTTCCCTTTCTTGCCATTGTTCTTGTTCCCCTTTCGTTTAAAGTCTGAAACTTTTTGGGAACTTGACTCAGCTACAAAGGCATTAGAAATCGATTTTGCAGCACCAAGCCGCTCATCTTCGAGTTCTACGTGGCGAGCAGCATCAGCAAAAGTCTTAATACTATCATTGTGAGTCAGATTGACTTTCAAGTGCTCCCACTGGTCTGGAAGGGATCGGATTAAAGCTTGAACCTGTTGCTCATCAGATAAAACATAGCCTGCTGACTTCAATTCCCTTATCATGTTTGATATAGTTCTGAGGTGTAGTTTGATATTTAATCAGACTTCTTTTTGTACGTATCAAACTTAATAGTCAACTGCCTCAGACGGATCACACTGGTATCTCTATACTTCTCTCTGAGGTACACCCATATGTTATGAGCAGTAGGAGAATTGCTCATATTCATGTATGAGATCATCAACTACAGAACTAACTAGGATGCCACGTGCAGTGAAATTTTTTTTCTTCCACGCCTGATAAGCTTCTTGATCTCTTCTCTGTTGAGCAGTGTTTCCAATTCCAAGGTCTTGCATGATATGGTTGATACCCTCTAAGGCATCTTACTCTTCCAGCACATATCATATCTTATGGCACCAAATGTCATAATTATCGCCATTAAACTTATCACCTTTATTCAAATCTGCTATTATTGATTTCGATGCCATGGTCTGGGTTTTCAAAGAGAGATTATTGTAAGTATTCATACTCATTCATTCATATAATTTTGTACATGAAATCTAATAAATTTATCATAAATGAACATAAGGTGTAAACTCAAAAGATCACTAAGTTCCCAATTATCATCCATCATCCAAATGTTTGATTATCATAAATTTGATTTTAAAGTAACAAAATTCTTTAAGTCTTAGGTGAGAATTACTTAAATTCTACCAACCTAAAAACTCCCACTAAAATCATGTGAATTTAGAACACATCTCTTCACATGCTCGCATAAATATACAAAATATACACATTCTTGATATATATATATATATATATATATATAAACATTACATCATATGTTCATGGTATTGTTCTCATCACAGTAGATAACTATGCACAAAGAAAAAATATATATATACAATCAAATTTCTTTTTTCTTATCTTTCTTATCTTCCATATACATGCAAGTGACCATATTGACCATCCCAACTGAAAGTCTATCTCTCGGAGTAAATCTCCTAACAGCTTGGGATGTAGAGCCATTGATCTTTAGAGACAACGCCCTTTTCATTTTAATCTCTATCTCTCTAGCTCTCCACATCCTAAGTAGTTTTAGTCTGAAATCCTTGAGGTAAAGTCACTTATTATCCTCTAATATTTTGTCAGCCATTCCAACCAAATGATCAGAGAGAGAGTTTCTAATAATCTTAATCTCGACTTCGTCGCCTTTAAATCAGTGACCCAAACGCCGAATTTCATAACGTTTTCAACTCATAACCCACAAATGTTGCGGCAAAGTGTGCGTTGCTTTCATCTTATAATGCAGCATCATATACAACTTTGTCAAACGTTTCGGGGTCCTCTCATCTCTGCATCTCCCCTGGAGAGGTGCAACAGTACATCTAATTCTCACCATATCCCTAAAATGGGGTAAACATTAAATTGGACACGAAGCCAGCAAAAAAATTTTAAAACACCATCCACAATTTATATTTAAATTAACGAGTACAAATCAAATATGTGTTATAAAAATTTAATTCAGGTAGGCATAAGTTAGAAAATATTTTTTCAAACATGTGAAAAATTTTCAGAAATTTGTCTCACTTGTTAATTGATTTTTCTGCAATTTTCAAATAAAATTTACTAATTTAAACTTAATGGATTTTTTCAGTCAAAAAAAAAAATAAAATTATTGAAAAAACAACCAAAAAATAATTAAAAAATTAAAAAAAATGGGGCCTGAGAGGGCATATCACGCGCCCTTATGCGCCACTTGGTGGCGGCGGCGCGTGGATGACCCGCCCACGCACCCAGGTGGCGCGTGAAGCCCACGTGCCGCCTTCCCGGGGAATCCGGCCACCGGATTTTGTCTCTCTGAATCTAATGGTGTTGTCAGTTTTTTGATCTGAGGTCTGGATCATGACATTTGGGTTTCATAGCCCACGGCTCGAGAGTGGAATTGTGCTGACGTCACTGTTCGTCTTTTTCGTATAGAATTTTTTTTTCTGCATTTTAACCCTAATTTCCCTAAGTCATATCTCATTCATTTCTGAACCGTTTTGCATATTTTTTATATTGTTGGAAATGATTTTTGATGGAGAATTTAATCATACAAGTATTAAATCATAAAACCTATCATGCAAATAGATATTAGTATTTTTATTTTCGGCTAGGGTTTCATTTTTCTCCAAAAATACATAACGGCCATGCATGAAACTTTGCAGATCGATTCCTAATATCATGGGTACTTTACCTTTCAAATTTCAAAGCATTTCGTGGTCCATAATCAAAATTACCATTTTCAATTTTTTTTAAAAAAGAAACTCAAAAATATATCAAAAAATAGTAAATACCTTAAATCATGCTCTGATACCAATGAAAGCATTCTCTGATATATTTACAGCGAAATAAATATTTAATATCCCAAGATTTAGGGTGGATCACTAATCTTTTCGATGTACGGGTCCGAATAATATCACCAATGGATCAATCTTTTTGTTGTTCACAATCCAAGAGTTTATTTCAAAGATATGGAAATTGTATATTGTGTAGATTTATTTTCTTCCTCACAATGTGCTTGTTCTCTCTCAACCTTCAAGTATCATGGATGGTTATAGGGAGTTGGAGTTGGTTTTTCTCTTAAAAAACCACTTCCTCCCTTCCCTCCTTTGAAATTTCAAAAACAAGTAAGGGAATGGGTTTGGGTCAAACCCACATGGGTGACCCGACCCAGTACCCATAACTTACGGTATGTGTATAGGTTTCCGATATTTAACCCATGGAAGGACAACAACACTTGAGCAAACTCAACTTAATGGGGGTATTTTGTACTCGTATTGCAAAAGATGATATCCGCGAAGGCTTTGGTCATGATTTTGGGCATGAGGCGGAAGTATGCCAAGATTAACAAAAGGAAGTGGATGAATATTGTTATTCATGGGCTGAGCACGGCTATTCTCAACCATGATCAAAATAGTATAATTAGAAGATTGTGGAATGTGTGCAGCAAGGCGAGTTGCCTACTCTGTACTCGACGCTTTCTAAGAGTTTACTTTATTTCAAGATCAAGATTGTTTAGGGAAAAAAATCCTAAAGACCTTATTCTATCATGCATGTACTAATGCAATCTAGAGAAATTTTGAGTTGGGTATACAAGATCAAGATCAAGATCACCATACATCTATGTGTACCAGTTCTAATTGCTTTGACTTGGATATTCTTCCGGTTTTGGTAAAATTGACCTTTTTTTCTGTTTAACAAAAACACAATTTTCACAAAAGCCAACATCCATACACTTCAAACTTGCTATTAATATCTTTATCTCTTTCACATACCCAAATTTACAATGTCCCAATTTTGAAATTAAATTTTTTGTCAAACCAGAAAAAAATCCCTTACATTCTGTAATTTTCATACACACCAATTTGGGGTCATTATAAAAAAAAAATTATTTTATTTTTTTATCGGAAGATATAAAAAAGTATTTTTTTTTCATTTAAAAAATTAAGAGTAACAAAAAAAGGAAAAAAAAAAAAAAAAAAACTTTCGTGCTCTCTTTCCCTCTGTTTCGAGTTGGCCATGCATGCTGTGGTTGGGGCTTGAAGGAAGGACGGAGAGGGAGAGAGAGATAGAGGAACATTTTTTTTTCCTTATTCTTAATTTTTAAATACAAAACAATTTTTTTTAAAATATATTTTTTACAATTGAGAGAAAATTTTTGTATTTTAAAAAAAATTAGAAGTCTATTTATATTTGACTTTAGGTTTAAAGAGCATTTTTGTACTTTTCTCTCAAAAGTTATTAATAAAATGTTTTTTTTTTTCATTTCTAATTTTATTAGTTGAAAGAATAGATTTTAATTTCAATCTATTTTTCCCTCTCCAATCAACATTCAAAGGCTGACTATTTTTTCTTCAATATTTTATTATTAAATGATTAGAATTTATTTTGATCACAACAACGGACACACAAGGCCTACAGCAGTGAATGAGGAGATTGATGAGGTAACATCGGTGGTAGGTTAGATTGCATTGGAACTTAAACGGGAAACGAAAATTAAAATGAAAACGGATATAAAATAAAATAATAAAATAATAATTCATAATAAAAATATGAGTAAATACATAAATATAAAAAATATAAGAATTTTGAAATATTAATTATAAGACAAATAATGAAATATAAAATTATTAATTATAAGACAAATAATATAAAAAATAAAAATTATAAATAAATAAATAAATAAATAAATAATTTATTAAATATAAAAATACGTGAATATAAACATGTAAGAAAAATTTTGTATTGTTAATAAAATTATTGTCAAATTTTAATATTTTGATGATAATAAAACCGTACATATGTTATTAATTAATTTACTAAGTGTGCTGATTTTTTTTTAAATATTAATTTTTAAAATAACACAATTTTTAATGGGTAGAAACTGAGATTTTATATAAGTTTTCGTGAAAATAACAACTGCATAGAAGATATTAACATAAAAGTTATAGGTAGAAGAAATCGAAATCAAAAATCAGAAATGAAAGACAAATGATGAACTGTTACGATTTTAGTTCAATTTCAAGATTTAACTTAGCTAATTAAATATACTTAATCCTCAAATATGTTCAAATGAGTTAATCAAAATCAAACTATTTAGAAAATTTAAATCCAAGTTTTTACTAAAAATAAAATCAGAATTCAAAATTTGAATTATGTTTTCCAGAAGATAGAGACTAAGTGTAATTTTGTCATCAACCAAAAGTTTTTAAATTTGAAAATTAAATTTGAAAATTCTACACTTTAGAGTGATTGTTAGATTTCGAATTTGAATAATGATAGTGATAAAAATTGGAAGATTTGAAAAAGAAAATCATGTTGAAAATTGAATTTCAACCATTTTTCGTACTGTGCAAGCTGATTCTGAAATAAGATTCGAGATTTTAAATTTTCATGGATGTAACTTGTTTTAGTAGTACTCGAAATGGGTTTTATAGAGCATCATTAGACATTATTCAGAATCTTTTACAGAGTTTATTCGATTTACATAAAGTGAGATTTCTAATATGAAAAATCCCTTCATAATCAACTTCATTTGTCAAACTGTTTGCGACAGATTTTGAGTTGTATTTTTTTGAGTTCGTAACTTGTTAATTGTATTTATAAAGTCTTGGAAGTTTAGAGAAAGTGTGAGAAATATTTTGTTGAATAGATAGGGTAGTTGGATGATAGTTTAAAAACGATTCTTTGTTAGACTAAGTCATCTTAAAGAAAGAAAGATGCAGATTGTCAACAAAAAATGATTGTATTTGTACTTGTAACTGTGTTCCCATAATGGCTAGATCTTGATTTGTTGATATGAAAGAGTAGACATAAATATAAGACGGAATCACTATAAATCAGATTTGTTTTTTTTCTCCCTTATTTTTATTTTTTCTATGTATTTGTATGTATTTTTTGTGTTAAAATTACTTAAACTAATCGGAAACTAATATAAACTTTTTCGATGGTAATCGATTTAACTCTCTTTTTAGGTTAGGTTGGCTGAACCTTAATTTTTCTATCCCTATCCCCCGTAATAAGTACCCATGCTGCACGATAAGTACCCATGACTTTCTTTTAGACAATACCGTATGCAGCAGTGTCTACCTCAGGCTAGTAACAGCTTATATGCAAAAAGGATTGTTTGAATAATTTAAAATTTTTATTTATAATAAAATGTATATTTGAATTCTATATTTTCTATGTTGACAACCTTAATTAAATAAAATCCAAAATTTTAATTTATATATGTCTTAATTTCTTTTTTGTTGATATTCAATCATTCTGTTGCTGGCTCCTCTGAGGTCACTATGTCCTTCCATACACATTAATTTAGATATTTTTAATTTAAATAAAATCTAAATGTATATTTCTATTTTCTATATTTTCTTTGGATCAAATGAGCCATCTGGGTAGCTAGATTTTTCTTGTTTAATTGATTTTTGGCTTAAACTGATTTACTGAAGTTTCATATTTCTTCACTTCTTCCCTACTCTGCATAGCCTTGTACAATGAGCTTAGAACTAGATAATAAGAGTATTCGTCTTATTATCTAAATTGAAAAATTCATTGAAGGGTTTCGATGATGGATTTTTTCCGTCGCTGATATTAGCGACGGAAAAAAGTCCGTTGTTGACACAGAAAAAAAAAATAACGATGGAACCCAGTCCGTCGCTAATTTTGCACAAGGAAAAAAATTAGAGCAAGACAACCATCGGACCAAATTACTTACGTATTTATATTTCTTTTTTTTTGTTTTACTTATTATCTTTATTTCATATTTTTTAATAATAATAAAATAAAATAATATAAAATTATAATTTATTATAAAATAATAAAATAAAAATGAAATGAATATTAAATAAAATAAAAATTAAAAAATTAAAAAATTAAAAAAATTAAAAAATTAAAAAATTAAAAAATTAAAAAATTAAAAAAAAATCAGTTGCTAATTTCGTTGGTAATCCGTCGCTAATGGCCGTACATATATATATATATATATTTTTCCTTCATAAATTCACCGACGGATTAGCGATAGAAATATTCTGTGACTAAAAATTCTATCGGTAATCCGTCGCTGAAAATTTTACAATTGTTTTTTTTTTTTAGGGTTTAGAGATGGAATATTTATGTCGCTAATTTTCGTCGCTAATTTATCATTAATTCGTTGGTATTCAGTTCAATGTTAATCCGTTGGAAATCCGCCGCTATTACCGACTGATTTTTTTCCATCAGTATTAATCCATCGCTAATACTGTTTTTTCTAATAGTGAAACTATAGCAAAATGGCTCATTAGCTGAACCCCAAGAGAGGTTTGAAAAACCCTGGTCAATCATGCTTCACAAGAGGCCACAACTAACTGCATCCTATTTCATTTCTAGCTTCATTTGTAATACCCCTACCCCATTATGCTACCGACATGAAGGAATCGGTGGACTACTGAACCGATTAATAATATCACTAACCTAACTAGACATTTAGAATATAACAGAATAATAAAATAAATGGTGGAAAGAAAAGAATAATTTATAAAACAAAAGTTTGATCAAATTAAATGAATAGACTAAATAAGATTTTCTCAAATTCCAAGATATAAATTAATAAAACAAAATGTCGAATCGAATAAATTGGTTCAAACTATAAATTATTTTCAAAATAAATGAAATACGAGAAAAGATATCCTAAAAATCATATCTCACATGCAAATATCCTAAGCTCCATGGAGATCTGAATTCCATCCCATCTGATCTCAACGTCACTTGGATGAATGAATGAAAAAGAGGGTAAACCGTGAGTTAATCCTCACATAGAAAATGTGAGAAAATAACATGAGACAAAAAGGTCTCAGTGAGTATTACCAAACTATCAATGAGACTTATTTTCAAATGCTCTAAAATCCATATAAAATCAGTAATAAAAAAATCTATAACAGTTCATATAAAAAATATGGTCCATGAGCTTCAATAAAAATAAACACTTCAAAATCTATGCCAGTTCACATTCAAATACAAAACACATCACAATATATAACAGGCTTGGGGTCGGTCCAAGGCATAGAAAAGGTCATCTGCTAGCAATGATCTCCAAAAAGTAATGCCTTCCCTCTACCTCTAGGTGTCAAGGCATTACATGCCATATCTGCACAGGAGGAAACATGTCCAAGTGCTTCACAATATCTAAATCTAAACTATAAAATCATCCATACAACCAAAAGATTCCTAATTCATACTTCTAGATCATACAACACTCCCAAACAAGATCAGAGTATATGCAACTTGTCACCTACAAGGTCAACATATATCAAAATAAATAGATTTCAAGATTTCACGTGATTATAAAATGATCGGGTACTATCCCGTACCCTACTGGCAATCATCATCATAGTTTCCAAAACATCTGTATAAATAAATCATGGATCAAATCACATTAAAAATATAAATAGTAAATAAAATAATAATTTTAATAAACTATTTTCAAGTATCCCAGGTTTTGAGAATATTTTCACAAAAATAGTTTATAAAAGCTTTGATCAAAGTAAAACGCACGAGTGATCGAAGAAAATTGTGTGCGGCTAGACCCTGCCTAGTCCTCTATACGATCAGATTCAGAAATCCCTAAAAAAGGGTAGATAATATACAAGAAAATATAAGGTTTCTATCTGAAGAAGCACATCTTGCCACGTGGCTACCTATGCCATGTGTCAGCATTTAATTAGTTCAAGTGTATGGTTTCAGCCACATGTATTACACATGGCTACTCAACAAAGTGCCATGTGGCACATACTACCACATGTTACCTTGGGTTGAGTTACCATCAGTGTGATCAATTATCGCCACGTGTCCCTCTATAGTTGGTTAGTCTCTGCCATGTGGATTATACGTGGCATTAGGTCAAGGCCAATTGGTAAACTTGTTACCAAGGTTGTGACATGGGATTGCAAAAATTGGTATATATATATATATATATATATATATATATATAGACTCTAGTAAAAGCTCCTATCCAATATGGGATTCAAGATTTCCAAGATGGTTTTTTGGTTAATTTGACTGCCATTTTTCATAGTGGTTTAGTGTCAGAAATAGGTAATCAACACTTGGGGCTGAAAGTAGGAACTAGAACATAATCCTAGAATCGATTGGAGTCACTGACGACAACCCTAGGTTATCAAAAAATCGATTTGAAAGTGTACTCCGAGTTTGTTTTCTGGTTTTGGCATGACTGATAGGGGGTATTCGATATGATTTTTGACAAATCTGAGTTTACTTTCTAAAAATGAATTATTGTAGGAAATTGATCTTTAAAATGGTCTAAAAATCACAGGAAAAGGAGTTCATATGAGAAAGTTATGAATGGCCAAAATTGGTTACTCGAAACAAAATTAAAAATTTGGATTATTTCGGTTTGCGATAAAGGGGATTTTGAGTGCATTTTTTTCTATGATTTTGAGGGTTTCAAGTCTAGCTTTCTAAAGGTGAATTACTTTACGAAATATCAACTTTACAATGGTCTAATAATTTCAAAAAAAAAAATCACTATAGAGAGAAAATCGAAACTCAAAAATAGTTTCTTGAAATTGTCAAAAAACAATGAGGGTTGAATTTTCAGATTCTGGTGACTCTCCTCCAATTTCCGGCAACTCCTCAGTTGAGTTTTGCTCTTTCAAATTTAAATCTTCGTAAAACATTTTAGAAACAAGAATCATTCAAGAATTTCTCCAAATTTCTTAAATTTCATGCTGTAGACTCTCTCAATCTCTCTCTTTCTCTCTCTTTTGTTTCTCTCTCTTTTCTCCCTCAATTAACTCCAATTGAAACGTGAAAACAAAACTTTAACACATCTTTTTAACTCAAATCTAAGAGAAATTTTAGCGATTAGGATGATTTGAAAAAGTTTTAAATTTATCTATTTAAGTTAAATCCAATTTATCTCTTTAACTAAACTGTTTTTCTCCATAATTTTAGGGATAAAAATTTATGTTTTTTATTTTAATTTTTTAAATTTTAAATTGTAATTTTTTTTTAGTCAAGAGAGTAATTACATATAAAAATAAAAGAAAAAGAGTAAGGGTACTAACATCATAACCTCCTTAAAAAGGATTTTGTCCCCAAAAACCAACTAAGAAGAGATGGAAGGTAAAAGGTGGGATATTAAACGTGCATCTCATCCTAGCACTCCTAAGTAGCTTCTTCAATTGCATGGTTTCTCCACAGAACTTTTACCAAAGGCACAACATGGTTTCTTAAAATTTTCTGATGACGGTTTCGAATCTCCATTGGTTGCTCCCCATAAATGAGATCTTCTCACAAGTGTATGGGCTGGCTCTCTAGCACATGGGAAAGGTGCGGAATATACTTGTGGAGTAGGGAAACATGGAAAATATCATAAATACGAGATAATTCTTGAGGTAAACACAACCTATATGCCATTGGTTCAATTCTCTCCAAAATCGGGTATGGCTCGATATAACGGGGACTAAGCTTATCTCGTTTTTCGAACTCAAAACCCTCTTCCATGGGGATACCTTCAAAAACACATGATCACCAACATTAAACTCCAAATTTCTATGCTGCTTATCTGCACAACTCTTCTGCCTGTCTTGAGTGGCCTTGAAACGGTCTTGGATAATCCGAACTTTAACTATAGTAAGCTAAACATACTCGGGCATAGTCAACTGTCTCTCACATTCTTCATCCTAATAGATTGGCATATGGTACTTTCGACCATACAGGGCCTCATACGGTGCCATCTCAATACTAGACTGAAAGCTATTATTGTATGCAAACTCAACTAGGGGAAAGTGGGATTCCCAGTCACTTGAAAACTCAACTGTTCAAGCTTTCAATAAATCTTATATTGTCTGAATGGCTCTTTTTGACCGACCATTTGTTTGAGGGTGGAAAGTCATACTAAACTTTAGTGTCGAACCCATGGCTTCCTGAACTTGAGACCAAAACTAGGAAGTGAATCTCGGATCATGATTAGATATTATAGACGAAGGAACTTTGTGCTGTTTCAATATATTCTCCATATACAATTTTGCCAAATGCTCAATAGAGTAACCGAGATTAATTGGTAAGAAATAAGTTAACTCGGTCAATCGATTTATAATCACCCAAAAAGTATCAGAACCTTTATGAGTTTTAGGCAATCTAGTCACAAAATCCATTGTGATATGCTTCCATTTTCACTCAGGAATTAGCAAAGGCTACAATAAGCCTACAGGGCTCTGATGCTTAGTCTTAACCTATTGACATACTAAGCATTGAGAGACAAAAAAAGCCATATCTTTCTTCATTTCTTTCCACCAAAAGGTTCCCTTGAGATCCCGATGCATCTTAGTACTCATAAGGTGGATCGAATAAGCTAAATTATGAGCCTCATCCATGATCTCACGCTTGAGATCAACATCTATAGACATACAAACCCTGGATTTGAAAACCAATACACTATCATCTTGAAGAGATAAACCATCTAGATCAGCATCCTCAATCTTCACCCTAATCTAAGCTAAATTCAGATCGTTTATCTAGCCCTCTCGGATCCAATCTACCAATACGTGTCTAACCCTGAAATTAGCTAGCAAGGCAACACTCCCATCTATCTTCAACTCGAGCCCTAATCTCCCCAGCTCCTATAAGAAAGGCATACAGGCAAAACAGACATCAGACAAACTTCTGGAGGCTTTATAACTCAAAGCTTCTACAACTACATTTGCTTTACTCGAATGATAGTTTAGGATTAAATCATAGTCCTTAAGAAGTTTTACCCAGCATCTTTGCCTTAAATTCAAATCTTTCTGAGTGAGAATATACTTTAAACTCTTGTGATCTGTAAATTACCTACACTACTCACCATACAAATAATGTCTCCTCGACTTCAATACAAATACTATAGTTGCAAACTCTAAATCATGTGTCAGATAATTTATCTCATGAGACTTCAACTATTGGGATGCATAGGCTACCACCTTACCATTTTGTATCAATACATAACGAAGACCTCATAGAGAAGTATCATTATAAATCTCATAGCCTATTCTCTGAGTTAGGAGGGTAAGGATAGGGGGCAGAAGTTAATCTAGACTTGTCCCTTGACCTTCTCAAAACTCTGTTGGCAATAACCTAGTCATGGGAGTTACAATATGAGAAAGCCCTTCTATGAACATCCAATAATAACCAGCAAGTCTTAGAAAGCTACAAATATTAGATACACTTCTGAGTGGCTCCCACTTTACAATGGCATTAATCTTCTATGGTTCCACACACACCCTTGGCCGATATTACATACTCCAATAAGACTACTTGGTCCAACCAAAATTTGCACTTGCTAAACTTAGCATAGAGCTGTCGATCTCCGAGGGTCTATAATACAATTCGCAAGTGCTCTCAGTTCTCTGGTTTAGACTTAGAATATATTAGGATGTCGTCAATCAAAACTATCACAAATTTATCCAAAAATGGGCTAAACACCCTGTTCATCAAATTCTTGAATGCCACTAGAGCATTTGACAATATGAATGGCATTACTAGGAACTCAAAGTGCTCATACCGGGTTCTAAAGCCTGTTTTCAGAACATTTTTAGCCTTGATTCGTAGCTAGTGATACCCCGTCCTTAAGTTTATCTTGGAGAATATCCTTGTGCTTTGAAGCTAGTCAAAGAGATCATCTATACGGGGCAATGGGTATTGATTCTTTGGTGTTACCTTATTCAACGGTCGGTAGTCTATACACAACCTTATAGAATCATCATTCTTCTTCATAAATAACACAAATACAACCTAAGGAGATCTACTGGGTTGGATAAACTCTTTCTATAGTAATTCCTATAACTGAGTTTGAAGATCCTTTAACTTTGTAGAAGCATATGATAGGGAGGAATATGGATGGGATTTCCTCATGCGACTAGATCTATGGTAAAATCGATCTCATGTTCCGGAGGTCATCTTGGCAATTCATCAGGAAAAACATCTAAAAATTTTTGAACAACTGGCAACTCCTCTAACTTATCCATCATAACCTCCTTAGGAGCAAGAAACAAGGTAGGCTAGAAAACCCTAACATCCTTTTCTAAGAAGTCGGGTAACCAATAATGCTGAGATCACACAAGTTGAAAGGATCCTCATAATTTCCTAAAATATTACCCTAGACTGACCCGTCTTTCCATGAGCCACTTTCTTCCTATGGCAATCAAAACAAGCCCGGTGCTTCGACAACCAATTTATCTCCAGAATGGCATCAAAATCAGCTAATGATAGGGATATAAGATTTGCCCTAGAAGAAAACCCACATATCTCAACTATGTAATCCTTATAAACCTAGTCAATAATCACAGAAGGACCCAAAGGAATAACCACAGACATCCTAGGGACAAGAGGGAGTGAAGGGTGTTCGGCCTCTATCCGGTGGGCAACAGACACAGATATAAAAGAATGGGTGGCTTCGGAATCTATAAATACAAATATAGGAAAGCCACAGATAGTGAGGGTACTTGTCACCATAGATAGTGGTCTCTATCTCATACTTTGTATTTTTTATTCTAACCTTTCTACCTGGGGCCGAATGACTTTTTCTGGAGAAACAAGAGTAACAAGTGGTGCGGGGTTGCTATAGTAGCCTACCGGAGGTTGTAGTTCCAATGGATTAGCGGCAACGGGACATTACGTGGTGTTCGTTGTGTTCGTTGGAGAGGTAGTATGCCCTTCCATCAAGGATGCTATTATAGAAGCAGCCCTAGTCATTCTTCGGAGAGGCATTCTCATCAAAGCGCAGTAGTGGCAAAACATATTTCTTTCTAATCTATTCCCACAGATGGTGCGAATATGTTAGAAGTGGATCTGATTCCACAGATAATGGCTCTGCTAACTTGAACGAAATGGTATAGCCGTCTAGTGATCTCGAATGATGAGACTTGTAAAAAGACCGTCGGATGGTGCTCCGACGAGGGAGACTTCGATACTCAAGTTCGATAATGATTTTCAAAAGGAAGGAAATAAATAGAAAGGAGTTTTGGTACACTTTAAGTGCAAAGTGGTAGACAAGTGAATGTGCAAGCGAAGATGCATACCTAGTCGATTGACCTAATGTCATATATGGTGTTATCTAGTGTAAGCATTGTAGGCATGCAGGGCATTGAAACCCTAGTTTTCTTGTGGAAGTGTATTAAGATTTCGGGGAATCAAGTCATTGGATTCTCATAGATTGTAAGACTCATTGGTTTGGAAAGTCCAGATTGCCACGGGGATAATTTTCCTCAATTGAAGGTCTCTTTTCCATTTACAGAAGATTCCACCTATACTTGTAGGAGAAGTGTATATTTACTTTTACGAATCGAATGACGACCACTGAGCACCAGGGAGATGCTGTGGTCAAGCAACTATCTACCGATCAATGCCTGATTGGGGATGCTAAGAGAGTATGGGCCGTTCCTACCTGTTAGGGAGATGAATCATGTATTGACAACATGTATTAGTCGATGTATCCCTTGTGCTAGGAATTCGGTGGGTCTTTAGCCTCATGATGTTGACGAGTCCATATGCTGGACGGTCAGTCGATCGGGTGGATATTGATTGAGTAGGCAATAGGGCTACTGTGAGTCGTTTGATACTTGTAGCCTCATCACCAATAGCTTCTTCTTCCATCAGAATTATGTAGCGTTTGGTTCATACTCAGAAATTGAAATCAGAATCAAAATCAAAATGTTTAAAAATCGGAATCGGAATTGAATTCCAATATTAATTATTTGGTTCAAATTATAGAATGAATATGATTACCATTATTGATATTTGTTTGTATATATTTCGAAATAAAAATCATATAATTGTTAATTTTGTTCTTGATAAAAATATTTTAAAATTAATATTTTTAAAATTTTATTTTATTTTTTAAAATTAAAACTATAATTATCATCTATTTTATTTTTTTAATCAAATTTTTAAAAATAGTTTTGATTTGTTCTAATTATTTAAGGTGATTTATTTTATTTATAATTTTAAGCCCAATAAAAAAAATAATTAAATGACTAGATAATAAATTTATTATATATAATTAGATATAAACTCAAAAATAATTTTTAAGCTGAATCTAAAATAAAAAATAAAAAATAAAAAATACTAATACTAATACTAAAATTATATAAAAATACTAAATAATCCTAAAATATTAGTAAAATTTAAATTATTATTTTTATATTTTTATATATTTTTAAATTAAAAGTGAAATCTCTCTCTCCCCCTCTCTAAATCCCAAATCCAAAATCCAAACCTTAGCACTGAGGTTTTTTCCCCTCCCTCTGTTCTTCATCCCATCACTTCGACTCCTTAGTGGGAGACCGTGAGAAATTCATAGAGCAAAAATGTCAATGTCACGATCATCTTCGCATCACAATATGGAAGTCATGGTCATTGATAGCACGACACCATTGCTAATCAACTTAGCCATGAGCTAGTAATTATTATAGAGCTGTCGCTTCATCCGCCACCTTAACCTTCGCGGTGTAGCTTGATTCCTCAGTTAACGCCGTGCCATGAGAAAGCCATCGGCTAGGGTTCGAGAGACGGTTGTCGAGCAACTCGAGAAGCATCATAGCGATCGGGATTATTCGAAGCTGATTGTGATTCTAGACATTGTTTGATTTGTTGTCATGGTTTTGAGTAGGTTTCATTGTCTTCTATGCCTTTGAGGCTTTAGATTGTTGAATATGCTCTTTGGTGTGTTCTTCATGTCCTTTGTGTGTGTTTGGAGTATTAGAGGAGACGAGGTTTCCTAGTTTTGAATTTGGAGGAGGGATTAGAAGAGAAAATGTTAGGGATTGGGCTTCAAACATAGGTTTTGACTGAAACCCCTAAATTTGTTTAGATCCATAAAACCTATATTTTTAGGGTTTTATTTCCATACCTTTATTCTTATTCTATTAATTCAAATAACTTATACGAGTATCATTATAATTTCTGAAACTCATATCCTTTAACCAAACAACCCCTAAATATCAACAAAAGGCTGCTTTTTCTGCGAAGAAGAAGGACAAGGATGACCATGTGAAGGTGATCACATCCTCTAGTAAGATTGAAGAGGTATCTTCATCATTGTCTTCGTCATGGATTGATGTGCATATGCAAGAACAAATGGATCCTTATACCTAGCTTGCTCGTTTGGATAGGCCTATTGGGTCTTGGTTGTTTGCTATGCCTTTCGTAATAATACAAATATTAAATATTTAGTTTTTGGATAATTGACAAAAACAACTCAAGAGGACGATTTGTAATAGAGTTGGTATGGATTCCTTATTGTGTATGTATATCATAACTAACTAATACTATATATTAATATATAAAACTTTTGACTCATAACAAATTTCACTTGTAATAAATCAAAGTATAAATTTTTGATTTCGCGGGTTTATTCATACACACTCAAAATTAAGGGTATATAAATTACATAAAATTATAGAGTACTAATTTCCATACATAATATATTTTGAAAATTATTTTATAGGTTTTATTCAATTCTAAGTATTTGTACTAACTACTATGGAATCTAGATCCCGTTCGAACTTGAACTCTATCCCATGATCAAGGTAAATTATCTTTGATTATTAAAGGATTCATAAGTTATAAATTATATATGATGAATTGTCCACATTTATCTGTCGATTTTGAATTATTTATTTTAACATGATATAGCAATGATTTATATGTTTTGTATACTACCGTCAACTTGATTTACTACAAAAAAATATGATTTTAGCGACGGAAAAAATTCGTCACTATTTTATGACGAATTTAGTAACAAAAATTTTTTCGTTGCTAATTTGTAATTAAATTAGCGATGAAAAAGTATTCGTGGCTAAATTAGCAACGGATATATTATTCGTGGCTAAATTCATCGCTCATTGGCGATTAAAAAACTTTTGTTGCTAAATCCGTCTCTAATTGGCGACTAAAATTTCTTCATTGCAAAATTCGTCGTTAATTAGTGACGAATAAAAATTTCGTATTTAAATTTTGTTGTGGATTTGGTTATCCATCATTAAATTTAACGACTAAAATATTTTGTAGCCAAATTTATCCACAAAAAATTTTCGTGACAAATTTCATCGCTAATTAACTACAAAAATTTTCTGTCGCTAATTACTTATGATAAAAATATTTATCACAAAATTTAATAATAAACTCTAAAATTCGTGACTAAATTCGTTACTAATTAGCTACAAAAAATATTCGTGATAGAATTTATCGCTAATTAGTCACAAATAAAATATTCGTGACTAAATTTGTTGCTAATTTATTATCGAAATTTCAAAATTCATGACTAATTTCCAAGCAAAATTTCTTCTATACTCTATTAGGAAATATTTTTAACCGTATCTCTCTTTTTAATATATTTTAAATAACGAAATCGAATTAAATACATATTGAATATTACAATTCTCACCGATTTGATAATTTTCAACAATAAATAATTTAATTAAACTACAATAAATAATTTTCAATTAGTCACGGCTATCGAATTCACAATTCGTGTTTTTTATCTTCTATATTCATTCGTTTATCTCATATTATTTAATTGTCTTCGAAAGTTCAGTTCTTCATTTTCATTTATTATTGTCATCAGTAAGGAATACAATATATCATACATTCACGTCCGACAATCTATCTCATCTGGCAAGTAGGTCAAATAGTAGTTTTTGGAGGATGGCGGAAGTGAGACAGATAACTACTGATAAGCGGATTCCGCAATCCGTTGTTAAACTTAATTTTTTTAAATTAAAATTTTATATTATATTATATTATATTATTCTTTTATTTTATTAATTTATATTACCTAATTATATTTATTATTTTATAATATTTTAAATTAGCATTTTATTTTATTATTTTAAATTTTTATTTTTAAAAGAATAATATGATTTAATTTTTTAAAAATATTTTATTATTTAGCGACGAATTAAAATCTATCGTTAAATTTAGCGACAAATTCCCGAATCCGCCGCTAAACATAATTTTTTTAAATTAATATTTTATATTAAATTATATTATATTAATTTATATTACCTAATAATATTTATTATTTTATAATATTTTAAATTATCATTTTATTTTATCATTTTATATTTTTATTTTTAAAAGAATAATATTATTTAATTTTTATATATTTTATTATTTAGCGACGGATTTAGCAATGAATTAAAATCCGTCGCTAAACTTAATTTTTTTAAATTAACATTTTATATTTTTTTTATTTTATTAATTTATATTATCTAATCATATTTTTTATTTAATAATATTTGAAATTAGCATTTTATTTTATTATTATATATATATATATATATATTTTAAAGAATAATATTATTTAATTTCTTAAAAATATTTAATTATTTAGTGATGGATTTAGCGACGAACTAAAATCCGTCGCTAAATTTAGCGACGAATACTTGAATTCGTCACTATTTTATTTTTTTAAATTAACATTTTATATTTTATTTTATTTTATTTTGTTATTGTGTTATTTTATTAATTTATATTACTTAATGATATTTATTATTTTATAATATTTTAAATTAGCATTTTATTTAATTATTTTATATTTTTATTTTTTAAAGAATAATATTATTTAATTTTTTTTAAATATTACCTAGAATCCATATCTAAATTTAATTTTTTTAAATTAACATTTTATTTTTTTGGTATTTTATAATTTATATAATTTATATTATATCTTATTGTATTTAAAATAAAAGGTTTAAAAAATAAAATAAAGAAAAGATATAAAATGTTATTCGAAAATATTTTTTAAAATATTATAAGATAATAAATATTATTTTTAAATATAAAATATTAAAATAAAATTCATATTTTATAACAAATGTTAGAGTAAACTAACATTATTATTAACATTTTAAACTAACAAATATTTTTTAAATCATTTTATATTATTTTTATTATTTTTAGAAAAATGTTAGATTAAGATAATAACATTTTGTTTATTATTTTATTTTAATTTAGCATTTTACTATTTTTATTTTATAAAAAATTATCATATTTATTATTTTTAATTAATATTTTGTATTTTATTTTTATTTGATCTTTTAAAGAATAATATTTATATATTTTTTAATTCATTTATTATTTTATTTTATCTTTTTTAAAGAATAATATATTATTTTATATTAGTTTATTATTATTAAAAAAATATTAGGGAAAGATAACAAGTAAAAAAAAGAAAAAGAATCTGATAGGTATATCATTGTGGTCTGGTGGTTGAGGTGTTGCTAACATTTTAATGGTGTGTATGTTCGAATCCCTTTGGAAGCGGTGGAGGGGCATTTTTCGCCAAATAAAGGATGACAACGCTGGGCGGGTGTGGGTCCGAGCTCGGGGCGTGGGCGGGCGCTCAAGCGGGGCAGGTGTAGTTGCAGGTTCGAGCGCGTGATCGGGTGACGGAGTTAGACGGTCGAGTTTAAATAAATAAAAAATATAATAATATATAATATAATTTAATGATGAACATTTGTTGCTAACTTAAATAAAATAAAATAAAATAATGATAATTAAATAAAATATATTTAATAAATAAAAATATAATAATATATAATATAATTTAGTGTTGAATTCTTTGATTTGTATTTAAATAAAATAAAATAAAATAAAATAAAATAAAAATATAATAATTAAATAAAATATATTTAATAAATAAAAAATACAATAATATGTAATATAATTTAGTGAAGAATTTTTGGATGTGTCGTTAAATATAATATAATATAATATAATATAATAAAATAAAATAAAAATAAAAATAAGGTGAAATACTTTTCTTTACAAGTTGGATTTGATGGGAAGTCCGCCTCACGGCTCAAAAGTTGCATAAACATTTACTTATTAGGTACTGTGGCCAACAGAGGACAAATGGGTTGCTTCAATCACTTTGAGGGAATTCAACCTGCAAAATCATTAAACATGCAAGGATTAAGAGGATACGAAAAGATTAGTGTACTTCAAAGGGAATTGAAGGAGAACACTAAAGAAACACTCACACCATTTTTGGCCAAACACGGGATGGGTCTACTACTAGTTTGGCACTCCAATCCCTCTCACAAAGCTTGATTCTCAATGCCTAGATGAAATTCTGAGTGCAGAAGACATTTTCAAAAAAGGAGTAAGGATTTGCAACAGAGGAAAAAGAAGCACACAAACATCAAAGCCACGATTTGAAAGAAAGAATTAGGTGTTTGCAGTGATTTGGCTCTTGAAATTACATCCGGATCCTTTGAAAAACCTCCGAACCAACTGAAAAAGGGCAAGGGTTTGAGGAATTTTGCAGGCGTAGGGGAGGAAAAGTGAGAGGGTTTCAAACAGAGGAGTGATAGGGACTCAGACTGAGACTAAGGCTAATAGACTGAAAAATAGAAAGGGAGAAGAGGATAGAGAGGCTACGGCGGTCTTCGGATCATAGCATCGAAGGCGGAGAGAGAGGAGAGAGCGTGATTGAGAGGCTAAGAGACTAGGAGTGAGAAGAAGAGAGAGAGGTGTGGACGGTTGACGGATCCATTGGCCACCAAGGGCAACTCGGTGGTGGGGATGGTTGGTGAGGAAGAGAGGAGAGAACACGAGAGGGTGAGAGGCGGGATGCGCTTCTCTCTCTTCAATTGTTATTTTTCTCTCTCTTTTTTCCCACGAAGCCTCATAAGATAGGATGTTTTTTAGACATGCAAATTAACCAAAAAGAGTAATAAACTTATTAATACCCAAAAGGGTATTTTTACATTTTTTTGAGAGAAATTTTCATAAATTATGTTTTAAGAGATTTTTAAGTCTCTGACCTTAACCCTTTTTAACCTTTGCTATTTTCATGAGCTTTAACTTACTTTTATTTTTTTTAATAAAATAATTTTTATATTATCTCTGACTGACTTTATCGGTTTAATAGGTTAAACTAACAGGTAATTATTTTATTAGTTAAATTAAAATATATAATTTGTCTAAGATGAACAATCCGAAAAAGCCTATACATAATTGTCTTTTAAACACAGTCAATACGTACGAGCATGACACGAATGACCAATTATCGTTATTTGGTACGGAAAGTCTTACATGGAATTGGCCCTTATGCCCCTAGTATAATTTTTATGTGTATTATTATTAATCAATAAATTTAAAATAATAAAATGATCAATTAGGGCATGCAGCCGAGCAGCCGAGCAGCCGACCGGCTATGAAGTTGTCGACTTCTCTTTGCTTGGTTGTGGGACCATTTTTGTTAGGAATGCTGGCTGTACCATCAATGACCCTTTGGATCGGGACATAGATGCTCAGTGAGCTTAGATTAATTGGTCTGTTCTATTTTTCATTTTCTTTTTCCGTTTTCTTGGTGCATGCACGAGTGCTTCTATTTCTTTCCCCCCCCCCCCCTTTTTCTCTAATAACTCCTTCTTATTAGATTCATGGGCATCAATAAGGAAGCTTCTCGCCTCTGGAGAGCAAGAGGCACAAAATTTAATGTGCATTGCAGCTGCGCCCCCATGGCAGCACTGTTAAAATCGTAATTCGATTCGATGTATTGTAATAAATGTTATATTTATTGCCTTTCGAGTCAATTACATTGTTCTTAGCTCTCCGATGTTAGAATCCCTATGATATCAACTATTTAATATGAATTGCAATGCATGACATTTTACAATTATTTTAATTATAAATATATTATTTTTATAAGATGATGATAGTATGTACAGTGAAGATAGTATCTTTCTATTTATACAAGAGGGTGGTCATATGTCTTAAGACAAAAAAAATGACGGCTATATTATTTGTAATGACATATTGGTATTTGTTCATTAATTATTTATTTTACGTAAACTGATTTGATTTCTGAAATGATTGTTGTTGAAGTCTTTTATATGTACGGTGAAGATAGTATGTATGAAATGATTATATATAAAAACATATTGGTCATATGTCTTGAGATAAAAAAAAATTATCTAATCGTTTAAACCCTTAAAAAAGTTATTTTTTAATATTTTACTTGTCGACAAATTTCGATGAATTGTCAATGTTTTTATCACACAAACGTCGGTAAAATTGTAAATATTTCTCAACCTTTTGTTTGACATTTTATTCGATATTTTCTTTTTTATCGTCATATCTTTTTGTGGGAGTTATAAAATATTGCGAATGGTAAAAGAATATGTCAGCATCTGGGGACAAACCACTCTTGGCAGGGGATGTTGGTTTTGTTGCGTTTAGGCTAGCAGTTTGGGATAAGGACCAATAGCATAATAGTTGGTTTTTTTTTTTATTTTTTATTTTATTGTAATTTGTGTTTTCTTGACAAAAGCAATTGGTATAACAAGTGACAAGACGTTTGGAAGTGTCGATATAAGTACAAAAGACAATTCTTCAAGTAAGAAACTAATTTCGTCGTTTTGGAAGAAAAGTTCGCCACATTACGTGTACAAAGTTACACAGACCTCATTATATAATAAGGTATGCCAAAGCTAAATCATTGGGTTTCATTATTTGAATCTCAATCAAAGACCATGAGTGCTAACTTGTTGCTGTCTGGCAGCTTGATGCTAAAGATGAAGCCCGCATCTCGCTGCTTCTCAATTCTCACTCATACCGCTAATCATAGCAATTCAAACCTCACCCGGTCATCACATTCCCATTATTCCAAGTTGCACTCAAATCCCAACCATCTCAGCAGCAACCCCATTACCGGTGCATTCTTCTATGGTCAGTATCAATATCAACAAAAGTCTGCTCTTTCTGTGAAGAAGAAGGACAAAGATGACCATGTGAAGGAGATCAGATCCCCTAGTAAGATTGAAGAGGTGCCTTCATCGTCGTGGATTGATGTGTATCTGCCAGAACAAGTGCGTCCCTACGCGAAGCTTGGTCGTTTGGATAAGCCCATTGGGTCTTGGTTGTTTGCTTGGCCATGCCTCTGGTAATCAAGTTGTCTACGACTCCTTGTGTGTTGTTTGGGTCCAAATATTGTTTGATTCATACAAATTCAAATCTTAAAAGATGTATAAGTTCGACTTTTGGGCCAACAGCATTGACCAGTTGGTGCCGCATTTAACTTGATGTGGTTATTCTTAATTAGGTCCATCGCTTTAGCAGCCTCACCGGGAACTCTCCCTGATTTTAAGATGTTGACACTACTTGGTTGGGGGACCACTGTTGTTAGGGGTGCTGCCTGTACCATCAATGACATCTTAGATCGTGACATAGATGCTCAGGTAAGTCTATATTATTTTTATTTTTATTTTTTCATATACATCTACTTATTTTTTTTCAGTAAAATAATTTAAAAATAAACAAAATTAGTTTTTTAACAATTTGTAGATAAAGATGTGTGAGAGAAAAAAACCAGATCCATTTTAATTTTGCTACTAAGAGAGGAAGATACAAATAGAAATTAATAATCAGTTTGACGTAGTTTGTTTTGTAAAGCCACTCTCGTTCAAACAATCGGTGAAGGGATCTATTTTACCACTAAGATTTCTAGTACACGCGGCAAACATGCAAAGGAGGAGCGTTTTCCTGCTCATTGATGTCTAAATAAGCATTTAATAGAGAGGCATCACCATCAACCATGACTAAAGCAGAGTTTTAAGTCGCCATCAGTGCGACCCATGTTGCTTGCTTGCTACACGTTACAATTTGACAGATGCTTGGTTTAGTGTGCATACGCATGTATCACAATTAACTATGGTTTTTTCAAAGTCTTCAATAATACTTCTCTTTCTCTACCCTCCAACCTGGTCCCCATAAAAAGTAACCAACCATGAAAACTCCAAACATCTCCATCCATTTTTACCATAGGCCGATCACAGATCGTGTTAACTTTCTCCTGATCAATATGCACACCACCCACCCAGACCATAAATCCAAAAATAGTAATTTCTCGTTCATAAAACTTTCCCAATTTTCAATTCTTTTTCGCCTATTAAGGTTTGGGTATGTACGAGGAAAAGACTTTCAAAGATTATTTTCTAAACCTTTATACTTATCACACAAGGTACTATTGCCTCTTTGTTTTGTAACCTAAAACGTACTTCTACATAAGATTTATCCTTTCAGAATGGGCATCCTTGGGTAATCAAAAAAAAAAAAAATCCTCTTAGAATGGGCAATACGGAGGATATCTGTCCAACTGTTCTCTGATCATATTTAGATTAATAAGATTGTATCTTGTGATGGTATCTAATTCAATTTTTATATTGTACCACAGACCTGTAATCCTATATTAGGCTACTATTCTTCCTGGTTCTCTATCAATGATAGGATTCCATAACAAAGGTTTCAACCCTTTGGGTATGTTAGTAAGCTCACTACCTCCGACCATCAACAGGATTTCATCACTAAGCATGTGTCTCCTTCTCCTTCAATTCTGTATCCATTTTAGCCATGGTTTGGATGACATTAAAGAGAACTCCCTTCTCCAATTTGTTACCTTTCTTGCAACTCTCTCCCTTTAATGACCTCAAAGCAATCTGAATCTCATACCTTTTGAACTTCAAGATGTTGTCACGATCAGTATGCCAAGCACTAAGATCATATTCTCACAATCTTCTCAATAACAAATTACGTCCAAGGTCCAAGATATCAAAGTAAGCCATGTCTCGATGCTTATAGATTAATAAAGGAAACTATTAGAATTGAGAATTTTTAAGAATACTTCAAAAAATATTTTGCTACTTTAGTTAGTATTAGTTAAAAAGGAGTGATGATCTTTACTTTGTGGTACATGTATTAGAAGAAATTGGATATGTTAATTGGGTAGGTATTGACCAGCTCATAGAAAGAATATATTATAATATATAGTTGATAAATGTATGAAAAAAAAGCGCTGCTTCCTCACCTTGTCGGCTTCACTTCTTCTTCTTCTTCCTCCTTAACTTATAACTGATATTAAGACATGGTATCAGAGCTCTAAAGAATCTTAAAGGACTTGTGAGCAACCTAAAAAAGTACTAGTAAGGTTTATGCTCTTAAAGACCCCAAAAAGAAACCAGAACCTTAAACCCTCATAGCTTTCAACAATACTTTAGCACTTGCACCTCTAGTCTTCGGTGGTGAAAATTATCAAGTTTGGGCTGTCAAGATAAAAGCTAACTTGAGAGGTCTTGGTTTGTGGCAATGGGTTGAAACTGAAAGGGAAATATCATCCCTTGATAACAATTTAACCCTAGATCAAATCATGGCACAGGAAGAAGAAAAAACTAAAGTTCCAAGAGCTTTGTTTTACATTCATGCTATTGTCTCAGAATCGATTTTAACTAGGCTCATGGCTTATAAAACACCCAAAAAAGCTTGGGACAAGCTCAGGAAGATGTACACGGGGAGTTGAACAACCAGGAAAATGCAAATCCTGAATTTGGAGAGGGAGTTCGAAGTCTTAAGGATGAAAGATAATGAGTATATCAAGGAATATGTAGACACACTCATGGAGGTTGTTAACAAAATCAAGCTTCTTGGGGAGGATCTAACAAACCAAAGGGTAGCAGAAAAAGTTTTAATAATCTTACTAGAAAGATTTGAGTCTGAGATCTCTTCTCTATAATACTAAAAGGATTTAACTATGATTTCCTTGACTAAGACGGTTCATGCTTTTCAAGCTCAAGAGCAAAAGAGATTAATGAGATAGAAAGACAGCAACGAAGTGGCTTTCCTAGCAAGGCAAAAAGGAAAAAGCTCCTCAAGGCAAAAAGAAGACGCAATCTAGTGATAAAAAGAACAAGAAAAAGATTGAAGGTCAAGAAAGTAAAGGTGAGAATATACATGTTCTCACTGTAAAAAAAAGAATCACTTAGAGAATTATTACTTGTTTAGACTGAGTGTACAATACAGATCATGCAAACAATTCGGCCATGTAGAGAAGGTATGTAAGAACAAAAATGATCAATAAGGGCAACAAATTCAAATGGCTGAAAATCAGCAACAAGAGGAGCAGCTATTTTTAGTCACCAGTCATGTAATGAGCAACCTATCAGAAACTTGGCTTATTGATCCTGCTTGTACGAATCACATAACTCCTAAATTGAGAAATTTTAGAAAGTTGGATCAGTCATATAAGTCAAAGGTCAAGATTGAGAATGAAGACCTAGTTAATATCGAAGGCAAAGGAATTATTGCTATCCCAACCTCATCTGGTATCAAATATACCTTAGAAGTCTTGTATGTGCCTGAGATCTGGCAAGGTCTATTAAGTGTAGGACAAATGCTAGAGAAGAATTATTTACTGTACTTCCATAATATATCCTGCATAATAATTGATAATACTGGTTATGAGCTGATCATAGTAAAAAGAGAGATAAAAGCATAGAAGCTTTCCAATCAAATGGAAAGAAACTAACTTGCATGCCTATAATACCATTGTTGATAAGTTTATGTTATGACACAAAAGATTTGGCCACTTTCATTATGTTGCACTAAAACACCTACATCACAAAGGCCTAACTCTTGGCCTACTTGTTATTAGTAATGAAGAATATATTTGTCAAGTTAGTCAATTAGGGAAGCAAAGTGGACTATCGTTCCCAATTGACAAGGCCTTGAGAGCTTCTGATAAATTACAATTGATACATGCTAATGTGTGTGGACCAACGAAAATATCCTCATTAAATGGAAGCAACTATTTTATCTTGTTCATAGATGATTATACAAGAATGTGTTTTGTATACTTTATAAAGCAGAAATTAGAGGTGACTGACATGTTTCAGATGTTCAAGGCCTTGGTGGAAAATCAAGCAAATAGTCACATTAAAGAGATAAGGTCTGACAATGGGACTGAATATATTTAAAAAATGTTTAACAGATTCTGTATCCAAGAAGGAATTCACTATCAGCTGATTGTCATATACTTCCTTCAACAAAATGGAGTAAGTGAAAGGAAGAACTAAACTGTTATGGAGATGGCAAGGTGCCTGTTCTTTGAAAAGCAAAGGTCAAATGTTTATAGGCAGAAGCAATCAATATAGTAGTTTATCTGCTCAATAGACTTCCAATGAAGGCATTAAAAGATGAAACTCCATATGATGCGTGGTATGGAGTTAAACTTGCAGCGGATCACCTCAAAGTCTTTGGGAGCCTTTGCTACATTCATGTTCCATGTGTACAAAAAGATAAGTTGGATCATAAAGTTGAGAAAGGAATTTTTGTGGGATATAGCTCTACCTATAAGAGGTATAGAGTTTTCAACTTGAAGGGAAAAAAAGTCATGGTTAGTAAGGACTTAAAATTTGATGAAGGTGTTGTATGGAATTGAGAGTAAAAGATTGAAACAGTAGAAATAATCAACTTGGGAAAACAATAACCCAAACTTCACATGAATCAGAAGATGAACCTTGTAGTGACAGTATTGATGAAAATACTTTGCGAATTAGAATCTCAAATAATAGTCTCCTTTGGAACTTATAACTCCCTTTTATCCATCCTTTATCTCTAGGCTAAGGTTTGCTCACCGAACTTAGGGTTTTGAACTTCAACGAGCCATTGTCCTTCTTTTTGCCTAATTTTTGGTTTCCTCAAACTATTTTCAGTGTTAGGTTGATTGCTCGAATCACTTTCGTCAATCGTGACAGTCTGGAGGTTCTTAAGAAATTTAGATCTGGATAATACCTTATCCAATGCTCTGGTAGGACTCCGACTCCAATGAGCAAATCTTCTTCGATTCCTATGATTTTGGTTTCCTTGACCTTTTTCCTTAGATATATCAATTGCTCCAGTGAGATCTCCAACCTCCTTATGACTGCACAGGGCTCTTGAAGAAGCCATGTCCGAGTAGGACATCTTGGTGAGCAGGCTGGCATGGGCTCTACGTGCCATAGCTGATCCCAACTTTACTTTCGCATGCTTTCTTATATCTTTTAGGGTTATTAAGTTTCCATATTTCTTTGGAATGCCTCTTCTAGTGTGTGGCACGATGATGACATTAAAGTGCTCATTGCCTAAGTGCTATGTGCATGTGCTGTGGCCTATGAGCTAGCTCAGTGGCTCCTATGGGCTACTACCTTGTTGTTGCTACTTGTCGAGATTTTATCCTAACTTTTCTCATAACTTGTCTTATGTCTGTGACATATAGTCAGTTGTGTGGAATTTATTCAGTACAAATAGTAGGACTTAAAATGCTAATATAAGGATTTGATAAGATGAACAAAATTAAAAATGTCAAAAGTCTACTCTAATAATGAGAAATAAGAGTTTAAATAGACTCCTAAACTCCGGAAAAAAAATAATTAAAGAATTGTGCAAAGAATGGAAAAATGGAAAGAAAGACATAAAATATTGTTAAAATCCTCAGCACGTATCACCATGGTGGTACAGATGCCGCCTTGGTAGGCCTATGTTCTGCGATTATCGCTATGGCTATTTTGATGGCTACACCCCTAGCCTACTCATTCTGTACACATAGACATGGCCATCACCATGGTGATAAGATTCCAGGCCTTCTTACTAATCTTTTATGCATCTTTGATCTTTTGTTGCTTGTCCAAATTGATCCAACACTAATTTCAAAGTTGTTAGTTTATCATTTTGCAGAGAGAGAAAAAGATAGCATTTATAATTACATTCTAAAAATAAAAGTAATTTAAGAAAAATAAGGGTAATTTACACAAAAAAATATAAGCACATTCAAAAAAAGAAATAAATATACTATAGATATTTATATATATTATTTATATATATTAGTTTCGAACTTCACATGTTTTACACATGTATAAAGTTTGAACGAATATATATAAAGATATATAAAAAGGGTTTGTCGATTAAAAAATAATTAATCTAAACAGACATATAAAAGTGAGAGAGAGATATATATATTTTTGTTATAAAAGAAGAAACAGCAAGCAAAACACAGAACACAGGAGAAACAAAACCCTCACAAAAGGGCAGGGTGTTGCGACAACTCCAGTTGCGTCAAGATCCAATAGCAGGTTCACCTCAGATGGAGGGGTGTCGGCTTCCTGAATGTCGACATTGTCCCTTTGTCTCAGCAAGTTCAAGCTCAACTTGGCCAGCTTGTCGACGCGACGCATCTATTGGCTTCCCTGTAGACGTGGTTGATTTCCCTGATGCCTAATTCTATCATTATATCCTTGCAGTTTTCTAGTAGGTTCTTCCATGGATGGTGCAACCCTACCCCTTGCTGATCGCACTAACCAAAGACAGAGAGTCACATTAAATGTTCAGAGGGCTGAATTTCTTTCTTTTGGCAATCAAAAGCCCCCTCAAGTCCCAGAGCTCGGCTATATCTCCTTTAGTCATACCAGCATTTAGTCAGAAGCCATAGACCCATTCTCCATCACTATTCTTGAAGATCCCCCCGCACTAGATTGGGCCCTTGCCAAACTGGCTGCATCATCCATATTTAATTTGAGAATTCCAACTTTAGGGCGCTTCCAACTGATCCTAACTTCCTCCACTTTACTTTTATCCTTCCTCATCTTCTCCCCATGCACCTTCCCCAAGCTAATGACCCTGTTAACCATAGAGATTGTTGGCTCTAGCTTGTTATGATGCAGGACGCTGCATCTAGATTTCCAAATTTCCCAAACTACAATCATGAAAGTTAGTTCCTCCTCATCAAGGCCTAGCTTATGATTTCTGATCACCCCATTTTTTAGCCAATTTTCCATATTATCACTCCAAAAACTTTTGGACTTGTCGGTGCCTAGCACCAAGATGTTCCAAATTGTTTATGCATAGGAGCAGTCTCTTAAGACATGTCCAATGGTTTCCTCCTCTTCCCCGTAGATACTGAATTTCCTATCAATTGCAATGCCTCTATTCTTCAACTCTATGTTCGTGAGAATTTTTCCTTTAACGACCATTCGGGTGAAAAGCTAAATCCTTTCGGAGCACTTTAATTTCCAAACCCAATTCCAGCTAGAATTCGCTACTGCATGAGGGAGGTGGCCTTTCTTTTGGATCCAGTAAACGGAGCTAATTGTGAACTCTCCTTCAGGGGAAGCACTCCAAAATATATTGTCCGTCTTTCGCTTATTGGAGGGGATAATCATGGCTTTGATTTCCTCTACCTTAGCACTACGGAGAATAGCCGAAAGCTTCTCCAAATTCTATGATCCGCTCTCCTAAAAATGGCACACCTTGGTACTTGAGTTGTAAGAGACTTGGGGAATTAAGGCTTGTAACTTGAGCTCTTTGTCACCTACCCATTTATCAAGCTAGAAACTGATGGATTTTCCATCCCCTATTCTCCACATAATGCCCTTCTTTAAGTAGTCCCTGTTGGCACATATGCCTCTCCAAATAGTGGATGTACTACTCCTCCTTTTGTGCTCTAGTGGGTTACTTCTATTGAGATATTTGTTTTGTAGGATTTTATACTAAAGAGCTCCATCTCCATTCAAGACTCTCCACCCCACTTTTGCCATTAATGCCACATTATATTCTCTCATGGTTCTAATGCCCAACTTACTTTCTTTTTTGTGGTTACAGACCATATCCCACTTGACGAGGTGAATTCTCCTTTTATCTTCATTGCTGCCTTAAAAGAAGTCTCTGTTCAATTTGTCTAATTTCTTGTAGATTAACTCGGATAGCTAGGCTGATTGCATTATGTATAAGGGAATAGCCGCTGTAACCGATTAAATTAGAGTTCTCCTTCCCGCTAAACTTAGAAGATCACCCTTCCAGTTGCTCAACTTGTTTTGGACTCTTTCCACCATAAAGTGGTAGTAATTATTGTTTTGTCTCTCATGGATTACCGGCTCTCCCAAGTAGTTGCCTAGATTTTTTGTAAGGGTGAAGCGGCTACACGCTTCTAAGGAGTCCTTGATGTGCCTAGGAGCCCCATTGGATATCCAAATTTTGGACTTATGAGGGTTTATTGGAGAATGCTCTCCTCCAAGAATTCCTTCAAGCAACTTAGAACGTTGCTCAAGCACAGGTGCTCTGCAAAGAGACTAGGTCATTAGGAAAGAGCAGGTGAGAGATAGAAGGGCCCCTTTTGGTAACTTTCACAGCTTTCCAAGCCCCTTTCTTTACTTTTTCCTGAATCATGCATGAAGTCTTTCCATCACCAACAAGAAAAGATATAGGGAAAGAGTATCTCCCTGCCTCAACTTCTGCCCTACTTTAAAAGGGGGAGGACCTCCCCGTTCCAAACAATGGAGCTATCCCCATTTGCCACCACAAACATAATTATCTTGATCATCTTCAAAGGCACATTGAACTCTAACAGCACATTCGCTAAATATTTCCCAATTGACATTGTCATAAGGCTTCTTTAGATCGACTTTTATAATCATGGAATACCTGGAGCTCTTTGAGTGTCTAATGGAATGTACCACCTCTTTGAGTTCTTTGTGTGACATTGAACTCTAATAGCACATTCGTTAAATATTCCCGATTGACATTGTCATAAAGTCCCTCTTCCTGGTAAGAAGTTGTTTGGATAGTGAACAATGAGGTTTTGAAGGATTGGCTTGAGTTTCGCCACTAAGCACTCACTTAAGCTTTTGTAGGAAGTATTTAGCAAGCTGATGGGTCTATAATCCGAGATCTCGTTCGGGCTGTTTGACTTTGGGATCAAGATCGTATGGGCTTTGGCCAACTCTGGGTTGAAGTAACCATCCAAAAACGCCTTATTGACAAAATTGCACACCTTGTCCTTCACAATGTGCCAAAATTTCTGATAAAAAATGGGCTGAACTCCATCAGGGTCTGAGGCTTTCAAAGCCTTCATAGAGAAAACAGCCGACTTGACTTCCTCCTCAGCAAATAGTTTGCACAGCTCTCTCCTCACTGAAAACCTGTTGCTCGACTCATTTACCCTTTTGCTCATGAACAACTTTGAGAAGTAGCTTGCAGCATGCTCCTTTAGCTTCTCTTGATCAGAGCACCAAACTCTATTAATCCTCAAAGTGGCAATCATATTCATATTTCTTTTTATCTTGGTCGTTGCATGGAAGAACCTAGTATTGCCGTCTCCCTCCACAAACCAACTTATTCTAAACTTTTAGAGCCATAAAATCTTCTCTTAGTCAAGAATTCTATGGTAATCTTCAAACAGCTTTAGCTCTAGATTTTGTAGGAACTTCAAGTACTTGAGTCTAGGAGATCAAAGAATGCCCTCAATCTAGATTCTAACTCCCATTTTTGGCAAAAAATATTCCCGAAGACCACCTTGTTCCAAACATTAACTTCTTCCATTGTGTTGTTAAGGGCAACCTCTAAAGAACCCTGCTGGGAATTTCAAGCTTCTTCAAAGACTCTGCTGAAATCAGGGTGCATGATTTAAGCGACTTCAAACCTAAAAGGCCTCTTATCCTTACTAGGAGGGACTAAAAGATTGGTATTTAAGCACACCGGGCAGTAGTCTCTATGGAGTCTTGTCAAGTTGTGAACTTTCATCTCCGGGAAAAAAGCTTTGCTTCTAAGTTGCATAGGGCCCCGTTCAATTTCTGGTAGAGATTAACTCCCCTTACTTTTTCCGCACCATGTAAATTTAGTCATTCCTGTCTTCATGTCAAGCAAATTGCATTTTGACCACCAGTTTCTAAACCTCTGATTCCTCTTCCAGGTACTGTAGTTTTCCCTGCCCTGATCATTGATCCTACAATGAATCAATTGGTTAGTATGAAAAATCACATTGAGATTTACTCTCGTAGAGCTCCATGAGACTTTGGATAGAGGTTATTTCTTGCCTTCATTTCCAAAAAGCAGATAATTTCTGGTTTCTCCTTACGCACCAACTCTCTATGAGCTCTTTTAAATCTACTACTGCCTACACCACAGCAATTCCATGTAATAATTTTAATCCCCATTAAGAAAAAATAGAGGGAAAAAGGAAAGTAGTACTAGAGAGGCTTCTATTGGACCTCCATATCTTCACCATTTTTTTCTATCGGGCTTCCTCTTCCTCAACCTCTGCAACTTGCTCACAGTCCATCTTTGCATCCTCCATGGCCACATAGGTCACCACTTCTGGACAACTATCCATTGTATTTGAGTACCCCTAGGCCTTGGTGAATTCTCCCAGGCCAAGATCCCCACCAAAAGCCTCATACATGAATTGGTCCTTTGAAGAAGCCTCATTTCTCTTATGGGCTATTGCATTTAGGCATAGCCCTAATGCTATAATGCTTTTGGCACTTGGGCTCTCACAATGCTCCCACCATTGCCTTTGAAGGAGCAGCCCAAGCCCAAGTCATTCACCCGTGTTTGTCTTCCATCTGTGCGCTTGGTTATGCCTGATTTCCACTATACCTTTTTCCTTCCCTTTCTTCTAGGATTACCATTTTTGTTAATTCTTTGTCTCCTTTGCATGACCATCCATGGGCCAAGGCCATTGTCCTTTGTTGCCATTGTCATGTCCCGACTCTCGGATCGAGCACGCGACAACCGCTTCAATATCTCGATATACGAGCAGAACCTCCCCATATATTGGGACATCGCAAGGCTATCAAATCAATCTATACAACCTGTTTAAAAGCTGCTTTTCCTAAAAGAAAACATATTCCCAAGTAAAAAAAATTTAAAATGCAACATTTTGCCACGATGCATGAATATACAACAACTCGAGAGTTTCAAATTATATTTGCATAACATAAATACAGTCATCCCAAATAAATATACAATGGTTATTCTATAGATTTCAAATAAATATATCATCAAGTCCATCGCGGAAGAATGGTTATCCATACCCAAAAGTCCAATATCTCCAAAAGTATATCAAGTGTGTCAAAATGTCTCTCGACACATCTTCCTACTAATCTATATCTGGAATCATGGAAAATGAAGAGTGAGTATTTATGGGAAAATACTCAATAACTGAGGGGATCGACAATATGTTATCAATTATATGTGTGAACACGGAGTGTCAAAATACAATTTAAAATACGATGGCATTATAAACAACCATGACAATTTCACAAATCATGAATCATATGTCATACATCATAGTATCAACACAAGCATCCCCCAACGTTTCAAAATCATGTAGAGCTGGCCAATAAAATATCCTTGGCGATAGTCTACCCTGACCAATGTGGGCGCATTGGGGGTTTTTATATGCAAGTGATAAAACATTTCAAGCTCTCTTCCCCAATATTGGTCACGGGCCTCAATAGTATCACGCACAAATAATATCAATCATGTATAGAATCTGTCTGAAACTAGACAGTAGCGTACATACGTCCTCCCCTATATGGTTCATTCGGCCGTAACTATACATATGGCGTTTGGGGGATACCTCCTGCAGAAGAGTATCCAGATACAATGGATGCCACTGCCAAATCCTTTCGTAGCTACAGAAGTCCAGCATGGTCATCATCACATCATCATATCACAAGTGGGCATCCGACCCACGCATCAGAAGTTAGCAAATTTGGCCTATATCAATTTATCAAAACCAAGTCAATCAATGTGCCAATGTAAATAGAAGTATATAAATCCTGTCAAGTTCTCAAAAGTAGCATAAAGTCATTTCAACACAAATTTCACGGATGCATATCATTTAAACAAACCATTGAGACACTCCAATGATCACAAAAAAACATTTGTAAAAATATATCAATCTAATGTTTTCACACACATCATAAACCATATCATTTGAAAAGTTATAAAAATATGGATTTGTTTAATCAATAATACAGTGTCTACAGTCCCACTCACAGTATACAAGAGGGTATGGCACTCCCCCAATCAATCTCGAAACTCAACCAAGTCGCCCTCGTGTGTAGAAATTAGTCTACAACTGAAACAACAATATACATATGTGTAAATTCTTTATTTCCTTGCAAAACTTTCACAATTTTGATTAGTTATAGATTTTGAGTCACATCTCTCATTTTGGGCCTTGGGTTGTTGGACTATAAAGTTCAAATTAGACTTGGGCCCAATACTAAGATTTTGTCTTAGTGGTTCAAGTTCAAATATTCATAAATTTTCAAACTCAAAGTTTTTGTAGTTGCGCAGTCTTGGGAAAAATGCCATAACGTTTTATATATAATTCGGAATTAAGTGATTCCAATTGCTACTTAAAGCTAAGACATTTATCTACATTTTTTATGTTTAACGTATCTTCCAATTCTCACTGTATGAATTTATAAAAATTTATCGCTGGTCTAGTTTGGATTTTTATAGCTCAATTTGCATAGTTTCGGTATTTTCCTCATATCTCCTAACATATAACTCCAAATTGATTGCTTCTAGTCCCATATGAAAGATACGAGACAGTAATATAACTTTTATTTAGAGTATTTCCTCTGATTCTAAACACAAAAGTTCAGAAAATCCAAACTTTGTCACAATTTTGTTCCAAACTCCAGTTCTGTCCTGCCTCAGTGAAAGTGCTATAACTTTCAGCACACTACTCTGTTTTAGGCGAAATTTGAATATGTTGAATATTTTGTATTTGGAGTTTCTCTTAATTATGTCTAGAAGAGGATCAAAATTGGTCATTGAAAGTTCTGCTAATATATGGCCGAAAACAGGGGAACACTCTACATAGTTTTGGGAAAACTACCATAACTTTTGATACGGAAATCGAATTTAGATGATTCTTATTTCGTTGGAAAGATAAGACATAGAGCTACTACCTTTGTGTTTAACATTTGATCAGATTCCGTTGGGAAGGTATCTCAATTCCTAAGGGAAGTCTCTGTCGAAAACAGGGCATAATGGAGTTTCCTTCTCTCATTCTCACTTTCGGCTAACCTAAGTTCACTAAGTTAGGTGTCTCCTTTTGGCTCCAAAATTAGATATGTCATACTAGGGTTTAAGGGGAATGAATGTACACAAAAATTTCAAAGAATAGTTTGAAGAAATTATACATTTCCTTCAAGAATATAGCTTAAAGTCACCATTGGATTTCACTTTGCAACACTTCTCCTTTTGCTCCAATTTTTGGATATGTTATAATTGGACATGAGAGGAGTTGATTTATGTAAAAATATTTGGGTGTTGTTGTAAAAAAAAATTTGGATCTCCTACTTGAAGCTCACTGCCATGAGAGGAAGAATGGAGTTGCTTCTTTGGCTTATGAGCTCATGGTTTTGGAAGAATAAGAATGCTTAAGTGTTGGTTTTTATTTCATTTCCTCATGCAATCCTATCTATCCAACTTCTGTGAAATAAATTTCTAACCCTAGGATTATTTTGTCACAACAAATGCTCACCCCTTTCTCTCTCCCATGTCCTCTCTCTTCTCCCTCACACAAACACCCATTTTTTTTCACACTGCAAGCACATGTCTTCATTAAATGCTTGTCTTCCAACCACCATGATCCAAAGGTCCTCAATTTTTATCCAACTCCAAGACAAATCCTCACCATTGGTTTGTTCCCAAGAAAATTGATTCTTACACTCCATGAATAGTGATCTTTGTCTCCCACTAACTCAATCCAAGGGCTCCTATTAATTCATCTAATTTCAAATCAATTTCCACCCTTGGATTACTCTTGAAATTCCAAATCTCTCTCTCTCTCTCTCTCTCTCTCTCTACGGTTTTGGGGAAGGGTCACTTGCCAAATACTTTTATTTATTTATTTTTTGGTTAATTGCAAATGAGTCCCTTGACTTATAAAAATTATATTTTGACCCCGAAATTATAAAATTTCACATTAAGTCCAAAATCTCATATTAGCCCCAATTTAATTCATCCCACATCAAAATGTGGTCGATTAGCCTTTCCGAGACACGTCCGGCCCGGTTAGGGTCTTACCGGTAAATTTTTAGAAAATTTTCGGTTTAGCTCTATGAAGCGAAATCTACCAAAATTTGAGATTCCTATGCACTCTATAGTCATCCTCATTATTATTGGATCATTGGTGGTCATTTTGAAAATTTTTTAATTTCTTGCGATTTGGGTTGGGGGAGTGGCTTTAGCGACAAAATTTTCTTGAGGATTTTCTATATAAAAACATGAGTAATATCATATATAAAATGACGAGAAGTACAATGGTGAGTACACCGAGGTGTCGGTGTTACAGCCATGGTCTCCGTCATGGAGAGACCTTCTTTCCCTAAGGTTTCCATAGTCCTTTTAGTACCTGCCTTTGATGGCTTTCTCCCCCATGTTAGTTGTTCTTTGCAATTCTTTGACTTATGACCTATTTTTCCACATCCAAAGCAAATGGTACGGAGGCCTTCGTATTCGATTCTTTGCACACTGTTTCTGATTTTAACCCAGGGAACCAAGGCCATTTCTAGGTTGATTTCAATGCAAACCCTGGCAAATCTCCCTCTTAACGTGTTTGCCGTGTTTGTGTTAGCCTTGATAGGTTTGCCTACAGCCTTAGCTATCTCGATCAGAATGTTCTATTATAGAACTCGATTGGGAGATGGGGGAGTCTAATCCAGACTGCGTGGTCCTAATCTTCTCTCCTTTTGGAGTGAACCATGGCTTCCACTTTCTCACATTGAGATAGCGGTTGTGAATAAGCCATGGGCCATCCATTAGAATCTGTACATAGTCCTGTCTATTTGAGATTTTAGCTAGAAAGTATCTGTTCCTTAGATCAAGGAGAGCTAAGCTTCCATTTGGTTTCTACACTACATAACTTTGGTTAACATTAACTGATAACCTATGTCTTTGCCTAGTAATTTAACAATCAAGGTTTGCTTCCAAGGCTTCCATAGGTCCCTCAACATCTCGTTTAAAACCTTGATTTCAGGGATGTCACACATGTTTGATGGCAACTCATCTCCTTCTTCCTCTAGAAAGTCCTCGTCATCAGTGTCTGGATTGTCTAAGCACTCCTAACTTGGACCTCCTCTGTGCTGCCCCATCAGCATCTCCTTGAAGGAGATTTTTGTTACATTGTTGCTGCCTTCTCCCTCTGCTTTTGCTTTCTTGGTGCTCCTTCTAGGTGGTCTTCCTCTTCTGTCGAGCAATCTATTTCTCTTGCATGGCTCGTCTCCTTGGCTTAATAAGATGTATAGGGGTTGTATCAGCTGAGAGAGATATAGAATGAAAGAATGAGAGAAATTTACAAGTTTAATTAAAAATATAAGAGGAGAAAAATATTAGAAATATATTCTATTAGATACACACTTTGTATATAATATAAGTCCCCAATATTTTTTTTTTAAAAATCTGGAGGGCTTGCCTCTTGCCCCCTATGGCATCTTTCAAAATAGTGGTCAAAATTTTGTTGTCACGGTGATATTAGGACCCCAGTAATTTATAAGTGTGACATCAAAAATTAATTGTCAGATAGAATACTTTCTAGTAAAACTTTTCTTTTTAGTTTCATGATTTGATAGAAATATATAATATAAAATAACATTTTCTCACATCAAAATGCATTTTGTAACCTAAACGCAGGTGGAGCGTACAAAGTCTAGACCAATTGCGAGTGGTGTATTGACCCCATCACAGGGATATTGGTTTCTTGGGTTGCAATCGCTTGTAGTTCTTGGCTTTCTACTTCAACTCAATAGCTATGGGTTAGTAGTCATACCGGTATTATCTTTTTCTCTAAATACTTTTCTGCACTTCATACAAAGCATATATATATTTTTATTTATTTATTTTTATGTTGTCTTTTATCTCGGTGCTTTTCTTTATAATACGAGGTTCTTGGATTTATTCTAGTACTTCCTTCCTTGAGCCGACTGAATACAACTTAGTTTGCTCATGTTGAAAAGTGAATCGAGCATTTGATATAGGAAAAAGGAGAAAACTATAATTTTAAAGGAATAAATGTCTTTTTTAAAACTTTAACCCATACTTTTGAAATATTTTTTAGTATTTGTTGAAATACCGTTAATGGGTGTACAAATTAAACTTCTTTTCTTAAAATTTAGAGGGAGAGGGAGGGGGGAGTAGATCCTTAGTAACCCTTGGCCTTGCCCATGGTCTGGCACATAGTAGGATTTTTTCCTTGATAATTTAAGACAATAGGAAAAGTGGTGGGATTTGTTTAGTGCGAAGCCTAATACTTAGAAAAGGAATCCACTAAAGTTGAAATAAAATGTATTTTATTATTAATCAAAAATCGAAATAATACAAATTCATAAAAGAATATATATAGCTTTAAAAACTCCAAACCAAAATATGTCACAAATAATAAAGAGAGCTAAAATATAGAAAGAAATAACAATTAAAAATAAAATTCTTGTGCCAGTCTATGTCGTGACACCACAACTCCAAAATGACAATTAATCTAAATCGATCTACATCCTTTTCCATGCCCTACCTTCCTATAAATCATGAATATGCCCGTAATTGCTATGTTGATCTTGTTAATGAATATTGGATTTAGGGTCTCATGTTTGTGTCGATCTGGAGAGAACATAGACCTCAAATCTGACTCAAAAGTGGAATATGATTGCTTATGCAATGTCACACCCAAGCCAAAGTGACTAAGCTTCTTCCTTTTGTCCCACCAAATTCCTACAAACAGAACCAAACACACACAAGACTTGAACTGATCAACAATGATCCAGTGCCTTGCTTTCCTGGTCAACTTCCTTCATTATAAAACTCTGAGACACAAAAATTCAAAACCCCAATACATTAATCTACCCCTTGTCATAAATAAAGCTTATAAGGACATATTTTTGGCTTTTTATAGGATCAACGGCTTCAACAACTTTGATGTTACTCCTGGTACCATTTTCCAAACTCCTGATCTTTTCATATTGCTTTGCTTTAATTCCAAAACTTACGTGTTTCCGCAGCAAATATTTTGAGACTCCCAATTCCCTTAATTTCAAACTCATATTTTTGTATCAAATCCACTTGAGTATCAATTGAATCTTCAAAATCAACCTCATCCATTTGATAAGCTAGATTTTCATTATCTCAATAAAATTCATCATCGATTTTGAAAACAATATACACTTCATCGTCATTATCATCATCACCTTCTATTTCTTCTTCCCCTTCCCCTTCCCCTTCATCTTCTTTTCTTTTGCTTCGTCTTCTTCAATTGATTAATAATTCCAAAAATATTTTGGAAATTAAAGAATATTTCAATCTCAATCTCAGTTCTTCATTTCTCAAAGAAAATATTTAGAAAATATCCTGAAAATGTTTTGTTTTGGATGTTTGGATGCAAATCTGTGACTACATTCTTTGTAGCTAATAGGAAATTGTAGAAAGAATATGGTGCAAAAAAAAATCTCAAGCAACAACGTACAGAACTTTAATTAGTAGTCTTATATCTTTAATTGTTGCGAGAGTCGGTATAATGTTTGCTACAAGTTTATTGTCAAGAAATAGGCATACGTCTAGTCAAATTCATTTTGGAGCTACTAAAAGGGTGTTTCGGTACTTGTAGGACACACTTGGTAAAATTTTTTACAAGGCTAATGGGCTGATAGGTTATGGTGATAGTGACCTGAGATGTTGTCTTGATGTGATGCACATCTAGAATTGTTTTCTCTATTGGATCTAGAGTATGCTCATGGGCTCGAAATAGAAGACTGTTGCATAATATGTGGTTGCAATAAAAGTAATACCTCAAGTTCTGTGGTTTAGAAGAATTCTTGAAAATGTTGGAGAAGAACAAGACTGCTATTGCAATTGACAAAAAATCCCATTTGTCATAACCACACAAAACATATTGCAATCAAATATGAGAAACCATTTACAAATGTAAAATCCAATTTCAGTATTGCAATTTAGAGGAACATCAAGGCAAGCACAAGAGACAAATTTTGCCATCTCAGAGAATTCATTGGAGTTATGAAGAAAGCTCACTAAGGGGGAGTAATGGAATCAATGTATTTTATTGTTATGTGGTGACGTGCACTTGTTCCACATCGCATGTTTTGAAGACTAGAATTTCACTTGAAATCTATAAATAGAGGCTATAGTAATGGTTTGTGAATAACGAATCCAAGAGACCTAACGGGCTATTAGGACCTTTGGGTTATCAAACCTCTTGTATTATTTTGGATTTTTTTGTGTTTTTGTATTAGTGCTTGTGGGCTTAGCAATACCTTTCTAAGACTTTTGTACTATTTTATTCAGAATAGAAATTTTGTTCCTTCTCTGCCCATGGATGTAGGTTATTTGATTGAATCACGTAAATTTGGTGTCTCTCTATTATTATTATTTTTATCATTTTGTGTTTTTTGTCTGAAGCCCATTTGATGATTCCTAGGTTTTTATCCTAGATCTTTTCCTAACAAATTGGTATCAGAACTTTAATAAAAGCTTTGTGGCTTTGCGACAATGATGATGGATGACAGTAACAAAAACCAATGTTGGGAAATTTGATAGTAACATCAATTTTAGGATATGGTTGATCAAAATGGAGGCCATCTTGATTTAGAGCAGAGTCGATATAGTACCAAAAGGAGTAGAGAAAAAAGTCAAAGAAGATGAACGATAAGCATTTTGTCAAGCTAGATAAAAAGGCTAGATTGAGTATCATACTAAATCTCTCCAATGAGATTTCAAGGGAGGTCACTTATGAGACGACAACCAAAAATATGTGAGAAAAGTTGAAAGCATTGTATATGAAGAAAACTGTTAATAACGGGCATTATTTTAAGTAGTCCTATATATGTTTCGTATGACTGAAGATATATCTATATTCTCGCTTCTTCATAAATTTTATTTTATCATTATGGATTTAGAGTATATAGACATGAAAATTAATGATGAGTATCAGACTCTTTTACTATGATATTCCCTTCGCTTGATCTTTAAGCAGTTTTTAGATACTATGATTATGAAAAAGAAACCATTTCGTATCGCGAAATTAATTTTTTTTAAGGAAAATCAAAGAAGCAGATTGGTAAGGACGTAACTGGGAAACTAGTAGGAATAAGGCTGATGATTTATTTATTTGGGACAAATATGAAAAGATCAGTAGTAAATCTAAATCTATTTGATTTGCAATTATTGTCATAAAAGGGCAGATTAAGTTCGCATGCTTCAAATTGAAAAATAGAAATAAGTGTAAGGAGAATTTGAACAGAAAAATATTGAAACTGCCGAGACTAGTGTTGCAGGTAATGAGAGTGATGGAAATATTTTATTTGTGACGATGACAAGATAAGGTCTAAAAATGAGTAGATTTTAGATTCAGATTGTTCTTATCACATCTGTCCTAATAGCGATTTGTTTTCAACTTATGAATCTTTTGATGGTGAAATAGTTTGATGGGCAATAATGTTGCATGTGATGTTGTGGGTAAATGTATAGTTTGAATTAAAATGTATATTGTGAAGAGGCTTACTAATGTTAGACATGTTTCTAATCTGAAAAAGAATCTCATCTCTTTAAGCAATTTTGAGGCTTTTTGGTGTAGTTATGCAGCTGAAGGTGGAGTTATGAAAGTTTGTAAAGGTGCTCTTATTGTGATGAAATATTGTAGATATGGTAGATTGTATATGTTGTAGGGATTTACTATCACGGTTATGTTGTAGTTTCTGTATCATCTTTGTCTAATTTTAACATCATCAAATTATAGCTTATGCGTTTGGGACACATGTGCGAGAAAGGCTTAACCATGTTAAGTAAAAGAGACATTCTTTGTGGATAAAGTACTAAAGAATTAGATTTCTATGAACACTATATTTTTGGCAAGCAGAAGAGAGTCAGTTTTAGTTACTCTAACAATTCATCGGGCAAATGATGCTTTGGATTGTATTGTATCTATTCAGATCTTTTGGAACAAGCTCTTGTTCGATCTAAAGGTGGTGCCATGTACACATTTACTTTCATTAATGATTTTTCAAGAAAAATTTGTGTTTATTTTGTTAAACAAAAGAATGATATTTACCTAACTTTTAAGCAATGAAAAGTTTTGATTGAGAAATAGAGAGATAAATAAATCAAGTGGCTTAGAACAGATAATGGCATGGAATTTTGTAAAGGTAAATTTGATAAATTTTGCAAGAATGAAGTAATTGATTGACACTATATAGTTAGAATAACACCTCAGTAAAATGGTGTGGACGAACATATGAATAGAAGTTTTTTGGAGAGAGCACGTTGTATGATATCTAATACAAGGTTGACAAAGGATTTTTGAGCTAAGTCAATCTCTACAGCTTGTTATATTGTCAAGTGTGTTCTTTTTGCTGCTCTTAAATTTAAAATTCCTAATGATGTTTGGTCTAATACTCATGCTAATTACTCTAATTTGAAAGTATTTGGGTGTCTGGCACACATGCATGTGAATGATGGAAAATTGGAGTCTTGAACTAAAAAATGCATTTTTCCTGGGTATACTTCCGGGATAAAAGGGTATAGATTATGGTATCTTGATCTCAACTTTTCAAAATTTGTAATTAATAGAGATATTACATTTGATGAACTTTATATGTTATCTTTTAGATAGGAGTCTTGCAGTTCTTCTCGTATAGATAGAGATATCAATACGTAGACATAGATGGAGATAGAAATTCAAAGTTTTGTTCCTTCTTAGTTGGATTCTTCGATTTAGAAAAATTTAGTAAATGTGCCTGAATTTAATGAAGAAGAAAACTTAGAAGAGAAGTAGTATTCCATAACCAAAAATAGACCAAGGAGGGAGATTCGACCACCATAGAGATAAATAAATTCTGCAAACTTGGTTGCATATGTTTTGTGAGTTATAGAATGGACTTGGTGAACTTTCAATGTACTACGAAGCAATTCTTGTGATAATTCAGCTAAATGTTTGATCGTGATAAATGAAGAAATTAAGCCTATCCACAAAAATGGTACTTGGGTTTTTATGAAGCTACCTTTGGGTAACATAATCGTTGGATGCAAATGGATCTTTAAGGAAAAAAGAAGTACTTTTGGGGTTGTCGATGCAAGATTTAAGACACGATTAGTTGTAAAGGGCTATACTTAGGTATAAGGTGTTGATTTTAATGATGTGTTTTTACCTGTTGTTAAGTATAGATTTATTTGTTTTTTTCTTGCTTTAGTTGCCATGTTGGATTTGGAGTTGGAATAACTGGATGTTAAGATAGCTTTTCTACATGGTGAACTTGATGAACAAATCTATATGAAGCAACCTTAGAAATTTGAAATTGAAAGAAAAGAAGACCATATTTGTTAAAAAGATTCTTACATGACCATAGCATAAGAGGTTTGATTCCTTTATGATGAATTATGGTTACTTAGGAGTATATATGATAGTTGTGTTCACTTTTGGAAGTTAGATAATAGTTTATTAATATATTTGTTGCTTTATGTTATGGTTACTCATGGTGTTGATTTTAATGATGTGTTTTCACCTGTTGTTAAACATAGATCGATTTATTTTTTGTTTGCTTTAGTTGCCACGTTGAATTTGGAGTTGGAATGGCTAGATGTTAAGATAGCTTTTCTACAAGGTGAATTTCATGAACAAATCTATATGAGGTAGCCTTAGGAACTTGAAATTGAAGGAAAAGAAGACCATATTTGTTTATTAAAAATATTCTTGTATGGAGTGAAACAGTTTCCAAGATAGTGGTATAAGAGAATTGATTCCTTTATGGGTTATGGTTACTCTAGGAATATGTATGATAGTTGTGTCTACTTTCAGAAGTTAGATAATAGTTTATTTATCTATTTGCTGCTTTATGTTAATAAATGCTCATTTGGTTAAAAATTGATCAAAAATTCACCCTTTGAAGGTGTTGTTAAATAATGAATTTAAAATGAAACATTTAGAAGTAGCTAAGAAGATTCTTGGCGTGGAGATAAAGATAGACCGAGGAGCTAGAAAAGTGTTCATGACTCTACCTTAAAAAAGTCTTGAAAAGGTTTGCCATGAAAGATGCTAAACCCATGAGTACTCCTCTTGCGAGTTATATCAGACTCCTACATACTCACCATAGTCACTTGAACAAGAAGAGTATATGACATGGATTCTATATTTCAGTGTAGTTGGTAGTATCATGTATGCAGTGGTTTATACATACCTAGATATCACACAAATAGTTAGTGTTGTTAGCTGATATATGGCTTGTACTGGAAAAGCACACAATGGATTCTCATATACCTATGGGATACTTCAAGCACTTGTTTGGAATTTAGGAAAAATAGTAACATTTCGGTTGGTTTTATGGACTCCAATTTCGTTGGAGATCTTGATAGGAGAAAATCACTTATAGGCTATGTATTTTGCATTGGGGGTTGTGTAGGTAGTCAGAAGGCTATCTTATAATCTATTATGACATTGACTACTATAGAAGCAGAATATATGGCGGTAACCTAGACAATCAAAGATGCTTTGTGGCTGAGATGTTTGTTTGGTGAACTTAACCTATATCAAGGTAAGACTACCATTCACCATGATAGTCAAAGTGTGATTCACTTGACTAAAGATTAGATGTATTATGAGAGGACGAAACATATTGATATGAAGTTTCACTTCATTGGAGATACAATTGTTAGGGTAAAGTTCTTGTTGAGAAGATCAATACCAAAGACAATTCTATTTATATGTTTATCAAACCTCTTCCAGTTTACAAGTTCAAGCAGTGCTTAGACTTGTTGTTCATTGTTGGTGATTTGGCCTATTAGGGCATTTCTGGAGAAGGTGGAGCTATTTGTGTATAAGTGCAAGTCAAGTTATAGATTTGTAACTTGCACTTGTCCCACATAAGATGTTTTGAAGAGTTGGGTTTAATTTAGAGCCTATAATTAATTTAGAGCCTATAAATAGAGCCTTACACTTATCCCACATCGGATAAGTAGAAAAGTTGGACCTCACATGAAAGTTATAAATAGAGATTTTTGTTTTGGTTTGTGAACGACCAAACCAAGAGAGATAGTGGGCTATTAAGACTTACGGGTAATTAAGACTCTTGTATTATTTTGAATTCTCTAATATTTTTGTATAAGTGCTTGTGAGTTTAGAAACATTTTTCTAAAACTTTTTACTCTCTTCTTCATAGTTGAAATTTGGCTCCTCCTTTGCCCGTGGATATAGGTAATTTGATCGAATCACGTAAATCAGGTATCTCTCTACTATTATTACGATCATCATCATCATCATCATTTTGTGTTAGCGTTTGTTATTTAGAGTCACTTTAACGATTTTTGGGGTCTTATTCTGGTTGTTTCTTAACATTTTTTAATTTCTAAGAGTCAATAAGGGGGAAGAGTCCAAGAGTGATAAGTTAAAGAGCATATTCTTGGACCAGAAAGTCATGGGCAATGTGATGAATTTTTTATTTGTTGTATTTTTTTAATTCTCTTCTTAATGACTATAAATATGTGAATTGAGTGCCTATGTGGGCCATCATCCATTCAATGGCGAGTAAGAGTCACATATTGCAATGCTCAAACAATGGTACAAATTGAGGATTAGTCATATAGGATCACGTGATGCCATGAACAGTTTACATTCAACAACTATTGGGTTGTTGATACCCGTTGAAATATCCATCTTTGTCTGTATAAGAATATCTGACATATGCATTTTCTTAGATTGATAAAAAAAACCTGTAGGAGATGAAACAACTTCAATACCAAGAAAATAATGTAAGACCCCAATATCACGAAATTGAAATTCAAGCCCTAGCTTTGCAACAAAATTAAGCGCCAAGGTTGGATATGACTGGAAATTATAAGATGATTGACATAGATTAACATATACATAACATGCTTACCAAATTTAGCAATAAACAATGATGAGTTTGCATGTGAACCATGCAAGCTAGTTGTCTTAATATAGGAGCTAAGTTGCTGAAACCAAGCACAAAGTGCTTGTTTTAAGCCATATAAAAACATGGGCAACTTACAAAAGTAATCCAATTGAATAACCTCGACAAATCCACAAGGCTTGAAACATATAAACTTCCTCATTGAGGTTGCCAAGCAAAAATGCATGAGACATCTAGTTGATTCAATTGTGTTGGATTTAATTAGGATTCTCATGCAGCGGAAGCATACAATAATTTTCGGAAAATAAAATAGATCGGGTTTAGGGTACCTCAATACGTAGGATCTTCAAAGTCAATCATACGGCACGTCCCTTGATCCGATTTTGCGGTCGGGATGGTGATCACGAGGTTAGTCGAATCACCACCACAGCATCACAACGCCGCAATCCTCATGTCCAGTGATTCGTTTGACGATGGGAGATTTTCCTACGCGAAAATCTCCATCCCTCTCTCTATTCTCTCTCTAGAGAATTGTGCAGAACCCTAGCCACCTTCATGGTTGCCCATGGCTGCTCTCCACTCACAAGGAAAGAGAGATACCTTCTCTATTGTTGCCTTCTCTCAAAAGGAAGGAAAAACCTATTTTCTTTATTGGTGGGAAGGTTACCAAATTATGGTTAATGGTAATTAAGGATGGGAGTTACCCCATTCCTTAATTACCCAAATGCCCATAATGGGCATAAATAACCAACATCTCCTACTTGCACATTAGGGCATTTCACTTCCGTCAATCATAAGATCGCAACTCATGCGATTTATCACATCACCCTACTGGACCTTCATACTGGATTGGGCGTCGTGCGACCGGCGAGTGCACCTGCAAGCAAAGACTTCTCGATACACCTATTAGGATGATCGAGTAGTTACTGTTAGTATAAAAATAACTCGCTATACCCCAGACTCAATGCATTTACATCCATCGAGCCACTTTCCTCATCGAAAGTGATCCCCAATCAATTTGCTCGACTATGTATTCATTATTATGTTTGAATTCCAACATGGATTAACACAATAGGTCGACCTATGAATACATGACAATGATGTAATGTCTATTGGCCTTCCTTTTCCCAAACTCGAATCTATCGATCTCAATTCAGCTGCTTTCCTAGACCTGCCCCTTAGATCTCAATTTATCTTCCGGGCCATAGGTAAACAGACTAAAGTAGCAACACTGAACCAATACTTCTAGAGACAGCCGAAAGTAATAAGGACATAAGAGATCCCACCCAATGGATCTCAGGTCTCACACAGTGGGAACGGGGATCAAGATCAAACTATCATCTCAAATAATAGCTCCCACTGTCCCATGGTCGTCTCATCACACGTGGTATGAAACACGTGCCACAGTGTTATTCCCCCATCTCTCAAAGGGCATATGTCAGATTTCTCTAACACTGTACAGGTACGGGACTCAGTCTACACATAAGACTTTACCCAGAGATCTCAGAGAGAGCATCTCAGAGACAATATCACAAATCGCAGGTGATATCTGAGATCTCATACCTGGCTGCTTACAGGCAACATGGATGTGGGTATTTCCATGTCGGTCATATCGCATATGACCTCATCCTGAACACATATCAGGGCGACTTATGTTCTAGTAGGGCTACTCTCAAAATCTCTTACGACTAGAATCCGTCTCATCTCCGCTCACTCAGAGTCAGAGGTGGTCACTCGTGTGAGAGAGTCGACCATGCCTGCCTGACACATCTTTTATCACAAAATCACAATATATGACAACAAATAGTGCATGAAGTAAATATGTGACCCAATAGTGCATGCATGTCATATATTAAAATAAGCATCTAAAACAGTATATAAGGAGAAATGTTAAAGTACACTAAACCCAATGATTCCTTATCTCACAAAGGAATCTCTCACAACGGGTTTTCGGAAGAGATCAGCTCTCATGCTGTATTTCAAGGTGTACTTAGATGTCACAATACCCTTCTCGGTAATTTCTCTCACAAAGTGGTCTTCGGTATCAATGTGTTTGGCTTTGCTATTACACTTAGGGTCTCATTTGTTGACAGTGTCGGTCTGATTATCACAATAATCATCACTGACCTCCCACTATCTGTCACGACCCCTAAGTCTCTCAGAAAATTTCTGAAGCCAACTATTCTCATAAACTGCAATTGAGCACACTACAAGCTCAGTCTCTATCGTAAATAGAGATATATAAGTTCTCTTCTTACTGCTCTAAGAAGATAAAACCTTTTACGTTTATTCAGATCACTACTCCCAGTCAGTATCTGAAATCCCAACAAAAAACGCAAATCTCCTCATCCGTAACACATGGAGAGGTCCGCAGTTCAAATGAGATATTTCAGAATCCTTTTTCACTGCTCTACAGTGATCCCTTCCAGGATTCTATTAATACCTACTCACCAGATCAACCATAAAATAAACGTCTGGTCATGTATGCCTCATCGCATACATCAAATTGTATATCACACGTGTATACCTCATCGTATACACTAGAAATGTATTTTGCACTGGAATAAGGGATTCTGCTCATCTCCCTTATTTCTTTATAAATTCTAGGGCATGTGTCAAGATTAAGTCTTTTTATCTTTAGCGATTAGAGTATCTTTTAGGTTGTCATCGCTCTTCTCAAAATGCTTAAAAATCTACCTGATGTAAAACTCTTGTTAAAGAGTCAACACCATTCTCAAGCGATCCCTATGGATCCAAAATCTGAGAATGAACTAAAACCTCATAACCATACTACAATGGTCATTGGATACTCTTTGTTGTTCCCAGTCAACAGTATGTCACCTACATATGAGAACATCCTCATAAAGGAGTCATCGGGACGTATCAGATATATGCAATGATCCTACTCGATCATTACAAAACCATAAGATATCACCTTCTCGTGAAATCTCAAGCGCCGATGTCTAGATGATGGCTTAAGGTCATATGTTGATTTCGAAAATTAATAGACCTTATACACCTGATCTACTAGAACGAATCCAGAGGGATGCTCCATGTAGATCGCCTCATCTATACTTCCAATACGAAAGCGGTATTTACGTCCTTGTGATGTGACTCTTGATCTATGTTCGTGATAATCGCTGAAAGATAAACAGATCGAGATAAATTGGACTATGACTCCTTGATAGTCCACCCCTCAGTCTAAGTGTAACCTTGGTTACTAGACGGGTCCTTTACCTCTTCATCAATCCGTTAACCTTTATCTTGACTTTGAGAACCTACTTGTTCCCAATAGTCTTTCCGCCCTTAGGTAAATCAACTAGGTCCCAGACTCCGTTGATTCTCATCAATTCCTTCTCTTCATTTATGGCCTTCATTAAACGGCATTTTGCATCCTCTGCAAAACTCTCGAGAGTCTCTCGGACCGTTTTAGATTTTTCATCATCCTCTAGAGTCGCAATGAGGGTTTCACCCTCAATCGAGAAAACAACGTTTAAATACGCATTCTCGACACTCTTAGGAGGAGAGAAAAATCTTTACCTTTTGATGGATCGCTCCCACTGAGATCAAGATCCGTAGTGGATTCTTGTATCCCACCGCTGGGCTCCCCAAGCCACTAGGCTCATCCATCGCATAAAGGGTAAGGTCCTAATTGATTTCACCTCTCTTAGGGAAATCATTCTCAAGAAATATAGTATTACGAGACTCAGTCTCGATTATAGTGCCGTTTGTGTTCGCCTAGGAACATATATTTTCTCGCGGGTCTAACTCACCGTGTGAATGCGAGAAATCGTGGTACAACCCCATAATCTCAAGTGGCTAAGGTCAGGCTGCCTCCCTGTCCAAAGCTCAAATGGGGAACTGACTAATAGTCAGTAGTCTCGTAAAACTTTTTTCGAAACAGAGCCCCTTGTGTAATTTAGACGAATACTTGCGTTCTCGCTCGGTTCTGAGAGTCTCTACTCTCAAATCTAACTGATTCTCAATCTCGCTTATAAACCTCCTGAAACAGTCTAATGCCTCAGACTTATGCGAGATCAAATAAATGAACCGAAACGCATGTAAGCGTCTATAATTATCTACACAACTCCATTTCAGACTCTCATGCTCATAAGACCACAATAAAAAGAAGGAAGGCACAAAAGTTAACCGCAATGGAGTCCCAGCTCTCATTGCATCGCCAAATGGTTTTCTCGTCATTTTGCTGACTAGGCAAAACTCACATACGGGTAACTCGAATCTGGTCAGCGGGTCTAACAAACCTCTCGCTACTAACCGATTCATCATCTCTTACCCCATGTGTCTAAGTCTATTATGTCATTCATTTACATCATCATCTACGCAATCAGATGTAAAGACAATAGTAGAACGACAAGAAACCATTAGAAGAAGTAGCACCCAGTGCATACATTCCATCATGGATTAAAACCAGAATAATTCAGAAAATTGTCGTATTAAAAATAAGGGAATAATTTCACGCATATCGTAGTCAATTTTAGACAAGGTACTAAATTGTAGATCCGTCGAATGGCTATAATATTGAGGACGTCATAGCAAGTGTCGTTCCCTCTGACAACGACAAATGCTCTGTCCTTAACGTAAATCCTCCAAACTTAAGGATTCACTTGACGGAAATATATTTACGCACTCCTGTCTCGAGTTACGTGGTCGGTTGCTCCTGATTTCAAAGGAGAGAAATCAGCGAGTATTTTAGTGAATGAGACAAATCTCACACCACGTAAAGAAGAATAATATTTATTTATGCTCGTCACACTCACGAGCGAAATGACCAACTCTACCTCAAACGTAGCAATTTACATTGGTCTAAACAAATTCCTTCTTCTTGCGTTCTTGTACCTCGTTGTCGGTTTTCTCGGATGATTTTTATTACCTAGATCTCGAGTCTCGCTCGAATGCTTATGCTATTGGCTTAGCGCCGGGGAAGTCCTTACTCAACTCCTCTGAATAAGCATGACTCGAGTGTGGCCTACTCGCCTCTAGGTGCTCCTCATCGAGCTCACAATATGTATTCACGTCAACGAAAGTACGAATACTTTTGTCAAATGTGAGATAGGATTTCACGGTTTCCCATGATTAGGTATAAAACCGGATCACATCCAGTACCTTAATTCCATCCGAAATTTACTTGTCCGTATATATTAACTCGGTGATCATACTCGACATTTGCTTCATTGTATGATTAACCCTTTTCTTCTGCATTCTCACATAGGAGCCGAAGAGAGCAACACTATGCTCTTATGGGACGAGTCGAACCGACATTTCTATAGGATATGACTCGTATAACGAGATTAAATCATTATGCATGCCACTGATAAGAATTGCCCTAACTTGGCAATTCTTTTCTACCATGCACGATAGATCTCTTTATCTCGTATATTCTGAGGCGCGGTGCCCACCCTGGGGCCCATAATCTCTTGCCTCAGATTCCTGTTAGATTTTGTCTCTCGAGAATAAACTGAATCTACTGATAAAATCGCGCAGATCACATTATTCAGTTTACTCTCCTTGCAAAAATTTAATACGACAGTTCTCAACGCATTAAGATAAATATTTGTGACTTGGAGATGCTTATTATCACATTTTTGTATGCCCTACGAATCATCAAGACCAAAATGACTTGAGTACGACCCCAAAGCGAGCGTATGAGTCAACGGACACCATATACCACAACTCGGAATCGCATCTTACCATTTGGATTGTGATTCGGCACACAAAAACCCACAAAAAGTCACATTTATGGATATAAGACCCCCAAAAAATTGAAAAAATTCAATTTTCAGCGACTTCACGCGCCGCCCTGGGCCCTCACGCGCCGCCGCTCGCCGGCGGTGCGATCCACGCGCTGCCACGCGCCGGCGGTGGCCTGCCGCACGCGCCAGACGCGCGGCGCGCCTCACACGCGCCGCCACGCGCCTGGCGCGGCTCGACTCACGCGCGCCCAGTCGCGGAGAGCGGCTCACGCGCCTTCACGCGCTGAGCCGTGTTTAGCCGGGTCTGACCGGGTTGGTCAACGGGTCAGGGTTGACCCGACTGACCCGGTCAACGGGTTCGGTCCGACCCGGTCAACGGGTCCGGTCCGACCCCGGTCGGGTCGGTTGGGGGTCGGTCCGGGTCATGGTCCGACCCGACCGCTACCTTCCCCTCTCCACGCGCCTGTGTGGCGCGTGAACTACACGCGCCTAGCAGACGCGCGAACTATACGCGCCTAGCAGACGCGCCTCCTGCGCGTGCGTGTCACGCGCCCGCGGGTCTGGGCCGGTTCTTCTTCGCCCGACGAGTCCTGCGACGGGTTTTTCAACCCGTTTTATGGAAAACTGGATTCCGGCTATTTTTTCTTGCATTTTTCGATTGGGAAAAATTTGTGGGCATCCTCCAAACATCCTACACTCGATTTTAGGAGGATTCAAGCCCAAATATGGTGGGACTCAACCACCCCAGTCGCGGCCCTCCGCGGCCATTCGGAAATCCCGGTTTCCGGCAGTCAAAACTCATATTAAAAGGCATAAAACAATAGATGTAGATGCAAGAAACACATTTATAATTTTTTCATGCATCGATCAGCCCTCTAAAGTCACAGATCTAGGGTTTTTATGTCCGTACGGTCGTAAACTTCGACCGAACTTTTCATGGCTCAAATATGCTCGAAAAATTAAACAAAAAATATATTTGTAATCCTTGGGCCATAGGTATTCCTACGGTATTCTCGGATTCACGAAACTCATCCGTGATCCGGACCCCAAAAATTTTAAAACCCTAAAAATAATTCCAAAAATTATTTAATTAAATCCAACGATTGCTCTGATACCAATGTTGGATTTAATTAGGATTCTCATGCAGCGGAAGTATACAATAATTTTCAGAAAATAAAATAGATCGGGTTTAGGGTACCTCAATACGTAGGATCTTCAAAGTCAATCATACGGCACGTCCCTTGATCCGATTTCGCGGTCGGGATGGTGATCACGAGGTTAGTCGAATCACCACCACAGCATCACAACGCCGCAATCCTCATGTCCGGTGATTCGTTTGACGATTGGAGATTTTCCTACGCGAAAATCTCCATCCCTCTCTCTATTCTCTCTCCAGAGAATTGTGCAGAACCCTAGCCACCTTCATGGTTGCCCATGGCTGCTCTCCACTCACAAGGAAAGAGAGATACCTTCTCTATTGTTGCCTTCTCTCAAAAGGAAGGAAAAACCTATTTTCTTTATTGGTGGGGAGGTTACCAAATTATGGTTAATGGTAATTAAGGATGGGAGTTACCCCATTCCTTAATTATCCAAATGCCCATAATGGGCATAAATAACCAACAAATTGTCATCTAGGAGACAATACTAAGGGTAGAAGGATCTGAATTGTAATAGCTTCAAGAACCATACTAAGGTCTCATGATAATCACCTTTATTGCTGAATATACCTTTTAGCAATCAATCTAGCTTTGTACCTCTCAGTAGAGCCATCTGCCTTCCTTTTAGGCTTGTGAATCTACTTGTTGCCAACTTAATTTTCATGTGCTAGTTACAAAACTAAACTCGATGCATCGTGATATGGGAAAGCTTTGAATTCAGTTGTCATAGCTGAACGCTACTCGAAAACCTCTAAAATTAAGTCATCCACCTTCTAAACAAACAAGTATAAGGATTGAGACTTTGAAGAGATAACCGCGTTAAGGTTCAGTTTCACAAATAAAACTCCATAAATGAAATGAGACCTTAGCGTAAGCCAAAAAAAAGAAGTTGTAGTTATTACAAAATATTGAGCACCAAATGCAATAAAAATTAAACATAAATAACAATAATCCGAAATATACGATCGAGTGTACCTTCAACCATTCGCAATTCCAATGAGCTTCGATAATTATAATCCTCCAATCGATTTCTTGGAATGTGTACAAGTTTTCTAAATCCTCAGTTTTACTCAATAAATGGTGTGGAGTTATGAAATTTGGATTTAGGGACCCAAGTACTAGGAGAGAGTTTATAGGCTTTTAACCATCAAAGAGTTATTAAAATCTTATAATTGTTATCCTAAATTATTATTAAACGTTATGGGAAAACAATTAAACATTCAAAATAGAAAAATGATTAATTGTGTGGAGGTTTGACCAGACCACCAAAATATGACCAAATGTAACCCAATTTAAATTCATTCTATTCTTTATAATATTTAATTTGTTTCTAGTTATGTTTTCTCATTAACTCAATTTTGAATACATTAGTTCATGGAATTTGAATTTTTAAAAAAATCCTAATATTCTCACACTTGGCCTAACAAACTGATTTTAAATTAAAACCAAGTCAATTTCTTATGAAAAATGGAGTACATAAGTCATAGCGATAAGTTCTCTAAAAATAAGTATTATCTTTTGTGTACCACAATGTATTCTATTTTTTAATCTTATCGTGACATTTACTTTATATATATATAACCTATGTATATTTAGAATCTAAACTTGATATATTGGTCTCAATACAAGAATATGTGCATTATTTTATTAGGATAATTTAACTCTAAGTTTCATTTAAATAAGACAATAAACTAATATTTACGGCATGATTCTTGAGTCTACTTAGTGACATGCCTTTAATTAAGAGATCATCCAACATATAATCAGTACTAATATATTGGATTATAACTTTATTTTCCAACACTCATTTCGCAATGGTTAAATATTTTGTCGATGTGATTATTTTTACTACTACTCTTATTATTTTTTAAAAATATATATATAATAATTGAATTGTCACAAAATATACATAATGACCTAGCTATACAGTCTAAAACTCTAAATGCGGATATGAAACTCTTGAACTACACCCTATGTGACGTAGTCTCAAAACATGTCATGAACTCATCTTCCATAGTGGAGGTTGTAGTCAATGTCTGCTTAATACTCCTTCATGATATAGCTCCACTAACCATCATGAAGATGTAATCCGACGTCAATTTTCGAGAATCAATAAAGGCAGCAAAATTTGAGTCCGAGTACTCGACTATTTCCAAACTATTGGTTCTTTTATATATAAGCATACGCTTCTTCGTTCCTTGTATATATCTCAACACTTTTTTTGCAGCTTTCTAATGTTTCAAACCTAAGTTACTTTGATATTTTCCTAACATCCCCACGGCATGTGTTATATCAGGTTTTGTATAGACCTATGCATATATGAGATTTCAAACAACGGAAGTATATGGGATGTTAGCCATATGTTTTCTTTCCAAATTGTCTCAAGGTATTGATCCAAAATGAATTTATCCTCTTTAAAAATCGGAGTCATACTTAGTGAATAGTTCTCCATCCTGTATTTTTTAAACACTTTTTTGATGTAGATCTCTTGAGATAGTTTCGGGACCTTATGAGATCTATTTTGATATATCTTTATGCTGACAACATAAAATACATCATTTAAATCATTCATTTAAAAGTTTTTATAGAGCAACTATTTCACCTCATACAACATTCCTTTATCATCTGTGGAAATAGTATGTCATTCACATATTGGATAAGAAAAAACCTATTTCCACTGACCTTAAGGTATATGTATTGATTCACAATATTCTCTTCAAAACCAAATGATGTAACTAAATTGTGGAATTTCAAATACTACCAGTGGGAGGCTTGTTTCAATCCACATATGGATTTCTTGAATTTGTGCACTAAATGCTCACTACTACTAGAGAAGAATTTTTCAAATTAATACATGTAAACCTTTTTCTCTAATTCCCCATTAAGAAAAGTCATTTTCACGTCTATTTGTTGCAACTCTAGGTCGAAATGTGAAATAAGTGATAAAATGATGCAGAGAGAATCTTTCTTAGATATTGGAGTAAATATCTCTAAATAGATTCTTCACTTTAGATGAACCCTTTAACAAAGAGTCTAACATTGTATTTCATGATATTGTCTAATGAGTTAATCTTAATCTTGAAGACCCATTTATATTTGATGGGTTTTACCCTATTTGGCAACTCTACAAGATCCAAAATTTTGTTACTCCTTATGGAGTCATCTCATCTTTTATAATATTCAACTATAAGTTCTAGTTCTTAGAGTTCATGACTTGTGAAAACATTTTTGGGTCTTTTATAGGTTTGATGTTATAGTCAGACTCTTGAAAATATACCATATAATTATCAGATATAATTGATCTTCTTTTTCGAGTAGATCTATTTAGTGTTGGTTCAACATTCCCTATAGAAGAAGGTTGACTAACTCGATCTTGGTTAGCTGTCTATGAAATTTCTTATTTGTCATCCGTACCCTGATTTGTCTATAGCCACTTGAGGATCATTTTGGAAGAAAACTAACTTGATATTTGAACTTGATGAGATACTTGATGGATTCCTTTTACGAGTTAAGTTTTGAAAGTAATCTTTTCCACTAATCAAGGTATTCTCTAGAAATCTAGCATTTCTAGATTTCACAAATATAGTGTGATAAGATGGATAATAAAACTGATATCCCTTGGATTTATCGACATAACCAATAAAATATCCATTCACGGTCCTTTGGTCCGGTTTCTTTTCTCATGGATTATAGACTTTTATCTGCACTAGATAGCCTAAAATATATACATGCCTTTAACTAGATTGTCAATTCTTAAATAATTCGAATGGAGTTTTAGATACAGTTTTGGTAGGAATCGTGTTTAGAATGTATACTATCATATTGAGAATTTCAGTCGACAAGAATTTAGACAGTTCAGAGTTAGCCATCATGCTCCAAACCATATTAAGTAAGGTCCTGTTCCTTTTTTCAATAATCCCATTATGGTCAAATGAATCAGGTATGGTGTATTGGACAATAATCTCATTTTTCCTGAAGAAATTTTGTAAATAGACTTAACGTTTGTCTATCTTCTGCATTCTTTCTACACTATTCCCTATCTAACCTCACGACCTTTATTTGTTTATCGCATTGTTTCTCTATTTTGTCTTAAAAATTTTAAAAGTATTTAATGCCTCATCTTTATGGCAAAAGATATAGAAATACATATATCGTGAGTAGTTATTTATAAGTGAGATGAAATAACTATGATCGTACAAGACTATACCTGGAGTACGAATATCCGTATGTATGATCTCAAGCAATTTTCAGTTCTTCATGATACTTTTTTGAGTCCTGTTGGTCTGCTTTTTCTTAATACAGTCTACATAGATCTCAAAGTCATTAAATTCTAGGGTGTCAAGTATCTCATTTTTTACCCAATTTTTTATCCTTTTTATGGAGATGTATATTAATTTTTGGTGTCATAATATGGAAAAGTTTTTCTTAATGACAATTCTTTTAACCCTTGTATGTGTTGCATTCATACAAATAATGTCTTGTAAAATAATATTATACAATCCATTTAATAATGGATTATAACCAATGACATTTGAATCAGAAAATAATATCATTTTATTATTAAATTAGAAAGAGTAACCGAATTATATAATTTGGAAATGGAAATTAATTTTCTAAAAAATTTAGTTACATAAAACACTCTTTCCAATTTCAAGACATACCCATTGGTCAGAATGAGCTCGCAATTGCCAATATCTTTTACCTGTGAGCTCATCTTGTTGTCTGAATAGATGAATTGTTTATGATTCACTGGGTTCCTTAGATTTTGTAAATCCTATAATACATTCGTAATGGGAATGGTACAACTGGTATCAATCCATCATATGTCATAAGAAATCTCAGTCATGCAAGATTTATAACAAACTAATGAGATTTTTCTTTCTTTATTCTCAAATCACCACTTGTACTTAATACAATCTTGTTTCATGTATCTATTTTTTTTTATAGAAGAAACACTTGAACTCTTTCTTTATATCCGCTTTCGGTTTTGTGACCTTTTGTCTTGGATTTGCCCTTCTTTTTCCCTTGCATTACTACATGTGCACTTGAAGATCCCTGTTTTATCTCTATCAATAGCCTTCCTTTCTCCTGCACACACATGACCATCAACACATTGATGGACCATTTATACTTATGTGTGTTGTAAAAGATTTTAAAAAGACCATAGGGTTATGAGAGATAGTTCAGAATAAGGTACACAAGAAAAGATTTAGACATCTCAACCTTTAGGGTTTTTAACTCAGTCACTATGTCCTACATCCTCATGATATGATCACACACACCGTTGACAAAGTGAGTTTCATGGAGGAGAATAGCATCATGAGGGTATTGGCCAAAAGACTTCTCCAATGCTGCAAATTGCTCGTCTTTAGGCTTAGGAAGAGCACAGATATTAGTATGCTGGTTAATCGAGTCATAGATATCGGCCAAGATCTTACTTTTTATGAACATGGTATTTAAATAATTAGATTGCTACCACCATTCACAAAGAGCCTTATTAGCCTCGGAATTGGTATCAGTCATAGGAGGTGACCCATCCTTCCTAGTAGCATAATCAGAAACCGTCCAAATGGAGAAGATAAAAAATATCGGATTTTAAATCTATGATTTGGAATACAACAAAACAAATAAACATGTTTACTAACTATATATGAGACATTTAATATATTTCTACCAATGTAAATATATGAAAATAAATTTATTATATAGAAATTGTCTGTGAACTAAGTTTCCAATTCTATTATATTTATTTGATCTTATGATAAGATTTATCAAAAATAGTTTATTCCTCATACCTGTGGGTTATTTAAAAAATTACCAATAACTATTCTATTTTTTATCATTTTATCTTTTCTTATTTAACCCTATAAGATGACCTCTCCAGTATACTAGGTAGATTTCCAGGTAGATGATAGGTCACATGAAACCAATTAAGAACCAACCAACCTTAAATTTATTCTCATCTTTTTGACAAAACCAACATAGATATATACTAAATCAACCGCACTTATAGTATTACATATAAAAGATATTTCAATTAAGTAGACTATTATTGAAAATAAGTATCTTGATGTGTTATCTCAAATTTTATTATTTTATGCTATAAAAATTTATGTGGGATAAAATTCATTGCATAAAAATAATTTTATGACAAATTATCATTTTCCTAATATGATTATATTTTTATATATAATTTTCTACTTAATTATGGTTAATATGACTAGACTCTAATTAATTTTAAAAGTTATATTGATCATCAGAATAATAATGTTATTTAGTTTTTTTTTATAAAAATATTGCTTAGTTTGTTTTGTCAAAATGTATAAAATTTTAATAAAAATGCAACTAAATTAACTTATGTATTTTACTAATTTTGTATCTCTTCTTACGTACAAAAACTATATCCAAAATTAATTTTATGCATGATTTTTCAAAATTTGGATTTATAAGATATTTTTAAAATTTTGGGGACTCTTGCAAAAATTTTCGGTCCAAAAATATTTTAATAATTTTGTACACTCCCTTGTGTAGAAAATTATTCCAACTTTATGCAACTTTAGATTTTTGGAATTTTTGAAATTTTTTTGGAATTTTTTAGACATAAAAAATTAATTTTAAAATCTGAAGGACAAAACTGTAACAATTTGAAGGTTTTGGAAATTTCTGAAAAAACACAGATTTTACTGTTACAATTTACGAGTTCTGCGGCCTTTTGAAAATAAAATATTGTAGGAATCGGATTGCAAAAGAAAAATTGAATGATCATTTATGAATTTGGGATAGGTGTCTTTAAAAATAATAAATAAATAATAATCACATGTGACCACAACATATGTTTCAAAATGGTTGATCCACGTGGAAACCTCCAACACATTCCTTTTGTTTTAAAAAAAGTTCAAAACTTCATAATGGGCAAAATAACCGCGCGACCACAAATTTCTAGATTTTCTTCACTTAGAAAGGATACAAGGGTCTCGACCCAATGGATCTCCTACGACCGGAGTTTTGTTGAAAAATACAGAAATGCTCTAAAATGATTTCTGAAAACGTATTTCTGAACTCAATTTTTTGAAAAAAAATTAAGATTTTAGGCCAAATATTCAAAAATCCAAAAATCTTGAAATTTGTCGGAAATTTGAAGGTAGAGGATAAAGAAGCTCTGATAGTAAATGTTACAAAATATTGTGCACCAAATGTAATAAAAATTGAATACAAACAATAATAACTTGAAATAAGGAGTCAAATGTATTACCGACAATTCACGATTCTAATGAGCTCCGACGACTGCAATACCTCCAATCGATTCCTTGAGATGTGCATAAACTTTCTAAACCTTCAATTTCAATCAAGAGCTATTTCGTTAAAAGATATAGGTTTCAAGAATGGGAATAAAACTCATATTAGTTGTTTGGATTAATGGAATTAAAATCAAATCCTCAATATATAGGTTTTGTGAAACCAAAGTAATTCATTGGGTTTCGGCTAAAACCTTTTTGTGAAACCTATGCCCTTCTATTTAATTCTCTCTCTCTCTCTCTCTCTCTCTCTCTCTCTCTCTCTCTCTTATCTCTCTTTCTCAAACCCATACCCTTCCATCTCTTAGACACATCTCTCTTTCTCCTCAATGGAGGAGTTGAAGACCATTGAAAAACTTCGATGAGCAATTGCTGACTAAATTGAAAGCAACTATTGCAAACTGCAAGCGAAATTTTTTACTTGTATAATTAATTTTCTTTAATATTTATTTGAATATTTTTTATATGTATAATTAGTGTTTAATTTAATTACATTTTTATTATCAATTTTCTTATGTATCATTAATTTTTTTAGTATTTATTTTATTTGTATAAAAAATTTTTCAAAAAAAATATAAACTAAATATCAACAATAATAATTATATTTATTTTAGAATTTGAACCAAACAATTGATATGAAATCGATTCCGATTCCTAATGCCTTTGATTCTGATTTCCGATTTCCAAGTGTAAATCAAATGCTTCCTTAATAGATAATATAAAGTTATGAAATTTGGATTTAGGAATCCAATGCACTAGGAGAGAATTTATATAGGTTCTCAACTATCAACAAATCATAAAAATTCTATAATTATCACCCTAAATTATTATTAGACGTTATGAGAAAATAATTAAACATTCAAAACGGAAAAACAATGATTATTATGTATAGGTTTGAATGGGCATCAAAATCTGGTCAAATGCAATCCAATTCAAATTCATTTTATTCTTTATCATAATTAATTTTTTTTCAGTTATATTTTTTCTACTAACTCAATTTTGAATACATTAATTTATAGAATTTAAATTTTCAAAAAAATTCCTAACAATAGTAGTATCAGCCTTATTTTATTTCTACTTGCTCATCATTTTGCACATTGGTGTATGGGCAATCAATCTAGTGATGAATTCCATAGTGTTCAAAGTGGTTAGACGGTTTTATAAATTAACCACCACCATGTTAAAGAAATGCTTGAACTAGGCATTTAACCGGTTCTCAACAAAGATTTGAAGAAATTAAACCGGTCAGAGGAAGCAGCAGTGGAGTTCCCACTAATAGTAGTCAAATTTGCAATATATAGTTTGTTCATACCTTGTGTCACACCCCGACTCTCCCGTTGATCTCGTGACAATTGCCGCGTTATTTCGGTATACGGGCAACATTTTCCTATATAGCAGAATAGTGTAACATATTCAACCTATTTAAAAACAACTCAAATATCACCTTAATAACCATCTTAGGTTATCCAATATCAAAGGCATGCATTTCCACATAATTTAAGAATTAATCCAATCCATTCTTGTTCATGCATGCACGCAAATGGGCCAACCCGGCCATTCCAAAATTCTCATAAATTTACAATATCAAAATAGTTCAAAATTCACCATGAAGTGTCCAAATGTCGCAATTAAACAATAGATATTGTAAGAGGAATTTTTAAATCAAGAAAATATAAGTTTATTTTCATAGGAGTATAGATTTTTCAAATACTTACCTAAAGAAGGCTAAACAAGTATTTAACAATTCCAATCAAAATAAAATATATAAAGATTTCCTTCGATGGATCATTTTACACCAATACAAAATAAAGTCTTTGTTGATCTAGTAGAGTTTTGATTATGACAGATTGAAAGAAAATAGTTCAAGAAAATAAAAAAAATAGTTAGAAAATTCAGAACTCTGCACTTCATGTTGACCTGGTTAGTAAACACATCGACCCGCATAATAGGTCCACCAATTGCAAGTACTATGTCGACCAATTCATGACATTCACACATACACATCGACCCGTTTGTTGTTCTTATCGACCTGAGATAAATGATTTCTATAGAAACAAGTATCTGAATACTTTGACCTACACAAACACATATTGACCTGAACAATGAATGTCTTATAAATCAGACATTTTAACACATCGACTTGAGTACAAATCTTGTCGATATGAAACTATATGAACAGTGAAACATCAATCTGAACAGTATTATGTAAACCAATTTTAAACATTATGTCGACCAATTTCACCTATAAACAGTGACACATCAACCTATTGGTTCAACACATCAATTTGATAACACTTATGTCAAAAACACACACTTTAACCTATTATTGTACTTGTCGACATAGTCAAGACACATCAACCAATTCACATAGATACGTCAACGAATTCAACCAATGAATAGTAACACATCAACCTAAGAATGACATATGTTGACCTGTTAATATATGTTTATGAAATATACACCTCGACACATCAAAATTCTTGTTGACTTGTAGGAAACACATAGACCAATTAATTTGTACAGATCTACCAATTCGTACTCACACAGTAGTATGTCGATGTATACTATCAGACTTGTTGACTTGATAGTTGTTTGCTCATTAAAATGCACAACGACCTGCTCTCTTCTTGTCGACAAAGAATATACATATCAACCAATTCATATGCACACATCAACCAATTTTTAGAGTGAATAGGAGCATGTCAATGTTCTCATCAAACATGTCGACCTAATATTCACTAAATCCAAGATATTATACATCGACCTGACTATATTGTTGTTGACACGTATATATACTTTGACCAATTTAGTTACACACTTTGACCCACACATCGACCTTCTCTTTACTAAGTCTGAAACATCACATATTGACATCGCTGAAAACTTCTCAACACACATGTACACATCGACCAATTCAAAAACATATGTCCACCTATTGAATTTTGCATAGTGGCTTGTCGACCTGTTTTGACAAAATTATACTAAAAATGTTTTAAATTCAGGTCGATGTCTACTTTGATGTTGTCGACCTGCGTGTATCAGAAACCAGATTTGGAAAACAATTTTGAACCTAACCAACTCCTTATTTCTTTGATTTCTAAAATATTTCATTTTCTTTCAAAACTAACATTTAAATATAGTGTTAGTATATTTTGATTGACTTATTTAAAAGAGGCATCAATTAAAAGTATGAAACTTTAGTGCGAATGAAGGAACAGTGACAAAACTTTAATGGCGAAAAATAAATGTTTAACGTTCAGATATAACAACCGCCATCAACCCTCAACGATCTATTCAATACCTCAATAAATATTGAGAAGCAGAATATAGAGAGGGTTATGTTACGAGACTAGATGAGAATTGAATGTGCTATTGAATACACTGTAAAAACTCTACTGTGCACTTTGAAATTTCCAAATTATTTTAAGTGTCTCTATTAATTCTCACACTGTCAAATCTGAGGAAAGCAAGTCTCAATTCTTGACATTCATTTCATAGATTAATTCGAGTGTCTAAGACCAAGGAGTGAGTGTCACTGCCTTAAGTTTAGAAAAATCAAAATTCAGTTTGAGAGAGATTGAATTGAGGTGTTCAGACGAAACACTGTATAAGGTTGAACTTGAACCTGTAATCAAGTTTGTAATCTAAATATTTAGTAAAAAATCCAGGGGGAGTCTGGAAGTGAATGTATATCGAGTTTGGTGAAACCACTATAAAAATTCTTTGTGTCTTTTTTCATTTAATTTTCACTAACCATAATTTTGTTTTAAATTTTCAAAAAGATTAAAAAAGTCCATTCAACTATTCACTTATCCCCTCTAGTTGGATAATAGTCTTCATTTCAAATACCTACCTATATTTAGCAACTATCTTCTTTAGTTTGGCTCCAAAATAATGTCTTCCGCCTAAGGTTCCTCTAAAAAGAAATTTGGAAGAGAGGAGTGAGCATTTAAAATACTCAGTGAGTGGAGTGCAATGGCATGCAACGCATAAATGAGGAGTAAAAATGGTTACGCCAACGATCATATACAAAATGCATTGCTATCAATGAAAACATTGATATAAAACAGATTATTTCAAACCACCATGATTCATATGAACAAAACAACAATTTACATTCATCTTTCATAATTTTGGGATTTACTGAAAATATTATCCTATCAATAACCATTGATAGGATCCGCCAAGAGTTTTTCACTATTTTCTAGAAATTGTACTTGCTCACTATGATTTGTACTTGAGACTATTGATAGGATCCGCCAAGGGTTTTTCACAAAGTACTTGAGACTCTTGAGGAAATGGGTTTTGGGTAAAAATGAAATTGGGAAAGTGAAATGAGTGTGGAGAGGGCGTGAGTGAGGAGAAGAGAGGAGAGAGGTTAGTGGGTTGTGTTGACTTTTTATTTATTTTATTTTTTTTTGGGTCTTACAACATTTAACCCCTAAAAGAAATTTCGCTCTCCAAATTTAAAAGAAATTATACATTAAAAAGGTGAGGGTGTTATTTTCGTATCGATTCTTCGGTCTCCCAAGTTTCCTCTTCCACATTGTTGCTTCTCCACAATACTTTCACTATTGAGATTTGCTTATTTCTTAATTGCTTGAGTTATCAATCTATGATTTGTATTAGCAGCACCTTGAAACTCAAGTCTGGATTCAATTCTATTGGAGGAGTTTCTAATACGTGTGAGGGATCCGGTAAATATTTCATCAACATGGAGACATGAAATATATCGTGAATTTTCTCTAAATCCGAGGATAATTCTAGCCGGTAGGCCACATTTCCAATCCTCTCAAGGATCTTGAATGGCCCAATATATCGAGGATTCAATTTCCTCTTTTATGAAACCAAATTACACCCTTCCAGGGTGATATCTTTAAGAATACCATGTCTCCGACCTCAAATTCTAAAGGTCTTCTTCTTTTATCAGCATAGCTCTTTTGTCTATCTTTAGCTACCTTCATCCTTACTCGAATCACCTTCACCTTTTCTACGGTTGTCTCAATTAGCTCCACACTTTCAATCTTTCGCTTTCCAACTTCATCCCAGCATAAAAGGCATCCAGCATTTTCTTCTGTTGAGAGCTTCATAGGGAGACATCCCAATACTAACTTGATAGCTGTTATTATAGGTAAATCCAACTAATTGGAGGTACCTGTCCCAACTCCCTTGGAAGTCCATAACACATGCCCTTAGCATGTATTCTAACGTTTGGATTGTACACTCTAACTGTCCATCCATCTGTGGATGAAATACAGTACTGAATTTCAACTTAGTGCCCAAGGCCTTTTGTAACTTAGGCCAAAATTTGGATATAAATCGAGGATCACGATCCGATATAATTGATATCAGAACCCCGTGGAATCAGATAATCTCATCAAGATACAATTTAGCTAACATCTCCAAAGAGTAAGTATTCTGGATTAGGAGGAAATATGCTGATTTTGTGAGTCGATCAACAATCACCCATATAGCATCCTGTCGGCTTGGAGTACGGGGCAATCCCACCACGAACTCCATGGTAATGCTCCCATTTCCATTCAAGTATAGGTAATGGTTGAAGCATTCCTACTGGCTTCTGATATTCGGCTTTGATTTGTCGGCACACAAGGCACCTTGCCACAAATTAAGCTATTTTCCGCTTTAACTCCAACCACCAATAAGTTTCCTTGATAGTCCTGTACATTTTTGTGCTCTCGGGATGTAATAAGTCGAAGAGTGTGCTTCTTCAAGTATAGCCTTTCAAAACTCATCATTCTTCGGAACACAAATCTGTTTCCCATATACCACCATGCCATCCTTTTGGATATGGAGGTCAACACCTTCACCCTTGTGAATCTTTTCCACAATGCTCTTTAGCTCTTCATCAGTTGATTGGAGCTCTCGTATGCAGTCCACTAGGGTTGGTCGTATTTCAAATATGACCAAAAGTACACCATTGTTATCACTGGCCAATTCGACTCTTGTACGAAGTCCTAACAGAAATGAAAGATATGAACTCCTAGAGGGTGAAGAAGAAGATGAGGACTTGCAGCTTAGGGCATCTGTAACAATATTTGCTTTGCTCGGGTGATAATCAATCACCAAGTTATTATCTTTAATCAACTCCAACCACTTTCTTTGTCTCAAATCTGAGAAAACTTCTCACCTCAATAACATTCATGGGATGTTTCCATCTTAGAATTGCCTCTATCTTCTTCGGGTTAACAAATATTCCCTCTCTGGATACAATGTGCCCCAAGAAACCAATCTCCCTTAGCCAAAACTCGCATTTGGAGAACTTGGCATATAGTTGTTTCTCTTAGAGAGTTTGTAGCACAATACAGAGATGTTCTGAGTGTTTCTCATCGTTCTTGGAATGTACTAAGATGTCGTCAATGAAAACAATAACGAACTTGTCGAGATAAAGGTGGAAGATTCAGTTCACAAGGTCCATGAAAGCTACATGAGCATTTGTCAAACCGAAAGGCATCACAAAAAACTCGTAATAACCATACCACGTCCTAAACGCAGTGTTGTGAACATCATCATCTTTTATCCTTAATTGGTGATAGCCTGATCTTAAATCAATTTTCGAAAAGACATTAGCGCCTTGGAGTTGATCGAACAAGTCGTTAATCCTCGGCAACGGGTACTTATTCTCGATGGTCACCTTATTTAACTGCAAGTAGTCTATACACAATCTGATGGTACCATTTTTCTTCCTTACGAATAGAATTGGAGCACCCCAGGGTGAGGTACTCGGTCTGATGAACCCCTTGTCCAACAATTCCTGAAGTTGGACCTTCAATTCTTTTAATTCCGTAGGTGCCATTCGATACGGAGGGATTAAAAGAGGTGCAGTTCTAAGAGCCAAGTCGATTGAGAAGTCAAACTCCTGAACCGGAGGTAAACCGGGAAATTCATCCGGGAATACATTCAAAAATTCATTTACCATTGGAACATTCATTAATTTCGAACTTTGTATAGTGGTGTCAACGATGTGGGCTAAGTAAGCCTCATAGCCCTTATGGACTAGTTTTCGTGCCTCTAATGCCGAGATTACACAACTCGGTAAGACCTGTTGCTCGCCAATGAATATAAGTGGAGGACATCCGGGTGTACAGAATTCCACCTCCTTGGTGAAGCAATTCACTGAGGCTCGGTGGAGGTGTAACCAGTTCATACCTAGTATGGCGTCAAAATCCCTCATTTCCAACGAAATCAAGTCTGCCTCGAAAATCTCACCTTCTACTATCACTTCACATGCCTTGTAAATGGAATCCCTTTTTAACTATTCCTCCAACGGAGTGATAACCAATAACTCCCCTTCAAGTAGGGTCAAAGGCCTATTCGAGTTTTTAGAGAATTCCGTACTTATAAAAGAATTATTTGACCTGTATTAATTAAAACACGGGTATCAACCCTAAAAATTCTCATCATACCTATATATACAAGGGATAAAATTAATTCTCGATTTAAATCAAACTCAATTCAAAATTTAAGTCCTCAATGCCAACAAAACTATCATTCATCATCGAAGTAACTCCCAATCACTTAATATCATGCAGTATCTCTAATATACCTCAAATTCAAAATCATATAATCACGATCTCATAATATTTATATTCAAATTCTATTTCATGAAGTTCAAGTTCTAGGAAATTTACCTGCGACTATGTTCGGGTTGTTCTGTGCTTTCTTGTTAGTTATTGCAAATATCCTTGTTTGAGCTCTTGCCTGTGGACGTTGGTACCCGTCCATGGTGTAACATTAGGAGGTGCGGTGAGAACATTGGCTCGGCTACCCATTAATCCACAAGGGCGCTTTCGATTTGTCTGACTTCTCCGCCCCAACTCTGGACAAACATTGCTAAAATGATCCTCATTTCCTCATTGATAGCACCTCTTGGGTGCTTGACATACCCCAAAATGGAACTTCCCACAATTCCTACACTTGTCCTTCCTATTCTCTATCTATTTGCTTCTTGAGGATGCAGTAGGAGTCGGTTCCCCAAAATGAAACGTGTGCTGACCTTGAGGAATGCCAACGGATCCAGTAACAGGAGCTCCACCATAGGAGCCTACGCTTTTACTCTTCTTTGAACCCAGGCCTGATGCATGTTCGGGCTTCCTTTTCTTTTTCTGTCCCTTTCTTCCACCATTTTCTTGGCCCTTAACGCTAATTCCAATATATCCTTGCAAGTATGTGTTGATATGACAGACATTTTCTCCCGGATAGATAAGTTTAGACCCTCTTCAAACTTGAAACGCAAGTAGTTATCAGAAGTCACTAATTCCGGAACAAATATGGACAATCTTCCCAACTCGATCTCATATTCCACCACCGACTTGTTGCCTTGGTAGAGATGAAGGAATTCATTTCTTTTCAAATCTCGGTAAAACCGAGTATAGTACTTTTCGTCGAATTCCCTAAGAAATTCAATCCAAGAGATAGGTATTAAGGATCTCTCCTTAAGACTATCCTACCAAGCTCATGCATCTTCGTCCAATAATTTCACGGCCACCATAATTTCAATTCATCGTCCAGCCTCATATTATCCACTGTCTCCTTAATCTGATTAATCCAATTCTTGGCTACCGTCGCATCACTTATCCCCGTAAAGGTAACACATCCAAGTTGTCGGACTTCCTTGAGCAACTTGGATAGTTCAAAGGTTAGATGGTGGATTGGAGTAGCCACTGAAGTGAGAGGAGCAATTTGTTCTGACGGAGGAGTAGGTGAAATGGTTGGCCTTGGAGGAGAAGGAATTGGCACTTGAGGAGGAACTTGAAGACAAGCGCCATATGTATTCCACCACTCAATCCATTGCCGGAGAGTATCGACTGGAGGTGGAGGAATCCCCGTTGAAGGTGCCAGGTAAGTATTAGTTGCAGCCAGAGTAGGAGTTGGAGCATGTGAGGATGATTCATCCTCGTATTCAGAAGGAGGAATCTCGCTAGCATTCCTCATCCTTGGTCTAGGAGTCATGATTTCTATAAGAAGAGACATTATCCTTAGCTCACTAAATTCAGCATTGGGCACCCCTAAAAATAAAATTGGTCCTAGTCCTAAGAATCCATGGAAGGCTTTTTTTTGTACATCCATTGAAAAATCTTTTAAAATTTGTAATTTCAAAAAAAAAAACATTTTTAAAACTTTTAGAAAACCTTTGGGGACATTTGGAAATATTTCAAATCTTTAAACATTTAAAATCGTAAACCCCACTCTGATACCAATAGAATTGTCATGCCTCAACTCTCCCATTGAGCATGAAATAAACACCGCGTTATTTCGGTATACGGGTAGCATCTCCCCATGTACTGGAATAGCACAAGGCATTCAATCTATTTAAAAACAACTCAAATATCACCTTAATAACCATCTTAGGTCATTCAGTATCAAAGACATACATTTTCACACAATTTAAGGATCAATCTGATCTATCCCTGTTCATGCATGCATGCATATGGGCCAACCTGGTCATTCTAGAATTCTCATAAATTTACAATTTCAAAATAGTTCAAAATTCACCATGAAGTGTCCAAATGTCCCAATTTAAACAATAGACATCGTATGAGGAGTTTTTAAATCAGGAAAATACAAGTTCGTTTTCATAGAAGTATGGATTTCTCAAATATTTGTTTAAAGAAGGCTAAACAAGTATTTAACAAATCCAATCAAAATAAAATATATAAAAATTTCCTTCCATGAATCATTATACACCAATTCAAAATAAAGTCTTCATTTCAAATATCTAGTTATGTTCAGCAACTATTTTCTTTAGTTTGGCTCCAAATTTGTGTCTTCTGCCTAAGGTTCCTCTAAAAAAAATTAAAACAGAGAAGTGAGCATTTAAAATACCCAGTGAGTGGAGTGCAATGACATGCAACGCATAAATGAGGAGTAAAAATGGTTATACTAACGATCATATACAAAGTACATTGCTATAAATGAAAATATTAGTATAAAAGAGTTTATTTCAAACCACTATGACTCATATGAACAAAACAACAATTTATATTCATTTTTCATAATTTTGGGATATACTGAAATCATTATCATATCAATGGCCATTGATAAGATCCGCCAAGGTTTTTTCACTATTTTCTAAAAATCGCTTTCACCTTGGCATTAGCCCGGAGTTCCGTAGGGTATATCCACGTTATCACGGTGGCTTGAGAAGGCTTTCCAACCTACCTACCACCAAGTCAAGTTTAACAGCCTTGACCATGCCGCCCCAATGGCCCGATTCGTGGCAAGACTTAGACTATATAACTCTTTTTCAGCACCATGTTACCATAATTCAGTTTATAAATCAATTTAGACTCAAATTTCAACGTAGAACAACAATATAGGTTTCACATGAGTATTCAATTATAACATGATATAAATAATTCAATAATTTAGTACGAGAGTCATGAATTTAATCAAATTTCATTTGAGGCACACCATATTCACAAAACATTATTAATTTAGTTCGAATTCGTTTCAAAATTCAATTTATGAAATATAATTGAAATTAGTTTATTCATTTATATAAAACATAACCGTCCACTCACCCCAAGAGGGTATTCACTCCCTATACATTATCAGCTCCAAAGAAATCTCATTTCAAGCTCTAATAGATTGTCCTAAACCAACAATAACAATTTTTGGATCATTCCCCCTTAAATTCAAAACTTTACAAATTTTCTCTAATTTTACTTAAACCCTAATTTCGAATATTTTCTTGTTCTTGTTCTCATTTTATCAATTTGTCATCATTTGCATCATTATAAAATCTCTATTTACAATTCTCCTACATTTTTCTATTTTACTCTCTGACTTAAAGGTCTGTTAGACTAACAACATAACTTTAACATCTCACTAGAAGCAAAAGTACTATGATACATAAAAAGTTCAAGCTGATATATAGGTGACCTTATATATTTTAGAACGCACTCCAGAGAATCCATTTTGAAATAATCCAACGTATGGAAAATGGCTCATGCTGTCTATCCAACATGATCAGCTTTTCTTATGAAAAATAATCACATTATAATTATAGCAGAAATGTACTGCTGAACTTAAATAAACATGATAATATAGAAGCTTTCAGATCATATTCTCAGGAGAAATAATGAGCTTTCAAAAATAATTGACCAAATGAAAATGAAGCTACGACTTGTATATATAACTCACAAACCCTAGTCTTATCCTATGATAAAAACAAAAGGCAATGGAACCCTTAACTCATGAAACATTGACAGATCTAGATAGCTACGGAAGTGTAATTTTTCCATTTTCATTTTCCCTCAAATTTTCACTATTCACAAATTTAGGCTTTTTGATCTTTCTATGAAATTCCACCAAATCTCAACAATAACATCCAATTTTTGTATTAAAGAAACTAAACCCAAGATTAAGAGTAAGAAAATATCTCAATTTTGGGATTGGATTAGGTTTTGAGAGTTGGGTTTCAAAAACCTTAGTTTTCTTTTGGTAGAACAAACCCTAATTTTCCTTTAAATCTTCCCTTGCTTGAGTTTGATTGGGGTTTTGAACACTTGAGGGAGTGATTTAAGTGGAGAGAAAATTGATTTTTAAGAGAGAAATCAAAAGGGGTGATGAGGGAAAGAAAATACAGAGGGAGAGAGATGAGAGAGAGGCAGGAGAGGAAATAGGTTTTGCGTAACAATGAAATTGGGAAAGTGAAATGAGTGTGGCAAAGGCCGTGAGTGAGGAGAAGAGAGGAGAAGAAAGGAGAGAGAGTTAGTGGGTTGTGTTGACTTTTAATTTCTTTTATTTTTGTTACAGAGGAAAGAAGATTCCAATACTAAACTCTAAGCGGGATTGATGAGGAATGGAGAAGATCAATAGAACTTAGAATTGGAAAAAACTCCAAGAATGGAGTGATGAACTTTGTTAAAATGAGTAGGTGATTATAGAGAGGTAGAGGAAGGAAGAGAGCAAGAATCAATTCAAGATCATTCCCACAAGTCTCTCCGTCTACCCTTTTATCACTATTGGTTCCTTAGCTAACTCTAACTATCATCAACTTTCTCTAACTAATATCTCAACTAATTGTCAATTGATTCTAACTAACTAACTAATAGCAATCTAGTCTACTCATCATATTGCACGTCAGCTACCCTCTTGCCAACTCAATTTGCTTGCCAACTCAACTGTCAATTTGTATCTCTGCTAAGCTATTAGCTACATTGCTGGACAACCTCACTTCTTCAGTTGCAGCTATATTCTTCGCAACTTATTCTTCATAGCTTGCTTCTTTTAGTTAGTTACAGATACCTTATTCTTCATTGCTTCTTCCCTCCTGCATCAATTCCTTCCCCTCAAGAAAACCCTTGTCCTCAAGGATTAAAAGTTAGATATTTTTGTTTAAGATCATGCCAGTTGACTCACATAGCATCCTCAGGGAAACTATTGCTCCACTGAACTAGGACTTGCGTTATAGTAGCATTCCCCTTCTTCACCACTCTTCTTTCCAATATTGCCACCGGTTCCAAGTCATTGATTTCCTTAGGTAGTTGAGGGTAACAATTTCATTCCCAATCTTCTTTTTAAGTAGGGACACATGAAATGTTGGATGGATCTTAGCATCACTAGGAAGTTGCAATCGATAAGCTACCTTGCCTACTCTAGCCTGAATTAAAAAGGGCAAGAAATATCTAGGAGAGAGCTTCTGACAGTGATGAGCCTTCAGAGAATGCTGGCGATAAGGTTGAAACTTGACATAAACCCAATCTCCTTCTCCAAATTCTCTATCAGTCCTTCTTTTATCTGCCAATTGTTTTATTCTGTTCTGAGCTTGCCTGAGATGATACTTAAGATTATGGATGAGACATTCCTTTGCGGTTACGCTTCGATCAATGGCTTTTACATTAGAAAACCTAGGGAGGTAAGAGTGATGAGTAAGAGGGACTTGTCTATACAATACCTGAAAGGGAGTCATTTTTGTGGCTGTATGATAGTTGGTATTATACCAAATTCAGCTAATGACAACCATTTTGCCCACTCTTTAGGTTTGTTACTAACCATACATCTTAGGTATTGTTCCAAGTATCTATTTACCACATCAGATTGCCCATCAGATTGAGGGTGATAAGCTGAAGAGATTGTAATTTCACTTGCTGCAATTGAAACAACTCCCTCCAGAACTAACTGATGAACATCTTGTCTCTATCACTCACAATAGTCTTTGGCATTCCATGAAGCTTAAACACTGAATCCATGAAGACTTGAGCCACAGTCACTGCTGAATAGGGATGGGATAATGAAATGAAATGAGCACACTTGCTTAACCTGTCAACCACTACTAAGATGATAGATTTCTCATAGGAGTTGGGAAGTCCTTCTATGAAGTCCATGGTTATATCAGTCCATACTGAAGTGGGTATAGGCAGGGGCTGTAGAAGACTAAGGTAGGTATTATTATCAGGTTTGGATCTTTGGCATACATCGCACTCGACAATAAACTTGGCAACATCCAAATGCATATGTTTCCAATAAAATGATTGCTTCAACTTTCTGTAGGAAACTTCCACTCCTGAATGCCCTCCTATTGCACTCGAATGCCATAACTAAATCAACTTGCGGCATAGCTCTTGTACATTGCCCACTACCATTTTTCCCTTTCTGCATAAAACTTCATTGTTCCAAGAATAATGTTTGATTGGTCTTCCATCTTGCAGTTGTGAAAGTACTTCTTGGAGTTTATCATCATGTAGCCAACTTTGTTGGATTTCAGATATAAGGGTTGTACTAACGGTTGATATTGCCTTGAGTTCAGCTACCTCAGATTCTTCAGGTCTTCTAGACAATGCGTCGGCTACCACATTATCAATTCCCTTCTTGTACACTATTGAAAAGTCATATCCCAAGAGATTAACCAACAATTTATGTTGTGCAGGTGTTGAGATCTTCTGTTCTAAGATATATTTCAAGTTTTGACGATCTGTTCTTATCACAAAATGAGTCCCAATTAAGTAATGCCTCCATTTCTGCACAGCCAGCACTACAGCTAATAGTTCTTGCTCATACACAGGTAGAGCTTTATGCCTTGTAGTCATGGCTTTGCTAAAGAAGGCCACTGGTTTGTAATCTTGTAACAATACAACTCCTACCCCGCAGCTGGATGCATCTGTCTCCACCACAAACTCTTTCTTGAAATCAGGTAGCTTCAGTAGTTGGGACTTACATAAAGTATTTTTGCGATTATGGAAAGCAGTTGATTCCTTAGTCCACTTAAACCCCTGCTTCTTCAACATGTCAGTAAATTGTTTAGCTATAATTCCATAGTATCGAATGAATTTCCTGTAATAACCTGTAAGCCCCAAAAACCCTCTTAGCTCTTTGATGGTTCTAGGTTGAGGCCATTCCTCTATGGACTTCAGCTTTCAGGTTCAGCTCTCACCCCCAAATGATCAATAACATGTCCCAAATATTGAATTTGAGCAACACCAAAGGAACATTTACTTTGTTTAACCTTGAGTTGGTGTTGTCTTAGAAGATCAAACACCAATGTCAGATGCTGTAAGTGTTCCTGTCCATTTTTACCGTAAACAAGAATGTCATCGAAGAACACTAGCACAAATTGTCTCAGATATGGTCTGAACATATCATTCATGAGTTTTTGAAAGGTGGATGAGGTATTAGTCAATCCCAAGGACATTACCAAGAACTCATAGTATCCATCATGAGTCTTAAATGTAGTCTTTTTGATGTCTTCAGCATGCATTCTAATTTGGTGGTACCCTGATCTTAGATCCAACTTAGAGAACACTTGAGAGCCAAATAGTTCATCCAATAATTCTTTAATTAAAGGATAGGAAACTTATCTTTGATAGTGGCATCATTCAACTTCCTATAATCCACACACAACCGCCAAGACCCATTTTTTTCTTCACCAACACTACAGGAGAGGGATAAGGACAACTGCTAGGTCTTATGGTGCCATTCACAAGTATTTCTTTGATTAACCTTTCCAATTCAGCTTTCTGAAAATGGAGATATTTATATGGTCTCACATTAATGTTATAATCACACCTTCTAGCCTGAGGTAATGTCATCACTTCTTCAAAGACATCTGAATATTCTCCTAAAAGGTATTGCAGAGCAAGTTCGAATTGAATATCAAGGTCTTGTATAGAGTGTACCTTAGATAATGCTAGATGCAGGGAAGAACCAGATTCTGATGTGTGTGATTGTTCTCCTCGACTAAGTTGGATTAGACACAATCTGGTAGGTTGAATATTAGAAGATAATGTCAGAATCTTCTTCATTATTGAACCCTTTACTATCTTCAGTTCAGTTGATCCACGCAGCACTATCTTCTTTCCCTTGTAAGTGAATTCCATCCTTAAAGTTTCAAAATTCTATGTAATATCTCCAAGTGTTGACAGCCATTGGATCCCCAACACTACATCACATCCTTTAATTGGCAATACCATAATTTTTGTGCTGAATTCTTATCCTTGCATAAACCATCTAAATTCAACACACATGGTAGTGGTCTGATGCTTCCCTCCATCAGCTAAGGCTACTAACATCCTCTTTACTTCTAGAGTTTTCAATCCAAATTTAGTTACCATATCAGGGTGGATGAAATTATGAGAACTTCCTCTATCCAATAATATGCAAAAACTGTTCCTTCCTATGTGGCCATGCACCCTCATAGTTTGGTAGTTAGGAAGTACCAGATCAGACATAACATATAGGGATATATAAGCATTAGTAGCCATTTCCTCATACTCATTATCAGTTTCCACTGCTCCTTCCTCCTCCTCACCTTCCTCTGACCACATCTCCACTCTATACAATTGTTTTCCCTAACACTTTGACCCATTTCATACTTCTCATTACACCAGAAACATAATCCCTTCTTCCTCTTCTCTTCCAATTTAGATGAGATAAGGGTTCGAAATGGTCTCTTGGAAGGTCCTTGTGGAATAGATTTAGGTAAGGGTAGAAGTGTAGTATCATTTTTTGCAAGGCCCTTACCAAGGCCAGACATGTTTGTTGGTTTCTTGAAGGTCCCCTCCAACTCCTCCAGGTTTCTAAAGACTTCTGTTCCTCCAATTTGGCTAAATTCACAGCATGGTATAAAGTTTTTGGCATAAACATCTTAACTGCAATTTGGAGCTCTTCTTTCAAACCACTCAGGAAGCAGCTGATTGCATACGATTCAAGTAACTCTACTCTATTAAGGAGTTCTTCAAAATTTTCATGGTAACCCTCCATTGTTCCCCTTTGTTTAAGACTCATTAATTCCCCCATAGGATTATCGTACATGGTATTTCCAAATCTAGCCGCTAAGTTCCTCACATACTCTTCCTAGTTAGGTAGCTCACGAGTATTCCTGGACTTCATGTATACTCGGTGCCATTGGAGAGCTCTGTCTTCCAGGTGCATAGCTACCAACTTCACTTTAGTCTCAAGAGGAGTTTTGTCTACTTCAAAGAACTGCTCACACTTATAGAGCCAACCTCTAAAATCCTCACCATGAAATCTGGGAAATTCTAGTCTAGAGAGCCTTGTAGCTGCTGCACAACCAATACCACCTATCCCAAGATTAGGCCCCTGTCCTGACTGACGAGGAGAGTGATTATTGCTTCGTGAATGACTTTCTAAGACCAAGGATCCCTCTTTATGTTCCTTGAACAAAGCGTTCATTGTGTCTTCTAATTTTCTGTTTAAATCTTGAGATCGAGTTCCCTCTACCATGGCGATCCAAACCTGAGCTCTGATACCACCATTGCAGAGGAAAGAAGATTCCAACACTAAACTTTAAGCGGGATATATGAGGAATGGAGAAGATCAATCGAACTTAGAATTGGAAAAAACTCCAAGAATGGAGTGATGAACTTTATTAAAATGAGTAGGTGATTACAGAGAGGTAGAGGAAGGAAGAGAGCAAGAATCAATTCAAGATCATTCCCACAAGTCTCTCTGTCTACCCTTTTATCACTATTGGTTCCTTAACTAACTCTAACTATCATCAACTATCTCTATCTAACATCTTAACTAATTGTCAATTGATTCCAACTAACTAACTAATAGCAATCTAGTCTACTCATCACACTGCACTTCAGCTACCCTCTTGCGAACTCAGTTTGCTTGCCAACTCAGCTGCCAACTGCTCATCTATTAGCTACATTGCTGGACTACCTCGCTTCTTCAGTTGCAGCTATATTCTTCACAGCTTGCTTCTTTTAGTTAGTTGCAACTACCTTATTCTTCATTGCTTCTTCCCTCCTGCATCGATTTTCTTTTGGGTCTTACACCTTGGATTATACTTATCAGCAGCATCAATCGTGAAACTGCAAGTTTTAAGTACCGTCGTAATTGCCCTTGTTGAAGGAGGACAAAAACCAGCAGTAAAAGGTGGTACAAACAAAGCATTTAATCATGGTGTTGCCTTAATAAGGATTTCATGAGCAACTAACTGACCAGATAATTCATGAAAATGGACGCGATCAGATGGCATAGACAATGGTGTGGATTATAATGGATCTTGGTATTGAGATGATTCAACAACTTGCCCGCGGCAGCAAACTGATCAGCCAAGAGTTTGCCTCGATGCAGAAAATGACAAACAGTACTGTCTCTCTTCTTCAACTCCTGAAGCTAAATGTGGACTTAAAGATGCTGCGCTTGGGATGTAAATCTAAAACATATGGTTATTGATTAATTTTGCTTGTTTCAATTCGAATGCAAAATGAATTGTCTTACTTGTATATTATTTATATATGGTTATTGAAAATTTTCTTTGGAACTTATTTCTCGTACTAACTTTGACAGCCGCATCTTGGGGGCCTCATACTTGCTACTTTTTTTCACCTATCCATTCATGAAGAGGATAACGTATTGGGTACAATTCACAACTATTTAGGCTTTTTTTCTTTTTTTAGCCTCTTTGTTTGGTTTACGAGAGTAAAACATATGCTAATGACTTTGATAATGCAATTGGATGAATGCAGGCCCAAGGCTATTTAGGATTAGCCATGAGCTGGTCATGTTTAATGGGATATGCTGCAGTTACAGGACATTTAGATCCTTCTGTCATCCTCCCACTATATGTCTCTGGAGTTAGTTGGACCATTGTCTATGATACTATTTATGCTCATCAGGTACAATAAGATTAGAAAATTTTTCACACCATAGATTTTTGCAACTGGGGTTTCAATTTTAAGCTCCACATGGTACCATGTTGTCTTTTGATTAAATTTTAAGCATTGTTTAATGGGGCGGCAAATTTTTTACAAAAATATCAATCATTACCGAGCAAAGTTTATCTTATGATCCATTCATTCAGGACAAAGAAGATGATAAAAAGGTTGGGGCCAAATCTACAGCCTTGTTATTTGGGGACTCAACAAAGGAATGGCTTACTGGATTTGCAAGTGTATGCATTGGTACTCTTGCCCTAAGTGGATTCAATGCTGATCTAGGTATTTTAATTATTGATGATTTTTTACAAGATATTATTATAGTTGATTGATTTATTGAAATTTTGTGTTCATGATGCAGGATGGCCATTTTATGCATTTTTAGCTGCTTCTGCTGGGCATCTGGGTTGGCAAATTTGGACAATTGATTTATCATCCCCCAAGGATTGCAGCAACAAGTTAGTACCCATTTGATAGAAAACTATAACTATGCTTAATTCTTTATAAAAAGAAAAAGAAATGTGCAAGACAAAGAATTGTGCGAGTATATGGAGTCAAGCAATTCATCCCCATTGTTAGAGTTGAATGTCTTTCGGTGCATTATTTCATTCGCCTTTACTTTTTTCTCTTGTGTAGCTTGTTTTCAAGGGGTATACTTGCTTTGAATTGAAACTGTTAATGTTTTTTTTTCTTGTTTTTTTTTTTTTTTGGTATCTTTTCATTTCTTAAGGTAGTTTGGTATACTCTCTAGGGGGTAACTGTAGTGTGTTATATTCAGTTAATTATAAATCTCGGATTTGAGTTATAAGAACAGAAAAATGGGATTAGTGAGAGTCAATTGCTTAATGAGTCTTATAGTATTCTGACCGAATTAATCAGATCAAATCTAGATACTTATTGATGGTAAGAAAAATCTGGTTATTAAAAAAAAAGGGGTAGTTTGGTTTTAGGGAATTAAGAAATGGAAAAAGAATTATGTTTTGGGTTGGGTTTGTGCAGGAAAAGTTTTAGTCCAAGCACGGCCCAAGTAAATTGAGATCAAGAATTAGATTAAAACTCTTATTTAGATTAATGGTATAAAAATGAGAGTTTAGGAATAAAACTCCCAAATCATAAGGTTTCTTTAACTCAAAGTGAAGACGAGTTTTTGAAATTCATTCTCAAAATTTTTTTATTTAAAATATAATTCCAATTTTCGAGTACAAATAAGCGTCTCATTAGCTATTTGTATATTTTCATCTAGATTTCAATTATACATTAATATTTACGTGGTTTTCTGTTTGTGGATGGCAGATTTGTGTCAAATAAGTGGTTTGGAGCTGTTGTCTTCAGCGGAATTCTACTGGGAAGGCTTTGTTAGGAACTTGTTTTTCTTTTCCAATGCCATTTCTGCACACACAAGTATGTGTGCGCATGCATACATAATTATATATGGTGTGTTATATCGAGATTCGATTCATGTTAAAAGTATCGATCCCTTATGTGTATAAAGAATTCCTCGTTGGGAGACTCACTCTCCGAAAGAAATTACTACAGCGATTCATTCGGATTAATCGGGATAAAACCCCTTATATCAAACGGTATCCAAGACATGGTACCAAAATACACACACACACACACACGGTGTGTCATATACTTTTGACCATGCGGCTTCTTGGCACTTAAATGAAGAAGCTAGGGTTATTTGTTCAATTATATGAACTCTGAAATATGGGTATGCATAGGACACGTTAGGAATTATATGTATGCAGCTATAGGATTTCATTTGTTTAGTACCATATGCCATGTACTTCTCCATACCCTTTTTAAAGTCTATTAGTATATGGTTAGATTTAGGTAGACAAGGCTACGCTGTGAACCGAAAATATCGAATCGAATCAATATAGAAATTTGATTGTGATTTTTTATTTTAAAATCCGAGAATAGATGGTTCAAATTGAGAATGTTGTTTCACACGGATGGTTTTTTAAGAATATATATATTAATTTGTGAGAGCCGTTGCTTGCTGTTGCTTGCATGAGCAGCTACTGAAGCTGCAATTCAGACCCACCCTCCCTTCCTTTTTTATTTTTTAATTTACTTTCTTACTTCAATTTAGCTCCACGAAGGATTTAAAAAATTAATAATTAAATAAATTGGTTTATCATTATTTTTTTGGAGAAAAGAAGTATTGGGTATTGGTTTATCATTTTAAAGGGCAATTACCAAATCCTCTCTCTCTCTCTCTCTCTCTCTCTCTTAACCCAGGGAGGCATCTCTGTTTTTGTTTCTACTGTAAATTGGGTACCAAGGGCATCTGCTCAAGCCCTGGAACATTCTCGTGATCAATGATAACAATTCACAGCAGCGTCAAAGACTTTACATTACTGGAGAAAATGACGAGCAAGTGTTGATCGGGCAAGAGGAAATCCCATTCTTTCAAGCTCCCAAGCAGTTTTCTGTTTAAAAATTAATAGAATAATTAGGCTTTTCAGACGATGAACGTATGAAATCAGATTCCCGAGCTCGTCGGTCTCTTTATACTGATAGCAGTGGCCTCCCGTCCCACATCAATTCTGAAGGAAATTCAAAGATTTTGTGGGCTTGAGCACTCCAATTCTCTCTCTTTCATGGACAAATGCGACAGAGATCATGCATCTTCTTGAGCTCAATCCCTCCCTATCATTTTTTTTTACCTACTGATATTTGATAATCTATTTATTGGTACGGACTAATTCGGTATAAGTTAATTGTCAGGCCAATAAGGGGTGAACTCTTCTATTGTTTGTTTTTTACATTTTTAAAATTCGAATCCAAAATTTTGGTTAAATGAAACTGGTGCCTTTGCTACTCAACAAATGAGAGAATCAAGTTATGGTATTTATTGAAAGTGGGTTTGGTTTCACAGATGATGGTTCTGTTAACTCGAATGAGATAATTTCGTCGTCTGATGGTCATGATCAATAAGACCCGTAAAGAACTACCGGAGGGCTCTCTGGCGAGGGAGACTCCGATTCTCAAATTAGAAAATGGTTTTCAAAATAGAAGGAACAGACTGAAAGAGAGCTCTATATCATGTGTAACGTTTAAGTTGAGAGAGTATGTGGTGTATGCGTACCTGGCAGGCTAAGTTAATGATACATATATATACCTTTTGCATGTGAGAGTTGTATGTATCCGGGGTGTCGAAATCTTAATTTCCTTACGATAATATCTCAAGATTGCGAGAATCATGATGTAGGATTCTCAAAGGTTTCAAATTCTTACTGGTTTGGAATGTCTAGATTGCCATGCACGTAGGTCTTTTTTCCATTTACATAAGATTGCATCCCATGATTCAGGGGGAGTGAATATTACTTTAGCGGATCGAGTGGCATTCACTGAGCACCGACGAGGTCTAGATGTCGATTAGTTTCAAATCGGGCAAGTGACTACTGAGAAGAAATCTAGTAGGTGAGTGTTGGGTGAGGGTTGCTTAACAAACCACGGGCTTGGCTAGCCTTGGGCCCAGCATCATTTAGGCCAAATATCATCATTTGTCTCCTACTTCTTAGGCCACTTCAAAGGAGAAGCAGGAGGAGTAAACAAGGGTTATACCTTGGGAGGTCATGGAAGCGTAAGCATGCATACCTATTCAATAAATGACTCTAAACTAAATGTTACATAGGAAGTTGAAAAACTTGAATTCTCCATTCATTGCAAATGTTTATCAATGGGTCGTTTCATCTGCTCAAGATCGCAGGGATCACATCTCTATGACTATTTTTTTTTGGTGAAAATCTTTATGACTATAAAGAGGGAATGGAGGATTTTGCCATCGCATCAGAGTGATTTGGAATACTCCTGAGAGTAATTTTATGAATTTCTTCTATTGTGAATAGATGTTTTCAAAAAACATTGTTGGTATGGATTTTAAGCCACAAAACCTAGTAGTTTAGAAGATTCCTATCGATGTAGGGTTTCGTCATGTCCAAAGCTACTAATGTGAGATACCATCACATCGTGGTGGATTCCGTCGAGATTCATAGGTTCTAGCTTTGGGTAGAGAGAGGTCTTAGTCTGAATGGAAGCTCTCTTCTCAAGGTCAAAATTATTGTTTGACCCAAGGTACAGAAGACGGCTGAGAGGTAAGATGAGTTCGGACTTGAAGGTGGGTAAGAGAACCATGCGATGAGTTTTCTCATTTTAGCACTCTCATTTTATCAAAGTCCTTTCCAACTTCTCTTGTAATTGATTTGTAGTTTTTTACCTCAATTATGTGATGCTGGTGGGTTGTGGAGCTTCTTCTATCTTTCAGTTTGCATCCAGCTATCTTTCTATCATAGGGTTCGCTTGTATTTCTTTTTGTATAATTCATTCCAACTCAAGGACTTGTAAATTTCTTTTTGCATTGTATTCGACTGTGTACTTTGATATGTACTTATTGCGATTTAGGTGGGTAAGAAGGTTTTATTACTTGTCATTCTCATTTTGATTAAAAGAACAACTACCTTGTCTATTGGAGCTCGAGCATTGAACCTCATTGAACCACTGAGTGAATGACTTAGCTAACAAGATGCTTTGTTGTCGATAGGCTTACTTAGTCATTAGGCATGGGACACAGTCGCTCTTGTACTCATTATGCTGCTTATGACTGAGAGAGCGAGTTGCACTTGCCCGAGTGGGGGTTTTCCTCACATCGATTGTACGTATTTAAGAGAATAGGCAACGCTTGCCTGCTCGGAGAGATAAATCCCTAATAACAGACTCTATTTAGGAGTACTAGGTGATATTTTCCTTTTCGAGGAGATAAATCTCTAACGATAGATTCCGTTTAAGAGGATCAGATGATATTTGCCCTTTTGGGGAGATAAATCCCGAATAACAGACTTTGCTTGGGAAGACTGGGCGATGTTTGTCTATTTGGGGAGATAAATCCCTTATTGATGACACGCTTTAGGAAATTAGCACAAAAGCAGATCGATCGGTAGATAAGATAGCATAACAAGGCAGAGAACCATAGAGGTCTTACCTGATTGTTCAATTGTATGGAATAGAGTGCGTTCTTTTAAGAGAGCATCGTTCCTCATTGATAATAGATGCACAGGTTCACAAAGTTCCAAGTTCTGGACACAGTCGAACCATCAAGGTGATCGAGGCAATATGTGTTTGGGCATACATCTGAGCGTATCTTGTAATAACCTTCCCAGTTGGATCCAAACTTGCCCCCTAGCTAGGGTTGACTAGTGGCTTCCACCTTCCTGCGTACTAGGTCGCCTGATTTGAATGTTCTAGTTCTAACCCATCTATTGTAGTATCTTGGTATTTGTTATTGATAAGTGGTCATTCAGATAGATGCAGTTTCCCTTAGGTTAGGAAGTAAAGTCTCGTCATTCGCGCAGAGCAGATTTGTTCCGTCCCTCTTTATAATGGTTCACTCATGGCAAATGAATGCCAATATAGATCGGTATCACTGCTTCACAACCATCATTAGGTTGAATGCTGTTTCTCTTGTTGCCTTTCGGGGCATCATTCGATAAGTCCAGAGAGTGATGTAGAGTTTATCCACCCAATGGCCTTTAACCTCATCTAGCGTGACTTTTAACCCTTGTAGGATCGTCCAATTAGTTACTTCTTCAAGGCCATTGGTCTGCAAGTTGGCGATGGAAGTCAAACAATGTTGGATCTCTAGTTTGGTACAGAAATCTTGAAAACTTCTGTTATCGAATTGTTTGCATTTGTCGATGATCAAAACATGGGGCATGCCAATCCAGGTGATGATAGACATCCATACGAAATGCTGTCTTGCTGATAGTGATCTGGGCTAATGGCTCGACTTCTACCCACTTGGTGAAGTAGTCGATGGGTACAACTAAGAACTTTCATTGTCCGGTAGTTGGAGGGAATGGTCCTAGGATGTCCATTCCCCATTGAGTGAATGGGTATGGGCTGGCTATTGGGCTAAGCTCAGTGGAAGGTTGACGTGATATCAATGAGAAGTGTTGGCATTTGTCACACCTTTTGATGTAGTCATCTGTATCGGCATTCATAGTAGGCCAATAGTACCTATGTCGGAGAGCCTTGTTTACCAAATTTTGGGTGCTCAGGTGATTGCCGCATATTCTTTCATGAATTTCTCTGAGTACGTAGTTCCCTTCCTTGGGTGTTAGGCACTTCAGATATGGATGAGTGTAGGACATCTTGTGGAGATCCCTATTGATGACGGCGTAGTAAGTAGCCTTACGCCTCAGTTTGGCTGGCTCAGAGGGAGAGCTCAATAAATGCTCATGCTTCAGCTAGGCCACTATGTGGTCTTTCCAACTTGACGAGCTATTCATCATCAAAACTTGCTCGGGCTCTTCAATCCTTCGATATGGCATGCTTTACATAAACTGCTTAGCTAGTTGCTATAGAGTCTAAACTGGCCAACTTCGAGAGTGTGTTGGTTTGTGCATTCTATCATCTGGGGAGTTGTTATATGACTATTTTGTTGCATTTGTCTATCGCTTTGCGTATCTTGGATAGATGCTTTGTTTGACGATTAGTTGGCTATCAATGAAAACCCATATGCTTAGGCCTCTAATGACGCTGTGATCTACAATCCGACCAGAAGAGTTTCGTATTCAGCCTGATTATTAGTAGTTGGGAAATTGAATTGAAGGGTATATTTAGCTTTGAAGTTATCTGGTCCTACCATGATGAGTTTGGCTCTACTTCCTAGAGAGTTAGATGACCCGTCAATATCCATTTAGGCTGTATGTATTCGTTTTGTTCGTCCGTAAGGACTTGCTCAATGGGTGTTGGGAACGTACACTCAAGAATAAAATCTGTGAGGTCTTGGCCTTGGTAGCCGGCCTCAAATGGCACTCGATGTTCTAATGCATATTTAGTCATGCCAGCATGGCCCCACTGATTTTTTTTTATCGGAGCATCAAATAGTGCAACCCGGTTCTACTTGACTAAGCCCCGTGCTTATCCAAGGAGGGAGTTTGCTTTACCTAACTCCCTTTTTGATAACAAGGTAGAAACCCTTGACCCGGTATTCATTAGTTTCAAATGAAGAATGAAGACTGCCTTTGTCCAATTTGATGCTCCACTTGATGAGTTGACCCAAGGTATCCCTTTTTTCTAGAATTTGCTTCAGAGGCTGGTTGGTTAGCACCACAATGGTGTGAGCCTGGAAGTAAAGGGGTGGAGATGTCTAGCAGTGGTGACCAGAGCAAAGGCTATCTTTTTGATAGGTTGATAATTGATCTCAGACTCTTGGAGGATATGACTGACGTACTATATCGACCTTTGTGTGGTAGAATCATGTCTTACGAGAATAGAGCAGAGAGCTTGGTCAAAAAAGAAGAGATAAAGTTAGAGCTTCTTACCTGGAGTCGACTGGGAGAGGAATGGAGGTGACATAAGATATTCTTTAAGAAATTCGAACGTGGCCTGACACTCAGACATCCACTCGAACTTTTGAGACTTCTTTAGAGTATCATAGAAGGGTTTATATTTCTCCCCTACTTTGGGCATGAATCAACTTTGGGGTTGCGATTCTACTGGTAAGGCATTGTATGTCCTTTATGGGAGTATGGCTTGGATTTTCTCCAGATTTGCTTCATTCCTCAATTAATAATTAGGAAAGCCAAATATTTTCCAAATATAATCCTGAAAGTGCATTTCACTAGATTCAACATCATGTTATAATGCTCCTACATTTGAAATGTTACTTCTAAATTTCTGATGTAGTCTTCGGCATTGGTACTCTTGATGAGCATGTCATTGACATAGGCCTCCATGTTTCTACCTTGTAGTTCATTGAAGACTTTATTGACCCAAGGTGAAAAGTTTCCCTGGCATTCTTAAGGCCAAATGGCATGGCCCTATAACAATAGGTGCCGAACTTCATGATGAAGCTAGTTTTCTCCTTATTCTCGGGATCGACACGTATCTGATTGTAATTAGAGTATGTATTAATGAAGCTTAAGAACTAGTGGCCCGATGAATTGTCTATCAACTTGTCAATATTGGGAAGCAGGTAGCTATCCATAGAACATGCCTTGTTGAAGTCTCTGAAGTCTGCACACATTCTACACTTGCCATTAGCCTTTTTCACTATAACCACATTGGTCAACTATTTCGGGTATTATACTTCTTAGATAAATACGGCGGCAGTTTTTGGACTTCTTCTTGTATCGCATGATGGCGTTCCAACATGAATACTCTCTTCTTATGCATAACAAGCTTTCGACTAGCATCTACTGTTAGCTTGTGAACAATGATCGAGAAGGGATGAGGAGGGATGCTTGGCATATTTTCAGGGGACCACGCAAGGACCTTGAAATGACGTCGTAGGAAATCAACAATTGTCTTTTGAAGAGATACCGATAAGTGGGCTTCGATCATAACCGAGCAAGGCCGCCCTAGCGATTGCGAGTGAGGCGCGACGAGCACTCACAAGCGAGGGCGACCTAGTAAGCATACATGACCGAGACCGAGATACATAATGCATGCTACTTGGGAGACCGAGCGAGTGGGCACAAGGGAAACCAAGCGCATGGGCACAAGGGACACCGAGCGAGCAAGACGAGGCCGGCCGAGCGAGCGGGTACAAGGGCAACCAAGCACACGCAAGCAAGGCCGCCCGAGCGATTGCGAGCAAGGCCGCCCGAGCGATTGCTTGCAAGGCCGCCCGAGCGATTGCGAGCAAGGCCACCCGAGCGATTGCGAGCAAGGCGTGACGATCACTCGCAAGCGAGGGCAATTGAGTGCCCGCATGTGAGGGTGACCGAGCACACTTCATCATCTTCTTTAGTCCTTACCCTCTTCCTGAATGGAGCTGAAAATCCTTGATCTCTTGTTTATCCACTAATTGAAGGACAAACAAGAGAAAGAGACAATACCCATCAAGAAATTTGAGTTAATAATCAAATAGGAGAGAAAGAATGGGTGAGAGAGGCACTACAATTGAGAAAAGTGAATAGAGAGAGTGTCAAATGGGTTTTTGTTTTTTAGGAGTGTGTTTTTTTATTTTTTTTCATTTTCTTTTTTTTAGCTTTTTTAATGTTTTATCTAAAATATACCTGTTAGAGTTGTAGGCTACTGTAAAAGGGTGCAAAGCTCACAGACATCATTTTCTCTTCTGTATGAGAAGAGAATGAGTGAAAGGAATCCTCAATTCTTCTTATCATCTCTCTCTCTCTCTCTCTGTGTTAAGTCTCCTTCTTCAATATCTATAGTCTCAACAATACAAGTTATAATCTAGGATCATAGAATGTATGTATATCATGTCTATATGAAGTCTCAACAATACATTAAATACTTAATAAATTTGCAAATGATTGCGCAACTTCAGTCGAGAAGGATCTAGTTGATGTCTTAGTTCTTCTATTGTAAAAGTGAGATTTTCCTCCACCTACAATATGAGCCACATATAGGTAAAATTGTTCTCTCTTTTTTTTTTTGTGTTGGGTTCTTGCTAATTACTAGAGATTTGTGTTTGATTTTCTTCAATATTGTGAGGATCAGTGAGCTAGAAATTCAATTTGCACCCCATCATATTTAAAAATGAACAATCTGCACCTTCCATTAAAAACCTCACCAATCTGCACCTTCCATTAAATACTGCCCAATGTTTTATGCTGAATTAGAGATGATCTCCCTTGTTGCATGATATCGTTTAGTTTTATGATAGATTTTTGCTGGATTCTTGTGAATTACTAGACAATTGTGTTTGATTTGCTTAAAGATTGTTGTTAAAACTTGAAATGCTAAAGTAAAAACTTGATAAAGATGACAATAGACTCTATACCCACATTGTCATCCACACAATTGTTGTTTTGTTTTTTTGTTTTTTTGTGTTTTTTTCGTATTTTTTTCTCCCACACATTTGTTGTTTTGAAGATTCTTCATCTGGGCAAGATTTTCCTATATTTGTTCATTGGAATACAAGATTTTTGGTCTACATTCAGCCCTCGCTAATTTTTATGTGATCTTTTTTCCAATCTTGTGTATGCAACTCCCATGACTTAATGACTATTCCATGTAATAGGGATCTCTATAACAACAAGTTGCCAAGACCAATTCCTCCTCAAATTGGAAGATTAAAGTGGCTTAAAATATTGTCAGTTCTTAGTGTCTTGTCATTTGTTGTTTTATTCATCATTTCATATTTTGTCAAAGAACATATATCAATTTCTATTGTGTAGCCTTGAACATTGCATAGATAATTTCTAATATTGAACAATAAAACTATGCAATGAATGTCTTATTTACTACTTGTTACTTGTCAAAGAACATAACTTGGTGGTACAATTGTCATCTCTGGTTTTTTGCTAGTCTATTAAGCAATGAGAAGAGATCAAATTAAGTTGATTTTTGGAATTGAAATGATGGCTATTGTTGGGTTTTTATTGGAAAAAATAGGATGATGATGCTAGTTGAGAATTTTAAGGCTTTGTGTGTTTGGTGTGGAATATGTGAATGTGCCCCTAGGTTTTTAATACACTTTTTTCTTGATTCACCCTAAATCTTGGTTTTGTAACATGTACAACTTCCTATTTACCTTTGTATTTAGTGAGATGTTTTATTTCATTAGATTTAACAAATGTTATGCTTCATTGGATTCTTAACCTGGAAAAGAGAAAACGTGGAACTTCATTTCACTTTAGAACAACAATCAAAATTACCATCTTTTGTTTTCCTATGCCAATGACACCTATTGCACCTGCAATCCTTTTTTTTTTTTTAGAATTTTTGAAGGGCTGCGATGTTGCTTTTTGATGAACTAGTAATTGTTCATTGTTATTGGTTTATTTTACTTTCCTTTTGATTTTTATCATAATAATGTAGGAGAAATATAATGAATTTCTACTGACTCATTTGAATTGTGATGATGATAGTGCCTCATTTGAGCCATCCGTTGATAGTATAGCTTTGTGGCTAGAGATATTTGATGGGGTAAAAAAAAGGAAAAATACTTGAGATGAGATCGTTGAACAGAATGTACACACCTGACTCATCTTCCTCTACCACGGCTGCTTTAAGAAAACAAGTGCAACTAAACAAAGAAATGCTTAACCTCAAAGAGCAACTTGTAAAGAAAGACAAACAAATTAGACAATCGCTTTGAGGTAACGAAATGACTTACACCTTAAATTGGAGGCAAGTCAGTTTCTCCCCTTATAGAGTCAGGTTCCCCCTTTTATACCTCCTATTAATGACTCTGATGATGACGAGCAGGATGATGATTGATAGATGTTTATTGGATGTTATTATTACCATCTTCTTAGATATTGGAAATTGAACGATATTGATGTTATTATTAGTATCTTCTTGGATGCTGGACTTTGGATTATATTGATATTTGTTAGATTTTGTTTTTATTGACATTCTATTGGATGTAGAAAAATTTACGAACATTGGTTATTGCTTTTGTTCTTATTGGATGTTATTGAAATTTTGTCAGCTAAATTGGTTGGATTGGATATTAATGGCTTATTGATTGGATTGGATGGATAATAATGGCTTATTGATTGGATTGGATGGATATTAATGGTTTCTTGATTGGATTGGATATTGATAGTTTATTGGTTGGATTTGAAACGACATTGGATTAGATGGGTATTGATGGTTTATTGATTGGATTGAATTGAATTGGATATTCGAAAAGATATTGTTTGTTATAAGCTTTATGTTGGTTGGATAGGGTATTTCTTTTTAAATAGGGAAAAAAATGAAAAATACCCCTTTTTTTTGCTAAATTTACAGATCCATCACTAAATTTATTATCAAATCACATTGTTTTCGTGACTAAAAATCCTCGGTTCGTTGCTTCGCTAAGTTCATCGTGAAAGTTTAACAATGGATTTAAATATTGTGCTAAATGTTAGCAAGGGAAAACAAGATCCGTGGCTAAATTTTATGACAAATAGGTGAATCCATTGCTAAAATTAGCGACGAATACAATTGTTCATTGTTAAATATTGGGACGGTTAGCAACGGAAAAAATAATTTATCATAATTTAGTGACAGATCAATGTTTCCATCATTAAAATTAGCAATGGAAAAAAGATCACTAAATTTAGTGATGGAAAAAGGTATCTATTGCTTACTTTAATGACAGAAAATTGTATCCGACGCTAAATTTAGTAATGAAAAAATGTATCCATAGCTAAATTTAATAATGGATATGGTGATCCATCACTAAATTTAGTCACGACTTTTAGTGATTGAATTTTTTTCATCGCTAATGTGGTGACGAATTGCTAATTTTCATCACTAAATTTTAGCAACGCATTATTAACCATGAAAAGCCTTTCGTTGCTAAATAATTTAGCGATGAAGTTTTCTAAAATTTTTATCACTAAATCCATTGCTAAGATTGTGTTATTTTGTAGAGATTTGGAGTTAGAGTACTATTACATATTTTGGGATTGAAAGTTATTAATATTTGCATTCTCTTTACTTTTGAGGTGTTAAGAATGTCATATCTTGATGATTGAGTATTTTTAGTGAATTTTAACCTAACATTTTTTGTGCTTATTTTCTTTATTCTTATCCTACCTTTAATTTTAGTTCCGTTAGAACCAAATAAAAAACTTTTTGATTTGTGTATAGATTTCATATATTTGAGTAGTAGAGGTTTGAGATACTGAAAGTCTATGGTAATTCCATCTCATTGTATTAATTTGGGTAATGCACATACCCCTTCTATAAAATTGAGTTTATTAAGTGGTTAAATCTTATTTTATTGAGTAAATACATTATGAGGATAGGTGAATCTTGAATTGTTCTTGATTTCAAAGAGATTATTGGGGATGTAATAATTGCTCTAGTACTAAATTCTATAAAATTTTGATTGTTTTAATTGCAATTCTGGTTTAATCTTGTCATACGCATGGTTAGGATCATGGGAAGGTTGTTTTGTTTTAGAAAAAAATTGTGCAAATATTTAAATATGAGAGTATTTGATAGAAATAATTTTATGTATTTAAATTATATTATTTCAGCTTTTATTTATGAATTTTAGGACTATTTGAAATTTGATTTTATAATACCTCATTGATTAAATTTGTGTGCATTGATTTAGGAAATATTAAGCTCATTTAAGTAAATCGGATTGGTAAATAATTGTTTGTATTTTGAACATATTTCTCTGATTCGTTATCTGATTGGGCTTATTATTCTTGCATTGGAAACCAGCTTCAAGACCTACAAATCTTGTGAAGATAAAGGGTAATTTAGGCAAAAACATATTCAAAAGTTGGGTAGAAGTTGTTATAATGCTAAAAGTCAATTCTCTGTTGAATAAGAAAACTAATTGAACATATTTAATGAGTGATTTAGAAATCAATTTGCTAATAACTCCATAAGTTTTCAAAATCAAGTAAAAATATGAAGTTTTCAGATTTTGAAAATGCAAGAGTTCTTTATCATCACAACAAAAACAAGTTTTCAAATCAAAGAGAAATATTAATTCCTAAAAGCTCACGACTCCTTGTTAATTTAGGTTTTTAGTCCTATAAAAAAGAGGTATCCTAGAGTGAAAAAAACACACATGGCTTTTCTGTTTACACTAACTTTTAGATTATAGGAGGAAGAAGACGTGAACTCTAGTAGTCACTATCAGATGACATGATTTCTATCTTATTCTTATATAAAAGGATTGTAATGTCTGTTATTCTTTTCTTTTTTTTTTTATAATGTCTAGCTACTTGTTTTTCTTTATAATGTTTAGCTAATTATTTTTATTTTTAGAACTTAATGGATTCTATTTTTAATTAATTATATGAATTGAATTTATTTTTTTCCTTAAATTTTATTGGCAAAATTATTGTATGACGAGATTTTATTGTTGATCGCAATGTTTCAAAATGTTTCAGACCTACATTTTGTATTATTTGAGAATAATTGTATGCAAAACCAATATAATTATATAATATTAGTTTATAATAATAAAATCTACACAAAATTATGATATCGATCAAAAATTAATTTCGTGTATGAGAATTTACGGTAAACCCTGCATTACAGCTCTCCATAAAATTTAATACAATCCGAACTAATCAAAATTATATGACCATTAGTTTTTGATTAGTCGAATTAGAGATTTCATTGCATGACTATCGGTTAAAATCTAATTTTAGATAATTTTCTATCATCTACAATAATTAATTAATCAACAAACTTAGGGGGTTTGAAAATTCAGTTATGTGAAAAACTACAAATAGATGAAATTGATATTGTAGAGTCTTTTATCCATTGATTTTAATTCTTTAATATTTTTGTAATTGTGATTCGATTTGTCCAACTTAAATAGACTAATTTATACTTTGTACTACAAAATATTTTTATAGGAATGATACTTGATCTCATCATTATACACGATACTCATTTAAGGTATCCTTGCAAGAATTCGTGGTATTAAAATTTCATAACACATGATATCATTGCAATTAAAGGGAAAATTTTACCTATATTATTGTATGGTATCGAGTGTTTAGCAACAATAAGAATATAAAATGACTATAGATAAAATGAGAATATTCAGATGGATTAATGATATAACACCGTGTTAGAAAATTTTTATTGAGTTTTCAATACTCTTTCTAAAAATATCAGGAAAAACCATTTGTAATTAATTTTAATTTATCAATGAGGGTATTATAAAGTTTTGTTGAGAGAAAAATAGATTTTGGTGATGAATTGAGACAATTAAAACTTATTTTGAGTCAATTAAATGATGACAAGTCAACTTGTCCCATGATAAATCGATTTAAAACTCAAAAATTGAATTTTAGAACTCACCAAGTCGATCTGATCAAGTACCAAGTCAACTTGAGTAGATTAGAACTCAGAATTCTTACCTCCACACATAGGCATGTTGACTGGCCCAAAGATAAGTCGACTTGTGCTTCCAAACTATGTGTTTACAAATCTACTTGTGGCCGGTACGAATTAACTTGTCAGGTTTAAGTCTCAAAGAAACAAATTTACAAATTAAATAAGTTGATTAACTAAGAAGTGAATCGACTTGGGGTTATACAAGAAGGAATTTGGGTTGACTTGAGTCATATTCGAGTCGACTTGAGGCCCTGATAAATAAAGATCAAGCCCACTTGTTAGACAACAAGTTGATTTGGCATTTGAAGACCTTAGACACATAAGTTGACTTGCACTATTTGCAAGTTGACTTATGAGTATGAAAGGTTACGAAATGACAAAAAGGGATAATTAAATTTGAACAAAGCTTAAAAATAAAGAGATGCAAGATTGAGATTTCATCTCATACGATTAAAAAGATTTAAACAAGCCTTTATTTTCATTCTTATCTCTTGAACTCACTCTCTTCTCTCTCACTGGACTCTCTTTCTCTCAACTCTCTTCTCTTTTTCGCCCATCTCACTCTCAATCTTTCTCCTGAAATCAGTCTCATTCTTCCTAAATCTACTCATTAAACCTCCGAAACCTTCAAGCAAACTTGTGAATGAAGGTAGTTTTGGGAGGAACCTAGGGTTTGCTCAAAAAGGGGAAAAATCTAGAGATTTTGAAACCTGACATTTCAAGCTCAATCTAATCACAAAATTGAGGTAATTTCTTTTTTCTAAATTTGGATTTAGCTTTCTCATTAGTCGATTTAAATTTGTTATTGAGATTTGAGAGATTTGTTAGAGAAATGAACCTAGGTTTATAAATGAGCAAAAATTCGAAAATTTTGTGAATGGGAATTGTATATAGGTGTAAATAGTATGTAGATGATGGAATTAGAACAAACATTCTTGGATTGGGAAAATTAAGTTTTGTGCTATGTTGGGGAAAACTCATAAGCCTTAATCATATGTATGATTTAACATTTAATTCATATATATTACTTTAGGATAAATCAATTAAAGAAGAGATTATCTTGGAGTTGGCTATGAATTGGGAGTGTTTACCCTCTCAAGAGGTGAGTAGATGACTATGTTGAGTATGTATGATAAACGAGTTTAAAATATTGATTTGTAAAATGCATTTTGAAATGGTTTTGCATTGCTTTGTGTGAATATGGTGCATCCAAAATTGAATTATTGACAAATCTATAACTTTTTTTATTGATCATTGAATTTGTTTGTACTATGTTACAATAGAATATTGATTGTAAATTGTGATTTTGCTCTCCTTTGTATATGAGCACAAATGTGGAATGATGAAATGGATATTCTTGTAACATAGTGCCGGGAAAAAGACTATAGTCTAACTTTTCCATGGACTAGACCATCGGGGCGGTGTGGTCAAAGCTGGTTTAAAACTACAGCTTAGAGGCAGGTAGGATGGAGAGCCCCTCAAGCTGGCCATGATAATGTGGTAGCACCCCACGAAAACTATAGGCCAACGCCAAGAATGAGGAAATGTTTATATGAAAAATTGTGAAAAATCGTTTGACGGATTCTACCTATGGCTATTGGTAGAGTAGTGGTTTGGTAAACCCCAAGAATAATTGAAAAAAAAGTTCAAATTATTTATTGATTTGGACTATATGAGTTACGATAGATTTAATCTAAGATTGTTTTATGTAAATGGCTTTACTTAATACATTGAAATATATGTGACATATGAGTTTGACACCACCACTCTTATCCCTCATTCATATTCAATATGTCATTTGCACTCCATTCACTACGTATGATTATACTTGCCCCACTCTTTCTAATTTTTCAAAGGAAACTTAAATTGGAGATTTCGACTTTGACTAGTGCCGGCCTGAAAAAATTTCTTTTGGTGATCTTCAATAGGTACTAGACATGTAAATATTGTTTTTCTTTGGGAACTATGTTATATGAACCATGGAAAGAAATTTTTGTATACCTCCTTATTTTTGGATTTGATAAATACTTGCTTGATTTTGCTTAGTCAAGTATCGTAAAATCCTTACTTTTATGATATGAAATCTTATTTGATTTGTTAAAAAAAATTATTTTGCAAGATGTATTGCTTTCATTGAGACATTTGGACTATGTGGTGAATTTTGAACCCATTTTGAACATATGAAGTTATTGAAATATTTGGGAATTGTTTAGACTACTAGATTGGCCTAAAGATAATTTAAATTTATTTTTAAAGTGTTTGGTATATTAGAAAGCCTTGCTGTATCTTGGAACATGGAGTGGGTTCACAGGTGTTTTGAGGTAACGCGATAGTTGTTGCGTGCTGACTAGAGAGGGTCGGGGCGTGACCACTCTATTGTTGTCAAAGTTTAGACTTATGATTTAAATGTTCTAATTACTTAAAAATGTTTCCAAATATCCCCAAAAGTTTTTTCAAGATTTCAAAGTAATTTTTCTTTTTGAAAATTCAGAGTTTGAAAGATTTTTTAAATAATTCTCAAAAACTTCCATGGATCTTAGGGACTAGGAATTATTTTATTTTTAGGGTGTTAAGTATCTAGTTCAAATTATAATTTAGTGAGTTAAGAATAGTATCTCTCTTTTTATAACATCATGCCTTCTAGACAAAGGTTGAGGAATGTAAATAAAATTTCTCCTTTTGAGCATGGGATGGATCATCCTCACATGCTCCCTTTTCTTGCTCGACAACGACTAGTAATTACCCAGCTTCTCCAACCGGGATTCCTCTACTACTACTCGATGCAATTTGACAATGGACTGAGTGGTGGAATACCTATGGCACTCATCTTCATGCCCCCTCAAGCACCAATACCTCCTCCATTGAGCCCAATCATTATACCTACCCCTCCGATAACACTAATTGCTCCTCCTACTTCAGTGGTCCCACCTATCAATCATCCAACCATCAAGTTATCCAACTTGATCAAAGAAGCACAACAACTTGGATATGTCACCTTTTTCAAAGACTGGTGATGCGTGGTGGCAAAAAATTGGATAAGTTGGGTTCGGGAGACCATGGCCGACATGAGACTTGATGATGAGTTGAAGCTTATGGTGGCCATAAAATTGTTGGATGAAGATGCCTGAGTATGGTGGGATAACCTTAAGGAGAGATCTACAACAACTATTTTTTGGAATGAATTCCTTAGGGAATTCAACGAAAATTATTATACTCGGTTTTATCGAGACTTGAAGAGGAAAGAGTTCCTTCTCCTCCGCCAAGGCAACAAATCGATAGCAGATTATGAGATAAAGTTGAGGAGGCTATCCTCATTTGCCCCAGAGTTGGTGATTTTCGAGGAGTACTTGCATTTCAAGTTTGAGGAAGGCTTAAATTTGTTCATTTGAGAGAAAATGTTTGAGACCTCGGCCCATACTTATAAAGATGCCTTGGAATTGGCATTGAGGGATGAGAAAATGGTTGAGGAGAAGGGAAGAACTAGGGAAAGCAAAGTAGGAGCACGAACTCCTACGATGGAGTCTCAATCATTGGATCCATTGGCACTCTACAAAGCTAACAGCCGCCCAATTTTGTGTCCCCTATATCTAGTATGGCCTATGGGGGTAAATCGATGGGAAATAAGAAGAAGCAATGTAAGCATTGTAGGAAATTCCATTTTGGGGTTTGTCGTGTACTCAAAAAGTACTATCAATGCAAAAAGGATGGCCATTTCCACAACATTTACCCGGTGTTGGGATGAAGAAGCCAAGCAAGTCGAGATTGCCCTAGTGGATCAATGGGTTTCCAAGTTAACATTCCTAATTCGTCCTTTAATGTCATACTACAGACGAGAACATGGAACAACACAGTGGCTGCTCTAACCCAACGTCCACAACTACAGACTCAAATAAGAATTTATGCAATGACAAATGAAAATGTACAAAAAAATCCAGACATAGTCACAATTAAATCCCTTAGAACTTGAATTTGATGATTAAGAAATTTGGATACAAATACTATGTGATTTTGAGTGCATGATTGGATTCGAATTGTATATTGGTGTTATTGCATGATAATGAAGTGATTGGGAATAATTTTGATGTCTTGTGATAGTTATGGTGGCATTGAGGACTATGAATTTTGGTGGAGTTTGGTTAAATTTATAATTTAAATTCCTTTACTAAACATATAGACATATGAGTCGACTTGCTTTTACTATGACCCATTTTTACCAATTTTTCTAGGTTTTAAAGGTTTCAAATAATTAACCCAAATTGTTTAATGGTTTCTATTCATAGGTGTTATGAAAACTTTTGGTGTTGATGCTCATGTATTAATTGACACGGGATCTAATAATTCTTTTGTGAACACGAAATTTGCTAAACACTCGGATAGGCCTTTGACCCCACTTGAAGAGGAATTATTGCTTATCACTTCTTTGGGGGAAAGGTTGAATAGGAACACCGTGATAAGGCATGTGAAGTAGTCGTAGAGGGTGAGATCCTTGAAGGGACTTGATTCTATTGGAAATGAGGGATTTTGACACCATACAAGGTATGGATTGGTTATACCTTCTCCGAGTTTCAGTGAATTGCTTCGCTAAGGAGGTAGAGTTCCGTAGACTAGGATATCCCCCACTTGTGTTTGTCAGTGAATGGTAGGTCTTATCAAGCTATGTGATCTCGGCAATAAAGGCACGGAGATTAGTGTATAAAGGTTGTGAGGCTTACCTAGCCCATATCATCGACACCACGATAGAAAGTCCAAAATTGATGAATGTTCCAGTAGTAAATGAGTTCTTGGATGTCTTCCTGAATGAGTTGTCCAGTTTGCCTCCGGTACAGGAGTTCAACTTTGCTATTGATTTAGCTACTAGAACCATGCCCATTTCCATATGACCGTATAGGATGGTGCTTGTGGAGTTAAAGGAATTGAAGATCCAACTTTAGGAGTTGTTGGACAAAGATTTTATCCAACCGACTACCTCACCTTGGGGTACTCCTGTTTTATTCGTAAAGAAGAAAGATGGTACTCTCTGGTTGTGTTTCGATTACCAGCAGCTAAATAGGGTGACCATTAAAAATAAATACCCCTTGCTAAGGACAACATGTTTGATTAGTACTAAGGGGCTAGTATCTTTTCAAAAATTGATTTGAGATTGGGTTATCACCAATTAAGAATAAAAGGGCATGATATTCACAAGATTGATGGACACTTTGAGATTTTGATGATGCCTTTCGGATTGACAAACACTCCTACTACCTTTATGGATCTGATGAATAGGGTGTTCCATTTCAACCTCGATAAATTTGTCATAGTTTTCAAAAATAACATTTTGATGTATTCCAAAAAGGATGAGAAACACGTGGAACATCTTTGGATTGTACTGCAAGCTCTCAGGGAGAAGCAGTTGTACACGAAGTTCTCCAAGTATGAGTTTTGGTTAAGGGATATTGACTTCCTAGGGCACATTGTATCCAAAAATGGTATATTTATAGATCCAAAGAAAGGAAAGACAATTCTAAAATGGGAACAACCCAAGAATATTATCAAGGTGAGAAGCTTCCTCAGATTGGCAGGGTACTATCGAATGTTTGTTAAGGGATTCTCTAAGATTGCAGCTCCATTAGTGATAATTGTGAGAGTTTCCAAGAACTCAAGAAAAGGATCAAATCTGCTTAAATACTTGCTCTTCCTACTAGCGGTGGTGAAGGTGACGAATTCCATATCTAAGAGGACGATATGGTAGTATATAGGAAACAGATTTGTGTTCCCAACAATGATGAGTTTCGGAAAGCCATACTTGAAGAGGCATACTCTTTAGTTTATACGATGCATCCTGGGAGTACTAAGATGTATCAATCTTCAAGAAAACTGGTAGTTGGGGTTGAAGTGGGAGATAGCTGAATTTGTGGCTAAGTGCCTTGTGTTCCAAAAAATCAAATTCAAACATCAGAAACCAGCCAGGACTTTGCAACCACTGCCTATACTGGAGTAGAAATGAGAGTACGTCACCATGGATTTTGTGGTGGGATTGCCAATCACCGAGCCAAAATGATGCTATATGGGTGATAGTAGATCAGCTCACCAAGTCAGCCCAGTTTTTGCTTATCCAAAATTCATATCCTTTGAAAAGGTTGGCAAACCTCTACATAAATGAGATTGTTTGACTTCATGGGGTTCCAATGTCGATTGTATCTGATTGTGATCCCCAATTTATCTCTCAATTTTGGCCTAAACTACAAAAGTCCTTAGAGACTAAGTTGAAATTCAGCCATATTTTTCATCCACAGAAAGTAAAGGCGATAAGATAAGGATAAAGGCAGTTCAAGATAGGCAAAAGAGCTACGCTGACAAAAGGAGAAAACCTTTGGAATTTGAGGTTGGAGATATGGTTTTCTTAAAAATATCATCTCAGAATTATATAATCCGATTTTGAAAATGAGGTAAACTGAATTCTAGATACATTGTCCCTTTCAAGATCCTCAAGAGGATAGGAGAATTGGTATATTAGCTAGAATTGCCCCCGGATTTGGAGAAAATCCACGATGCATTCCATATTTTCATACTAAAAAAATACTTGTCGGATCCGTCACATGTATTAGAAGTTTCTCCCGTAGAGTTGAATCCAGACTTGAGTTTCAAGGTTTAACCAATGAAAATCTTTGATTGATAGCTCAAACAATTGAGGAGTAAGCAAATCCCTATGGTTAAGGTGTTGTGGAGAAGCAATCAAGTAGAAGAAGAAATTTGGAAGACCAAGGAATCAAAACAAAAACAACACGCATAAATTTTCTTTTAAATTTCGAAAATGAAATTTCTTTTTAGAAGGTTAAGTGTTATGACACTAAAATATTCAGTGCTAGAAAATTTTTATTTAATTTTCAATGTTTTTTGTAATATATATATATATATATATATATATAATATATACTAGGAAAAACCGATTCTAATTGATTTTAATTTATCAATGAAGGTTTTATAAAGTTTCATTGGGAGAAAAATAGGTTTTGGTGATAATTTAGAACAATCAAAACTTATTTTGAGTCAATTAAATGATAACAAATCGGCTTGCCTCATGATAAGCCCACTTAAAGCTCAAAAATTAAATTTTGGTTAAGTATAGAACTTACCAAGTCGATATGAGCAAGTGTCAAATCGACTTAAGGAGATTAGGCCTCAAAATTCTTACTCCAACACATAAGCAAGCTGATTTGCCCAATGACGGGTCAACTTCTACTTCTAGACTATGTGTCTACAAGTCTACTTGTGGTTGGACGAGTCAACTTGCCAGGGAAGGAATTTGGGTCAACTGGAGCCATGGTCAACTGGAGCCATATTTGGGTCGACTGGAGTTGTTTGCAGGTCAACTCGTGAGTGTAAAAAGTTATGAAATGACAAAAATGAACTACCAAACTTGAACAAACCTTAAAAATAAAGAGGGGCAAGATTGAGATTTTATCTCATACAATTAAAAAGATTTAAACAAGGCTTCATTTTCACTCTTCTCTCTCAAACTCACTCTCTTCTCTCTCTTGCTCTCTCGATCTCATCTCTCTCACTCATCTCACTCTCAACCTCTCTCCTGAAATTAACCACATTCTTCCCAAACCCACTCCATACACCTCCCAAACCCTCAAGCAAACTTGTAAATAAAGGTGGTTTTGGGAGAAACTGTTCAAAAAGGGAAAAAATTTAAGGTTTTTGAAACCCAATGTTTCAGACTCAATCCAATCACAAAATTTAGGTAATTTTTTTCCTTTTAAACTTGGATTTAGCTTTCTCATTAGTCGATTTAAATTTGTTATTGAGATTTGAGGGATTTGTTAGAAAACATGAATCTAGCATTTGTAAATGAGGAAAAATTAGAAAAATTTGTGAATGAGGGTTATATATAGGTATAAATAGTATGCAAATAATGGAATTAGAACATACATTCTTGGATTAGGGAAATTAGGGGTGTTAGGTTAGGAAAAACGCATAATACCTAATCATAAGTATGATTTAATATTTAATTCATTTTTATTGTTTTAGGATAAATAAATTAGAATCCAAGAAGGGATTACCATTGGATTTTATTGTGAGTTGGGAGTGTTTATCCTCCCAAAAGATAAGTGGATAGTTATGTTGAGTGTGAATGATTGTAACATCGATATCTCGGTGTATTCACTATTATACTCTTCTTCATTTTACATATGCTATTACTCAAATTTTTATGTAAAAAATCCACTAAAAAATCTTTCCGCTAAAACCACTCTCGAAAATTTCGGTCTAAATCGTCGAAAATTAAAAAATTTTCAAAATGACCACCGATGATCCAAAAATAATGAGAATGACTCTAGAGTATATAAGAATCTCAAATTTGAGTAGATTTTGCTTTATAGAGTTAAATCGTAAATTTTTTAGAAAATCATTGGTAAAACCTCAGCCGGATTGAATGTGTCTCGAAAAGATTAAACGACCACGTTTTGATGTGGGATAAATTAAATTAGGCCTAATACAAGATTTTGGGTTTAATTTAATATTTTAAAAATTTTCGGGGTCAAAATGTAATTTTTATAAGTCAAGGGACCCATTTGCAATTTACAAGAACTTAGAAGTATTTGGCAATTGTTATTTCTCCCAAAGCCATGACCAACAAGAGAGAATTGAGTGGGAAAGTGAGAGAAACCGTGAGGAGAGAGAGAGAGAGAGAGAGAGAGAGAATAGATTTTTTTTTTGAAAGGTTAATCCAAGGGTGGAAATTGAGTTGGTGTAATATGAATTAATTTGGGCCATTGGATTTTAGTTAATAGGAGACAAGACACTATTCATTGAGTAAAAGAATGAGTTTTCTTGAAAACCACCCAATGGTGAGGATTAACTTGAAATTGGATCAAAATTTGTGAGCCTTTGGATCTTGGTGGTTGAGAGATATGCAATTAATGAATGAGTTGAGTGTAGTGTGAGAAATGAGTGAGTTTGTTGAGTGAGGAAGAGAGGAAAATGTGAGAGAGATGGAGTGAACTTTGTTTGTAACCCAATAATCCAATGGCTTGGAATTAATCTTGAAAATGGTGGATGGCTAGGATTAAATGGAGCAATTGAATAAAGCAAACACTTAGGCCATTTTTTTCCCTTCAAAACCGTAAGTGTCTAAGCCAAGAAGAAAGCTCTCCATTTTTCCTCTCCATTGCCGTGAGCTTCAAGGTAGGAAGATCTAATTTTTTTTTACAACACCATCTAAATATTTTTATATAAATCAATTCCTCACAAGCCCATTTACAACATATCCAAAAATTGAAACAAAAGGAGGAGTTTTGCATAGTGAAGTCCAAGGGAGCCATGAGCTATATCTTTTGAAGAAAGGTATGATTTCTTGAAACACCACTTTGAAATTTTGGTATAGAATCATTCACCTCAAACCCTAACACAACATATTTAAATTTGGAGCCAAAGGAGACACCTAACTTGGTGAACTTAGGATGACCGAGAGCTAGAACAAGAAGGCAAGAATGATCTTGTGAAGGGAGGTCTTGTTTGGGCTTGAAACATCCAATTTGGAGGTAAGAAAATTTCTGCACTTGCTGAAAATTTAAGAGCCTTGTATGAATGTGTTAATGTGATGTTTTTAGCATATTTTAATAACCTAGAGTCTAAGTGGAACCCAATGAACCATGAGGAATGTGTGCAGAATTGTCCTTCATTGTAGTAACTTTAGTATGTAGAAAAATTTACATTGTTGCGGCTGAAAATTGGGAGGAGGAATGTGATTTGATGTGCTGAAATTTTCCTGCATTGTTGCCAATTTTTGTGTGCAAAATTTTAATGCATAAGTGATGAAAATGTATGTGTGGTTGTTGGTATAATTGATGTGAGAAATGTGTACATGAAGTTGGTTGTGTTGACTAAGAACTTAGATGAATGCAATGTGTTTAGGGAGCTCGAAACTTGTCTTGCATTGTGTGAATTGTGTGTGCAGAAATTTGGGTGAGTTATGAGTATGAAATGGTACTTGTTGGCTGAAGTCAAATGGATGTTGTTGTGCAAGAAAACTAACTCAAGGGCCAAATAATGTGATTAAATATTTGCAGAAATTTTCTACACTAAAGATAATTGAAGTGAGGCCATTTTTATTGTAGACGAGGAGTGTATGGTAAGGAGAAAGAGGCATAATATGTGCAGAATTTTTAGGTAAGTTGTGATGAATGTTTGTGTGCATATATAGTTTGTATATGAGTGCTAAGGTGAAGGGGATAAAATGTGGTAAGGATTGGGAATGAGTTAGCATATAATTTGGGGACATATATTTATATAATGTGAGATTATGTATATGGAGTTTTAGGGAGAACCCTAAATTGACAATATAGATTTCTATTTGTCAACGTTAGTGATTTTCAAATCTTTATTATATATATTATGTCTTGCCATTGTAGTGACACGCTTGGTGACCGAGCGAAGGGAGCACAAATCTTATATTGTGGTACATTTTAGGGAGTGTACCCTTTCATATACCATGAGTGGGACTTTGACACTATATTATTGATTGAGCAAAAATACATGTTTTATAGCGTTTTAAAATGACATATTTTATGACATGTATGAAAAACATGAAATTTGGTCTATATTTTATAAATACTTCTCTTTGTGATTATTAGAGTGTCTCAAATGATTGATTCAAATGATATGCATCCATGAACTGTGTTGAAATAACATCATGCCACTCTTTGAAAACTTGATATGATTTATATGTTTCCATTGTATTAGCACACGGATTTGAAATGGTTTAATTGAAATGTGTGGGCCAGATGCCTACTTATGATGTGATGATGTGATGATATCCTTGGTGGACTCGATGTGATGATGTCTTTGATAGACTACTGTAGCTACAAAGGGCGTTTGTAGAAACACCCATTGGTCTGGATACGTTTCTATAGGAGGTATCCCCAAACGTCATATGTATAGTTGTGACTGGTTGAACCAAATTGGGAAAGACGTGTGTGACACCACTGTCTAGTATTGCGCGGGATTCTATACATGGTTGATTATGTATGTGTGCAAAAACACGAGTTAGCCCTTGGTGTAGCTTATGGCCAATATTGGGGAAGAGAGCTAATTTTATATATATATATATATACTTGCATATAAACCCTAATGCGCCTATCATTGGTCATGGTAGACATTTGCCGGGGATATTTTATTGTCAATTTCTAAATGATTTTCGAAATATAAAGGGATGCATATGGTGATATTATGATGTATGATATATGATTACATAATTTATTGAAATGCCATACTCGATTTATAATATCATCAGGTTTTAAGAATATGTTTTGACACTCCGTGCTCACACCTACTATTGATAATATATTATTGATGCTCTCACTCACTGAGTAGTTTCCTTAATACTCACTCCTCACTTTTTAATGATGAAACATATAGATTTGGCAGGGAGACGTGTCGAGAGACTTTTGATACACTTGACATACCTTTCGAGACGACGAGTGTTAGGTATAGTACCAACCATTCTTTCATGATAAAGTTAGATAATATATATATTTGAGATCTATAGAATGACCAATGTACATTTTATGGGATGACTGTAATTATATTATTGTAAATGTAAATTGAAACTCTCGAATTCGTTGTATATTCATGCATTGAGGTACACTCTTGCATTTTAAATTTCTTTTACTTGGAAGATTATATTTTGAGGAAAAAATAGGTTTTAAACAGGTGAAGCTGAACACCTTGCGTTGTCCCGATATATGGGGAGATGTTGTCCGTATGCCGAGATAATTCGGTGATTGTTGTGTACTCGACTTGAGAGTCGGGATGTGACGATGATAAAATATTTTCAATTATGATTTGTAAATTGAATTTTAAAAGGAATTTGAAAAGGATTTGAAATTTTTTGTGATTATGGTGTACCCAAAATTAAATGTTGATAAATCCATGGATCTTTTGCTTGATCATTGAATTGTTGCATCATCTTACAATAAAACTTTGATTGTAAATTGTGAAATTGCTCTTTCTTGTAAATAGGCATAAATTTGAATGAAAAAATGGATATTCTTGTAACATGGTGTTGGGAAAAAGACTATAGTCTAAGTCTTCCAAGAAGTGGGCTATCGGGGCAAAGTAGTCAAGATTGGTTTAAAACTACGGCTTCGAGGTAGGCGGGATTGAGAGCCCCTCAAGCTGGCCATGATGACATGGTAGCACCCCACGAAAGCTCTAGGCCAAGTCCAGAGATAGGAAAATGTTTATACGAAACATTACCAAAATCTCTTTGATAGATTCTACCAACGGCCATTGGTTGAAAGAAAATTTGGAAAGAAAAAATGAAAATGGGTTGTTGGTGAACAACTTATGAGTTATGGAAGATTTGTTCCAAATTTTATTTTTTGCAAATGATTTTCATAATTGTATTGGAATATACTCTAACATATGTGTTTGGTACTACCACTCTCAACCCTTACTCATGTTCAACATGCTATTACATTACACTCACTGAGTATGATTATACTCACCCTTATCACTCTCCTAATTTTTTAAAGGAAACTTAAATCGGAGATTTCGACTTCGACAAGCGCCAACTTGAAGAAATTTCTTTTGGTTATCTTCAATAGGTACAAGACATATAAATATTGTTTTTGGGAACTATGTTGTACGAACCACAGAAGGAAATTTTAGTACATCTCCTTATGTTTGGATTTGATAAATACTTGCTTGATTTTCTTAGGCAAGTATTGTAAAATCATTATTTTTATGATATGGAACCTTATTTAATTTGTTTAAAAATTTCTTTTGCAAGATGTATTATTTTTATTGGGACATTTGGATTATGTGGTGAATTTTGAACATATTTTGAATATGTGAATTTATTTAAATGCTTGGTAATTGTTTAGATGGTTGGGTTGATGATTTAAATTTATTTTTAAAGTGTTTAGGATATTGGAATGCCCTGCGATATCTCAAAACATGGAATGGGGTTTACATGTGTTTCGGGGTAACGCGGTGATTGTTGCAGACATGACAATGATAACCATGTAAATCGAGTTATAACCACAATATCACAATACCACAACACTAAATTCGATGATTTAAGTGATGAGAAAATTTTTCTACATAAAATTTTTCAATACTCTCAAGAACTCTCTCGATCTCTTTCTTCTATGTTTCAATCAATGTTCTCTCAAGAATGTTTTTGTTCAATAATGAAACTCACACATTAACCTACACACTTCATGTAGGAGAGAGTTCTCTTAATGTGGGAGAGAGGAGGAGAGTTTTTAGGGAATTTTTTGAGATCATGGGATTAACCACCCATTTCAAAATTTCAAAAAATAATTTTTTTACTTTTGTGGTAAAATGTCCCTATGTGGGTATATTTACCAATATTTTCTATTTACATATGAGGACATTTTACGTCCATCACAAAATCATAACTCATACGATTTTTCATATCACCCTATTAGATTTTCATACAAAATTGGGCGTCGTGTGACTAGCAAGTGCACTTGCGAGCAAAGATTTCTCGATAGGTTTGATAAGATGACGAGAAACCACCATTAGTATAAAAGGAACTCGTTGTATCCCAAACTCAATGCTTTACATCCATCGAACGACTTTGCTCATCGAAAGTGATATTCAATTGTTGCTTGATTGTGTATTTACTGTTATATTTTAACTCTAACATGAATAAATATAATAGGTCGACTAATGAATATTACACAACAATATAATGTTGATTGGCTTTCCTTTTCCCTACTAGAATTTATCCATCTCAATTCAATTGCTTTCCTACATCTGCCCCGTAAATCTCATTATCTTCCAAACCATTGGTAAGCAAACTAAAGAAAATAATAAATTTTATTATAAAATAATAAAATAATAAGATGTTAGTTTAAAATAAAATAATAAAAATTTTAAAAAATAACATAATATGATTATTCTATAAAATAAAATAAAAAAAAATTATTAAATAAAAAAAATTGAAATACAACCTAGAGGGGTTGAATATGTTATATGGCAATTTGTCGAGAATTCGGAAGTTTTATAGATTCTTTAAGATAATAATGATTTACAGGAATTGAATGTGATTAAAGAAACAGAGTACAAAAGAAATATGAAAATGAAATAAGAACAGAAAATAAGTCACACAAGATTTTTATAGTGGTTCCACCAAATCCGGTGTGCGTCCACTCCTAGACTCCACCTGGGTTTCTACTATTTGCAACCCAAACAGTACAACAAACTTGCTTTTGGGTGCAAGTTGAACATTTCCAATATTTTCTCATGAAATACTATTCAACCTCTCATGGGTTGTTTATCTCTCTAAATCCCAGACCAAGAAACCTATCTCTAGTCTTTGATATTTTTTGTATAGGAGAAAACTAAATGTTACAGTGAATAAAGCTATAATTTCAGATGTAACAGACTTGATACTTACAAAAAGAATTTTTACAGAGATACGGAAAATAAAGTATATGGCTTTGAAACTCAGATGTATGTTTTAGATGTTTAGCGCTTCGTTTTTCTTTCGTCACTTCACTCTGTACCTTTTTCAAAGATTTGTAGATCAATTTATTTCACTTCATTTACTTCATTTATCAAGTAGTCGTTGTGGTTGGTTAGCTTTGGAACGTTGGCCATTAATATCCATAATTAAATGTTTTTCAGTTGTTCCTCAATTTGCGTTGAAAACTTGCTTTTCTAGTGCTGGTTTATTTTCTTTCACCAATTGTGTGAAGTGCTTTTGCTGCATTGGGATGTTAGCTTTGATCGAAATGGAAAGATTCAGTAATTTAGAAAAAGAGTATGTCCGTTGAGTTCAAATGTGTTTCGAAAATTTAGTTTCTGACAACTTTTGGGTCATACTTTTAAATGGATATTGACCTGAATTTGAAAATTTTATAGTGTAATTCTATCAAACAGGTCGGCAAGTTATCCTGTGGATCTACAAGCTACTGTGCAAATTTAAAATAAGTGGACACATAGTTTTAAATTGGACAATGTGTGTATGTGTGTTGACCAGCTAATTACCAGGTTGTTGTGTAACATCTAGAATTAAATGATTATTAGGTCGACATATTCAATGAGGACATCAACAAGCTCCTATTCATTTATCAGATTGGTGTACTTAGACAAATTAATTGGTCGATGTGTTTCTACAGGTCAACAAGAATTTTGATCGGTCGATGTATGTATTTCAGAAATAAAATGGATGGGTCGAGACGTGTATTGTATGCATCGACATGATTCTATTCAAGTTGAAAATTGGTCGACATGTGTAATTTAAATTGGTCAATATGCATATGGTTTGTCGATAGGAAGAGAGCAGGTCGATGTGTAATTTAATGAGAAAATAAACATCAGGTTGACAGGTCTTACAGCATACATCGACGTGCTATTGTGCAGGTAATAATTGGTAGACTTGGAAAGGAGAATTGGTCGATGTGTATTTTACACGTCAACAAGAATCAAGATGGGTCGATGTGTGTATTTCAGAAATAGAGACTAGCAGGTTGATGTGTTATCAAACAGGTTGACGTGTCACTATTCATTGCTTAAATTGGTTGACCTGATGAACAAATTGGTTGATGTGTTTTTAAGTATGATGACAAGTGTAATAGTAGGTTGATATGTGCTTTAGGAAATGGTTGATGTGTATATCATGCAAGTTGATATATTACTATTCATAAGTGAAATTGGTTGATGCATTAGAGTGAATTGGTTGATGTGTCACTATTCATATTGTTTCAGGTCAACATGATTTGTGCTCAGGTCGATGTGTTGTAATGTCTTATCTTTAAGACATTCAAGTTCAGGTCGAGGTATCTTTTCTATACATCAACATGTTCTATTCAAATTAAAAATTAGTCGACATATCACTTTAAATTTGTCCACCTGACATTGTTCAGGTCGATGTGTTTTTGTGTGGGTCAAAGTGTTTAGACATTTATTTCTAAAGAACTCCTTTATCTCAAGTCGACAAGAACAACTAACTCAGGTCAATATGCGTGGATAGTTGTGAATTGGTTGACACAGCGCTTTCAATTGGTGGATTTGCTATGCAGGCCGATGTGTTCTCTAGTCAGTCGACACGAATTTTAGACTTTTGATTTTCTTGCTATTTTTCTGATTTTCTTATTCTAACTTTCTCTCAATATATCATCATCATCAAAACTCTACTATGTCAACAAAAATAAAAAAGGAAAAAAATATCCGTTGTTAATCTATCGTTAAAATTTCCATCGATAATCCATTGTTAAAATTTTTATCGTTAATCCGTCGCTAAAATTTTTTTTGCTAATTCGTCACTGATCTATATACGTATCTTTTTTTTTCTTTTTACTCTTCACCACTACACTGATGGATTAGCGACGAATGTTTTTCATCGTTAATCCATCACTAATAGGTTTACAGATTTTTTTTTTTACTCTAAACCACTATAACCAACGGATTAGCGATGAAAATATTTTTGTAATTAATTTATGTCGCTAATCTCTCAGTATTTTGTCTAACGCTAATCCATTGCAATTCCATCACTATTTATGATAGATTTTTTTTTGTCGGTAATTTTCCGTGACTGATATCCTGTTTTCTTGTAGTGATTCTCTTAACGTGAGAGCGAGGAGGAGAGTTTTTAGGGAAGTTATCATGGGATTAACCACCCATTTCAAAATTTAAAAAATAATTTTTGTGGTAAAATGCCCCTATCGTAGGCATATTTATCAACATAAATTTTAAATTAAGGTTTCGTGCTCTCAAGACGTGTGACAAGGTTGCAACATAGAAGAGATACGTCTACTTTATGCGATTACTATTCAGTCAAGTATTAGTATTTTCCACTCTTTTATCAAAAAGAAGTATTATGGAAATATGGGCTAAGATTTTCTGGTTCGTGAAAGGGACACGACTTCAAAATACTTTTATGCTATAGCATCAAAGCACAAGAAGAAAAATGTTATTTCACATCTTTAGGACTAATACGGTATAATGGGAGATTAATATCAGTTTACATGAAGTTATGGAAGAGTGTTTTAGGAACCTTTTCACCTGATCAGGTACAAATGCTCTACCTATTATTGAATATGTGGAATAGAAAATTACTCATGAGCAAAACCAGATTTTTTTATGGCTAATTTTAATGAGAAGGATGTGATGTTTTGTATGCATATGGATAAATGAAGAGGACTAGATAAGATGATTCCAGCATTTTATCATAAATTTCAGAGTATAGTGGGCAGGGATGTGGTAGAATTATGCTACAAATAGATTAGGGAAGGTATTATACCTAAAGGCCTTAATGAAATAGCAATTGTTCTAATTCCAAAGAAGACGAGTCTAGTCTATAAGGTAGATATCAGGCTTATCTCGCTCTGCAATTGTTGGCTAAGACACATGTGAACAGACTAAAAGGAGTGTTGAATTCAGTTATTTCTAAGAAGTCAAGAGTACATTTATCCTTAGGCATATGATAACAGACAACATCCTAATAGTTTTGGAGATTATGCACCCAATGAAAAGGAAAATGTAAGGGAAAGTGGGTTTGGCAGCTTTTAAGGTTAACATGAGCAAAACCTATGATCATGTTAAATGGTCATTTCTTGAGCAATTATGTTGCATATGAGTTTTTATCACCTTGGGTTAATTTGATTATGATGTGCATATTGTCTATACAATACCAAGTTATTTCAGGATAGAGTTATTGGGACCAATTTTCCCATAATGCGGTCTAGGGCAAGGTGATCCCCTTTCGCTATATGTTTTTATTTTGTGTGCTGAGGGATTCAACCATTATAAGGAGAAATGAGGAGCAAGGGTTACCCCACGGCTGTAAGGTTGTTAGAGGAGCACCAGCAGTAAGTAATATGTTTTTTTTAGGATAATATCTTTTTCTTTTATAAAGATAATTAAGAACGAGTGAACCAGTGTCTACTATTCTTCAGATTCATGAACAAGTTTCGGAAAAAGTTATTAATTATCAGAAGTCCTATTTGCTTTTTAGCAAAAATGCGTCTATAGATGTGAAAAGACAAATGTGTACAAAGATCCCAAGTGTTAAGTGTTGGTTTTTTATGCCCATTGAGGGGTATTTTGGTAAATTTTGGGATAATGGAGTAACTCCCATAATCCCATTTACAAACCCATTAACCATTATTTTTTAGATAACTTCCTAATTAACCCTAATGATGCCTCTTTCTCTCTGTGTGGTCAAAGTGGATGAACATGAGAGAAAAAGAACTCTCTTTCATGTGAGTACAGCATCCAAGAGAGAATAAGGCTAGGGTTTGTACATGTCTCTAGTAAGAGAGAGAAAATTACAAGGGTTTGGGAGATTTTCGCGTAGGAAAATCTCCCCATCAAAATATTTACCAGACTTGAGGATCGAGTTGTCATGGATCTATGGTGGTGGTTAGATTTCGTGATCACCATCCGACCGAGCAATCCATTCGAGGGATATCGCGTTGGATTTTGGAGACCCTACACATTGAGATATTTACCCAAAATTCTGAATTATTTAATTTTCTACGCTTCCGCATGTGCATGATGTGTTGATTAAATACAACATTGGTATCAGGGCGTTCATTGGATTTAATTAAAAAAAATTTCAGAATTATTTTTGGGTATAAAAAATTTGAGACTCGGATCACGGATGAGTTTCATGAATCTGATCAAGCCATTATGTTGCCCATAATGTGCAGATCACAAAAATAATTTTTTCATAATTTTTGGAACACTTTAAGGTTATAAAATATGAAGGCAAAGTTTCGAACCCTAATTGTGCCCGAAACTTAAAATCTTATATTTGTCAAGTTAGAGAACTAATTGATCTATAATAATGGCATAAATGTGTTCCTTGCATCCTCATATATATTTCGATGTATTTTATTGTTAGTTTCGGTTATCGAAAATTGGGTTTCAAAAATGATTGTGAAGGGTCGAAATCTTGGATGCTAGATTTACCGAGACAAGGGGTTAAATCCAACTAAAATCGAGTCAAGGATAGTTGGATGATGATTGTGGTAATTTTCCAGCGAAAACCGTGTGAAAAAATGGTCGGAAATGAGTTTTCTAGCAACAGAATTGAAAGACCAGTTGCAGAACCCGTCAGATAAAGAAGTCCCAGCCCAGACCCATAGGCGCTTGCACTGCACGCCTGAGGAGGCACATCTGGCAAGCTGGAGTGGGGGCGCGTGAGATGCAAATGCCAGAATGGTGCAACAAGTGAGCGCATTGACTTCACACGCGTTGAGGCGCATGAAGACCTTGGGGGTGATCCGGGTTGGAGTGGACCCGTGTTCAGGCTTCGACCCGGGAGCAACCCAAGAGCACATGTGCATGCGTGGCCCACGCGCCGCAAGTGGGCTTGGCATGTGTAGGCACGTCCAAGCCCTATAACGCATCTGATATGTAGGTAAGGCCCCAACACATGCATGGGAGCATGTCTAGCGTGTGCACCAAACTACTGCCAGCGCATGGCCTCGCGTGTAGACCCTAGTGGTACGTCAGGTTGTCCGAAATTGAATTTTTCAATTTTCTAAGGGTTTATATCTATATTTGTGACTATTTGTGGGTTTTTGTGTACCGAATCCAAATCCGAATGGTAAGATGCTATTCTGGGTTGTGGTGTATAGTGTCCGTTGACTCATACGCTCACTTTATGGTCTATATTCGAGTCATTTTGGACTTGTTGATTTGTAGGGTGCACAAAATGTAAAATAAATATCACTAAGTCACAAATGTCTCTTACTGCATTGAGAGCTGTCCTATTAGATTTTTTGTAAGGAAAGTAAACTGAATGATGTGATCTATGAGATTTTACACCAATAGATTCAATTTATTCTCGAGGAGCAAAATCTGTTTGAGATTCTGAGACACGAGATGGTGAGCACCAGGAACGATACCATGTCTCAGAATAGACGGGATGAGGAGGTCTATCGTGCGTGGAAGAAAAGGATAGCCAAGTTAGGGCAATCCTTATCAGTAGCATACACGATAACTTGATCTCGTTCTACGAGCAATATCCTATGGATATGTCAATTGGGCTCAGCCTAAAAGAGCATTGTGATGTTCTTTTCAGCTCCTAATGTGAGGATGTTGAAAAAAATGGTTGATCAAACAATGTTACAACATTTGATATAAATGTCGAGTATGATCGCTGAGTTAAAGAATGCAGACGAGTCTATTTCGGATGAGATTCAAGTATTAGGTATAATCCAGTCTTTTACCTGATTCATGGGAAACCATAAAAACCTATCTTACGAATGACGAGAGTATTCGTACTTTCACTAATGTGAGCAGGCATATGAGCTTGAGGAGGAGTGCCTGGAAGCGAGTAGGCCGTACTCAAGTTGTGCTTATTCAGAGGAGTCAAGTAAGGACTCCCATAGTACCAAGCCAACAGCATAAGCATATGAAGAAAACTCAAGATCTAGGTAATAAAAATCATCTAAGAAAACCGACAACAAGGTACAAAAGCGTAGAAAGAAGGATTTTGACAAGACCAATACGAAGTACTACGTTTAAGGTAGATTTGGTCATTTCGCTCGTGAGCATGACGAGCGGAAAGAATGTCATTCTTCTTTATATGGCTTGATATTGTGATGCTTGTTGATTTCTTTCCCTTGTGGATTATAAACTCAAGAGCCACCAACCACGTAACTCGAGACAGAAGCGCGTAAATAGAGTTCCATTGAGTGAATCCTCAAGTTAAGAGAATTTACGTTAGGAACATAACATTTGTCGTCGTCAGAGGGATTGACACTTGCTATGACTTTCTTTATACCCGAGCATTCAATGGAATTTGAATTTTGGTACCTTGTCTAAGATTGACTAGGATATACAAGAAAAACACTTGTTTTATTAAATACGACAGTTCTTTTGATTTGTTCTAGTTTTGATCCATGATGTATGGAATGTACTGGGTGCTACTACTTCTAATGGTTTTCTTATCATTCTTCTATTGTCTTTACATCTAATTGCATAGATGATAATGTAAATGGGTGACATGGTAGACTTGGACACATAGGGTAAGAGATGATGAATCAGTTAACAGCGAGTGATTTATTGAACCCGCTGACCAGATTCGAGTTATTCGTTTGTAAGTTTTGCCTAGTATGCAAAATGATAAAAAAAACCATTTGGCAATGCAATGAGAGATGGGACTCTACCACAGTTGGACCATTTCAATATTTGTGGCCTTATAAGCATGAGAGCCTAAAATGGAGCTGTGTACGTTATGATGTTTATCGCGTTTCGGTTCGTTTATCTGATCTCACACAAGTCAAAGCCATTAGAATACTTTAGGAGGTTTATTAGCGAGATTGAGAATCAGTTAGACTTGAGAATGAAAACTTTTAAAACCGATCGGTGGCGTGAATATATGTTAGAACAACTCAGAGAGCTCTATTTCGAGAAGAGTATCACGAGATTACTGATTATTCCTACTACTTCTCAGTAGAATGGAGTAGCCAAGATAAAAAATAGGACTTTGTTGGAAATGGTGAGGTTCATGATGGCGCAAATCAATATGTCCGTCTCCCATTGGGGAGATGTTTTATTGACATTCTCAACTATGTCTCATTAAACTCTGCAGTCAGTACCCCACATGAGATTTGGACAGAGAGATAGCCTGACCTTAGCCACTTGAGATTTTAGGGTTGTGCCGCGATTTCTCGCATCCACATAGCAAGTTAGGCCTACGAGAAAGTATGTGTTCTTAGGTGAATATACAAATGACACTATTATCGAGATTGAGTCTCGTGATACCACATTTATTGAGAATGATTTTTCTAAGAGATGTGAAATCAATCTGGACGTTACCTCTATGAGATAGATGAGCCTAGTGGCTCGGAGAGCCAACAGCGGAATACAAGAATCTACTACGGATCTTGGTTTCAGTGGGAGCAATCCATCAAAAAAAGATTTTTCTCTTCTCGTAAGAGTATCGAGCATACGTACTTAAACGTCACTTCTCGATTGAGGGTGAACCCCTCATTGTGACTCTAGAGGATTATAAAAAATCCAAAACGGTCCACGAGACTCTCGAGAGTTCTACGAAAGACCATTTGTTGAAGGCCATAGATGAAGAGAAAGAGTTTATGAGAATTAACGGGGTCTGGGACCTAGTTGATTTGTCTAAGGACAAAAGGACTATTAGGAACAAGTAAGTTCTCAAGGTAAAGAGAAGGTTGAAGAATCGATGAAAAAGTATAAAACCTATCTAGTAACCAATGGTTACATTTAGACTGAGGTGTTTGGACTACCAGGGAGTCGTAATCCAATTTATCTCGATCCGTTTATTTTTTAGCGATTGTCACGAACATGGATCTGGAGTCACACCAGATAGATGTAAATATCGCTTTCCGTAATGGAAGTCTTGATGAAGCGATTTACATGGAGCATCCCTCTAGGCTCGTTCTAGTAGATCAGATAGATAAAGTCTGTTAGATTTAGAAATCAACATACGGCCTTAAACACTTATCTAGCCAGTGGTACCTGAGATTTCACGAGGAGGTGTTATCTTATGGTTTTATAATGATCGAGTAGAATCATTGTGTTTATCTGATATATACCGATAACTCTTTTATGATCATGTTCTTATATGTAGGTGACATTCTGTTGGTCAGGAACAATAGAGAGTTTTCAATGACCATTATAACATGGTTATTATTTATGGGTGAACTTTAGTCCATTCTCGAAGTTAGGATCCAGAGGAATTGCTCGAGAAGGATGTTGACTCATTAATAAGAATTCTACATCAAGTAGATTCTTGAGTATCTCGAGATGAATGATTACAACCCAATAGATACTCTACCGTTAAAGGCGAAAACTAGAATTTTGACATATGTCCTAAAATTTGAGAAGAAATAAGGGAGATAAGTAGAATCTCTTACACCAGTGCAATGTGCATCTAGTGTGTAGGATGAGATATACACGTGTAATGTATAGTCTAATGTATGCAATGAGGTATGCACGACTAGATTTTTAATTTGCAGTAGGTCTGGTGAATGGTATCAATCGAATGTTGGAAGGGATCACTGTAGAGTAGTGAAAAGGATTCTAAGATATCTCAAAAGAACTGCGGACCTCTCCTTATATTACGAAAGATGTCATTTACATTTCGTTAGGTATTTAGACTCCAACTAGGAGTAGCGATCTGAATGAACGCAAACTGACATCGGGTTTTATCTTCTTATAGCAGTAAGAAGCAAACTTGTATAGCTTTATTTATGATAGAGACTGAGATTATAGTATACTCAATGATAATTCATGAGAGTGTTTGGTTCTAGAAATATATTGATGATTTAGGAGTTGTGACAGATAATAGGAGATCGGCGATGATTATTGTGATATTCAGACCCCATTACCAACAACCAAGACCCTAAGTATCATAGTAAACTCAAACATATTGATACCGAAGACCACTCTATGAGAGATATTACCGAGAAGGGTATTGTGACAACTAAATACACTTTGATATACAGTATCGTGGCTGATCCCTTCACAAAACCCATTGTGAGAAATTCATTTATGAGATAAGGAATCATTGGATTTAGTGTACTTTGACATTTCTCATCATGTACTGTATTTGATGCTTATTGAAATATTGACATGTATGCATCATTAGGTCACAAGTTTATTTTTCTTGCACTTATTTATTGTTATATATTTTGTGATATATTGTGATAAAAGATGTGTTAGGCAACCGTGATTGACTCTCTCACATGAGTAACCACCTCCAGATTTGAGTGAACAGAGATGAGACGGTTTCTAGTCGTAAAAGGATTTGAGAGTGGTCTTACTAGAATATAAATCACCCTAATATGTATTCAAGATTAGGTCATCTATGATATGACCGACATGGAAATATCCACATCCATGTTGCCTGTAAGTAACTAGATTTGAGATCTAAGATATCACCTGCGATTAGTGATATTGTCTTTGAGATGCTCTCTCTAAGATTTTTGGATAAAGTCTTATGTGTAGAATGAGTCTCATACTTGCATAGTGTTAAAGAAATCTGACATATACCCTTTGAGAGATCGAAGAATAACACTGTAGTACGTGTTTCATACCACATGTGATGAGACGATCATGGGACAGTGGGAGCTATTATTTGAGACGATAATATGATCATGATTCCCATTCCCACTATGTGAGACCCGAGATCCATTAAGTGGGATCTAGTGTGCCCTTATTACTTTCTGCTGTTCCTAAAAGTTTGGATTCAATATTGCTACTTTAGTCTGTTTACCTGTGGCCCGAAAGATAAATTGAAGTCTAAGGGGTAGGTTTAGGAAAGCTGTTGAATTGAGACTGATAGAATAAATAGTCGAGCAAATGATTGGAGATTACTTTCGATGAGGAAAGTACCTCGATGGATGTAATTGCATTGGATCTGGGGTATAGCGAGTTCTTTTTATTATTAACGGTGATTACTCGATCATCCTAACAGGTGTATCGAGAAATCTTTGTTTGCAAGTGTACTCATTGGTTGCACGACACCCAATCCTGTATGAAAGTCTAGCAGGGTAATATGATAGATTGCATGAGTTATGATATTGTAACGGATGTAAAATGCCCTCATGTACAAGTGGAAGATATTAATTTTTTATACCCATTGAGGGGCATTTTGGAAAATTTAGGGATAATGGGGTAACTCCTATTATCCTATTTACAAACCCATTAACCATTATTTTTTAGGTAACTTCCTAATTAACCCTAATGATGCCTCTTCCTCTCTGTATGGTCAAAGTAGATGAACGTGAGAGAAAAAGAACTCTCCTTCCTCTTTGTATGGTCAAAGTAGATCTCACTGTTACCCCAGGAGTATTTTTATTGAAAGCTTAATTAGATAACAATTCTGGATACAGGCGGCGTAACATATTGGCTGCACGATATGCCTTTTGGTCGGGATGTTGGTGGAAAGTAGAAAATGGCCAACAAATTGCTATTTATAAAGAACGATGGGTTACCAGATGCTTATCATCTATATATTACCTTAAGTATAGCCATGAAATTGAAAACGGTGAGGTAGCAGATTCGATCGCTACCGCTAGCTCATTTGGAATAGGGATTTGTTAAACAAGGCCTTTAATGAACGAGATCTGAGTTCTGATTTCCAACATAATGTTGAGTTTAAAAAATACTTAAGATAGGTGGTCTTGGTACAAGGATAGAAAGAGTTTGTACTTGATTAGAATAGCTACCGACTTGTTTCGAGGTCAAAATATAGTCATGCATGCTCAGTCATGCGGAAATGGCCGAAAGAAGTTCTAGAATTTGGTTGTCCCCTTTGAAGATGAAACATATGGTGTGGATGGCAGTTCATAATTGCCTTAATACTAAAGATTTTTTGCAAGCAAAGAATGCGGAAGTTAATTCTTTGTGTCCAGTTTGTGGAAAAGAGAGGGAGTTTAGTCTATTTTACAATTGTTGTTGAAGTGTAGTTTTGCAAGGGATTGTTGGTTAATAGACCGTAGCAGTCATAGGAATGATAATATTACAAATTTTCATGATTGGTTTATTACTACTACAGACCCTAGCAGTTCTGGAATTTTCATGATTGTTGGGCACACCAACTTAATTTAATGATGATGATCAAACCCTCAATAGTAAAATAATTTGCAAGAGGATACAATGAGGATACAAGATGATGATTATTTTACTTTTAAATACCATAATTATGATTTTTTTTACTTTTCATTAGATACCAAGAATTAATATTTTCTAAAACCTGAAACCATTTGTGAAAAGGGTTACTCGGAGTATTTAGAGAGAGGGGAAGAGATCAGCCAGAGTAATATTGTAAGAGGAAAACTGATTAAGAGAATAAATTCTATCATACCTTTAAAGAACTATATTCCATTATATATAGAGATTTACAAGAACATATGTGTGCACAATATATGGTTAGATACATGATTGATCATTGGGGTGAATGTAAGACAAAATATTATGCTAATAGGATAGATATAAGGATCAATATTCTATCATACCCCTGTAGTTAGTGCAGGAGGAGGTTAAACGCTCAAACTGGATCGGAAGTCAAGAAAAAGTGATGAAGGTAAGCTCTTTGTAAAGATATCGACATACTAATAAGTATAGGGCATATAAAACACTTTGACCAGTGCCAAGGCTACCTTTTCTCAAACAAAATCTATATCTATCTCAATGTATTTATTGCACTAATATAACCGAATTATTAAACAAGTAAATAACATTGACATTATCACAGTAAACCAAAGTAGCTCTAGATAAAGGATAGTGAAACTCAACAAGAAAGTTACGTAGCTAGTAGGTCTTAGCTATTGCATTGGCAACACTATTATACTCGGTTCGGCACCAGAACAGGAAACAGTGGCCTGACATTTGGAGGACTAGGAAATTAAGTTACTACCAAGAAAAACACAATAGCTAGAGGTGGAACACCTGATTTCGGTACAACCACCCCAATCTGCATCTAAATAAGCAATCATTGATAGACGAAGAGTAGAACTACAAACCATGATCAAGTGTGTCAAGAATGTATCGTAAAATATGCTTGAGGGACTGAAAGTGAGACTTTCGAGGAATATGCATAAAGAGGCACAATTGTTGAGCCATATAAGTAATATTAGCTCTAGTAAATATAATGTCATATCCCGACTTTCAGATCGAATACGCAACAACCGTCGCGTTACCCCGAAATACGGGTAAAACTAACTTGTACACCAAAAGTTGCAAGACATTCATTGATATCTATTCATTTTTCAAAATAATTCAGCATGCACTCATCGTACAACCAAAGGATCAGTCCGGTCTATTCCTATTCAAAAGATGCATGCATCAAGCATACCCGACTACTCAAATCCAAACAAATCCACAAATTTTAAAACAAGTCACTACTCAAAAAATTCATATCAAATTCCACCAATAACAATTCCCAAAAAATTTCAAGGAAATAAAAATAAATAATAAAAGAAGAAAATTAGATCTCCTCATTTTAAATATACAAACTATAGCGAAATCCTAAAATAAATAAATATAGTATAAAATAGATTTCTAAAATAGTTACACAATTTTCTCCATTGGGGACTACTAATATCTCAAATCAAAGATAACTAGTACCTGAAGAATTCCGACAAACGTGATTCTATGAATTCGGCACCAAGCTTCCCCAAATCTCAACTAGACTTTCTCTGTAAAAATGGAAGTAGGAGATGAGTATATACTATACCTAGTAAGTGATATGCAAGTTGTACGTAAATAAAATTTATGTGATAGATATATCAAATGTGTGTATTCCAAACTATCATGTCATTCTCAAATTCATTCAAGAAAAATAAAACTATTGTTTTCAAAATTATCATAATTCACAATTATCATAATTCAATGTCATATGCACCTAACTATTTCACATTTTCAAACATAACGAAGCCAAAATTATTATTCCCAATAAAGGTCTACCAGAACTTAGGGTGGCTCCGCCAAGTGTCTTTAGTAATTTACATTTATAAATACTCTCATCTAGCATTGGCTGTGGTATTTCGTTGGTGGTGCAACCAACTATCCCATACCCTTAGACATATTATTCGGCCATGAATGTACTATCACGCTCGGTTACATACTATGGTCTATTAGTCCCCACCATACATCAGACGGTTTGTGTCAAAGAGAGGAAATGATTAGTCATTTAATTGGGGTTAGACTCTTCCCCTAGTAACCACACCATGCACATTTCACAAAATTCATAAATCCAATCCATATGCCAACATTTTAGCAATTGCTCATTTGTAGTCAACATGATAATGTATTCAATATCAATAAATCAGTATAACACATTTGTTCATTCAAAACATATAGAATGCATAGGTGTATCAAATTCAATTTTTGTGATATTCCATACACACACTAAAACATATAAAATTAAGTTTCAAAAATCATTAAGAAAATTCAATAAAAGATATTTTTCTTATTTAAGTGTAAGCATACAATCACTCACCTCTTGATATGGTAATCACTTCTAATTCACAATCAATTTGATATCTAGTTTCACTTTAGATTCCAAATGTCTTAATCTATGATATTCAATACCAATTCCACTTGTATGTAATTTCTCAAACATAATATGAACTCTAATTTCATAAATCCATCAATCTATGTTCCAAGTTCATCAAATACATCTCAAGTGCATCAATGAAGCATTTCCATTCATAACTTCCACAATTCTCATCCTAGTACAAACTCTAGATGTAAATTCTCCAATTAAATCTTACAATCCAATTCTAATAATCCAAATCCATGTTAGGAAGGCACAAATCTAGGTTGAAAGAGCAAAATTACCTTTAGGGAAGCCATAAATTTCATCTGAGATCAACTTTGCTTAAACCCTAACTTTCTCTCTCTATAAAAATCGTAAATTTCAAACATAAAAATCAAATTCGTGAGTAATGGAACTAGAACTATGAAAATGACAAGAAAATTACCTCAATCCATTGGTTGAATCAAGACTTAGGCGTTGGATCATGAAAACCCTAGATTTTCTCCCTTTTTGGAGCAAACCGTAAGTTTGTCCCCAAATCTATCTTTATTCAAGAGTTTGATTGAGGGTTTAAAAATTTTAAGGAGTGGTTTAATAAAAATGTGATTATTTTTTAGAGAGATTGAGAGGATAAAGTACAAGAAAGAGAGAGAGGAAGAGTGAGCCAGGAGAGGGAGAGAATGAGTGAAAGAAGAGAGCTCAATTGTGTTTGAGAGAGAAATGTGAGTGAATGCTTGTTAAAGCTTTTTTATAGTGTGTTGTGAAATCTCTATCTTTTCCCTCACTATCTTCAAGTTTTATTCAAGTTTAGTTACCCCTTTGTGTCATTTCGATGCTTGCCCATGTTTATGAGATAACTTGCAAACAATTCAAATCGACTTATATGTTTAATTTCTTGTGGGGTCAAGTCGACTTATGGTTTTATAGGTTGACTTGATATTTGTTTATCATGGGTTTAGGTCGGCTTGGATAGTGATTAAGTCGACCCAATTTTCATTTTGTGTAAGTCTCAGGTCGACTTAACTTTCTAGTAAATCGACTTATCTAAATTATAGTCATGTTTTCTAAGATTTATATTTGTCAAATCAACTTATACTTAGTGCAAGTCGACTTATGATGTTGCAGTCTTGCAACTCAAGTTGACTTGTCATTAGACAAGTCGACTTAGTTGATACAGGTTTAGTGTTCGGAGACTCATGTTCCTCAAGTTAACTTGTTACTTAGGCAAGTTGACTTGGGTTATGTACAAACTTAGAGTTTTGAGGGCTAGTTCCTCAAGTCAACTTGTTATTGTGGCAATTCAACTGGGTTATGAGCAAACTTGGGATTCTGATACCTGAGTTCCTCAGGTTGACTTAACATTTGCTACATGATGAATTCTATATATAGCCAAAATTCAATTTTCTAAACTCTAAGTTGACTTATCAAAAGGGTAGGTCAACTTGCCAAGATTAGTTTTAATTTTGACAATTTTCATGTCTTACTAGAACTTCAATTAATTGTCCCAAATTAATTTTAATTATCCCTAATCATTACCAAATCCTATTTCACTTGATAAAATCTTATAAGACCTTCAATGATAAATCAAAATCAGTTACAACTAATTCCTCCTAGTATTTTACAAAGAAAATTCAATAGAAATTTTCTAATACCAAATTTTCAATGTTACATGTATGATATTGAGGAGCTCCAGTGAGGTGTGATAAAGAGATGGATAAGAGATCAGATGCCCATTACAAATAGATAATTTGGCTTTTGTATCCATAGGAGTGATAGAAACATTACAAGAGACCATTTTAGGTTATTCCACAATCTTCGGAGCATATTTTAGTTGTGAAAGAAATAGTTCATTCTTTGTGCATGACACTGAGATACCTAGAAAGTAATGTAATGGCACCATATCAGTCATAGCAAACTCTTTGCTTAAAGAGGTAATAATAGAGTATAGAAGAATAATAAATGATATAGTCAGTATAATATCACCAACATATAAAAGGAGAATGGTTATATTCGTTCCTCAATAAAACACAAAGAGTTGTGCATCAGATTGATAACTTACAAAGATGATGGAGGTTATAAAAGTAGCAAACCACTGGTACCATACTCATGGAGCCTGTTTAAGTCCATAGAGAGACTTTTCAAGCCGGCAAACATAATCTGAGTGAGTGTTATCGGCAAAACCAAGTAATTGTTGCATATAGATTGTCTCCTGAAGATGTCCATAGAGAAAAACATTATGTTCATCCAACTAGTGGATGGGCCAAGATCTAAAGACTGGCAGCTAAAAATCATATGGATAGTGGCTAGTTTAATCATAGGGCTAAAAATTTCATCACAATACAGACCAATAAGTTGAGAACTACCAACTGCAACTAGACGAGCCTTATGGCTTATGAGATTAATTTCTAAATCAAATTTATCCCTGAAGATCCATTGAGAATTAACAATGTTAACGTGGAATATTGGGGAACAAAATTCCAAAGTATCTTTATTGATAAGAGCAGAATATTCCTCAAGTATTGCTCTTTATAAGTTTGGATCCTAAAGAGCGTGTTGGTTGTTACAAGGAATGGAAGATGTAGTATAAGTGTGAAGGGAAATTTGTTGCTTTCATTTGAATATGCCATGTTGACTATGTGTGACATATGATGATGATGAGGAGGAGGGGGACTAGGTGAGGGAGATGGTATAGGTATGGAGTGCAAGAAAGAAAGGAAGCTGGAGAGGTCATTGAGACGGGAGATAACGGCAAGGATGTCATAGGGATAGGAGATGATGACGAGATAAGGATGTGGCAAAGAAAAAGAAAATGTATGCTATCAATGGGGTCGAGAAAATTATAAGAAATGGTTTTGGGTGTATGTTGTGATGCAAAACAAAATTTCTGCTCATCAAGTGTAACATGGCAATAAATGATTATCTTCTTGGTAGTAAGGTCAAGAGTCTATAACCACGACATGTGGTGGATAGCTGAGCAATACACATGGCATGGAGCAAGAGGCTAATTTGTGAGGGGTAGTATGGGATATGTTTGCATAACACAAGCACCAAAAATACAAAGATGAATATAAATTTGTCGCTTGTGAAAAAAGTTTGAAGCGGTATTTGATTGGAAAGAGCTTTTGTATGGCGTATATTAAGTAAATGCGCAGCTATGCAATACCTCTATCCAATATAATGGTAGCATAAGGCTTAAAAAAAAGAGTATGAACAATATCATTAATGGTGCATAATATCCACTTAGTTTTGTCATTTTGTTGTGGAGTGTATGGACAATAGAAACGGTAGGAGATGCCATGATTGATAAAGAAAGTGACAAAGATGAATTATTAAATTTTGTGCCATTGTCATATTGAAACATTTTGATCTCAATGTTGAATTGTATGTGAACAAAAGCAAGAAAGTGAAGGAATTTTTCAAAAACATGAGATTTAGTACACAGAGGATATACCCAGACAAAATAAGAGAAATCATCTAAAAAACTCAAATAATACTGAAAACCACTATCACTATATATGGGTGATATCCAGAGATCAAAATAGACAATATAAAAGGGAGCAAAACTTATATATTGTGAAGTGGAAAATCTTCCCTAATTGACAAGTATTACAAAAAGCATGGCAAATGTTTTTATTACAAGAAACTAAATTTTGTAATAATAAATAACAAAAGGTAGATGTGTCGAGATGACCAAGACACCTATGCCAAGTAGGGGAGGAAGAGAGGGCCAAAGTAGTCGATGGAGAAGAAGTGGGAGAAGGAGTTACTGGATAGAGATCTTCTAGACTATTGCACCTAAGAGTGATCTGTTTAGTCCAAAAATCCTTCGCAAAGAAATCAAATGGATCAAATTCTATAGACCAAGGATTATCTCTCATATATTAGCACACAAAAATGAGATTTTTTTTATTAAGATGGAGATGAGAAAAAGATGTGTTTAGATAAGTCTTTTTGAGATAAGAAATAGGAAAGGGGTTCCATTACTGACAAAAACATGAGAAATATTGCTCTTAGTAAAAATAGAATAAAAATTATCTTGGACGTATGTCAAGTGGTTGGCGGTGTTAGTGCCAAGATACTACCAATAGTTGGCAGCTGCTAAAGAGATAAAGAGTTGAGTGGCTAGACTATGTCCGTGGGCTGATAGGAAGACCTAGAAGTATGTCAAGTGGTCCAAAAAACTTGTGGGCCTTCGAATGCTGCAGACTAGGTTGTTTAGGTTGGGCTATCTCATGACCCAAAGCCCATGGCGCACCACGCAATTGATTTAGCTAGCTGTGTTGATGGGCTGCCCCTAATGGTCCAAATAAGGGATTGGGTACCCCAAAAAGGTGCTGAAGGCAGCCTAAGCCATAATCTAGAATTTTCAATTATTGGCCAATACCAATATTACACATTTTGCTCTTCTTGGCCATAATCATAACCTCATCTATGCCTATTATTATTACAACCACACCCATGGTTTCCACCGCGATTTTGGTGGTAATGTTGCCGTCCACCACTATGAGCTTGAGAAAAAGGAAGGGTGATGTGATGGTGTGAATGTATAGAGAACAGTGGAAGAATGATGAGGAGAATAATCAATGGTGGAGGAACTGAATAATCCATTCTTGGCGGAATAATCCATTCTTTTTATTATAGAATTATGGAGAATGATGAAAAAAAATTATGGAGAACAATTGTGAACTAAATACAAAGAGAAGAGGAACCGAAAAAAAATCAACTAAACTCTGTTTTGAAGTATAGGATCCTCACAAGAGGCAAGTGCAAGTATACAAGAGTTACAAAAATTTCCTCGGTGATGGTGGTGCTAGGAGACAAAGGGTGGCAAAAAGAGGGAGAATAGGTTTTCTAATTAGGTTTTGATACCATGTCCGAGGAGTGCTTATTAAAAGAATAAATTCTACCTTAACTTTGAACGATTGCATTTTACTAAATATAGAGATTTACAAGAGTATATATATATACAATATATGGATAGATACATGATTGATTATTGGGGTGAATATAAGATAGAATTTTAGGCTAAACAATAGACTAAATGTAAGATTCAATATTTTATCAATTAAACTAAATAATAGTCTAGATGTAAGGGTCAATATTTTATTAGGTATTTTGCATCCTAAAATTGTTATATTTGCATTTTAAATTGTCACCAAAATTATAATTACTTTTGATTATATTTTTCTTCTCTTTATAGGAATTATTAAATTTGTTCTAATAATAGAGATTTCCATTTTTTGGGACTAAAATCAAATTACAAGGAACATATAAGTTACTCAAAATAGACATGCCATGATTTCAAACAAAATGAGAATCAAATGAGAACTAGATAGCTTTGATTTGGTAAGAAAAAGGAATCAGACTAGAAATAGGTGATGGTTCTGGTTCTAGAATAATTATAATCTAATTCGGACTTCTTTCTAATTGTTTTATGATTTTATAATTTTTTGGGAATTTTATATTCTTTTAAAGATATTTACAGGTTTTTTGGTTTTTCTTTGATTTACCTCTTCCTTTGTGGATTTAAATACGGGATTCTTTTATGGTTGAATGATAAATAGGTCTGTGATTCTTCTCAAGGTTCTAGTTTTGAGTTCAATAATTCCTGTCTATTTCGCTTCAATATAGTCCGAGCAAGCTTGGAGTGAAACCTCCAATTAAAACCCGTTCGTGTTTCAAAGTGGTTCACGGTTTGAATTGGTCCATGGCCAGGTTTAAATGAATTCAGCCCCAAGAATAATTAGCAAAAAAAAGAAAATAAAAAATAGAGAAAATATAGAGGGGAAAAAACTAGGGGGAGGTTTGAGCCAAGTACACAAATAACCTAATTTAAAAAAAAAATCTTGAAAAAAGCTCACAGGAAACAAATTCCAAAAATAAACCAGGATTGTCGATGTTGAACACTCAACCAATACCATTGGTTAGTGTTGGTCAAGTGTTCAACACTTAACCATTTCGATTAACCCCCTTCATTCTTTCTTTCTTTCCCATTCTTGCTTTTGCTTCTCTCTTCTCCTCCTTTCTTCACCCCCACGGCGAAACCCTAGCAACCCTAGCTCTCACCACTCTAATCCAACGACAAGAGGTAGTTTTTGATGATGATTCTCACCTCTGCAACCTCCGGCAACCACTGCAACCCTCTTCCTTCAATCCTGCAAGTGATCTTCTAATGACCTGCCGAAGGTATCCACTTCTCTTGACAATTTGTTTTCTTCAATTTAATGGGTTATTTGATGGTAAATAATGCATATTGAATGATGTATGTTTAATTTTGGATTTAGTATGCTTAAATGTTAGAAATTTAGAGTACTTTAATTGTTATAAAGTTGTTGAATTTAGGGTTGTTTTGTTATAAAACTGTTGTTATAATATAGGATTGCTTTTTATAAGTAGTTTAAATGTTAAGAAATTGTTGAATTTAGTGTTGTTTTGTTATAAAATTATTGTTATAATTTAGGGTTTAGCATGTTTAATTTAAGATTATTTTGTTAAATAGTTTAATTGTTATAAAAATTGAGTATATTTAGGTTTAAATTTATAAAAGAAATGATAAAAATTTTAACGCCAATGTGTCATTTTTTTTATAAAATTGATAAATGCATTATTTGAATTGAAAAAGTTAAATTATAGCATGTTTAATTTTGTTGTTCAGAAGAAATTATTGATACGGTGAGTTGCTATGATAAATTAGTAGTGATATTGTCAATGGTGAGAATGGAGTTGATTATAATTGTGGGCGATTAGGGTGAGAAAATATATCTCCTTTAATGAGTTGGTTGTATATGATATATAAAAGTTTTTGAATCAATTTTATAACACAATATATGGAGGTTTATCATTAATATCCCATATCAAGCATTCAAAGTGAAAATATATGATATGAATTGATACTGATTAGTGATGATAATGATATTTCTTAGTTGATGGGCTTTTGCGGTAAGTATAGAAATGGATTTCACCGATGAGTTATAAATGTAATTTTTTGATGGTAAAATGTCCTTATGATAAGGATGTGATTCTATAAATAATTGTTCATATATTGAATCTCGAGTAAATTTTATGTTAACAGAAGTGGAGAATGACATAAATGAAAAAGAAATGACAGAATAAGGGAGGAACGAAGAGAAGGCGAAACAAGAGGATAACGACGAAAACGAAGATATTGGTCGAGTGTAATCACATCGTTATTCGGGTTGAACACTCCATCATTCCGGGTTATTTTCGAAAATTGCTTTCCTGGGTTATTTTCGCAATTTATTTTCCGCTTTTTTTTAAGATTTTTTTTTTTTTTTTTTTTTTTTTTTTTTTTTTTGGTGTAAATGAGGTTGTTCCGGTACTTCGATCCTGGAGGTTTAGGGGGACGACGGCCATGGCAACAAGCACAACCAGGCAACTCTCTCTCTCTATCTGCCCCGCCCCTTCTCTGTCTCTGTCTCTCTCTCTCTGCTCTCTCTGTAGTTTTACTTTTAACGATGGGAAATCTGAAATGTATAGGAGAATAAGAGTATTCAAGAGATGGATGAAATCACAAGGCATAGAGGTAAGCGACGTCCTCCACTTGACAGATACCGAAGCAGAAGGCATCTCAGTGAGAGCCCTCTGCGACTTGAACGAAGGCGATTTAGTCGCCACCATCCCCAAGCAATCCTGCCTTACTATCAAGACCTCCTCCGCTCGTCCCCTCATCGAGTCCGCCGGCCTCGACGGCGTTCTTGCCCTCTCCTTCGCCATTATGTATGAGAGAAGCTTGGGTGAGCAATCTCCATGGGCGGGCTATCTGCAGCTCTTGCCGGAGTTCGAGTGCTTGCCCCTTCTCTGGTCTTCTTCTGAAATTGATACTTTTCTCTCTGGGACTGAGCTTCACAAGGTTTTTGTTATTCTCTTTCCATCCAATTGATTATTTTGATGATGATGGTCAATTTGGTAATGGGTATTTTTGTATACAGATTGTGAAAGAAGATAAGGGTCATATTAAAGATGATTGGAAAGAATGTATTATGCCTCTTGTGGTTTCAGCTGATTTACATCTTGATTCCCGATATTTTGGGGTTGAGCAATATTTTGCTGCAAAAAGTCTGGTTGCTTCTCGATCTTTTGAGATTGATGACTTCCATGGATTTGGGATGGTTCCATTTGCTGATCTGTGAGTTGCCTTCTCTTTACTTTTACTCAGATTTAGTTTTGTCTAATTTGGTTGTTGGAATTCACTTCTTACTATAAGATATTCAACTTGCCTTTTCATTGCTTCTTACATACATTGCCTTGTTGAAAGCTTGGGATAGTGGGGTATATTTTCTTCATCCCACCCTGACCTCGAGACTTCATTATGATCAACCTTGAGATTGTTTCTCATCAGAGTAGTGTTAGATGCACCAAATGCCTATCTGGTAATTACATAGACATATTTTGACTAATTCATGAAATCATAATCGAATAAATCAAATCAAATCAATTGATATTTTAAATTGATCAAAATATGCATACATAGACTGCCATGTAGATATTTTGTCCATTTGTTCCATCTTTACTGTACTCTTCAGTAAAAAATTGAAGCCTCATTCCCTCACGGGAGGTGATGACATTACGCCAAGAGTTGCCCACCTTGCCCCATGTCTCTTCTTTCATAAGAAAAGATGAATCAATATTATTATACGATACAGGGTTACACTCCTTTCTGAAACATCTTTCATAGAACACAGCAGGCTGTGACATATTTTAAAAGTTCGGCTCTATTTCTCTTGTTTATTTAACTCGGATTAAAATTTACAAGATCTACTATGGTAGAATCTCCAAAAAATTTGAACATGCTTCTCAAATTGTCAAGAGATAACTAGAAGAGAAAGGGGTTGGGGACAACTTTGGGCAGAGGATGGTTCTCCTTCCATGAGAAGCTGAAGTACGAGTGTAATCTTGGTGTTGGATCCATGCATGAAATTCGAAACCCATTACTTTAGAACTTAAAGGGTTTGCAGTTACCTTCTATCTTGTTTGTTGCCTTCTATACCATGTATGTCCTCATTTTTCCAACCCTAGATGGTCTTTTTGTGTCAACCCATGTTAAGTTTTCGTCATCTTCTGGGTTATAGGTGATAGCACTCATTTTAGTGGCTTGCTACATGCAATGGATGGTGAAACTGATCTTCCCACCTACCGTGATTAGTTGGAAGTACGGCTGCATCATTCACATCGTTCCAAGTGAATACCTTTTGGACTGCTTATTTAGTTCTATTCATATTTCTGCACATGTATCCCATTGTTGGTCCTTTATCATCACCAACTAGTCATATTGGGCAATGACCAAGGGTTTAAGGATATCGACCACATGGTTCTTTGTTAACGGTATTAAAACAACTATGTTTGCCTTTTATTGAAGGTATTGAAAGCTTAGCAGCACCTCTTGATCAGTGACGGCTTATTCAAGAAATTCAACAATATGTTATCCCTTATTAACTAGGCGAAAGGCTGATTGGAGATTATCTATGGCAACTGTAAATCACTAAAACAAATGAATCTTCCATTAATTTTATGGGATGGTTAAGAGATTATCTACGGTTAAACACCTGTTTTGCAAATTGGAGGGTGCATCGTCATTTTGTTGCTGTGGTTTTTATCTTGCTGTATAAAGTTGGAAAACTAAGATAAATATCTGAAAATTAGATGATGAGAGGGACACCAAGATCTGGTTGTTGATCTTTGCAAAGTTACAAACACAACTTCTTGTCGGGAGAGCAACCATGCTATCATGGCCACGAATGATTTCTGGCAATGATCAAGTGTGAGATTTGATGGTGAGAGTCTGAAACTTGAATGATAAAAGAAAATTCTAGACATTGAAGTATTGCAATAGTTTAGACAACCCAATATTATTCCCTGAAAAAAATTGCACCAACTTAAGTTGGTGGCTGGTTGGTTTCTCAACAGTTTTCAAAGCTTACTCCCAGATGGGTTTATTAACATGTTTGTAGTTTACAAAATGGGAGCCTATGCTCCTCAATCCAGCCTATCTCATAGAGATTACACTTTTTCTTTTCTTTTCATCAATTAGAATAAGATGAATTTATCAATTACTTTACAATGCACATTCATCTCATGAAATTAATCTTCTCATGTTAGAATTCTCTGATGTCTGAAATCTCAAATAGATTTAATCACAAGACAGGAGACGAAGATGTACACTTCACCTGCATATCCTCGCATGATGACAATGACATCGATGATGAGAAAAACAATGATAAATCTGTTGGTGCTACTGATGAAGATTTGGAAGAGACCTCTTTCTCAGGGAAGAGGGGGCTATCGGATGGCAATGAGAAAAGCTCTCATAGTGGCAGTGACTTGGAGTCCTCTTTGGATATGGATGGTGACTCCATGGTTTTGGAAATGATTATTATAAAACATGTCAAAGCTGGGGCCGAGGTTAGCATCATACTATTTTTACTTTCATCAAACTCTAGTCAATATTTGAGGTCTGAGTGCCAGAAGACACATTTAAGTTCATTAATGTGATTATTGCCACAATAACATCAGCACATCCCTATGTCTGTCTGCATAGATGCGTGCATATATTTTTGTATGAGAACATGGAGCAATGTGCTGCAATGTTAGTTTGGCTATCAGGTCTTGAAACGGCGTGCTGAGGAGGAGGAAGAGGAGTAGTAGTACTACTACTATTCTTACTATTATTATTACTGTTACTGTTACTGTGTATATGAAAAAGTGGTTTAACTTTTCCCTGAGGATTAATATGGGTGCTTTTTGGCACCTTAAGATTGCAAATGGGTTATACATTTGTTTGGTCATTTAAAGATTGCTCTCGTGTATGACTCTGTATTATCTTGTGGCAGGTGTTTAATACCTATGGATTGATGGGAAATTCTGCATTGCTACACAGATATGGATTCACTGAGCCGGAGAATAAATATGATATTGTGAATATTGATCTTGAACTGATACTCAAATGGTGCACATCTCGCTTTTCAAGTCGTTATGCTAGAGCAAGGTTGTCGTTGTGGAGAAGATTGGGTCACTCTGGGTGTGTCAGCCAGAACTCGGAGTATTTTGAAATATCATATCAGGGTGAACCCCAAATTGAATTGCTACTTTTGCTGTATTTAATGCTATTACCAGATGAAGCATATCAAGTGGTAGATATTAGTGCAACAGTAGAGGGGAATGCAGATGCATGTAAAAGCACTGCTAGCGAAGGAGACAGTCAAGTTAAAATGAGCAAGGACCTGTTGCTGACCGATAATGTCCGAGAGGCTCTGCTAGAACTTGCAGATATTCGTGATCATTTATATGGTCCAAATTCCATGGAAGATGACGTTGATAGATTGAATAGATGTTCTGGTACAAGAGAGAGAAAAATGTACCACTCGTTGGTGTTGCGTGTGAGTGAGAGGAGTATACTTAAGAAGCTGAAAAATTATGCTGCTACTTGTGCTGTGCATTCTTTAAAAGGTGTCAGGAAGAAGATGAAGAGCCTATGACTTGCATTGATTCACTTCCTACCCTAATCGTAGGATCTGTTCTATGGCCACGATTTTGATTTCTGACATGACAGTAAGCTTATAGAAGGTAACAACTATTGGTGCAGTGCACAAAGACACCCAGTTTTGAGGTCAGATATCTTGTATTGGGCAAGAAATTTTCATTTTAGAAGCTGTCATTCTAAGGCATCCATTGGTTGTACTAGAAAATTGTTTCCTGGAAAGCTGTTTGTTATATGCTTGGATTTTGACTTGATTTACTTAAAACACCTGAGAGTAATCTTTCCCCCTCTCAAATATATTCGAATGCTTTTCAGGCGGACAAGAAAATTATTAGCAGACTAAATGACCAAGCTTCATCAACGGCAACCCTCTTTCCTCCCAACAATCCAGCTGCTTCACATGGTGAGCTAATTCAGTGCATGTAATCTCTCTCTTTCTCTCAGTTAAGTATGCCCGTGGCTTCAGTTTTATCCAGCAGCGAACCGAAATCTAACCTTGTACATCAAATCAGAACTTTAAAAATGGTTCTGATTTGGTTTTAGTCAAATGGTTTAATTCCAACACTTGAGTTTGGAATGGAATTATAACTAGAATTCTCCGGTTCCAAAACCGGAATTGAAGCATCATCTCGATTCCAGTAATGGTTATATTCCTCCATCAAACTAAATTGTGCTTGTAAAGCTATTGGAAATTCAACAATTTTGTTGCATGATTTCTTATGGAGATAGGTTTTCTCCTCAGATATACTTGCTCTGCCTGTCTGAGTAGGAGTTCGAAATTGAGAGATGATCCAAAGCTCCGTAAGGAATGAAACTTGCAAATATCACCGGAAAGAGTTTTGGTGGTGGAGACTTCAACACTCAAATCAGAAATAACAGATTTTAGAATATGGTAAAATAGATTAAGAAGAATGGTGTCTCGACTCTGTGTTGTTGGTGTATTTCGTGTGTAAGGTTCTCGAGAGCTTACCTGAGTGGCAACCGATGTTGCGCATTTATACCCGTGGTTCTCCAAAAGTGCCGTGGAGTCTTGGGAGTGTTGAAACCCTAATTTTCTTGTGTAGAGGTTGTTGAGAATCTCCAAAATTACAGGAACTATAGTCAAAAGGTTTTTAGAGATATGCTATTTCGTTTGTTAGGGAAAGTTCCCATAGTTGTGGGAGCTTCAAGCCTTATTTGGCATGCCTGTTAAGATATGTTTTCTTATACTATGGGATTGTGTTAAGAATGGGAAGATTCTCATCCATATAAGGAAAGTTTGAATTTATATAAAGATCTTTTTTTTTTGAGTTGTACTTATCATGTTGATCGAATAAGTTGTAAATGAATTGAAGTTGTGAGATACATCTACCGAGAAGCGAAGTGACCGTGGAGTTTGAGTTCCAAGGAGTAGAATGCTTGTATACTAAGGACTAAGATAACCGAGGAGTTAATGTGCGTTCAGTTTGCTGAACCCGATTTAAAGGGCTGATGGTGAGGTTCCGATCCTTTTAGTGTGTCTGTTTGTTTTGGGTATGCCATCCTAACTTACTGACCACCCATCTTAGGAATATAAATTCTTCTATTGCCATTCAATCATCCTAACTGCTGGTTTTGGGTCTGCCATCCAGTTATGGTTATTTTTCTATCGCCAGCTGAAATTCCAGTAGTAGGAATCATTAAATCCTTTTGTCATTTTAGTGTGAAGCCTGCAATAGCTTTTATATGTCCTTATTATACTTCCGAACTCGATTATTGGCATTTTATTACATTGTTTTATATTTTTTTTTAAATTCTTTTCACATTTAATGATGTCAACACTTAATAATATATCTAAAATGAATTGAAATCCTTGTATGCAACTTATTAGTCCCAAAATCTCTATCACCTCGTCTTTCATTAAGTAATACATGTTCTACCGACCTTGATACATAGTGGCCAAGCAACATTGTGAAGGCCTATTGAAGGATACATTACAAGTATTGATAATCTATGGTTTGACAGTCCACTACCATAAAAACCAAAGATTAACATACCAAGTAAGGCTGCTATCATAAAACCCATAAATCACCAGCAGGATTTCTTGGTAAACACAAAAAACAACTAAATACAATCTCAGTCGGGCTATCTCTCAACTCTCTTGGCCAAACACCCTCTCGACCACCTTGGTCAAACCGTCTCGGATAAACTGTTTACACAACTAGACTCACGGTGAATAACGCTCCCACTTGACGAATTTAGATCACGATCACTCAAGATTTGAACTTTCCTAAATCCCAGAAGTAATCTTTCTCAATAAGAAAAAAAATCTCTATAATTAGTCCTGATAAGGTTAAAAATTTATGTGATAAGTTGAATTTCTCTTAATCAATAGAATTCTAAATTTGCAAAGATTTTGACTACGGTCCCTATAATTTTAGAAAAATTTCAACGATCTTTTTATAAGAAAACTAGAGTTTCTACACCCTCCAACAAAACTTACTATTCATGCGCATGCTATATATACTTGATAGAGGTAGCCTATAAAAGGTACATAATACACTTAACTCCATACTCACCATATAGAGACCACACAAGACTATTGTTTAGGCTCTCAATCTTTCATTCTCTCTTTGCTCTTTCTGATTTAAGCGTTAGAACTCATCTGCTAGAGCCACCTCTGGTAGGCTTTTCTAGGTTCCCCATTCAAGAAGATCCAATCGTTACATTTCCACTAGATTCTAGTTCGAGTCAGAAGATCAACTTTCCTATGAAGTTAAATCTGACTTCAACAAATTGACACCATCCGTATGAAATGACTAACTAACTAGTCGAGGAAAGTTTACGCTTTGCTCCCATCTACTTTCCCATCACCATGGCACCAAAGAGAAGGAATAGAGACAATACTTTCAAGATAAAATCCAAGGTCAGAGGATGTTATTCAACTAGAGAGAAGGGGTGAATAATTGAATGGACAATTTGAAACTTTTTCAGAATTTAAAACAATATGGTAGTAAATGAAAATCAAGAGTAAGAAGGCACAGAGAATTTTTATAGTAGTTCCATCAAACTCGGAGTACGTCCACTCCCAGGCTCCCCCTGGATTTTTTTACTAAATATTAGTTTACAAACTTGATTACAGGTTCAAGTTCAAACTTGCACAGTATTACGTCTGAATACAATAATTCAATCTTACTTAAACTGAATTTAACTTCTCTAGACTTAAAACAGTGTCACACACTCGTTAGTCTGTAACACTTGACTTAAACTATGAAATGTATATCAAGAATTGAGACTTGTTTTTTTCAGATTTGATAGTGTGAAAAATTAATTGAGACAATACAATTTGAAGGCTTTAAAGTGCACAAAAATTTTGCAGTATTTAATAGAGTTTTTAATTCAAGTCGTTGTGTTTCGTCGTAACTATCTCCATCTTTCGCTTCTCAGTATTTATTAAGACATTGAATAGATCTGTTGAAAGTTGATGGTGGTTGTTGCATCCAAACATTGGACATTTAATTTTTACCATTAAAACTTCTGCTATTGTTCCTTCATTCGCACTGAGTCTTCATTCCTTTTACTGGCGCCTCTTTTAAATAGACCAATCAGAATTTGTTTGCGTTGTTTTTGAATGTTAGCTTTGATAGAAAAGGAAACATTTCAGAAATCGAAAAAATAAGGAGTCGGTTAGATTCAAAATTGTTTCTTATATCTAATTTCTGACACTCGCAAGTCGACAAGCTTAACGTGGACATCGATATGAATTTGAAACATTTCTAGTGTATTTCTATGCAAACAGGTCAACAAGATACTATTCCAGGTCGACAAGGAACTGTGCTAAACAAAATTGATGAACATGTGATTTTTAATTGGTTGATGTGTTCATATGTATCAATAAATTTTTAGTCATATCGATGTGTAATGTTTCAGACTTTGTGAAGAGTAGGTCGACAAGTCATTTTAATGCATCGACATGTTCCTGTTCAGGTAACAAATTGGTTGATGTATCGAAGTCAATTGGTCGATGTGCATATGTTGTGTCGACAAGTTGAAAACAGGTCGACGTGTGATTTAATGAGCAAACAAGGATCAGGTCGATAGGTCTCTCAGCGTACATCGACATGCTACTGTGTAATTACAAATTAATGGACCTAGACAAATAAATTGGTCGATGTGTTTTCCATAGGTCGACGGCAATTTTGACATGTCGATGTGAATTTTATAAAGACCTATATATACAGGTCAGCATATGCCAATCTTAGGTTGACATGTTACTATTCATTGATTGAATTAGTCAACATGTCTAAGTAAATTAGTCTATGTGTTTTTGGCCTGGTCGACAAGGATCTTGATGTGTCGACGTGTGTATTTCATAGTTATGGACTAACAGGTTGATTTGCTAACTACTCAGGTTGATGTGTTCCTGTTGAGAGGTTAGATTAGTCGACATAATGTATGAAATTGGTCGACCTAACACTGTTCAGGTTGATATATTATAAATCAGGTTAATGTGTTATGAACTAATAGGTTGATGTGTTGCACCAATGGTTGACATGTTACTATTCATAAGTTAAATTGGTTGATGTGTATGAATGAATTGGTTGACATGTCACTATTCATGTTGTTTCAGGTCGACATGGTTTGTGTCTAGGTTGATGTGTTGGAATGTCATAGCTATAAGACATTTAGGTTCGGGTCGACAAGTCTTTTCTATACATCAACATATCTCTATTTAAATTAAAATTGATCGTCATATCACTCTAAATTTGTCCACTTGACAACCTACAAGTCGATGTGTGCTTGTGTAGGTCGAAGTATTCAAACATATGTTTTTATAGAAAACATTTGGCTCAGGTCGACAAGAACATCAAACGGGTCGATGTGTGTATGTGAATGTCACAGGTCGATGTGTTTTCTAACCAGGTAGACTTGTACTGTATACTTCTGAATTTTTTAACTGTTTTTCTTATTTTCTTGAATTATTTTTCTTTCACTTTTTTATCATCAAAACTCTATTAGGTCGATATTCTCCCCCTTTTTTATGATAACAAAACTCTTATTGTTTAATCTATGATGCTTAGTTAAGTTAAATCCTAATTTCTAGACATTTGTACTTGTTGATCTTCATTTAGGCATGTCGGCCTACTTAGCACGTTTCTAGCTTAGTTCATATAGCAGACAGTACATGCAGTAGCACATCTTCATACTTTGAGCAGCACACATCATTTTTTTATGTTATTATTTAGTAGGTAGTAAACATCACATATGCTTTAGCATGCAAGCAACATATATATATATACTTCAGCACACAAGCATCCAATATCCTAGCATATTTAACACACCATTCATTCTATTCAGAGTGCATATACCTAGCTAACTCATTAACGCACTTCAGCACTCAGTGCAAGCATGACACATTTCAGCAGAGAGAGCACATACACATATATTGCAGTACATACACCATACTAGCACACTTGCATTTCTTCTCTCCCTTTTTGTCATCTACAAACTAAGATTACACTTCAACACTACTTAGCACTACATGCAAACACTTCAAGCACTAGTTTGGACACAGAGTATTTCATCTACTCAAAGCACATTCATTCAACCATGCATAAGCTAAGCAATAGTTAACATGCACATGTTAGAAGCAAGAGCACACATCCAATGTACAATCCATGTTTCACAGTAATAAGAGAACCAAAAGTAAGAGAACTAGAAAATGCTTTGAACAGAACTAGAAAATAACACAATCAGAGTTGGAAAGGTTTGTAAACCAAGTCAAATAACAAAAAAGATATTAGACTCCTAGACTAGAAGGACTTTGATGGTTTTGGATCTTTCTTTGACTTCCCTTTCTCCTTCATTAAAGCATCCAATTTTTTTTATACGTTGGAAAGATCCATTCTGTTAAAGTAACACATTTGACCAATCATGGTTTGTTGCCTTTTAATATTTTGTAACTTTTCTCAAATCATTTGAAGAGTGATTGGTTGAATACTTGATAATTCACCTTCCTCAGTTCTCCTTTCCTTTCTTGGAACATTTTCGGTTTCTTCATCAGCCTCAGCCTCAGTCTCCTCAACATGTCTCTTTCCTGCTCCTCCTCTTTCCTTACCCATATTCTTTCACTGTTGCACATCCATTTTGCTCTCAACATTGATGATGCATTGATTGCATTCTTCTCACTTAACTCAATAAATGTGTTTTTTTCAATGTCTATCATATTCTTTGAGAGGAGATCCGTGATCATATTCGAGTATGGTAACAAGGAGCTTTCAGATTTATGTGCTATTATCATGAAGTGTGGAATGATATAGTGCAAACCAGGGTTCTTTCCACTTATAATACAGGTCATCAACCAGAAATCTTCCTTTGAAATTGTGGTGTAGTTTCCTCTTCTAGGTCTTAAGACATGACTAACAATCAGATGCAGAATTCTTTCATAAAAGCTAAGTTCAGTAGCACTAAAGTTTACCACAATAAGGTTCTAATCATCATATACAACCCTAGCATTGTCCAGATAGTTCGATTTCATGTATGGTTCACAATTTTCATAAGGGACCGATAACATATTATTGTCTTCGCAAATCTTCCTGGGGGTTACTTTGAATTCCATTCCATTCATAAAGGTTTTGAATGCGCATGAGACAAAATGGTCATCTAGAGTAATTCTCTTTTCATCCGTAAGTTCCTCACAAATGACATCTAAATTGTTATAAAATAATTTGACATCTTTCACATGGATAAACTTGTTAGGATTCAAGAGAGAAGTAGGGCATACTTCTATTAAATGTTTTTCGTATTTGAAACCAACTCTTTTCAAGAACTCCCAATCGATTCACTTTCTTTTTCGAAAACACCCTATCGTATAGTTCATTCTGTTCAATTATCTGAAACTCATAGGTACTGAACTGAGGGAATGTTTACGGTGGAGGGGGTGTTGATTTCGTGGGTTGCGCAGAAGAAGAGGTGCCCATTCCCGTCGGTTTGGTAGGTCGTTTAGAGGATTCCGCGGGTTCTTGATGGCCATTTTCATCTTAGGAGCCATTTGCATTTGATTCTTATGAAGATTTGGTAGATTAGGTTCTTGATTTGAGGAAGGTTATGAATTTGGGAGATTAGGGTTTCGGAAGAGAGAGGGAAAGTTTGAAATTTGGGGATTAGGGTTAGATAGGTCGATGTGCCGACTGTTGGTATTCTATTAGGTATATCTTAGATCGACAAGTTCAAGTACACAACGACCTGTTTGGTAATTTTGAATGATTGGGTCGACATACTAATAAAGACATCGACCTGCATTCTTGTTACTTCTCAGGTCGACATCATTAAAGGCGGGTCGATGTGTTATTTCCTGAATTTAGTTCTAAGTGTCGGTTCGAGGTTAGGTCAACATAGTTCTTAATACTGACGTTCACCAGGTCGACATGCCTCTGCACATTTTTAAATTTGTCGACATATTTCAATAAATAGGTCGACCTGAAGTCTATTGCTTAGAAAACTAATATTCTGTTTTTTGTTCTATCATATTTATTTCTTTAATTCCATCATTCCCAAATCCCTTTTTAATTCACAAAATCTATTTTTGTCTAAAGGTTTGGTGAGGATATCAGCAATTTATTTTTAAGTGTCAATGCACTCAAGAACAATCTCATTCTTTAGAATATGATCACGAATGAAATGATACATCACTTCTATATGTTTGGTTCATGAGTGATGCACTAGATTTTTTGTGATATTTATTACACTTATGTTGTCACATTTGATTGGAATGCAATCAAAATCTAACCCATAATTTTTTATTTGATGCTTGAACCAAAGGATTTGTACTGTGCATTGTCCTGCTGAAGCATATTCACTTCTGTCATTGACAATGCTACACTACTCTACTTTTTGGAAGACCATGATACCAACATGTTTCCAAAGAATTGACAAGTGCCACTTGTACTTTTTCTATATACTTTGCATCCAGCAAAATCAGCATCACAAAATTCATGCAATTGAAAGCTTGAGTTTCTGTCATACCAAAATCCTAAGTGAGTTGTTTCCTTTAAGTATCTGAAGATTCTCTTAACTGCAACCAAATGGGATTCTTTAGGATCTGATTGAAATCTAGCACAAAGACATATATTGAATTGTATGTCAAGTCTTGAAGCAGTAAGGTAGAGTAAAGACCCAATCATGCTTCTGTAAAGTTTTTGATAAATTGATTTACCATTTTCATTTTTGTCTAACTTAATGTTTGTGCTCATTAATGTTGCATTTCCCTTACAGTCACTGAACCCAAATCTTTTAATTAAATCATTTGCATATTTTGATTGATTTATAAAGATTCCATCTTCTGATTGTTTGATTTGTAGTCCAAGAAAGTAATTTAACTCTCCCATCATACTTATTTCAAATTCTCCATGCATTTTGGTTGCAAATTCTTCACACATTCTTGTGTTAATTCCTCCAAAAATTATGTCATCTATATATATTTGTATAATCAAGAAATTATCATCTTCCTTTTTGATAAATAGGGTGGTGTCTGTTTTTCCTTGTTCAGAGTCATTTTCTATAAAAAATTGTTTAATCTTTCATACCAAGTTTTAGGAGTTTGCTTGAGACTATACAAGGTTTTAGTTAATTTGTAAACATCTGGGCATTTAGGATCTTCAAAACCAAGAGATTGTTGAACATACACTGTCTCATTCAAATAACCATTCAAAAATGCACTTTTGACATCCATTTGGTAAAGTTTAAAATTCATAAAACAAGAGAAGGCAAACAGCATTCTTATGGTTTCTAATCTTGCTACTAAAGCATAGGTTTTATCATAATCAATTCCTTCCTCTTGACTGTAATCTTTGACCACTAATCTTGTTTTGTTTTTTTGTGATTATGCTAAATTCATCAAGTTTATTTCTGAAAACTCATTTGGTTCCAATCACTGATTAATCCATAGGTTTAGGAACTAGATTTCATACTTTGTTTCTCTTAAACTGATTTAGCTCATCTTATATTGCCATAATCCAATGTTCATCTCCTAAGACTTCATCCACATTTTTTTGTTCATCTTGGGAGATAAAAGCTGCATACTCACATTGATTTGGATTACAGATCTGGTTCTAACTCCTGAACTAATGTTCCCAATTATGTTCTCAGAATTTACATCTTTCCTAATCTAAGGATATTTGATTTCTTGCTCCGGCTATGTTTCATTTCTTTCCTCCTGCACCGTGAGTTCATTTGATTCTTCTTTCTGATAGTTTGCTTCATTAGACAAACTTATCTCATTTAACTTCTCAAACACTTCTTCATCATCCAACATTTTTTGATTAAAATCATTTTTTTTCATCAAATTCTATGTAAATTGACTCCTCCACTGTCATGATCCTTTTATTGTAAACTCTATAAGTTTTACTTGCTAAAAAATAACCTATGAAAATTTCTTCATCACTTTTAGTATCAAATTTTTCTAAAACTTTTTTTCCATTATTTAAGACAAAACATTTGTATCCAAACACATTAAAGTATGCTATATTTGGTTTCCTTCTCTTGTAAAGTTCATACGGTGTTTTCTTTATAATTGGTCTCACTTGAGCTCTATTCAAAATATAGCATACAATGTTCACAGATTCTGCCCAAAAGAACTTACGTAAGTTATTTCATAAAATATTGTCCTAGTCATTTTTTGGAGGGTTCTATTTTTCCTGTCTACAACCTCATTTTGTTAAGGTGTCCTAAGGGCTGAAAAATTATGGTCAATCCCATAATGACTGTAGAAGTCATCCATACTTTTGTTTTCGAACTTCTTGCCATGATCACTTCTAATACTCTTAATGGGCATTCCATTCTCATTTTGAATTTTCTCGCATAATTTTATGAATGGCTCACTAGTTTCTTCTTTTTTAGCAAGAAACAAAACCCATGTAAATTTAGAGTAATCATCAATGATTACAAACCCATAATATTTTCTCCTAAACTTTTTGTTCTAGTAGGTCTAAACAAATCAATATGAAAAAATTCTAAAGGACTTTCTGTTGACACAATTTTTAGATTTAAAAGATATTTTGTTTGCTTTCTTTTCATACATACATCACACAATTTGTCTTTTTCAAATTTTAATTTTGGAAAACCTTTAACCATATCTTTTCTTACTAGTTTTGAAATTATGTCCATACTGGCGTATCTTAATATTCTATACCATAACCATGAAGAATTCTTATTTACAGCAACTAAATATGATTCATTTGAGGGTTCTAATAGATCGAGATTAATTGCATTTATGTTTCCTCTTTTATGATCAGTAAAATTTATAGATCTAGAAGATTTATCAATAATAGAGTATGCATCAGCTTCAAATAGTACAGAATAGCCTTTGTCACACAATTGGCTAACAATCAATAAGCTAAATTTTAGTCAAGAAACAAGCAACAAATTTTGGATTTGAGATTTAGAGGACTTACCTCATATATTGCCTATTTTGATGATTTTTCCCTTTGAATTGTCTCAAAAAATAACCTTTCCTCCTTTCTTGCTTTCATAATAAGAGAATTTTGATGCATCTCCGGTCATGTATCTTGAGCATCCACTATCTATGCACCATACAGATTTGCCAAGAGATTCTCTTGATTTTAAGCACACCTACAGAGAAAAACAATCACATACTTTCCCTTAGTACCCATATCTTTTTGGGTCCGGTAGAGTTAGCTTTGAATTTATCTTTGGGGATTCATTTTGAGGTTGTTCTTGAGGAGTTTAGAAACCAGCAATCATAAATCGAATGTCTATTCTTCTTACAGTAAGTGCAGTGTCTATTAGGTGCTCTTGGTCTCTCAGTGTTATTTGAAACTATTATTTTGAATTTATAGATTTCAGATTTGTGCCCTACCTTCATGAATGTCTGACATCTTTCTAATTTAGCATTTTCAGAGCTTGACACAAAAAATCTATATAACTTTTTCTGTGTTTGGTTAGGGTTAAATCCCAATCTTGCCTTATCAAATATAGCTCTTTGAACTCCTAGCATGGTATCAAACTTTTCTTGTCCTTGAATAAATTTTATTAGTATAATGTTTTGCCTTTGATTCTTTTCTTTTTGCTTATTCAATTCTTTTTTTAGAATCATATTTTCATTTACTAGAGTGTCATTGTCTTTTTCTGAACATTCAACATTCAATTTCTTCTTGAGTTCATCAATATACAGATTTAATTCAGCATTTTTCCTTTTTAGCTCATTTACTTCACTTTTTAATTTTTCTAATATTTTGACATTTTCAGCCAGTTCCTTCCTTAGCAAATTATTTTTCCTTTTTAGTCTTTTTAATTCCTTTAGTGATTCTACTAAGGCCTCCGTAATTCAATGATAGAAAAATCATTTTCAGATTCAGAACATGATGAATAGAGTGTGGAGTTTCCCTCACTATCAAAAGATTCTTCATTTGCCATGAAACATACGTTTGTCTGTTCCTCATTTTGCTCTTCATCACTTGAGGTTGAATTTTCATCACTCCATGCAGCAAGTGCCTTTTTCATTTTCTTCACTCTTCTGTCCTTTTTGTATTTCTTTTCATCCTTTTTGAGAGAATGGTAGTCAGCCTTCATATGCCCCAGTTTTTTGCATTTAAAGCGTCTGATTTCTTCCTTATTTTCTGGCTTTTTGAAGAAGGATTTGTTCTTGTTCCTCCTCCTCAGCATGAGCTTCCTGAATTTTATTACCAGAAGAGCTTCATCCTCTTCATCTTCATCTTCTTCTGAGCTTGGCGTGCTTTCCTCATTGTCAGCCTTTAATGCTACTCCTTTGCCTCTTTCTTCTTGGGTATGCTCTTTCACGTTCAGTTTCATCTCATGGGTTATTAAAGATCCCACAAACTCATCCATTGTCAGAGTTTCAAGATTTTTGGATTTCTTAATTGCTGTTACCTTAGGCTCCCAAGCTTTGGTAGACTTCTCAGAATTTTGTCCACCATATCTTCTTGAGGAATTCATTTTCCAAGTATTCTGAACTCATTTGTTATTTTGTTGAATCTTGTGATCATCTCACTGATAGTTTCTCCATCCTTCATCTTGAAGACTTCATATTCTTGCTTCAACAATCTGATTTTGCTTTTGCGAACTTGATTAGTCCCTTCATAGGTTGTTTCGAGTCTTTCCCAAATTTCTTTTGTTGTTATGTATGATGAAACTTGACTGTATTCGTTGACACTTAGTGCAAGGTGAAGAAAGTTGATGGCTTTGCAGTTGGCTTGATAGACTTTCTTCTGTTCCACAATCATATTTTTCAATTTGACCAGCACATGTATTCCATCTATTTCTTTGGTGGGGAAATCAACTCCTTCTTTGATAATTTCCCACGCATTTAGGTCCTGTGCAACGATGAAGTTTCGCATCTGGTGCTTCCAATAGTTGAAGTTGCTTCCATTGAAGAATGGTGCACAGTTTGTTGAGCAAACTTTGACTGATACGTTGTCTCCATTGATTGCCATTTGGATCTTTGGTGTTAAGTTGTTAAGCCTCTTGACAACATACCCGCTCTGATACCACTTGTTATTCAACTAGAGGGGAGGGATGAATAGTTGAATATTGACTATTTGAAATCTTTTCAAAATTTAAAACAATATGGTAGTAAATGAAAATCAAGTATAATAAGACATAGAGAATTTTTATAGTGGTTCCACCAAATCCGGTGTACGTTCACGCCCAGTCTTCCCCTAGATTTTACACTAAATGTTTAGTTTACAAATTTGATTACAAGTTCAAGTTCAATATTGCATAGTGTTATGTCTAAACTCCACAATTTAATCTTACTTATACTGAATTTAACTTCTCTAGACTTAAGTCAGTTTCACACACTCCTTAGTCTTTGACTCTTGACTTAAACTATGAAATATATATCAAGAATTGAGGCTTGCTTTTCTCAGATTTGACAGTGTGAAAAATTAATCGAGACAATACAATTTGAAGGCTTTAAAGTACATAGAGATTTTGCAGTATTTAATAGAGTTTTTAATTCAAGTTTTTGTATCTCGTCATAACCATCTCCATCTTTCACTTCTCAGTATTTATTAAGACATTGAATAGATCCGTTGAAAGTTGATGGTGGTTGTTGCATCCTAACATTGAATATTTAATTTTTGCCATTAAAGCTTCTGCTATTGTTCCTTCGTTCGCATTGAGTCTTCATTCATTTTACTGGTGCCTCTTTTAAATAAGCCAATCAGCATTTGTTTGCGCTACATTTAAATGTTAGCTTTGATAGAAAATGAAACATTTCAGAAATCGAAAAAATAAGGAGTCCGTTAGGTTCAAAATTATTTTTTTGATATAATTTCCAACACTCGCAGGTTGACAAGCTTAACATAGACATCGACCTGAATTTGAAATATTTCTAGTGTATTTCTATATGAACAGGTCGACAAGATACTATTCCAGGTCAACAAGGAACTGTGCTAAACAAAATTGGTGACCATGTGATTTTTAATTGGTCGATATGTTCATATGTGTCAACAAGTTTTTAGCTATGTCGATGTATAATGTTTCAAACTTTGTGAAGAGTAGGTCGACAAGTCATTTTAATGCATCGACATGTTCCTATTCAGCCAACAAATTGGTCGATGTATGGAAGTCAATTGGTCGATGTGCATATGTTGCATTGACAAGTTGATAATAGGTCGACGTATGATTTAATGAGCAAACAAGGATCAGGTCGATAGGTCTCTCACCGTACATCGACATACTACTGTGCAATTACAAATTGGTGGACCTGGATGAATAAATTGGTCGATTTGTTTTCTATAGGTTGACGACAATTTTGACATGTCGATGTGAATTTTATAAAGACCTATATATACAGGTTGACATATACCAATCTCAAGTTGACGTGTTACTATTCATTGGTTGAATTGGTTAACATGTCTATGTAAATTGGTCTATGTGTTTTTGGCCTGGTCGACAAGGATCTTGAAGTGTCGATGTGTGTATTTCAGAGTTAAGAACTAATAGGTTAATGTGCTAATTACTTAGGTTGACGTGATCCTGTTGAAAGGTTAGATTGGTTGACATAGTGTATGAAATAGGTCGACCTAGCACTATTCAGGTTGATATATTGTAAATCAAGTTAATATGTTATGAACTAGCAGGTTGATGTGTTGCACCAATGGGTTGACATGTTACTATTCATAAGTTAAATTGGTTGATGTGTATGAATGAATTGGTTAACATGTCACTATTCATGCTGTTTTAGGTCGACATGGTTTGTACCTAGGTCGATGTGTTGGAATGTTATAGTTATAAGACATTTAGGTTCGGGTGGACAAGTCTTTTCTATACATCAACATATCCCTATTTAAATTAAAATTAGTCGACATATCACTCTAAATTTGTCCTCCTGACAGCCTACATGTCGATGTGTGCTTGTATAGTTCGAAGTATTCAGACATATGTTTTAATAAAACATTTGGCTTAGGTCGACAAAAATATCAAACGGGTCGATGTGTGTGTGTGAATGTCATAGGTCGATGTATGTTTGTGAATATCACAGGTCGATATGTTTTTTAACCAGGTAGACTTGTACTGTATACTCTTAAATTTTCTAATTGTTTTTCTTATTTTCTTGAATTATTTTTTTTTTCACTCTTTCATTATCAAAACTTTACTAAGTCAACAGAGGACAAACATCCAATCTCGTAGGCCCCCTTCTACTAGTGCCTACGGCCATCCAGTCGGACACCTCAATTGTTCACAACCAACATTGGGTAGAACCACCCTCACATGTAGATTCCCAACCTCTTGTCATTCAACCTCAAGCTTGCCCTTCTCCTTCCCCTGTTCTAGTCTCCCTTGACTGGATTAATCGTTCCCAAATAGAAAAACCGGAATCCTGGTTATAGATGATGAGCAAACAACTAGAAGAAATCAGTCACGCCCCCAAATAGGAGGCTTCGCCCTCCTCTAAGAAGTTGGAGCACTCACGTTCACGCAGACTTTATCCTTTTAGATGCTTGAAGATCTCGGTAATCTTTGATGGGAACCAAAGGATTTGAAAAAGCAAATTGAAGAGCTCGTAGCCACCGAGCTAAAGTGGGCCAACATAGGACAAGACGACATCAGCTGATGCTGCGGGATGTTCTCTTTGCCCTTATGGAGATGTATGATGGTACCTCTGATCCCCGAGACCACGCAACCCATTTTGTAATAGTTATGATTTCAAGAGACATATCAGACGCTGCCATATGAAAACACTTCCCTACAACCCTAATGGGTAACGCATTGAAATGGTTCAACTCTCTTCTACCTTTCAGCATCAAAGATTTCTCGCAGCTCAGACAGTGGTTAAAAACCTACCTCATCATCATCCGAGGAACTAAGAGAAAGTCTATTTCCCTCTTATCCCTACAATAGAGATATAATAAGCATTTAAAATACTTCCTCAACAAGTTCAAAATCGAGATAATGAAAGTCTTGGGACTAGACTATTTCATTGTTTTGGCAACACTACTTACTGGATTATAGCCTTCAAGAATAAAGACCCCTATTACAAAGAATACTCCTGCCCTTATTCAAGAATTCTATGTTAGGGCTGAGAAGTACATTGTGGTAGAAGAAGTTGAGATGTTCGACAAGTGCCGAGGTGGGCAAGGAAAGAATGAGCACAACCTACTACCACTATGCCAGCCCTTATTGACAAGAAGTCAAGTAGGACCTCCACTACGTTGAAGGTTAATCGACTACACTTCTCTAACTAACACCCCTAGTCAGATCCTGATCCAAATTAAGAACAGGCCCAAAGTTAATTGGCCCCTACCTTTAGGGAAAATGATTCAAAGAGGAACAAAATCTGATACTATAGTTTCCATAGGGAGTACAATCACAAGACAAATGAATGCCAAAAATTGAAGGACAAGCTCGAGACCTTGGTAATAGATAGGAGATTCTAGAGATTCATCGACACAAGATAAAAAACAACCCCTCATAGACCAAGGGAAAGGTACTGAGCAGAGTCTGGTTCAGCGAGGTAGATCGAACCTCAGGTTATAAGACTCGTCTAAAACCAGGCGAGAGGAGTCATCCTTCATATATAAAGCTAGAATTCCCCACTGCACCATTTACTGATGCCTTCTACTCTTGATAATCCTCCCCTAGCCGAAAGTTCGACTGACCCGATGATAGCTAGATAGCACTTGGCCAATCAGATGGTCACCCCAGTATTCCAGAAGATAGAGGCACCCATGTCAAAGGATGTTCTTACTATGCATACCAAAATGGGACAAAAGAGGAAAAACCAATGATCAGCTTCAACGATGATAAATTGGTAGGAGCTAGTAGAGATCGGCATGACCCAATGGTCATCGCTGCTAAGTAGGCCAATTCATGAGAATCTTTATTAACCAAGAGGCAGGCTACAATATCCTTTACTGGGATGCATTCTGGCAAATGGCTTCAGCAAACTAAAGTCTAACCCCATATCGAACCTTTGAAAGGACTCTCTCGACATGCATAGAAGCATTACTGAACACCAAGCATATGAAAGTCAAGTTCAGGACACCATAGATATACCTCGAAAACTACCTTCTCCTTACAACACCATATTGGGTCAACCTACCTTGGACACCATGGAAGCATTACTGAACACCAAGCATATGAAAGTCAAGTTCAGGACACCTCTCGACATTGGAGTGCTCAACTACGATCTAGATCCATTGAAAGTTTCAGTCCACTAACCTCTATTTACCGTTTATTCCTACTTTGTCAATTTTATAAGCACTTTCATCTGGATATCTTAATTTGGAATTTTTTCAATATAATGATATATTTATTTTATATGCATTCTATTCTTTGTTTATGATATTTGGATAAATAGCGAGAACTAGGCCCTCATACCTAGAAAGTAATAGTTAATTGCAAATTCAAAAAATTTCTGTTCATTTTTGGGGTTCATATAAAGTTTGGGGATAATATATATCAAGAATAATAAGTTAAAGAAGAAAAAACAATCAGAAATAGAAGTCATGAAGAGGAAGGTGGAAAAGGAAGAAGAGTTGTTTGCTGGAAAAGTTTAAAGTTGGCACGCTAGGTAGTGATGCATGAGCTTCCACTGGCTGATTCGCTTGTAACATCATCCTAAGAAACAACAACAAGGTTGAGGGTTGCGGCTTCGAAGCCACTATCAACAATTGTGACAACCTCGAGCCCTGTCAGGCGAAGTGCCTCTTCAGTCCATCGCAGATTCTTGGAAAGCTCCTACTAAATGCAATTATGGCTCTCTATGTCCCTCAAAAATTTTTCTCCTAACCTTGCCAGATTATCCTCTAGGTCAATATGAGACTTCTCGGCTGCCTATCGCTTAGCCTCACCCTCTCTCAGTTCAACCTCTAGTTTCTTGCACTCCATGAGAGTTATATCACACTATCGTATTGTGAACTGCAGGTTAGCCTTCAGAACCTCTACCTCTTTTTCTTTATCGCTTGAGATAGCGTGTGCTGCCCTTCCTCTTCATATTCCCTGTCTTTCTGGGCCAAAGTGGCTCGAAGCTAAGAGATCTCCTCTTCCCTTTGACCCCCAGATACTCAAGATGCTCTACTACCTAGTTTTGTCTTAATCTCTAGAAATCAGCCATAGCAACAGCCTGCACAGGTTGTATCAAATTACGCAACTAGAATTAAAACACTAGATTAGCCAACACTCTAGGAGAAAAGATTTAGAGTGTATTTGGGATTGCTTATAAGCTGGTCAAATGTACTTATAAGTCAAAATTAAAATTATAACCGTTTAGTAACCAAATTTGTAAAAATGTTTATATACCCAAAGAATGCTTATAAGCAAAAACCTAATAAGCTGCACCCCCAGTTTTTTCGTTTTGGTGCTTTTAAGCAAACTAAAATAAGTTTGTTTAACCAAAAAAAGTACATTTTCACCCATTTGTATTTAATAAAAATTATAACTATACCTCCTGATTGTGCCCACCATGGTCTTTTCTCTATTTTATATAATTTATAGGCTTTCATTTTACCAAATAGATAACTATTTTTAAGTAACATTTATCTAAATAGATAACAACTTATTTTTTGAAAAGACTAAAATGGGCTTATAAATTAAAAAGCTACTTATAAGCACTAAGTGCTTATAAGCAACATTTTTTAAGCAATTCAAAAATACCTCTTACATGAATCACAAGAGATATTATAGCTTACCACCTTGCTCCATAGATAGACCATTCAACTCCAACTAGGAGTGATGGTAATCCAACTAGTCGGCAAACCTCATCGCCTTGATGACATTGATCTAGTTAAAATGGTTATTGCCGCATCTCATCACTGTAGTTCCCTATTCCTTCAGATCCCTTCTATCGTCCAAGGACCTAACAAAAACAAGCAGAAGAGGAGTCATTTGGTTAGGCATGACTCCTTTGTCCTTCCGGACAAATAAATGCTCCAGAATGACATCAGATGGTCCCATCCCAACCCTCGGCTCTCTCCTCCTCACCAATTGTGGACTCCTTAATGAGGCCACCTCCTCAAAATCACCAGTAGCCTTACTCTCGGTGTTCTCTCCCTTAGTATCGCCAAGAGTCAATGCTTGTATTTGATCCCCTTCTTCCATGGACAACTCTACCTCTTCACTACTAGGACTCAGTATATTCACCTTCTTCCTCTTCCCCTTTGGGATAACTATAGGAATAACACTCCTAACCACAGTCCTCTTCTTCACCAAGAGAGGCTTTTTGATATGTACCTTATCTCTTAACAGCAAACTGGATAATTTAACAGTTTATCATTAGGAAGTGGGTCAATATGAATAGCCCTCTTATCTGATGAACACAAACCACCCACCAAATGGACAAAGCCTGAGTGCTGAGAAGGGTCCCAGGCCCTCAATCCCACATCAGGCTCACCGCTAGCCTTTGGCAACGTAGACATTAAACTCATATTCCCGAACTCCAAAGAAAAGAACTTTCCGATCTTGTTCATATCAATACTTTCCTTGTAAAAGAACCTCTACCTAGATTCAGGCCTAGTCTGCAAACAAAACCAAGCCCCTATGGGACCCAGCAACATACCTCTTTAAACAAAAAATGGATGATAGAATCTCGAAATCGAAACTTAAGCAACAAAAACTCAATAGACTAACCATCGCCAAAATCAGTCACCAGGCACTAGAAATCAATGGGGATAGAAATATATTTCAATCTTTCAAAACCCCAACTAGAACACCTCGATAGGGCACTCGAAGCCGATACCATACATACATAAGAACACACCCTCCAATGTCCCATTTGCCCTCTCGTCTTTGTAGGCAATCATAGCAAAAAATTATTCCTCAGATCCATCGCTTCCAACACTTCCTCAAATTCCCCACCAATCATTACATTGTTAATCTCACCAATTTTGCTATCTCAACCCTAAAATGCATTTCTCCCTTAAATTGAATTGCCAAGCAAATGGCAAAAAACATATTGAGCACGATTCGCCTACTACAAAAATCGCTTTAATTGGACACTGTGGTCTAATCAATACATTTTGTATTTAATGCTCAACTTTCACATCTCTTTCGGTACCATGATTTACCCTACCAAAATGCTATTGGGAGTGGAGGGGGCAAATGATGATACATGGTTCGATGGCCCACTACCATAAAGACTAGAGACCACCAAATCTAGTAAGGCCGCTATCATAAAATCCATAAACCACCAAAGGGATCTCTCGGTAAACACCCAAAATAACTAAATACACTCTTAGTCGAACAATCTCTTTGCTCTCTTGACCAGACACCCTCACAACTACCTCAATCAAACCTTCTCGGATAAGCCACTTGCATACCTCTCAATCAAACGTCCTCTCGGCTATTACTAGCCTCCCACGAATAATGCTCCCGCTTGACAAATCCAGTTCACGATCATTCAAGATTTGAACATTTCCTAATCCTGGGAGTAATCTTTCTAGATAAGGAAATCTCCGTAATCACTCTAGATAAGGGAAGGAACTTCCATGACAACTTGAATTTAATTTCTCTTGATCAATAGGATTCTAAATCTCTAAAAAAATCTTTTACTACGGTCATTATAATATTGAGAGATTTTCAATGATCTCTCTACAAGGAAGCTAAGATTTTTGCACCCTCCAACAAAGACTTACCATACATGCACATGTTATATATACTGGGTAAAGAGAGCGTATGAAAGGTACGCAATACACTTAACTCCACACTCGCTACACAGTGACCACACAGAGCTACTGTTTAGGCTTTCTCAGTCTTTCATTTCCTCTTTGTTCTTCTAACTTAAGTATCAGAATTTACTCCGTTAGAGCCACCTCTAGTAGGTTTTTGCAGGTTCCCCCTTCAAGAAGAATCAACCATTACATTCCCACCAAATTCCAGTTCAACTTAGAAGAACAAGTTACTTGTGGAGTCAAATCTAACTTCAACAAGTATCATGTCAACCAAGTCACAATACATCTTAACCTAATACTTCCCAATCAAGAATTTGAACCAAACACTTCTCCGGAATCTGTGACACATATTTGATTCGACTAATGATGTAGGGCTCCGAAAGTTTCTATATTAAAATCTAACCTTTTAGCCATACTTTTGCTAATGACATTTTCATGTCATTGACCACTATAGTAATCACTTACCCCTTGATTCAGCACCTAGTTCAAAACAGTTTATGTTTCTATGTATCTTTCTCTTTGGAAGTCAACAACAATTTCCTAATCACATGCATCTATTCTTGATCTTCCTCTTCATACTCATGATCTTTAGGGCTACAATGCTCCCATTCTAAGGCACCGTTTCCAAATTAACACCACTAGTTCTTGAACTACTGGATTGCTTGGACTTTACCTTATCATCTGTTATCACTAAATTGTATTCAGCACATGCAATCAAATCTTCCCTCTTAACTCCCACTTAAGCCCAATAGGAATCTAGCCACGCTTTGACCTTCTGTCTCATCCCAAGTCTCTATAGGCTTACAACCGTTCATTCTCTTTTCATCCACAAGATGATCACACCATACTTACGTTGTTTGCTTCAACTTTTAGTCAATGATTTTGATCATTATAGCATCAAATAATTTTTTATACTCATAGAAATGGTCACAATTCAAAATTCAATAAGAACTCTAACCCTAGGTTCCCTAAAGTATGTCTATTGAAAATTAAGGTACAAGATTTGTCTATGCCAATTAAAAACACTTTTCAAAATTTCAATGAAAGTGATAAAAATTGACTAGACTTCTTACAATTCAAAGACATGATTTTTCTATGCTATGTTGTGAATAGTAAAGCATTTAGAATCTTTTTAATAATAAAAAAAACAAGAGTTGTTGAAGAAACAATTAATTAAAAAATGAAAAAAGATAATGAGAATAAAAATATAAGAATTTTCTTATGAAAATGATAAAAATAAAGAAGTTCGTACGGAAAATGAAAATGAGCCTAGGGAAGAGATCATTAATTTAGAGGGAGCAAGATTTTTAGCATTTATGAGTAAAATTTTTCAATTTTTCTTTGTGGTTTTGTCGTAATAAAAAAGGGGGAGATTGTTAAGAAAATTATTGTCGAATCTTAATATTTTAATGATAACAAAATCTTACATATATTACTAATCAATTTACTAAGTATGTAGATTTTTGAAGTTGAAAATTTATAGAAATTTTCATAAAACAACAACTACATAGAACCTGTTAGCGTAGAAGCAATATGCTTTTATAGAAGCAGTATCCAGAAACTACATAATCTGCGCAGTTTTGAAGCGAATGTATTTTTATCTCAAATCAAGACTCAGCTCACAGATTATATAGATTGGGTACTGCACTTAGTCGAAAAACATATCAAAATAGATCATCAGAGGTTCAAGCAATTGAATATTTAAATTCGAATTATTTATTGCAGTTGAAGTTTCCAGCGACAAAAGGCTGATTTCTAAGAGATATTTTCTCAAGTGCAACTTTTATATCAACCAAAGGATTTCAAATTTGAAAGTTTTATACTTTAGGGTGATTGTTTAACTTCAAATTTGAATAATTATTGTATTAAAAATCAGAAAATATGATGGAGAAAATCTATCACAAAGTTAGCAATTTAACTAGATTTTTACAATAGTAAAAATTGTTAGGAAGCCAACTTTGTAACCTTATATTTTCACATTTGTGACCAATTTTACAATGACACTTCCTAGAATTTAAATTTCAATATACAGAGAAAGTTCAATATCTTTTAAAGACTTATTTCGATACTTTGGAAAGGGGATATTTATTCTAAAAGTTGACTACTTGAATAGTCTGTGAATCTGTCTACTGGAGTTTCTGTTTATATTGTAAAGTTTCAACAAACTTAGAGAGTGTGTACACTTTAGTGGATAGATAGACTAATTGGGTAAAAGTTAAAACCATTTCCTTGTTGGACTAAGCCATCTTCTAGAAAAGAATGCACAGATCATCAACAAAGGAAAATTGTACTCATATTTGTAACTCTTTGTGAATAGTGGAAACTAACTGTTGTTGGACCCTAGTTTTCTGAGTTGAAAGAGTAAAAGTAGACAGAATGCTAAACCACTATAAATTGGATTTATTCTCTTCTCTCTTAATTTTATTTTTCTGTACTTTTTGCATGTATTGTTGGCCTTAGAATTATTTAGGATTATTTAGATTAATCAGAGACTAATTTAAAATTTTTTAGACACAATCAATTCAATCCCCCTTTTTGATTGCAATAGGCACCAACACCTGCAAAAATCTTGCCGACTCTGGTCTGGCTGGAGGACTCCAACACTCAAGTCAGAAGAAGTAATCAAGGAGAAAAATATTGAGGGTAGCCTATAGCTTTAACCTTGTTGCTCCCGTGTGTATTGTATGTAGAGAGTAATGTATATAAATGTAATGCAATGTGATGTAATCTATGTATACCTATATGAAGTCATACCTCTGATCGTGTGTAGAATGAGACATGAAGCCCTACCTCTAATGGTATAAAATTGGGCATAAAATCATACCTCTAATTGTATATAGAATTAGGCATGATACCGTACCTCTAATGTAGAGAATTGGGTAGCCTCCTTTTGCTGGATGTAGAGTGTATGGTTGTCTCCCGGGTGGGTTGCCTTTGCTCTGTATTTATAGTCCTCCGAGAGGTGTACAAAGCTCTACCTTCCTTTTGTGTAAAGTCTTCCAAAATGGCAGAGATTTGTGATTAAAATTTTTATAATATTTAGAATTCTTTAAAATTAAGGAATGTTCAGAATTTTAAAGTGGTTTCCTTCCTTTTTGTGAGTTTAAGAGAATTAGAATATTAGGAGATTAAGAAAGATTTAAACTTGTTAGTGATTTCCTTTATTATTAAATGATTATAAAAGAGTTAGAATCTCATGGGAATAAAAAAAGTTTTCGTTGTTAAGTCAGGTACTATAAGAGATAGTATCTTAATTTTTCATTTATCAAATCAATACTAATAATATAACTGATTGACACATGACATTGAGAAACGCAAAGAAAGTTATTGTTTTGAATTCCCATGAACTTCTAAAAGAAGATTTGACCAAACTCTCATACTACTGTACTCTTTTAACCATAAATTTTACATTTGAGTAATGAGAACGGAGAAATATGATTTGAAAGAGTCAATACCTTAATAGAACTCACAGTACTCGAATCAAATTAGTTGATTAAAATCCAAATACTGATTGGTGAAAAAAAAATTCACTTACACAAAAAAAGAACATTTGCCAAACCTGAGATTAGCTCAAACACAGAGATTATGTATTCATTTTTTACTATAAAAATTTATTGATTTAAATTCATTTTACTAAAGAATTATTACTAATATATCCAAAATCCAATTTTACTTTTATATTTTCTTATTTTAGTTGAAAAATATTATATCTAAAATAAAATGAAATTAAAACAAATTGAGATTAAACTCTTTTTTTTTGTGTAAGCAGATTTTTTTACAATCAATCGGTATTCGATTTTTACCTAACTAATCCGATTCAAATACTATAAACTCATTAAAAATTGGCTCTCACAAATCTCATTCTCTATTCCCATGACTCAAACTTAAAACCTATAATTAAAATAATACAACTCCTTATCGCTATACCTATAGGAATTTGGTAGATTAGTCTCCTATTTTCAAAAATAGGGCTCTTTCTTTTCCAACTCACGCTTTCCAAATTTCTTTTGGTCCACACAAAAGTATATTTTTCCTCTTCCACAATCAAGATTTTTGTCCAAGAAATGAATCCCTATTTCTTTTCTTTTTTTTTTTAATTGTAATTCGCACACATAAGAGTGAGAACAATCACTATTGATCAACCCTGAGATTTTTGCGAGACTAATTATAGATTTGTTATTTAGATTCACTCCACAGCATTTTCATGTGATATAACCAAGAGGTTAGTTTGCATTGATCCATCAAGATTAGAGAGAAGATTGAAAAGAGACGGGCTTTGATTCATAACGGTTGATCATCGACAACCCCGATTTTGTTGGGTGGAGTTGAAGATGAGTGGCTGAATTTTAATAAAGGTAGGTAGGAAAGAGAGGAGAGAAGATAGATCTGCACAAATAGATAGATAGATCTAAAACATAGATGAAGAGAGAGAGAGAGAGAGAGAGAGAGAGAGAGAGAGAGAGAGAGAGAGAGAGAGAGAGACGTGTAATTACCTCGATTAATAACAGAGAGAGTCAACAGGGAATCAAAACTAATAACTAACAATCACTGGGTTGACGGTCCACATGATTTGTTGAATTCGAAACTTTGATTTCTTTAATATTAGATGAGTAACCCAAGATATGCCTTCGATGAGAAAGGGCAATCTGTAATTCAGTACAATAGGGGTGGTTATTCAATCAATACAGATAGTGTTCGCTTAAGAAAGAAATAGAGGAATAGAATTTTTTTTTTTTCATTTTTTAAGTTTTCCCGTCTTATGCTACTCGCGATTTTTGCAATACTTATTCAAATAAAAAAAAAATTATTGAGCAAATGTTTTTAAAATAAAGAAACATTTTAGAAAAATTTTGTGGGTTTACTCCCTTGTAACCTCTGGGTGTTGTTGAGTAATTAATGATTGCATCATGTGTGGCATAAAAAGGATATCCGGATTTAGTAATTAAATGCACCGATTATCTTAATAAAATTTTAAATTTTAAATTTAAAAATAAAAAAAAAATTCCATAAAAAGAGTTTTTTTATAAAAGTCAAATAAATAATTGAATTAAATTAATCAGAAAATAAGTTTGATTAACGGTTTGTATGGTTAAAAAAAAATGGGGGATATTGAGTAATTAGTGAAAATGAGGCGTTTTCCCAAACCTCAAATTTCAGTAGTCCTGCTCCTACGAGATGCCCTCTGAGAATTATTTTAAATGTCAGAACTTAAAAGAATCATGCCAATTGAGGATGAAGACAACGTATTCTTTTACCAAAATGCCCTTAGTGCATCTAAATAAGAAGTACAATATAATATATTTATATGGAAAGGATGACATTATGAACCAACCCTTCGAATAAAGAGGCCACCATTGGAAACACACGAATCAAAAATCAAACATAAGAAGAAGATGGATACGTTTTTCATATCGCATGGATCGCCGACTATGTCGATCGACAAAACCATGCCGGCGAGGCATTTCTTGGAAGCGTGGCAGCAAAGGGTTTGGACCCAAAAGCCCAAATCCATTCTCATCATCTCCGGCCATTGGGAGACCGATGTTCCTACTGTCAACCTTGTCCAACACAACGATACCATCCACGACATCTATGACTTCTTCCCCAAACACATGTACCAGGTTTTCCCTTCCTTCTCTCTTCCATTTATTTTCTATTTTTAGATTTTTTTTTTTATTATTTTAGTAAATTATTCCACACCCACAAGAAGAATAGGTTGAGTTGGTTCACAATTTTCTAAAACAAAATAATAATAATAATAATAATTATAATAATTTTGTTGTACAATTCTTAACGCTTTGAGAGATCCAAATTCATAACACAACGTACACTAGATTACACTAGATTAAAAAGTCAACCATTGAAATCGACCTTTTTCACGTGTGAAAACGGAGGTTCCAAGCACGGTTCGAATCCTGTTCACAGTTTCATGGTTCCAACCATAATTATTAAATCCGGACCAAACCGGTGGTCGGATCGGATCAACTCTTGAGTAATACATTTTACAGGTTAATTCATAAGTTCAATTATTTATACAATCAAGCTATACAAATTTGCAAATTAATAACAAGTCGATTCTTAAACCGTATAATCCTTAAGATTTTACAAAATTCACTTGTAGTTATTATAATTATTCCTGGTTCTGATATTGATTTTTGTTATATTTGAAAAACTCCATCTCTCTTTCTTATATTATTAATCAAAGAGTGAAAGTCCTTTTATTATTTTATTTTTGGTACTTTAGTTTGGTCACCACTTAGTATATGAGATTTTGCCTCAATTAAATCTAAACTGATCGCTGTAGGACCCGCTCCGCATGGTGGATCTTCTAACATTAGTTTTTTCTCGTTCCCATACCGAGTCGAATCTGGGTATAAGAATGAGACGCAACTCTTTTGATCAACTACGATAACAAATGTCGATGAAAGCCCTTTTATTATTAATAGAGTCAAAGTTATTGCTTCAAAGAAAAAGAAATAAAATCACCTTCACAATGGTATTATATTACTCCATTGGAAAAATGAAGAGAGTGGAAAATTTATAACTTATTCCAAAAAAACTCATAAAAAAAAATCACTTAAACAATTTGTTAATAATGATGTCACCCCTTTATTTCTAACTTAAAGGAGATGTTTTCATGCTTTCTCTTCTTTTCTTTTCTCCCTTTCTTTATAAATTTTAACACTTTTGTACGTGACATAATTTTATCTTTAGATTTTTACTTTAAAGTTAGGTGACTTTATTTTATATTTATTGTTATGTTTTATTTATTTTTTCTTCTTATTTGCTACTTTTAAACAATAAAAATGTAAATTTATAAATTCTTAATTTTTATTATATGGTTGATATTAATTTTTATAAATGTTGTGATTAATATTTTATATTTTAAAAAATATAATTATATATTTATATTTAAAAATAATAACGGTTGACTTATAAATTTTGTGACATAGCGTGTTTAATAACTATAGTCAGATCACGGTTACTTATAAATTTTATGGCACACAGTGTTTAATAACTATATTATTAATAACTATATTTAAAATGTGTCCGATGACTTTTACTACTGTCTTGTGACTTTTAGTGACGACCATGTGTATAATTATCGTCACTAAAAGGGTCATAGTAATCTTTCCATATCAAATGACAACAAAATTCTGGCTACATATAAATATCCTTGAAGCCACTTTAATTGGACCGACCGGAGACTGGCCCAACTGCACTATTAAGTCCCGGCCTGAACCAGTAGACTCCTGCCAATTCTCGTGGTTCTGGCGGATTTGTGCTGGTTTCGCCGGTTCAGGCTACCGGTGCCGATGGCAGTTCAAGTTGCCGATGCAAGGTTTGCCAGTTCAGGTTGGCAGTGCCAGCAAGACCGTTGGTTTAGGCTGCTATCGGCATGACCGGTGGTTCCAATGGCTGCCGGCCAGTTTTTGATGGTTCTCACCGGTAAGCATATTCCTACCGGTTTTGGCCTGACTACTGGTCCATTTTCAGTGACTACCTTTTTATCACTAAATGTTGTCACTAGAAAGTGTTGACCAAACTACTTTTAGTGACGATGTGGTATTTTTTATTACTGTATTCAGTCTTTTAGTGAAGATTTTTTATATTCAATCACTTAAATCTGTTAGCGACAGAGTATTAGTGATGACCGGGTGACGACTTTTTTTTTTTTTTTTGGTCACTAAAGGTTTTTAGCGATGAGTTTTAGTTAGCAAAAACACTTTTGTCACTAAAGGCATTCTTTTGTAGTGATAAAAAGTCTAAAGCGATCTATTATTTATGGAGGCTTTTGCTTCGAAAGCTCCCACTTCCAGGGTTCCATGTGGGAAGGTTGTAATGTCTTGTACCTTCAAAATGATCCAAAAATGTTCTGCAATGGAGTTGATACTTTTGGAGGATTTGTTCTGGGGGATATGGTTTTCCATTTTGCATATGTAGAACGTGTGATCTACATACTTGTATCATGCAAAAATGTTTTGTACAAGACTTAATCAGTTAGCATAATCTGTTGAGGTTGAGATTAAATTTCTCAATTAACACGATTCTTATGTCTTCCCAGATCAAATATCCAGCTCCAGGAGCTCCAGAATTGGGGAAAAGAGTGGTAGAGTTGCTCAAGGAATTTGGTTTCCAACATGTTGAAGAAGATAAAAAGCGTGGTCTTGACCATGGTGCATGGATCCCTTTAATGCTCATGTACCCCGAAGCTAATATTCCAGTGTGTCAGCTCTCCATTCAGTTAAGCGGTGACGGAACTTATCACTATAAGTTGGGCAAGGCATTAGCCCCACTTAGGGAGGAAGGGGTTCTCATCGTTGGCTCTGGAAGTGCAACTCACAACATGAGTAACATTGGACCTAAAAATGCTCAACCTCCTTCTTGGGCATTGGAGTTTGTTGACTGGCTGAATAAAGCTATCCTTGAGGGAAGGTAATTTAACATTAAATAGAGTTCTCCCCGAAAAAAAATTTAACCTTTGCCCCTCCACCACTTGCATGTTGTGCTTTGCCTCCCCGTGTAAATTTCTGGTTTCGCCCCTCAGACGAGGCATAAGGCTTTTATGATATTTGCTTCGTCCATATGTGTAGAGATAATAGCATAATGTCGTTCATTGAGTCCTTTGCCATTTTGGCATGAAGCATAGGTTTTATGTCCTTTGAGAATTCAAGATGTTAGACTTGAAATGATCCTGCTAACTATAATCAAACCAAAATGACACTTAGTCTTAGGGGTCAGACTGTAACACGCATTTATATATTCTATTTTTCCAAGAAGGGAATGCTTAAAAGAAAGGGGAATGTTATTTTGAAGAATTGTTTTAGCTTCTCCTGCTGAGCATTATTTTAATCCCACATTGCCTAAATCCCTTTTGCCAATTTTTGGTTCTCCATTTTTCTATAGGCTTTAGGTCATCTATGGAATTGAAAAGAAAAGATTGTGCTGATTTCGGGTGCTCTTTGTTAGAGTGTCTTTGGGGGGGAAAAAAAAAGAGGAAAAGATTATCGTAGCATGTAATTTGTTGTTTGTGTTGTAGATATGAAGATGTAAATCACTACGATGAGAAGGCACCGCATGCTAAAGTAGCTCATCCACGGCCGGATCATTTCTACCCGTTGAACGTAGCAATGGGTGCGGCAGGAGAGAATGCAAAGGCGAAACTCATTCACAGCAGCTGGACCCATGGTACTCTTTCTTATGCCTCTTACCAGTTCACTCCCGCTGCCTAATCAAAACTCCCAGGCCTAAAATTTGTGCTTTAATCCTTGTAACTAGAAACGTGTTCTCTGCTAGATCAATGTACCATTAACATTTCTATGGTGGTTTATTATTATCCCATCAGAATCAGTGTTGTGTCATAACAACTGCTGTATTCATTTGAAATCAAAGCTATCTTTAAAATATAAGTATCTTTGATATTACTTACAAATCAGGAGTGGACACGGAATGTGCTGGAGATTCACATGGGCTCAAATATTTGAAAATATGTGTGTTCACGTGGTCATTCAATTTTGGAACACATCCTGGTGACGTGGACATTCTTTTTTTTTTTTTGTCTGAAAGATCCAGCCACTCATTTTTTTTTTTTTTTTGTTCCAATCTGGTTATTGCAACATTGTTCAAAGTGCCAAATAAGCTTTAAAATGTTACAATTTGGTTTCTCAGACTTTAAAATTAATTTTTTTTGGATTTAAAAATTCCCAAAAAAAATGTCAAAAAATTCTAAAATTTTTCCTGAACATGATATTTGAAGATTATGCATAAAATTAATTTTGAAATAATTTTGTACATAATGGAGCATTTAAAATTATTAAAATATTTTTTTGAGCCGAAAAATTTTCAGAAAAAATTTTCAAAACTTCCCAAAATTTTCAAAGTATATTCGAAATCCAAATTTTAGAAAATCATGTATAAAATTAATTTTGGATTTAATTTGTACATAAGGAGATACACAAAATTAATAAAATGCATTATATAATTTGGTTGCATTTTTTAAATTAAAATTTTATGTACTTTGGCATAACAAATTAAGTAATATTATTATCTTGTGATCAATATAATTTTTAAAATTAATTAGAGTCTAGCCACAACAGTTATAATTAAGTAGGAAATTATATATAAGGGTGTGATCATATTAGGAAAAAGATAATTTGCCATAAAAATTATTTTTATGTAATAAATTTTATCCTATAAGAAATTTATATTGTATAAAACAATAAAATTGAAGATAACACATCAAAATAGTTATTTTCAATAGTGGTTTAATTCATTGAAATCTCTTTTCTATGTAATACTATAATTACGGTTGATTTAATGCATGTTTAGACTGGTTTTGTCTAAAAGATGGAGAAAAGTCTAAAACCAGATGGTTTTTAAGCGATTTCATGTGACCCATCACCATATTGAAACCTATCTAGTACACTAGAAAGATCGTATTATAGGATTAAGCAAAAAATGATAAAGTGAACAAAAAAAACTAATTATTAGTAGTTTCCTAATTAGTTTACACGTATTGAAAAATGAGTTATTTTTTTGTAAATTTTATAATAAAATCAAATAAATTTAATTGAATTAGAAATTTAGTCTACAAAAAATTTTATGGCATATATTTATTATCATATGTTTGCATTGATGACAAATATTAATGGAGAATGAGATATTTTTGGTAAATTTTATCGTAAAATCAAATAAATTTAATTTAATTATAAATTTAGCCCACAAAAGATTTTATATCATAAATTTATATTCATATATTTGCATTTGTAGACATATATTAAACGGTTCATATGGAATTAATAAGTATATTTATTTTTGTAGTATTTCAAATCATAAATTTAAAATCAGATTTTTTCAAATTAACCAAAGGAAACTATAAAGTATAGAGGGAAATGGTCCTTTTCCGTTTAGAATATCTAAACATTCACCTCTGGTGAATGATAGCATCTCTATAGATAAAAAGATTTTTTATGAAAAGTGAGAGCGATCTAATCATCTAAATATCATATTTATAAGGAGTAAAATTTCGGTTCGTATCCATGGCTTGGTTAACCAAGACACCAATGTTTGTACTCTTCTTAAAGTTATAGATGAGCAATTCCAGGTATCAGAGAAGTTTTTGGCCAATATCCTCATTATGCAACTCCCTTCCGTGAGGTTCAATACTATCTACAGTGTGCGCGAGCACATCATGCGAATGCAGGACATAGCAGCTTAGTTAAAAATCTTGGAGGTTGAGATGTCTGAATCTTCTCGTACATTTTATTCTGATTCCTTTTCCGCAATCTTATGGTTTTTTTTAAGATCTCCTATAACAGACATAAGGAGAAATAGTCTATCAATGAGCTGCTGGTCATGTGTGTTCAAGATGAAGGAAGATTACTGATGGAGATGAACATGATTCTACAAGTGTACATGTGGCAGTGCAAGAAAAGAAGAAGGGCAAGTTCAAACTAAACAAAAAGGGCACAAAAGCAAAGGAGGACATAAAGAAAGAGTCTAAAGGTTTTTTTTTTTATAAAAAGAAGTAACACATGAAACAAAATTGTATCAAATACAAACAATGGTTTGAAAATAAAGATATGAAAATCTCATTACCTTATTATAAATCTTGTATGATTGAGATTTTTCATGACATATAGTGGATTGATTTTGAATCGTAAATAATTTATCTATTCGGGCAACAAAATGTACGTGTGGGTAAAGACCAATAGAGATTGTGAGGTTATATTGGCAAGTATGCATGTCTTGAAATTTGAAAGAGTTTTTTATATATCTAAGTTTTCTAAAAAATTAATTTTCATTTCAAAACTTGTACAATATAGATATACTTTTTAACCTGATAATAAAATGACATTGCTTTTACATACAAATATCGTTAGTTTTGGTCCATTATTGGATGTATTTTATAGTATTTATTTGCCAAATAATACCTATTTGAACACAACACATATAGAAACTAAAAAAAGTATTATTGAGGAAAACTCTTTCATGTTGTGATACCAGAAATTAGGACACATCTTTATAAAGAGGACAGAAAAGTTGATAAAGCCTGGAGTACTTGATACTCTAAACTTTAGTGACTGTAGGAGTTATGTGAACCATATTAAGGAAAAGCAAACCAATAAAACTCAAAAAAGTGTTAGGAAGAGTTCAGAATTAATTGAAATAATGCATACGGACATTTAAACTCAAAATACAGACCCGTAACATCATAAATATTATATCTCATATATAGATAACTACTTATGATATATGTATCTCTATATCATTTGTTATAAGGATGAAGCGTTAAATACCTTTAAATTTTTCAAGACAGAAGTAGAGCAACATGCGGTAAGCAAATAAAGGTTGTGAGGTCAGATAAAGATGGGGAATGTTATGAAAGGTTTACAGAGGATAGACAAGCACCACATCCATTTGCAAAGTTCTTTCAAGAAAATGAGATTTTTGTTCAATACACCATACTTGGTTTACCTGACCAAAACAAGATAGCTGAAAGAAAGAATAGAACCTTGTTTGATATGGTTAGGAATATAATGGTTAATTCCAAACTGTTAAATTTTTGTGGACTGAAACTTTTAAAATGACAGTATACATCCTAAACAAGGTTCTTACTAAGGCTTTAACCAAAACTCATTTTGAATTATTCAAGGGTTGGAAACCTATTTTAAGATATTTTCGCATTTGAGACTGTCCTACAAAGATAAGGGTCTACAATCCAAGAGAAAAAAAACTAAATCCAAAAATCATGAGTGAATACTTTATCGGTTATGTCGATAAGTCCAAAAGATATCAATTTTATTGTCCATCCAACCATGCTAGATTTATGAAATCTAGAAATGCTAAATTTCTAAAAAAATAACTTGGTCAGTGGGAGGGATTACTTTTCAAACATAACTCTTTGAAAAGACCCATCAAGTATTCTATCAAGTTCAAATACCAAATTAGTTGTTATACAAAATGACCCTCAAATGCTTATAGATATAAATCAGGGTACAGATGGCTATAAAAAAATTTCACAAATAGCTTACCAAGATCAAGTTTGTCAATCTTCTCCTACAAAAAATGTTGAATCAACATTAATGAGATCTACCTGAGAAAGAAGATCAACTATACCTGATAACTATATAGTATACCTTTAAAAATCTGATTATAACATCAAAGCTATAGAGGAACCGAAAAAGTAGCCATGAACTCTAAGAATTTGAACTTATTTCTGAATGCCATAAATGATGAGATGGAATTCATGAGGAGCAACAGAGTCTGGGACTTTATAGAATTGTCAGATGGGATAAAACCCATCAGATGTAAATGAGTCTTCAACATTAAGATTGACTCATTAAGCAACATCGAGTAATATAAAGTCAAACTTATTGCTAAAGGATTCACACAAAGGGAAGGAATTGACTACTCAGAAATATTTTTCCAGTATCTAAGAAAAATTCTCTCCGCATCATTGTGACACTTATTGCACAATTTGACATAGAGTTACAACAAATGGATGTGAAAATATATTTTCTTAATGGGGAACTAGAGAAAGAGGTTTATATAAATCAACCTGAAGGATTTTTCTCTAGTGGTAGTGAGCACTTGATGTACAAATTCAAGAAATTATACATAGGCTGAAATAAGTCTCCCGCTAGTGGTATTTAAAATTCCACAATGTAGTCACTTCATTCTGTTTTGAAGAGAATATCGTGGATCAATGCATATACCTTAAGGTCAGTGAGAGCAGATTTTGTTTCCTTATCCTGTATATGGATAACATACTATTTGTTACAAATGATAAGAGAATGTTGTATGAGATGAAACAGTTTCTCTCTAAGAACTTTAAGATGAAGAATTTAGATGATGTATTTTATATCATTGGTATACAGATATATCGAGATAGATCCCATGAGACCATCTCAAGAGAGCTATAACAAAGTGCTTAAGAGATATAGGATGGAGAAGTATTTATCAAGTATAACTCCGAATATCAAAAAGGATAAATTCAATTTGGACCAATGCCCTAAACCAGATTTAGAAAAGAAACGGATTACTAACATCTTATATGCTTTTGTTGTTGAAAGTCTCATGTATGCACAGATCTGTACAAGATCTGATATAGCACATGTTGTGAGGATGATAGAAAAATATCAAAGTAGCCCGTGTTTGTAACATTGAAAAGTTACAAAAAAGTTGTTGAGATATCTATAAGACACCAAGAAGCACATGCTTACATGCAGAAGAACCCACAGTCTGAAAGTAGTTGGATATTCGGATTCAGACTTTGTTGGTTGTATTGATTCTCGGTAATCAACGTCGAGTTATATCTTCATGATGGCTAGAGGAGTGTTAAGTAGATATTAACTGCGACCTCCACTATGGAAGCTGAGTTCATGACGTGTTTTGAGGCTACGTCACACTCAGTATAACTTAGGAGTTTCATATCTAGACTTAGGATTTTAAATTCTATACCTAGATTATTATATATATTTTGTAACAATTCAGTTATTGTATTTTTGGTTAAAAATAATAAGAGTGCTAATTGAAGTAAGCACATCGAGAAAAAAAACTTAGCCATTAGGAAAATAAAATCGTAATCCAACACATTAACACTGATTGTATATTGATTGATCACTTAACCAAAAGCATGCCAACAAATAGGTTTAGGATCATATTGTAAATATGGGCCTATTACCTTATTTAAAGGAAACTCAGAGTTAAATTTTCTCAATAAAGTTGTGCATATATTTTTTTTAGATAAATTTATCATGTTTCAATTCCAAATAAACGTAAGCTTTATTCATAAAGTCAATATCATGATAAGATTAGAAAATAAAAAATATTATAGTACATGGAAGATAATACTTACTTTTAGAGGACTTATCGCCGTGACTTGTGTATTCTATTTTCATAAGAAATATACTTAGTTTTGACTTAAAGTCGGTTTGTTAAGTCAAGTGGGAGAATATTAAGAATAATTCATGAAAATTCAAATTCCATGAGCTAATGCATTCAAAATCAAGTTAATGAAAAAATAATAATTGAAAGAGATCAACATGATAAAAAATGGAAATAATTTGTATTAAGTTGCATTTTGCCAAATTTTGGTGGCCCATTCAAATCTCCGCATAATTAATTTTTTTTTTCCGTTTTAAATATTTAATTATCTTCCTATAAAATCTAATAATAATTTAGGGTAACAATTATAGGATTTTAATAGCTTTTTTATTATTATGAGCCTATATAAATTCCCTCCTAGTGCATTGGGTCCCTAAGTCAAAATTTTTTAATTCAACACCATCTATCGAGTAAAATTAAGGATTTAAAAATTTTGTATATATCCTAAAAATCATTTTGGTAGTATTATAGTCGTCGGAACTCGTCGGAATCACAAATGGCCAGAGATACATTCGATCACCTATTTTGAATTATTGTTATTTTATGTTCAACTTTATTGCATTGAGTGCACAATATTTTGTAATATATGTGATATGAAATAGAATATAATGGATCATAAATCCAACCCCCTTTAGTGAGATGAAAATTTGATTATTATTGTTGTTCTACAATCCTATTCAGAAACTTATGGTCAGAAATGCATATAAATGGACCACATACAACCCCATCTCCATTCCATTCTTTTTGTCACAAGAAAAGTATACCCACTTTCATAACAAGTTGTCATTGATAAGGTTGATTTTGTTTCATAGAAAAATCCAATAATGTAAGAGGAGCCAAACCAACCTCAGTTATTATGATGGTGTTATGTGCTAATAGTGGAAATCCTTAATTTTGTAAGCAACAAACATAGGGTTTTAAGGATTATAAGGCAAAACACCTTCATACGAAAGAGTAAGAACAACGTTGTTAGATGAATTCAAAAGGAATATGGAGAAAGATTTGGAGACAAAAAAAACATGAATGCATTATTTATATTCTCTTCTCAATATTATAAGTCCTAAATAAAATTTCTAATCTAATTTCAAAAATAAACAAAATAGCTCAAAATTTCTCAAAGCTGTTGAAGAAATTGAGCTATCAAATGTTCACTAAATTGTCACGGATTGCCAAGTATACCCCTCACTTCAACTAATCCAATATAAAAATACATGTTTGGAGGTATTGACACTAAATATAATAATCTAAAGGAGATGAATAGCTTATCTTTAAATTTTGACTAATTATTAAGATTTAAAAATAGTTTACAAAATAAAACAAAGGAAATTTAAAGAACTATTGATACAAGAAATTTATAGTGGTTCCATTTTATTGGTATACGTCTACTCCCAACTTTTATCTAGATTTTTAAATCCACTATTATATCTAAAGAATTACAAACTAGCTTTTTACGGTGCTAGTGAACCATACAAGTATTTTCCCAAATACCTTAACTTGATTTTCACAGGATCAAGCAAACCCTAATCTGATACCTCTCGTTACCACTTAAGCTCAAGATACAAAATAACAACTTAAGCTCAAGATACAAAATAGCACAATTTCTGATCTTTTACAATGAGTACAAAGTGAAATAAAATTAAAATGAAGCTTTCAATCTTCAGATTTGCAAAATAATACAGCAAGATATAGAACAAAGTTTTTTCAAGAGTGTTTATCAATGATGTTCTGTGTAATCTCAGATCTTATTAATCTTCATCTTTGATTTTGCTTTTATAGTCAAAGTATAGATTTTAGCCGTTGAATACCATTGAATCCATTGTAGTGTTTGGTGAGCTAAGTGAACAGTATATTTAATTCAAATCAGCTTTTCTGAACAAAGTATCATTAGACATAGTAGGTAGATCTATCGAGATTATAAGCAGATTTAGCTTTACATTTCAAATTCTTAGGTTGCCTTGATGAGTGATTGAGTCTACTTGTTAAAGATTCAAATGTAAGAGACAAGAGAACTTGTATATTCTATGAGTAGTTTTGTCAAGACACAAGTCTTCTTGTAGAAATGATGAGTCGCCTCAAACTTAGTTTTAATTTACAAGGCAACTTGCATTTTTTAGTAAGACAACTTGAATTTATCAAAGCGACTAATATTTTTATTTTCTATGTTCAGGTTGTCTTACTTTTATAATTGAGTTATCCTAGATATTTGCAGACTTATGCTTCTGAGACCCAAATTTACCAAGTCGTCTTCACCTATGGTTGAGTCGTCCTAGGTGTGGTCAGGTCATCTTGTGCTCAAGATTGGGTGACCTTAAGTGTGTGCAGATTCAAACATCCGAGATTCAAATGTATCAAGTCGTCTTGTCTTAAATGTTAGGTCGTCTTAGGTTTTGTGTAGTCATAGACTTCTGAGGCTTAACTACCTCAGGCCATCTCATGCCAATGATTAGGTCGCCTTAAGTGTTCTGCAGACTTAGACTTCTATGATTCGTTTACCTCAGGTCGCTTATGCTATTCTTAGGTCGCCTTGGGTGTTCTGCACTTAGTTAATTTTCCTGAATCATGCTCATAGGTCATCTTGCTCTATATGGATAAGGCGACTTGCCCATCTAGAATTCAATTTTAGCAATTTTTTTATTTTTTTCTAATCTAAATTAATTACTCAAAATTAATTTTTATCACTTCTAATTATCATCAAAACTTTTTTTACTCAGCAATCTCTCTTTTTTTATGATGACAAAATCTAATTTGAAATAATTAATAAAATTATTTGAAAAATCTCAAAATGCTCCCCCTCAACCAATGCTATGCCAATTCAAGTTTTGAAATGCCTATGATTAACCTCAAATCTCAACTTCCCTTAGGAATATACATCATATGCTATATACACTTAATTCTATAGTGTAGATCATTGATATTTTATGGTTCTCTCCATTTCTTTTGAATGCAACTATAATTATTTTTATACAATCACCCTTCAAGACTAACTCAGTGAAAATCACATTTCATCCTTACTCAATGCAAATTTATCTTAATATAGGTAAAGTATTTAGCGCCAAGTCAGACAAGATTGTACAATGATTACATACTTCAATTTATATATACAATCTGCCAACTTCCACCAAATTCAATCAAAGTCTTGCAATTAATCAATATATGTGCCATCGATATATATGCCAAACACACAATTAGAACAAACAATCAATATATGCATATGCAGATGCTAATATCAATACCAATCAACAATCAACAAAATAAGCATGCATATGTAGATGCCAATATTAATCAACAATCACAGAGAAAAATATTCTCCCCTTTTTTATCATCAGCAAAATAATACAATTTGTCATTGGAAGAGTGTGCATACAACTTTGCAGAAGTCAAGAAAACAAACAACTAAGTTCACAAGAAAATAAAACAAAAAAGATCCATAAGAGTTGTCATCTTTACAAAAGAAAAATGTAGATTTCTTCAGACTTTTGGCTCATCAGATGGATTGATGGGAGGGCCAATTGGTAGAGAATTTGAAGGACCACCTTGATCTTTTTGAAACAAGGATTCCAAGGAGGTCATTTTATCATGGAGTATCTTGTTTTGATTTTCTAATTTAGTCAACCTAACATGAGTGTAAGAATTTTGATCTACAAGCTTGAGGAGTTGTGACTAAATGTGCACTAAGGATCCTCAAATCATATCCATGGTAACTTTAGAGGATGGGATGGATGTAGATGTGGCACCATAAGAAGAGGCAATTTGAAAAGGTTGGTCATGAATCTCATCGGATGGACCTACTCTAGATGGTCCACTAAACCCAGTCTAATCTCTTTTTTTCTTCTTGCTATCTTCTTCTTGATCATCTTCTATCTTTTCTCAAACTCCATTCTTAAAAGCCCACTTGGCCTTTTTCAGAGATTGTTCCCCAATTCCATATTCATACTCAATTTTGTGTAAATCTCATTTTTCAAGTCAATTTTGTTTACGATTAACACATCAGAAATCAGAGAACAATATGGAAGATTTGCAGATTTAGATTTGACCACATCAATCATGAAATAAGGGACTAGGAAGTGGAGTCTAGGATTTTCACCATTCATAATATAAGCCATTAACCAAAGATCTTCTTTGGTTATGTGTGTGTGATTACCACCTCTGGGCCTAAGAACATAAGTGATAATAAGGTGAGGAAGACGCTCATGTATTCCAAGATTCTTAGCATTCAAATCCACTTCATTCATATCTGACAAATTCTCTTTCTTAAATACAATTATTGCATATTCAATTTGAGTCATCTTCATGTACTTTTCATATTTGGTAGAAGGGATCCATTCTATGTTACACATCATGTACATTACTCTGGGAGTGAGCATGCTTTGCTTTCCCATAATGTGTGTCTTGAAAGTGCAGGATTCCATTCTCGTGGAAAAGTAGTAGTGTGTCTCAAGCACATGATCTCCAATCTCTTCAACTACTTTCAAATTATTATAGAATTTCCTAACTAATATATCATACACATCTTCATTTGGACTCATCAAAAAATTAGGCAAGATATGTGATAGGTGCTCTTCATATGGAAAATCGATTTTCTTAAGAAACTCTCAATCAATGAGTCTTCCTAAATTCAATTTCATTTTTTGAGAAGTTAGTAACGAAAGACTTACTTTTCTCAAGAGAGGGGAAGTTACTTTCGTTAAATTTTGCTGGGTTCTTCATCTTTGGAGCCATGGAGAATGCTTGCGTATTGAAGTTGAGAGGCTTTGGGAGTTAGGGTTTTAAAGGATGAAGAAAAGTGCCTTCATGTTTGTCCAAAAAAGGATGCGATTATGATAGGTTACTAAAGATTCAGACGCTTTGGATAAGCAAAGTAATGTTTGTTTGAAGAAGAATGTGAGAGGGTGAGAAGAATGAAGACGATTTGCTAGGGAGCAATTTAGAGTTAGGGTTCTTAATTTGGGAAAATGTTTCGAGGGAATACAAAAAGACTTGACATTTGAACCTATATTATTATACTACGGTTAGATTCGGATCGTTGATAGATGAGAAATGGATTTAGGTATAGGGTTTTAATTTGAGCCACATGAGTCGATTTGAAAATGATGAATCGACTTGTCTTGTTCATACGAAGTGACTCACATAAGATTGCAAGGCGTCTTATAAGAGTAAAACCTTAAGGCATGAGGTCGTCCTCCCAATATGTAAGACAACTTAGAGATGTCTGCAGAAAGTTTTTTTGTGACTTGACTATGATAAGTCATCTTTTATTTGTTACAAGGTGACTTGTATAGTCAAGATTTAATCATAGGGCGATTTAAAATTTCTACAAGTTTGCTTGTTATGCTCAAGGCACCTTCTTAGTTTATAGAGGAATCATCTTATAATTATGGTAAGACGACTTACTAAGCCTACATCTTGTTTACAAGATGACTTGTTCTCAGAACAAAATGACTTGTTATATCAATTTTAAACCTGTAAGACGACTCATAGTTCTTATGAATCGTCTTATCTCTATTTCAGGATCACCTTTTGAGCCTATGTATCGATAGGACGACCTACTCATCTTGTGAGACGACCTACTCCTTAGATAATTTGCATAACTTTGAGATTTTCTTAAATTTTCACTTGTAATACGATTATAGGTTTAACTCATATTTCATTTATATTGAGAATTCATTCTATCATTCCTAATTCTCTTTTTAAATTACAAAATCTCTCCCTATCCAAAGGTTTGATGAAAATATCCGTAATTTGTTTTTCAATTTCTACATATTTTAGAATTATATCATTTTTAAGAACATGATCTCTAACAAAATGATATCTAACCTCAATGTGTTTTGTTCTAGAATGATGTACTAAATTTTTAATTAAGTTTATAGCACTAGTGTTATCAATTCTTATTAAAATACTTTCAAATTTCAAACCATAATCTTTAAGTTGATGCTTGATCCATAGGATTTGTGCACAATATTGTCGTGCAGCCATATACTCTACTTCTATGGTTGAGGTAGCGATACTATTTTGTTTTCTAGAAAACCATGATACTAGCATATTTCCAAAGAATTGATAGGTACCATTAGTACTCTTTCTATCTATTTTACATCCAACAAAATCAGTATCTGAATATCCATATAATATGAATGCTGAATTCCTACCATACCATTGTCCCAAATTACATATGTCCTTCAAATATCTTAAAATTCTCTTTACAATAGTTAAGTAAGATTCTTTAGGATTTGATTGAAATCTAGCACATAAGCACATACTAAATAGAATATCAAGTCCAGATGTAGTTAAATATAGTAGAGAACCAATCATACTCCTATATAGTTTTTGACACACTTATTTTCAATTCTCATCTTTGTCTAGCTTAATTGATGTGTTCATTGGTGTTACACATCCTTTGACTTCACTAAGTCCAAATTTCATGATCAATTCCTTAATAAATTTGGATTGACTAATGAATATTTCTCCTTTAGTTTTCTTTATTTGCAATCCTAGAAAGTAATTTAATTCTCCCATCATGCTCATTTCAAACTCTGCATGCATCGACTTAACAAATTCTTGATAAAGATTTTCGTTTGTTGCTCCAAATACTATGTCATCCATATAAATTTAAATTATTAAGATTTCTTTGTCTTTTCTTTTAACAAACAAAGTTATATCAACTTTTCCTTTTTTAAAATCATTTTCGATAACGAAGTTGCTAAGTCTTTCATACCAAACTTTTGGAGCTTATTTTAGGCTATATAGTGCTTTAAACAATTTAAACACATAATTCGGATATTTTGGATGCTCGAATCCAGGAGGTTGTTCTACAAAGACTCTTTCATTCAATACACTATTTAGAAATGTGCTCTTGATGTCCATTTGATATAGCTTGAAGTTCATAAAGCATGCAAAAGCAAGTAACATCTTAATAATTTCTAATCTTGTTTCATCATAATCAATACCTTCTTCTTGACTATACCCTTGAGCCACCAATCTAGCTTTGCTCCTAGTGAATGTCCCATATTCATCTAATTTGTTCCTAAACACCCACTTTGTGTCATTACCGATTGATCGTTTGGTTTAGGAACTAACTTTCATACTTCATTCTTTTCAAATTGATTTAGCTCTTCTTGCATGGTTAAAATCTAATTTTCATCACTTAGAGGTTTATCAACATTTTTAGGTTCAATTTGAGAAATAAAGGCCACAAATTCTTCGGGTTGAAAATCTTATTCTAACTCCAACCTCTATATCTCCAATTATATTTTCTACATTCATACTCTTTCTTATAGTTGGAAATTTTATTTTTTGCTCTTCTTGTTGTTCATGGATTGATTGATTTTCTTCAGCTCTACCTTTATTGGTTTCTTCCTTCACTTCTTCTTTTTCCAATGTCTTTTGTTAGAATAGTTGTTCTACTTCTTGAATTTCATTATCAAAATTTCTTTTATTCAAAGAATCACTTTCATCAAAATTTACATGAATTGATTCATCAACTATCATTATCCTCTTATTATATACTCTATATGCTTTACTAGAAATTGAGTATCTTAGAAATATGAATTCATCACTCTTTACACCGAATTTTCCTAGGTTATATTTTCTGTTATTCAACACATAGTATTTATATCCAAAGATATAAAAGTAACCTATATTAGGTTTTCTACCTTTATAGAGTTCATAAAATGTTTTCTTAAAAATTGGTCTAATTAAAACTCTATTAAGAATATAGCAAGCTGTATTAACAGTTTCAGACTAAAAATATTTGGGTAAATTATGCTCATATAGCATAGTCCTACTTATTTCTTCTAAGGTTCGATTCTTTCTTTCCATAACACCATTTTGTTGAGGTGATCTTGGTATAGAAAATTGTGATATATTATATTTTTATCACAATATTCTTGTAAGGATTTATTTTCAAACTCTTTACCATGATCACTTCTAATACTATTGATTGTGCATCCTTTTTTCGTTTTTAATTTTCCTACATAATTTGATGAATGCACTACATGCTTCTTCCTTTTTGGTTAGAAATAATACCCAAATATATCTTAAGTAATTATCAATTATTATAAAGCTATAGTGTTTTCCCCTTAAGTTTTGTATTCTAGTTGGACCAAGGAGATCCATGTGAAGTAATTCTAAAGACCTAGACGTGAAGACTAAAATTTTGAATTTAAAAGAGGATTCAATATGTTTTCTTTTCATACAAGCATCATATAGTTTATTCTTTCATATTTCAATTTTTCAATCCCCTTAACCATGTCCTTTCTGACTAGTTTTAAAATTAAATCCATACTTGCATGTCTTAGTCTCTTATGCCATAACCATACATCATCATTTCTAATAGCCATCAAGTATGCTTCATTTAAAGCACTCAAGTTGTTTAAATTAATGACCTAGATGTTTCCTTACATTTTTCCTCTGAATTTCACTTCATTGTTTGATTTATCTATCACATTGCAACAATTATAGTCAAATAAAACAATGAAACATTTATCACATAATTGACTAATGCTTAGTAAATTATGTCTCAATCTTTTGACTAATAAAACATGCTCAATTTGAGTGGAAAACATACATATGTTCTCAATGCCAATCATTTTTCCTTTCGAGTTGTCTCTAAAGACCACTTTGCCTTCTTTCTTTTCTTCCAAGCTACTAAACTTAGATGAGTCTCCCGTCATATGCCCAGAGCATCCACTGTCCATAAACCATGTATTTTCAAGAGATTTGGTCTTGAGACAAATTTGCACATAGAAAAACTCAAATGCTGGCCTTTGGTACCCAAATTTTCTTGGGTCCGGCAATATTAGTACTTATCATGAATTCAAAAGTTTTCTTTGGTACCCATTTTAGTGTTATTTTCTTGTATTTTAGCTCACTAAACCAACACTTATTCATACTATGTCCTATCCTATTGCAGTAGGTGCACTTGGCATATGTTCTAGATGCTTTTGTTTGGCTTGGAATGGATCTTCTTTTAAGTTTGCAATTGTGAGAACTATGTCCATGTTTCATGCATTAATGACATTTAGTGCCTGATCTATCCTTCATTGTGTTGGGAACAAAGAAACTATAGAGTTTCTTTTGTGTCAAAGCAGGATTGTATCCTAAACCAACTTTGTTATAGACAGTTCTTTGAGCTCCAAGTATCAAGTCCAATTTTTCTTGTCCTTGAGCAAATTTGTATAGCAAGAAACTTAATTTCTTGTTTCTCTCCTTTTCTTGATCTAACTCCTTTTCTATGTCTTTATGAATGCAGTCATTTACAGACTTGATTTTAGTGTTTTCAATTTCAGTATTAAATTATTTTCCTATCTTGTTTTGTCTTTAACTTCCTCAAGCAAGTTAATTCTTTCTTGTTTCAATTCATTATTTTCTAATCTGAGTTTTTTATTTTCAAATTTCAATTTGTTCTTATCTTCTTCTAGTTTGATCATTTTCTTTTTTAGTGATATATTTTTCCTAGTTATATTCTTTAGGTCTTTGATTGATTCTATGAGAGTCTCATGCAATTCATCAAAAGATAATTCATTTTTAGATTCTGAATCAGAAAAGTATGAAGCTATAGAAGTTACCTCAATGTTTGAATTGTCCTCTAGTGCCATGAAACATAAATTTGCTTGCTCTTGGTCACATTCTTCTTCACTTGAGCTTTCATCTTCGTCACTCCAATCTGCTAGAGCTTTTTTCTTTCCCTTCTCCTTCTTTTCAGCTTTCTTTAGTGAGGGACAGTCAGCCTTGATGTGACCAAACTTTTTGCATTCATAGCATCTTATTTCTTCCTTTCTTTCAGGTTTCTTGAATTTTTTCTGCTTTTGTTCTTTTTCCTTATCATGAATTTCTTGAATTTTCTTGTCAGAAGGGCTATGTCTTCATCTTCATCGATGCTTGAATTATCTTCTTTACTTTCAGCCTTAAGAGCTATAGATTTGCCTCTTTCTTCATTTATATTTCCTTTGGAGTTTACTTTCATCTCATGGGTTATTAATGAACCAACTAACTGGTCCATTGTAAGAGTTTCCAAATTCTTGGATTCTTCAATTGTTATAACTTTGGCTTCCTATAATTTAGGAATACACCATAGCACTTTATCAACCATGTCCTTCCGACTGATTCCCTTCCCTAACAGCCTCAATTCATTTGTGATAGTATTGAATCTTGTTATCATATATTTACACTTTCTACATCCTTCATTTTGAATGTCTCGTATCCTTGTTTCAGCATTCTTATCTTGTTCTTCCTTACTTGGTTGGTGCCTTCGTATATAGCCTCTAATCTTTCCCATATTTCTTTTGCATTAATGTAGGATGAGATTCTGTTATATTCATTAATACTTAATGTTAGGTGCAACAGGTTGACTGCTTTATAATTGGCTTTGTAGGCTTTCTTTTCTTTAGGAGTCATGTTTTTCATTTTCATAGGAACTCTCACCCATCAATTTCTTCAGTTAGAAATTCAATTCCTTCTTCAATTATTTTCCAAGTTGTTTCATCATGAGCAATTATGAAATTTCTCAATCTTTGCTTCCAATTGCTGTAGTTATTATCGTTGAATAATGGTGCCCTATTGGTTGAGTATGCCTTGAATGGAACACTATCTTCATTTAGTGCTATTTTTGAGATTTGCTTATGAGGTTATTGAAACCTTTTTTAGAAGATCTGCTCTGATACCACTTGTTGGCACTAAATATGATAACCAAGAGGGGATGAATAGGTTATTTACAAATTTTGATTAATTACTAAGATTTAAAAACAGCTTACAAAATTAAACAGAGGAAATTTAAAGAGATATTGACACATATAATTTATAGTGGTTTCACCTTCTTAAGGTATGTCCACTCTCAGACTTTACCTAAATTTTCAAATCCACTATTCTATCTAAAGAATTACAAACTAGCTTTCTACGGTGCTAGTAAACTACACAAGTATTTTCCCAAATACCTCAACTTGATTTTCACAGGATCAAGCAAACCCTAATCTGATACCTCTCATTACCACTTAAGCTCGAGATACAGAATAACACAATTTCTGATCTTTTATAATGAGTACAAAGCAAAATAAAATTAAAATGAAGATTTCAATCTTCAAATTTGAAAAATAATACAACACGATATACAACAAAGTTTTTTCAAGAGTGTTTGTCAATGATGTTCTATGTAATCTCATATCCTATTGATCTTCATCTTTAATTTTGCTTTTATAGTCGAAACAGAGATTTTAGCCGTTGAAAACCATTGAATGCATTGTAGTGTTTGGTAAGGTAGGTGAATTGTACATTTAATTTGAACCAGCTTTCCTAAACAAATTATCGTTAAACACAACAAGTCGATCTATCGAGATTATAAGCAGACTTATCTTTACATTTCAAATTCCTGGGTCGTCTTGATGCGTGCTTGAGTCTACTTGTTAAAGATTCAAATATGAGAGACAAGAGGACTTGCATATTCTATGAGTAGCCTTGTCAAGCACAAGTCTTCTTGTGGAAATGATGACTTGCCTCAAACTTGAGTTTTAATTTACAAGGCAACTTGCATTTGTGAGTAAGACGACTTATATACTTAAATTCATTAATTAGGTCATCTTATTGAATTTACCAAGGTGACTTATATTTTTATTTTCTATGTTCAGGTCATCTTACTTTTATAATTGAGTCATCCTAGGTATTTGCAGACTTATACTCGGTGACCCAAATTTGTCAGGTCATCTTGCGCCTATGGTTAAGTCGTCCTAGGTGTGGTCGGGTCGTCTTGTGCTCAAGATTGGGTCGCCTTAAGTGTGTGCCGATTCAAACATCTGAGATTCAAATATATCAAGTCGTCTTGTCTTAAATATCAGTTCGCCTTAGGTTTTGTGCAGTCATAAACTTCTGAGCCTTGACTACCTCAGGTCATCTCATGCCAATGATCAGGTCACCTTAAGTGTTCTACAGACTTAGACTTCTATGACTCGTTTACCTTAGGTCATCTTATGCTATTCTTGGGTCGCCTTGGGTGTTCTATACTTAGTCAATTTTCCTCAATCATGCTCATAGGTCGTCTTGCTCTATATGGATAAGGCGACTTGCCCATCTAGAATTCAATTTTAGCAATTTTTCTTATTTCTTTATAATCTAAATTAATTACCCAAAATTAGCTTTTATCACTTCTAATTATCATCAAAACTTATTTTACTCAACATGAGGCTTTAAGAACCCAATTAAATTTTCATTCTAGACAAGCTATCTTTTTTAGTAGCAAACAAATGAGAGAAAGAGAGAGAGTTAAATGAAATTTGAGAGAGACAAGAAACAAGCAATCAAGTTTGGACAACAAAATGCTTTCGGCCCAATGCAACTCTTTTATATACCCAAAACAAAAGTGTGAACAAACAGCATTCCTCTCTCTTTCCTTTCTCTCTCTCTCTCTCTCTCCCCCCTTTTCTTTTGTGAGTGTAGTTTAAATGGAATACCTTTTTTCATGTCCCATGGATCGCTGATACTATCCATTGACATTACCAGGAAGGCATTTCTTAACATCATGGCAGCAAAAGATTTGTACTCAAAGGCCCAGAGCCATACTCGTTTCGTCTCATTGGGACCCCCGACAAGCCCTTTGTCATTGTTGTCCAACGTAACAATACTATCTATGATTTCTATAATTATCCCAAATCCATATACCAGCTATAAACATACCTCTCTCTCTCTTTCCCTCTCTCTCCCTCTCTCTCTCTCTCTTTGTATTACTGGTGTTGGAAGCGGGTCAGGCTCTACAGATAATGGCTCTGCTAACTCGAATGGGATGGCTTGGCAGTTTGGTGTTCTGAATCTATAAGATCTATAAAGAACCGTCGGAAGGTTGCTCCCACAGGGGAGACTCTAACACTTAAGTTAAAAAGCAGTTTTCAAAAGAGAGAACAGACTGAAATGGAGAGCTCTGTAATGCATAAGTTCAGAGAGTATGAATATGCATAAGCATACCTGGTTGGTTAGGTTAACGATGTATATATTCCTTTCATGTGTGAGAGTTGTATACTTCTGAGGTGTCAAAACCCTAGTTTCCTTACTAGATCATCCTGAGATTATGGGAATTATCACGTAGGATTCTCAAAGATTTTGAATTCTTACCGATTTGGAAAGTCCAGATCGTTAAGAAGATTATTTTCCTTATCAGTTACGATTGTAAGTCTCCCTTGCATTTATGTGAGATTAACTTCTGTGATCCAGGGCAAACGAATAGTACCTTAGCAAATCAAGTGATGATCATCCAGTACCAAGGAGGTTAAGATGCCGATCAACATCGAGCTAGACAGGTGACTACTATGAAGGAATCAAGTTGTTAGGTGTTGAGTAAGGGTTGCTTAACAAGCTGTGGACTTGGTTAGCCCTGGGCCTATCATGATTTGGGCCAAGTATTATCACTTGCCTCTTACTTATTTTTGCCACTACAAAAGAAAGGCATGAGGAGTAGACTAAGGGTTGTACCGCGAGAGGTCACAAAAGTGTAATTGTGCATACCTGTTTAATAAATGACTCTGAAATAAATGTTACATGGGAAGTTGAAGAACTTGAATTCTCCATTCATTGCTCACGTTTCTCGTTGGGCCATTTCATCTGCTCAAGATTGCGGGGATCACGTCTTTATGGCTATAAATAGGGGATGGAGCATTACACCTTCGCATCAAAGTGATACGGAGTACTCCCAAGAGCGATTCTATGGATTTCTTCTGCTAAGAGTTGGGGTTTTTGAGAAATATCATAAGTATGGGTCTGACGTCACAAAACCTTATGATCTAGAAGAGTTCTATCGATGCAAGGTTCCATCAAGGATGGGTATGCTAATGTGAGGTTCCATCATGTTGTCCGGCTTTCAGACTTCGTGGTGGAGTCCTTTGGGTTTCTCATCAGGGTTCATGACCTTAAGGAGGAGGAGATATCCCTCGGAGTAAGCTCTTTTCTCAAGGTTGGAATCATCGTCTGATCCCTAGTTTTAACAAGTGGCCGAGGTATTTCCTTCAGTCGGTCAATAGGAGGTAGCTGAGGTTGGATGTAGCTATTCTATCCATTTTTGGCTATCTCTTACCCTCTTCAAAGTCCTTTCAAGCTTTTGCTGGAATTGATTTGTAGTTTTTATCCTCTTTCGTTTTTGCTACTAACAGATTGTGGAGCTTCTTCCGATTCTCGGTTTGCATGCAATAGGCTTTCCATCATAGGACTTACATGTATTTGTTTTGATGTAACTCGGTCTGACTTCAGGACTTATAGATTTTCCTTTTGTATTGTATTCAAATGTGTACTCTGATATGTATCCGTTGTATCGAAATAAAAGAAAAGTTTATATTACTTACCTGTCGATCTTGCTCTTGAATGATTATCTCATTCATCGGCAGTCTATCACTATGTATGATGAACATTAAACCACTGATAAGTAACTTGTCTGATAGGATTTGACTAATAGGAGGCCTCTTTAATCGGTATGCTTACTTACTCGCTAAACATGGGGCACAGTTGCTCTTGCACTTGTTATGGTACTTACGACTAAGAGAGCGAGTGTTGGCCGTACGCTTGCCTAAGAGAGTAATCTATACTTACCTGTTCGGGAGATACGTCCTCAATGATTGGCTCTATTTAGGAGGATTGGTGATAGTTGTCCTTTCGGAGAGATAAATCCTTAATCGATAGACTCCATTCGAAAGGACTGGGTAATGCATGCCCATTTGGGAAAATAAGTCCCTAACAACAAACTCCAATCGGGAGGACTAGGTTACGCTAGCCCGTTCAGGGAAATATGTCCCTAATTGATAGACTTCATTCGGGAGGACCAGGCGATGCTGACCTTTTTGGGGAGATAAGTCCCTAACAACAGTCTCCATTCGAGAGGACCGGGTGATATTATTTTGTTCGGGGAGATAAATCCTTTATCGATGACATGCTCTAGGAAACATTAGCACGAAAGTAGATCGATTTGCAGATAAGATAACAAAACGAGGTGGAGGATTGTAAAGGTCTTACCTGATCATTCGATTGATAGAGTGAATGATGTTCCCTTCAGAGAATCTGGATCCTCATTGATAGTAGATGTACAGGTTCTGTAAATTCCAGGTTCTGGGTATGGTCGAACTGTCTGGGTGATCAAGGCGATATGTACCTTGGCGGACTTCTGAGTATATACTGTAAGGACTTTCCTAGTTGGGTACGAGCTTGCCCCTTGGTTGGGATTGGCTGGTGGCTTCCACTTTCCTAATTAGTAGGTCACCCATCTTGAATTTCCTAGTTCTGACGCGCCTGTTGTAGTACCTTACTATCTACTATTGATAAACGATCATTCGAACAGTTGTGGTTTCCCTTAGCTTGGGAAGTAAGCCTTGTCGTTCATGTAGTGAGGATTCATTCCACTCCTCTTCGTAATGGTTCACCTGTAGCGAATGAATACCAATCTCAATCGGGATCAATGCTTTGCAACTGTACATTAGGCTGAATGGTGTTTCTCTCGTTGCCCTTTGGGGCATCGTTCGATAGGCCCAAAGGATACTGTAGAGTTTATTTACCCAATATCCCTTAACCTCATCCAACGTGGCTTGTAGCCCTTACTGTCACGCCCCGAACTGAGGTCGTGAGCAGTCGCCCGTTACCCTGAATGCCGGCTGTATTTCTACAAAAAATCGGACAGAACCTCCCCCATAAATCGGAGGTTTCCAATGTATAAATAAACCTGTATAATTTAAAAATATCCTATAAATAAAATAAAATGGTCATCCCGGCCTTACAACAACCCACCAACCACAGCAGACATCCAGAACAATGCCAGACTAAGTAAATTTCTAACAATCCTATCCACAGACCTTTACTATCATACCCAACTAAAGCATGAGCAGCCGCCATACTGAGCGGGCCTAAGTTTTATACAATTTACCACTTTTCCCAAGTTAACATTCAAACACTACGATTTGCCTCAATGCAAATGAAATATGAGAGTTTCACAATTTAATGTACATAAATTATACAGTCAATCCCAAATAAATATACGGTCAACTACGGAGCTCAAGGTCAAAACCTCACAGGGTCAAAAATAAAAATACGGAGCTCATATCTCAACATAATTTAAATCTCACCGTCGAAAAACACTCAAATCCGCCAACGAGCTACCAATTCCTCAAGAGCTAAAGTGTCACTCTAGCACAATAATACTGTCTGAGGAGAGAAAGAAGAGAGGTGAGTATCAAGGAAGATACACAGTGAGTGAGGGGATTAATCTCAAGTACTAATAGTGTAGGTGAACATTGGAGTGTCAAATAATATCGTTTATAACCAATAATCCAAATTTTGCAGTAAATCATGATATGTTCACTAAAATGAACTCATTTAATCATTCACACGATAATATACATATATGCATCCATTTAAAATCAAGTAGATCATAGAGCAAGCCGAAAGGATCCTGGCAAAGGTCAACCATGACCAAGGACAGGCACATCAGGGGTTTTATTATGCAAAGAGTTTTCAAAAGTAGCTCTCTACCCTGACGTTGGCCATGAGTTCGCTGGGGCTAGCTCATCATCGTGTATAGGACCTTGTCCGGTGCTAGACGATGGCATCACACATGTCCTCCCCCTTACTTGGGTTCAACCGGCCACGCCTATAGCCATAAAAATATGACGTTTGCAGATACCTCCTGCAGAAACGTATCCGGGCAATCCGGTGCCTCTACAAACGCCCTTCGTAATTACGGAATTTATCAAATAATGCCATATCATCACAAGTGGACACCCGGCCCATACAAATCATCTCATCACAAATAGGCACCCGACCCATATAGATTATCAAAACATTTTAAATTCATGTGCCAATACAATCATCAAATCATTTAAATTTAATAAACCAATGCAATAGTAGAATAAAAAACATTCCATTTCTCAAATCATGGGACAATTTCATTCCATTTCAAATATGGATACATAATCATAAAAATATAAGTACGATACTCCGATAATCACAAAACAGATTTGAATTTCAATTCTATATGTCGAGACAATACATATCAAAAGTATGTTTATTAAAAACATGATAAAATCAGGTTTCACTATTTCATGCAAGAGATTAGGGTCCCACTCACTTTTTTAGGAAGGGTGATCACTCCCTATTTTCCAAAATCAAACCAAATCGACTCCTCGAATCTCCAAGAAAGTCAACCTAATCAGATTATCACAATTGTCATCAAATTTTCAATTATTCTTGGGGTTTATCATCTTCCCTAAGTTTGTATAAATCTTAATTCTTCAATTTAGAAATATACACCAATGTCATCTTAAATGTATTGAAACCTAAATTTGATAAAATTTATTTCAAATATTGAAGAGATCACATTTCTCTCTCACCTAGGATTTCGTAAATTCTCAGACCTAACTACAACCAACATAGCCGTTACCTACAGTGAAAAAAGCTGTGAACTAGGGTTTCTGCGGGGACTGCAGGTGAGCTCTCGAAGGAGACGGCTGGTCGCGGGCTCGCGGGCCGACGCGGGCTCGTGGGCCCTCACGGGCTTGCTGGCCGTCGCAGGCTCATGGGCTATCATGGGCTGGTGGGCTCGTAGGCTGGCAGGCTGGCAGGCTCGTGGGCTGGTGGGCTCGTGGGCTGGCGGGCTCACGAACTCGCGGGCTGGTGGGCTCGCAGGTTACACGCTAGTGGGCTGGAGTGCGCTCGTGCGCAGGCGCGCGCTCGCCCAGGTGCGCTTCCGAGCAAGCGCGCGCTCGCGCTCGTGTGCAGGTGCTCTCCCGAGTAGGCGCGCGCTCACGCTAGCGCTGTGGAGCACTCGGGCAGTCGCGCGCTCGCGCTATGGAGCGCTGGCAAAAGATCGTACGCAGTGGCGCAGTTGCGTGAGGAGGATCGCACTGCAGGCTGCGAGCGCCTGAGCTGAGGTGTGCACTAACGCGAGGAGGATCGAGTTACAGGCTACGAGCTCGCGGGCTGAGGCTTGCGCTCGCGTTAGGAGGATTGCGCTGCAGGCTGCGCTCGCTGGGAAAGAAAGAGAGAGAGAGAGAGAAAGAGAAGGGATTAGGGCTAAAAGCCCTAATCCAATTTTGGGGGGTGCTGCGTTTTGCCTCAAAAAGCAGCACTCCGCTGGGTTTTTTTTTTACTCTTATTATTATTGTTGTTATTTACATATATATATATATATATATTCATTTTACACCAAATTTCGCGGATACAGTAAAAATTTAAAATTTACAAAAAAATTCAATTTAAATACCCCAAAATCAAAAATTAAAATAAATGAAACATTTCTCTATATATATATAACTGAGAAATATTTTATTAAATTCCTGAATAAGAGTACAGTAGTACAGATACCGCAGTGTCGGTGTTAGATTTTCTAACCCTCTAAAAACAAGTTTCGACCTCGAAACTAAAAGAGGACAAAACAGCAAATAAATGGGTGTACTGTCTCCTCTTAGCCTCCTCGAGCTCCCAGGTCTCTTCCTCGACCTGGTCACTCCTCCATAAGACTTTGACCAACGAGACTTCCTTGCTCCACAGCTTCCTGACTTGCTGATCTTGAATAGTCACGGGCTGAACTGGAAGACTAAGGTCCTCTCGTAACTCAATAGGTGGAGACTCAAGTATATGAGAAGGATCAGCCAAATACTTCCTGAGTACTGAGACATAGAAGACGTCGTGAATACGGGATAATTCATCTGACAGCTCCAATCTGTATGCCACATTTCCGACACTCTCAAGGATACGGAATGACCCATTATATCTGAGGCTCAACTTGCCCCGCCGCCTGAACCGTATAACTCCCTTCCAAGGAGATATCCTCAAGAAAACCATATCTCTAGTGGCAAACTCAAGAAGTCACCGCCTACGATCGGCATATGCCTTATGTCTGTTCTAGGCGGCTTTTATCTGCTCACAGATGACCTTTACTTTATCCTTCGTTTCCTCAATCAGCTCAACACTACTAAGACGTCGCTCTTCGACTTCATTCCAGCATATCGGGGTGCGGCACTTCCTACCATACAGTGCCTCATACGGGGGCATCCCTATATTGGTCTGATAACTATTATTATATGCGAATTCGACCAGTGGAAAGTGCCGATCCCAACTACCCCAGAAATCCATCACACATACCCTCAGCATGTCCTCAAGGGTCTGAATGGTCCTCTCTGACTGACCATCTATCTACGGATGATAGGCTATACTAAAATTCAGTCTTGTGCCCATTGCCTCCTACAACTTGGGCCAAAATCTGGAAGTGAATCTCGGGTCCCTGTCTGATACTATCGAAACAGGAACACCATGCAGTCGGACTATCATATCAATATAAAGACGTGCTAAGGTCTCCAAAAGATAGTCACTGCGAATAGGAAGAAAATGCATGGACTTAGTGAGTCGATCTACAATCACCCAAATGGCATCATGCTGTGATGAAGTCCGCGGTAGCCCTGTCACAAAATCCATAGTAATGTGATCTCACTTCCACTCAGGGATGGGTAATGGTTTTATTGTATCAGCCAACCACTGATACTCAGCCCTCACTTGCTGGCAAACTAAACACCTAGTCACAAAATCCGTGATTTCCCGTTTCATGCCAGGCCACCAATAACTATCCCGAATGATTTGATACATCTTGGTACCACCCGGATACAATACATAAGCGGAGGAGTGCACCTCCTCGAGTATGGCCTTGCGGAGATCGCTGTCCGTGGGAATGCAAACCCGCTCTCTGTATACAACTAGTCCGTCATTGCGAACTCGGAAGTCTCCACTCTCACCTCTGCTGATCTTCTCAAGAATACTCTGGAGCTCCTCATCTGATCCCTGAAGCTCTTTAATACGATCAAGCAAAGTCGGCCTCAGCTCAAATCGAGCTAGTAGTACTCCTCGATCATCACTATTCAAACTGACCCCGAGTGTACGGAGTCCCATCAAGCAAGAGAGGTAAGCACTTTCTGTCATAGTAGAGGGAGAAGAGGAGAATGATGACTTTTGGCTCAATACATTTGCCATCACATTTGTCTTTCCTGGATGGTAATCAATGATAAGGTCGTAGTCTTTCAATAACTCCAACCATCTCCTCTGTCTGAGGTTCAACTCCCGCTGGGTGAACAAGTACTTTAGACTTTTGTGATCCGTGAATACCCTACAAGTCACCCCATAAAGATAATGCCGCCATATTTTCAACACGAAAACTATGGTTGCCAACTCTAAATCATGTGTTAGGTAGTTAACCTCGTATTTCTTCAGCTGTCGCGAGGCATATGCAATAACCTCACCAGCCTGCATCAGAACACAACCCAACCCCTATCGGCTAGCATCACTATACACTGTATACTCCTAACTACTAGTAGGAAGGGCTAAAATAGGAGCGGATGCCAACCGTTGTTTGAGCTCCTGGAAACTCGCCTCACAACAGTCATCCCAAACAAACTTGACCCCCTTCTGAGTCAATCTAGACAACGAAGCAACTCCCACTTATAATACCCAGCCAAACCGAGAAAACTACGAATCTCGGTAACTATTTGTGGCTGCTCCCACTTCACTATAACTTCAACTTTCTGCGGATCAACATAAATTCCCTCTGTAGAAACAATGTGTCCTGAGAATCCAATTTGTCTCAACCAAAACTCACATTTCGAGAATTTGGCATATAGCTACTTTTCACGGAGTATCTACAATACCACCCGAAGGTACTAAACATGATCTTCATCACTCCGTGAATATATCAAGATGTCATCGATGAATACGATGACAAACCGATCCAAGTAGTCATGGAAAACTTGGTTCATCAGATCCATAAAACAACTGGGGCTTTTCAGCCCAAACAACATGACTAGAAACTTGTAATGGCCGTATCGAGTACGAAAAGCTGTCTTTGGCACATTTTCGACCCGAATTCTCAACTGATGATAATCCGAACGGAGATCAATCTTAGAGAAAACCCTGACTCCCTGCAGCTGATCAAACAAATCATTGATACATGGCAGGGGATATCGATTTTTTATGGTGGCTTTGTTTAACTGCCTGTAATCCACACAAAGCTTAAGTATACCATCTTTCTTCTTTACAAATAGCACCGGAGTGCCCCAAAGTGAAGTACTTAAGCGAATAAACCTCTTGTTTAGGAGTTCCTGCAATTGAGTCTTAAGCTTTCTCAATTCAACAGGCGCCATTCTGTATGGCGGAATAGAAATAGGATTGGTTCTCGATACTAGATCAATCTAGCAATCGAACTCCCGAACTGGTGGTAATCCAGGAACCTCCTCGGGGAATACCTCTGGAAACTCCTGCACCACAGGGACATCTTCAAGTCTCGGTCCCTCAATGGTGGTGTCGACAATATAAGCCAGATAAGCCGCACTACCATGGCGTACCTAATGTCTGGCCTTCATAACCGATATAATACAGTGGGGCAATATTCGTCTCTCACCCCGGAATACTAATGGTGGTTGCCCGGACCTCCGAAACTCAACCTCCTTCATGAAACAATCCACGGAAGTCTGATGTAAACTCAGCCAATCCATCCCTAGGATGGCATCAAAATTCGTGATAGGGAGCAAAATCAGATCTGCCTCTAATACCACCTCCCCAATACCAACCTTACATCCACTCTAGATTGTATCTCGAATGATATACTTGTCAAGAAAATTGACTATCATAATCTCCTCATCAAGTGGCGAGAGAGATCTATCAGAATGGCGAGCGAACGTATCGCTCACATATGAAAATTTTGACCCGATATCTATAAGAATACGGGCGTCGATACCAAATATTCGCATGGTACCTAAAGATAGGAAAAAAGATTAAAAATATTTAAAATATGAAGAAAAGTAGACAAATTCATATATATATCAAACTAGTTAACTTTCTAAAACTTTAACTAGTTAAAACTGTACGTTGACATCATGATATACAAAAAGCTCATACAGAAGTACAACAAAAGTACTACACTGAAGGATCTACGGGAGGATTACCTATAATAACATCAGGGTTTGCCTGTGTGTCCTCCTGCATCATCGCAAACACATGAGCCTGGGCCCTAGGCTGCTGTTGCGACGGTCCTGGCACTGTATTACTCTCGGTTATAATTCGGGAAGTGGTAAAAGCTAAGTGCGCAGGTGCCCCCTGCTGGCCTGTGCCAGAAGTACCAGTATGACTCTGCAAAGTCGATCCTCATTGACCTAAATCTGGGCAGACACTCCTAACGTGACCTTGCTTCCCATACCAAAAGTAAGTAACTAGTACTCTACATGCCCCAAAGGCATGGTGGCTGCCGCATCTACAGTAGAAAAGCTGTCTCTGTGTAGTAGTCTGTGTAGAGACACTAGGGGCTGGTGCCCCAAAATCCTGTAGTCGAGGCCCCTATTCCGGTCCTGCTGGTCTAAAGCTAGAAGAACCTCTGGGACATCCAAAACCTCTACCCCTCTTTGAAGACTGTCCCCTTTGTGATCCAGTCTTCCTCTTCTGGTGACTCTCCCTCTATCTAGCTTCAGCTTGGACGATCTCATCTGCCGATATGCTGAATCAATCACCTCTGATAGTGTAAAAGAGAGAGTCACTGTCATATACTTTTTGATGCTCAATTGGAGGCCATCTTCAAACTTAAACCTCATTTGAGCTAGTGTAGCCATGTCGGGGACAAAGGCCGCTAGTCGTCTAAGCTCAGCCTCGTACTCTGAAACTGACCTCGTCCCCTGGCGAAAGTGTAGGAACTCCGTCCCCATCCAGTCCTGCTGGAACTGGGTGAAGTACCAGCGGTCGAACTCTCGTAGGAAGTCCTCCCACCGTAGGGTCTATATAGCACTGTCATGAATAGCCTCCCACCATAAGAAGGCATCTCCGTCGAGAAGTCTCTCAGCAACTCTCAATTTGAGCTCCTTTGACAACCCCAAATCCATAAGGATCCTACGAGTCCTGTTGATCCAGTGTTTCGCCTCTATGGCATCACTGGATCCTGAAAAGTTTGTGCATTCAAGCTGCCGAGACTCTTTCACCAACTGACTGAGCTCATGGATGCGTCTTCAAGTAGCCGACGTCTCATCGGTCGGAGTAGAAACAAAAGGACCGACCATAGAAGGAGGAATCGGTGTTGTAGGTGCAGGTACGCCCGCAGGTGCGGTCGCTAGAGTCTGTAGTGGAGGCGGTAGTATTTGCGCCCCATATCTACTATACCACTCCTACCACTGCCTCAAGGCATTGAGTGGTGGGGGAGGAATCTCAGCTGTACCAGCCAGTGGAGGTGTTGGGGGTGGCACCGGAGAAGGTGCGTGAGTAGAAGAAGCACCCTCCGATGCTCGTGGAGCCTCAAGTGCCCTAGAAGCCTCAGGCACTGAGGGACTCTCCAGTGGTACACCTCGCCTACCACGTCTAGACGGCATAATTCTATAAAGAGAGTACTGTTTCATTAGATATAAGCAAGGATTAGGGTTAGTTACCGGGTAACTAACCCCTTAAAAATAGAATTCGAGTTATGCATCAAGGCATTCGAATGTGAAATAATGGGTTAGATGTATCATGTATTTAACCTCCCTAAAATGGATGAACTTATATGCCTATGGCCATGTATGGGACTTTAAATGACTGTATGAAACTCTCTAATGCATTGACTTTTAAACGTACTTGGGAAGACTTTGATTACTATCTATTCTCTAACCTAGATGCTCTTATACCAATAGAACTGTCACGTCCCAAACCATGGTCGTGAGCAACTGCCCGTTGCCCTGAATGCCTACTGTATTTTTATAAAAAATCAGACAGAATCTCCTCATAAATCAGAGATTTCCCATGTACAAATAAACCTGTATAATTTAAAAATATCTTGTAAATAAAATAAAATGGTCATCCTGACCTCACAACAACCCACCAACCACAGCAGACATCTAGAACAATGCTAGGCTAAGTAAATTTCCAACAATCCTAACCATAGATCTCTACTGTCATACCCAACTAGAGCACGAACAGCCGCCACACTTAGCGGGTCTAAATTTTATACAATTTACAACCACTTTTCCCAAATTAACATATAAACACTACAATTTGCCAAATTAACATTCAAGCACTATAATTTGCCTCAATGCAAATGAAATATGAGAGTTTCACAATTTAATGTACATAAATTATACAGTCAATCCCAAATAAATACACGGTCAATTACGGACCTCAAGGTCAAAACCTCACAGGGTCGAAAATAAAAATACGGAGCTCATATCTCAACTTAATTTAAATCTCACCGTCGAAAAACACTCAAATCCTAACGGGCTGGTGGGCTCGCGGGTTGCGCGCTCGTACGCAAGCTCGTGCTCGCGCGTAGGTGAGCTCCCGAGCAGGCGCGCGCTAGCGATCGTGCGCAGGTGTGCTCCCGAGCAGGCGTACGCTCGCGCTCGCACTCGCGCTGTGGAGTGCTCGGGCAGTAACACGCTCGGGCTGTGGAGCGCTGGCAGAAGATCGCACGCAGTAGCGCACTCGTGCGAGGAGGATCGCTCTGCAGGCTGCCAGCTCGCGAGCTGAGGCATGCGCTCGTGCGAGGAGGATCGAGCTGCAGGCTACGAGCTTGCGGGCTGAGGCGTGCGCTCGCGCGAGGAGGATCACTCTGCAGGTTGCGCTCACGGGGAGGCTGCGCTCACGGGGAGGAGAGCAGCGGTGGAGAGAGAGCGGCAGCGGAAGGGGAGGAAGGTGAGGCGGCCGCGGGAAGGTGAAGAGGCGGAGAGAGAGAGAGAGAGAGAGAAAGAGAGAGAGAGAGAGAGAGAGAGAGAGAGAAAGAGAAAGAGAGAGAGAGAGAGAGAGAGAGAGAGAGAGAGAGGGAGAAAGAGAAGGGATTAGGGCTAAAAGCCCTAATCCAATTTGGGGGGTGCTGCGTTTTGCCTCAAAACGCAGCACTCCGCTGGGGATTTTTTTTTACTCTTATTATTATTATTATTATTTACATATATATATATATTCATTTTATACCAAATTTCTCAAATATGGTAAAAATTTAAAATATACAAAAAAAAATTCAATTGAAATACCCCAAAATCAAAAATCAAAATAAATGAAACATTTCTCTATATATATATAACTGAGAAATATTTTATTAAATTCCTGAATAGGAGTACAGTAATATGGACACCGTAGTGTTGGTGTTACACTTACAGGATTGTTCGATTGGTTACTTCTGCAAGATTGTTAGCCTGCGAGTAGGCTATGGAAATGAAACGATGCTAGATCTCCAATTTACTACAGAAGTCTCGAAAGCTTTTGTTATCGAATTGTTTACCATTCTTGATGATCAAAACGTCAAGCACACCGAACATGGTGATGATTGACATTTATACGAAGTACTGCATCTTGTCAGTGGTGATTTAAGCTAATGGCTTGGATTCTACACACTTGGTAAAGTAGTTGATAGCCATAACTAAGAACTTTCATTGTCTAGTATTTAAAGAGAATGGTCCTAAGATATCCATCTCCATTGAGTGAATGGCCATGGGTTGCTCATTGGGTTAAACTCGGTGGAAGGTTGGCACGGTACCGATGAGAAGTATTGACACTTGTCACACTTTTCGACGTAGTCATCCGCATTGACCTTCATAGTAGGCCAGTAGTACCCTTGTCGGTAAGCCTTGTTTGCTAGGTTTTGGATCCCTAGTTGACTGCCGCATATCCCTTCATGAATTTCTTGGAGCACAAGTTCCCTTCCTCGAGTGTTAGGCACTTTAGATACGGATGAATATAGAACTTCTTGTCGAGGTCCTCATTGATGATGGTGTAGTGAGTAGTCTTGCGCCTCAATTTAGCAGCTTCGGAGGGAGAGCTTGTTAGGTGTTCGTTCTTTAGATAGGCTTCTATAGGGTCATTCCAACTCAGTGAGTTGTTCGCCGACAAGATTTGTTTGGGCTTTTCAATACTTGGACATGGCAGGCTCTCTACATAAACTGTTTGGCTAGCTGCTACCGAGTTTGAACCGGCTAGTTTTAAGAGCATGTCGGCTCGTGTGTTATCTAATAGGAGGATTTGCTGTATGTCCACCTTATTGAATTCGCCTATCACTTTGTGTATCTTGGATAGATACTTCACTATCATCGGTTCTTTAGTTTTATAGATCCCCTTGATCTGCTTGACTACTAGTTATTTATCAGAGAAGACCCGTCACGTCTCGAACTGGGATCGTAAGCAGCCGTCCGTTGCCTTAGATGCCGATTATATTCTATAAAAAAAATCGGATAAAACCTCCACATATTTTGGAGGTCTCTCATATATCAATCAACCTGTATATCAAATGATCATCCAACCACTTAAATAAATGGGTCAACACGAGCTCACAACAAATCAATCACATTCATATAATACCAATCAATTCACCCCGTACAAACCAGGACAACGTAAAGCTATCATGAAATACTATCAATCTTAACCATAGACCTCTACTGTCATGCCCCCATCAAAAGTATGAACAGTCGCCAGTTACCCCTCCTGTGATTTAGAGATGGCACCGAACTAACTTAAAGGACACTTCTAGAATATGACACGTTTTCCAAAGTAAATATACACAATAGTACATTTCATGCCTCAATGCAATAGAATAGAATTTAGAATTTCAATAAGATACATATAAATTTTCATACAGTCATCCCTTTTTATACACAATGGTCTATCTACAACCCAATAAACAATTATATAATTTCATTGGTAAATCATTCCCAATATCATATTGAGTACCAAATCAACGGTCTCGATCTCCAACCAAAAGCCTCATGCGCTGATAAATCCCAACGCGTCCCACCATAGCTATCTCTGTATACAACAGGAAATGAGGGGTGAGTATCAAAGAAAATACCCAATGAGTGAGAGGGTATATATCATGTGTTCAATGAGTTGATGAAAAATTGAGTGTCAAAATTCTCAATAATTCTATATATTGTAATAAATCATGTATAATGTTTAATTTATCATAAATCATTATTTTCACATACATTTCAAACATATATGCATCAATGTCATCAAATCATGCAACAATAGAGCATGCAAAAATCAATCTTGACAAAGGTTGACCGCGACCAATGACAAGCACATCGGGGGTTTTATATGCAATAGGTTAAAAAAGCTCTCTACTCCGACATTGACGATGAAGCTCATCAGGTGCTAAATTACGGCACACCATAGCCCTCCCCCTTATGGGTTCAACCCGCCTAGTACCGTGTCAAATCACAATACATTTACCATTTTTCGATATCATATAGAATACCTTCCGTAGAAACGTATCGGGTGTAAATATGGATCACCCTATCCATGCATCCTTTGTAGCTACGGAATGGGATTTACCCATCACAAAGTTATCATTCATCACATGCCAAGGCCCTCGGCCCATATATAATATAATTATCAAATCAATCACGTGTCATGCCACATTTATCAAGCAATTTCAATCATTTCCACAATGATAATTTCATAAAACATGTATAAATCAAATGCAATGGCACGATTTCACATTTTAGAACTCGTTTGGATGCATATATAATCATGTAAAAAATATTTGTAGACACTCCATGAATTCACAAAAAAACATTTCGTAATTCATTCACAATTTCACATCACATATTCATTAAATCATGCTTGCATCAGAAAATATTTTAAAACATGATATTGTGTATCGGACACATAATATAATAAATTTTACTCACAATATGTGGGAGGGTACGCCACTCCCAACATGAATCTCGAGGTACACACAAAAATATGCTCCCTCAATATCACCAACGAGACTCTATAAACATAATGTAGAATATGAGTCACTTAAGAGATTATATGATGCATATATAATAATGTAAATGTGATGCAACCCTAGTTATAGACAAATCTAGGGTTTTCAAGTTCTATTCTTGCGTAATTTTAGGGAATTGACCACAAGCTCCTCAACCGGGGTCAGAATTAGGAAATTCCAATTTCTATGGTTGGCTCGCATAAAAACTCACACTTTTCATGTTGAACTTATCTCCAAAATCTCAATGGAAGATTTCTTAAAATCCACATTTTCAAACCAATCCAACTCACACTTTCTATTCTATCATGTTTTAGCAAATTTCCCATATCTCACAATCTATTCATGCAAAGACTCTGATTTTTTGACTATGTTGGAGTTAGGACAAAGGCTACAACTTCTTAGTTGGGCACTTTCTCAGATTCCTAGTGTAAGTCCCCGAAATAGCACCATTTTGCCCACATTACATTTTAGAAGTCTGTTCTGACCAATTTTTACCACAACCATCACAACGTTTAACACACAACTCCAAATTACCTAAACATTTTATAGTACCTAGAAGACACATAACCTTACATTTTTCCTATTTTGGGTTTCTTCCAATTATGCCTAGAAGGGGTCTGAAATTGACCACCAAAATCTTTGTTCAGTTTTGACTGAGAAGTAGAATCTTTTTTGCACAGTTTTGGTATAACTCTTGATTCCCTCAGGAAAATTGGCTACAGATTTTACAGTAGGTGGATACGAGAGAGATCTACAATGTTTCTTCTTTGAGGTTTTGCAAACAACGGCTGAAAGGTGGTCGTACAATGCTATTGATTTTAGTATTGGAAAATGGATGATCTTCTGATGAGTTTCGAAAGAATGGCTGTAACTTTTGACACAGGGGTCGGATTGAAATCAACACATTAAGTCATCAGTACATGGTTCTCAAGTTTGAATTAAGTACAGAATTTTTCTCTCATTTTTCCCTAGTTTTTGGCCGTACTAAGTTCACTAACCTAACTTTTTCCTTTTGGTTTCAAATCAAGATATGTTATAGCATGGAGTGAGAGGAATTTTCCTTACCTTGAGTGCTCGGTTGAAATCTTGAAGAACCAGAAATTTTTTTCCCTTCCTTTGAGCTTTTGACCACCTCTAGATCACTAAGCTAGGCTCCTCCTTTTCTTCCAATTTTTGGATATGTTGGTCTAGGGTTCAAGAGAAGATGATCCATGTAAACATTTAAGGGTTATTTGAAGAAATCACCTTCATCCCACCTTTGAAGCTCACAGTTTTTGGGGAAGAAGAAGAGAAGAAATTTTTTTTGCCTCCTTATTGTCTCTCACGTTTTTTGGCAAGAATGAGAAGGGTTAGGGTTTTCTAGATTATTTACTTAACCTCTAACCCAATCTTGGCCATCCATTTTTCAACAAATGATCTTAACCCTTGGTTTTTACAAATTAACACTTGAATAGTCTCATTTACCCTCTCTCTCTCTCTCTCTTTCTCTCCCTTCTCCCTCTCTCACGTTTTCCCTCTCTCTCTCTTCCTCTCCCACTCCTTTACTTAATTAATGAATAGCTTTCTTTTTTTTTTTGTGTGTGAGACCCTACCTCAAGCTTCATTTATTTGCCTTGTTTCCCAACCAATCATATATTGCCACTTGTCAAGACCACTAAAAATCCAATAAAGTAAATTCACACACTTCAAAAGCATTAATTGCTTGTTCTTTATGTCTATCCACTTGTTAACACGCGATTTGAGGTCGGTCAAAATTACTATTTACCTTAAAAATCTAAAATCACACACGAGACCTAGGTTTTTGTGCTGAATCCAAAGTCATTGTTTCGCGTTAATCTGAGGTCGTTTGATTGACCAAACGTCCTTCGGAGTGAATGAAATTCTCAATCGGTCAAAATTTGATCTCGACCTCGAAATGCGTAAAATCTCACCACAAACTCTGTTTTATACGTAGATTTCAAAAATATAGGTTTTTGATGGAAACGAGACCGTTTGCTCGGACAAATTTCAATTCTGCAAAAAATTAAGGTTTCTCGGGCGAAAATTTTAGAATACCAAGCATTTTTGCGCTACGGCTTAAATTTTACTTTCGCTCCTTGACCCTTCACTTTTAAAGTGAATTTAGCATGTATATATCTCATGGCATCAAATTTGCATGTGTGGTTTTCATTTTGGCTTAGCAACAAAGATTTTCGCTCTCGATGATTTAGTCGTACAATTTTTTGAGCGATTTTCAAAATTAAAAATTTTCTTAGTAAATTTTGAGTCATGAAAACATGATCAATATCATATATATATCGAGGAGAGTATCGAAGTGTCGGTGTTACATTTCCTAAACCCCTAAAAACAAGTCTCGTGCTCGAGACTAAAAGAAACTATACAGAGAAAAGTTGGGGGTGTTGTCTCCTCATGGCCTCCTCAGGCTCCCAAGTCTCCTCCTCGACTTGGTTGCTACTATACAAAACTCTAACAAGAGGAACCTCTTTGTTCCGTAACTTTTTGACCTGTCGATCTAGAATAGTTACAGGTTGAACAGGTAAGTTCAAGTTTTCTCGAAACTCAACTGGCGGAGCCTCTAAAATGTGTGAGGGATCTATCTGATATTTCCTAAGCACTGAGACATGGAAAATATTGTGAATACGCGATAGCACTACTGGCAGCTCCAATTTGTATGCCACACTTCCAACTCTCTCAAGGATACGGAAGGATCTAATATACCTGGGGTTCTACTTCTCCCGCTGCCCAAATCGAATGACTCCCTTCAAGGGAGATATCCTCAAGAATACCATGTCTCCCACAGTGAATTCTTAAGGTCGCCGCCTACGATCTACATAGGATTTCTGTCTATTCTGGGCAACTTTCATCCGCGTACGGATAACCCTCACTTTCTCCTTTGTCTTCTCTACCAGCTCAACATTAGTAAGTCGTCACTCACCAACCTCATCCCTACACAATGGGGTACGGCACTTCCTCCCATACAATGCCTCATAAGGTGATATGCCAATGCTCACCTGATAGCTATTATTATAGGCGAACTCCACTAACGGAAGATGCCGATCCCAACTCTCCTGAAAATCCATAACACATGCCCTAAGCATGTCCTCTAAAGTCTGAATGGTCTTCTTTGACTGACCATCTGTTTGGGGGTGATACGTTGTGCTGAACCTCAATCTAGTACCCAAAGCCTCCTGCAGACTGGGCCTAAAACGGGATGTAAATTTGGGGTCTTGATCTGATACTATCGACACTGGAACCCCATGCAGTCTCACAATCGTATCAATATAGAGGCGTGCTAACGTCTCAAGTATGTAATCACTCCTGATCGGGATGAAGTGTGTGGACTTAGTAAGTCGGTCAACTATCACCCAGATTGCATCATGCTATGGCAAAGTCTGCGACAACCCCACTACAAAATCTATCGTGATATGCTCCCACTTCCACTTAGGGATGGGAAGGGGCTGTAAAATGCCAGCTGGATACTGGTGCTTGGCCTTTACCTACTGACATACAAGGCAACGAGTAGTAAACTCCGTAATCTCCCGTTTTATACCCGACTACCAATAATTGTCTCTGATGGTACGGTACATTTTAGTACTGCCAGGATGTAAAGCATAGACAAATGAATGAGCCTCCTCAAGAATAGCCCTGCGGAGATCACTATCTGCTAGTACACATACCCGATCTCGAAAAAACCAACCATCCATCCCTGCGAGCTCTAAAGTCATCGATATCACCTCTACTGGCTTTCTTATAAATACCTCGGAACTCCTCATTACTTTGCTGAAGCTTCCTGATTCGGTCGAGCAAACTTGGTCGAACCTCAAATCTGGCTGGTATAGCTCACTAACCATCACAGCCAACCTGACTCCCAAAGCATGGAGTCCCAATAAACGCGAGAGATAAGTACTCTCGATAGTCTAAGAAGAAGAAGACAACTTCTTGCTCAAGACATCAGCCACTACATTAGCCTTGCCTAGATGATAGTCAATGATGAGGTCATAATCTTTTAGCAGCTCTAACCATTTCCGCTACCTCAAATATAGTTCCTGCTGAGTGAACATATATTTCAGGCTCTTGTGATCTGTAAACACCATGCATGTGACCCCATATAGATAGTGGCGCCATGTAACACCGACTCTTGGTGTATGCTCATGTATCCTATTTTATCCTTATATATGATGATTTTTCATAAATCCGTTTATAAATTTCATTCAGAAATTTTTTCGATAAAAATCTCCTAGAAAATTTTTGCTCCAATTTTTAGGCATAAGTGAATAATTTCTAAATGAGCCACAAATGGTCCTATGATGATAAGATGTCATTTTGAGAGTAAGAAAATTTTTAAATTTGATAAAAAATTATTTTTAGGGTTAAAACGGCAAAAGTCCATAAATTTGGTCCGTAAACCCTAATTCGGATCGATTTTGACAAATAGGATCAAGATGACCATATTAAATTTCAAAATTGGTCCCATTGGGCCTAATATGTGATTTTGGACCTAGTGTGTAATTTTGAGAATTTTTGGGGTCAATTTATAATTTTTTATAAGTCTAGGGACCCAATTTATAATTAACAATAACCTAGAAACAATTTCTCAAAAGATAAGGACTCCAATACAACAAGATGGTAGACAACAAATTGGATAAACACTTAACGCCAAAGCATGGTGTGGTATGGAATGAAAAAGCAAGCATTTATTGAGGTATGTTGATGATGTACAAACCTTGACTTTTAGGAAATGAAGTGTGCTTGTAAAAATTAAAAGATTTCAACCCCTTCATTTGTTGCACCATGAAGTGGACATGAGTGAGAGGAAGAAGAGAGGAAATGTGGAGCTTTCTTCATTCCTTCAAGAGCCAAGAGTGAAAATGAGTAAGTCCAATCTATGAGAAGTTTTGGAAAGTAAAGAAATTGAGGTAAATTTTCTGTTTTGTCTTGCTTTAGATTTTATTTCTGTCCGTGAATTCACATTTGTTTTAAGATATCTTACGGTCAGAATTTGAAAATGCTCTAGTTAAGTAAATTATAGATCCAAATTTTATCTTTCCAACGAGATAAAAACCATCTTAATCAGATATCTGTGCCAAAAGTTATGGCATTTTTCCTAAAGCATGATAGAAAGTTGTTATGTTTCGGACTATAAAATCAGTGTGTACAAGCGAACCATTTCTAACTCTATTTTGGCGAAACTCAAAACATAAAAGTTGTAGCTATCTTTCTTGTCTACCACATATTAAAATATCAACCAAAACGCACGAGGGAATCAAAAGTTATATTATTTTTCCTAAAGGTATGTAGGCAGAAATTTTGTTTCCAACTGAAAACTGTCTGTTCTGACGTCTGCTACTATCTTTTGAGAAATCTGTTTTAAATGCTTTTTATAGCACGATTTCAAATGTGTGATAAACTGAACTTTTGAATTTTCATATATGCTTTACATATATTTTTGTGACCATTGGAGTGTATCAATTACTTGACTTGTTTGATATGCATCCATGTGTTTTCACAAATGATATTGTGCCACTTTTTCATAACATGTGATATTTATATAATTTTCATATCTATTAGCACACGGTTTCATATAATTTGGATTTGAACATGTGATTGGGTTGGATGCCTTGTGATGATTCCACGCTTTGGGCTTTGTGCCCCTTATTTCCCTACTGTATAGCAATGTTCCGTAGCTACGAAGAACATTTGACAGAGGCACTCGTTGTGTCCAGATACGCTTTGGCCAGAGCTATCCCCCAAATGTCGGATCTATGTTGATGATTGTACTTGTGATATTTGCGGGCTTGTTGGATCAGCCTGTGACCAACATTGGGGTAGAGAGCTATTGTTTTTACATACATGCATTATGAAAACCCCCAATGCACCCGTCACTGGTCAAGATAGAATTTTATTGGGAATATTTCATTGGCCGGCTCTTCATGACATTGATGTAAATATTGGATACATATCTTGATTTCTGATGTGTGCGTATGATATATGGTTTTGAAATGATATGATCGGTTTGCACACTGTGGATATTATTACCTTATACTTTAACACTCCAAGTTCACACCGATATTAATAGTACGATATCAATCCTCTCACTTGTTGAGTACCATCCCCCTTTAGGTACCCACCCCTCACTTTCTCATCTTAGAGGTTTAGTCTTGAGCTGAGGGCTAGTAGAGTTTTGATTTCGTTGAGCATTTCAAAGACACTGGGCTTAGGTATGGTTACCCACTCTTCTACGGTAATCATTTGAGGTTATTGTTATATTTGGAGCATTTAGTTGACCATTGTATTTATATACATGGGATGACCGTATTATACTTATGTTGACTTGTGAAAATGATAATTCTTATTTGATTTGATATATTGATACATTGAGGCACATTGTGATGACTTGGAAATTGATTTGGTCTATGATACATTAGATTGGATGTTGTTATTAGCCTTACGGTGTCTCCATACGCGGGATGTTGTGCTCGTGTATCAAGGTGTCGCTGCGGTTGTCGCGTGCTCGGCCCAGGGGCAGGTCGGGGTGTGACACGCCATATCTTTAGTGCAAAGACTAAGACCGCCAACTCCAAATCGTGCGTAGGATAGTTCACTTCATGCTTCTTTAGCTGTCGCGAAGCATAGGCGATAACCCTACCATCCTGCATCAATACATAGCCCAATCCCTGCCTGCTGACGTCATTGTACACCACATACTCTCGACTACTCATGGGAAGGGCTAGAACCGAAGCGGACATCAACCACTGTTTGAGCTCCTGAAAACTTACCTCACAACGGTCATCCCATATAAATCTGACCTCTTTCCGCGTCAATCTAGATAACGGAGCAACAATTCGGGAAAATCCTTATACAAATCTACGTTAATACCCGGCTAGACTAAGAAAACTTCTGATTTCTGTTACTGGGTTCATAAGGTCCATAAATGCAGTAGGGGCGTTAGTCAGCCCAAACGGTATGACTAAAAACTCATAATATCTGTATCGGGTGCGGAAAGCCATCTTAGGCACATCCTCGGCCTTAATCCATAGCTGATGGTAACCCGATCGAAGATCTATCTTCAAGAATACCTTGGCACCATGTAACTGTTCAAAGAGATCATCAATATGTGATAGTAGATACTGATTCTTAATGGTAAGTTTGTTCAAATGTCTATAATCCACACATAACCGAAATGTGTCGTCTTTCTTTTTCACAAACAACACCGGTGCACCCCACGGTGACGTGCTAGGACGGATAAATCCTTGGTCCAATAGTTCTTGTAGCTGAACTTTCAAATTATACACTATAAAGGTTGAACTTGAAATTATACAAGTATCAAATGACTAAAGTGGGTGAATCACAACTTTAGGTCTTGAGTGTGAAAAGTCAATCTGTGATGGATTGAAACATGGTTTTGGATATAAACACTATAAAGGTTGAACTTAATTTGCAATCAAGTATGTATCTTAAACTATTAGTGAAAAATCCAGGGGGAGTTTGGGAATGGACGTACACCGAATTTGGTAAAATCATTATAAAATATTTTGAGTGTTCTTTGTTCCTCTATTTTAAAATTTCTCTGCTACAAGTTTTTTAATTTTAAAAAGTTTCAAAAAATTCATATTCAACTATTCACTCCCTTTAGTTGAATATCAATTGGTATCAGAGTTGGTGTGTTAACAAGAACTTAATAGCTTAACACTAAAAATCCAAATGGCCATCAATGGAGATAATATACCAGTAGAAGCTTGCTCAACAAATCTTGCACCCTTCTTCAATGGAAACAATTTCAATTACTAAAAGTAAAGAATGTGCAATTTCATAATTGTACAGGATCTAAATGCATGGGAGATAATCGAAGAAGCAGTTGAATTCCATACCGAAGAAATTAATGGTGTGCGTGTGTCAGTCAAGTTGAAAAATATGACAATGGAGCAGAAGAATGCTTGTCAAGCCAACTGCAAAGCCATAAATCTCCTTCACCTTGCTTTGAGCATCAACGAATACAATCGATTCTCATCATGCATCACAACAAAAGAAATCTAGGACAAACTCGAAACTACCTACAAAGGCATTGATCAAGTTCGTAAGAGCAAAATTAGACTACTGAAGCAAAAGTATGAAGTTTTCAAAATAAAAGAAGGAGAAACAATCAGTGAAATGATAACAACATTCAATAAGGTAACAAATGAATTGAGATTGCTTAGAAAATGAATTTCTTAAGAAGATATGATGGACAAAATCTTGAGAAGTCTACCAAAGTTGTAGGAGCCTAAGGTTACTACAATAGATGAATCCAAGAACCTTGAACCCTAACAATGGATGAACTCGTGGAATCTTTAATAACCCATGAGATTAAGCTGAATGTGAAGGAGCCAGCAAAAGAAAAAAGAGATAAAGGAGTGGCTCTAAAAGCTGACGGTAATGAAAGCACTTCAAACTCAGAAGAGGAAGATGATGAAGCACTCCTGGCTAGAAGATTCAAGAAATTCACGATGAAAAGAGGAAACAAAAACAAATCATTCTTCAAAAGGCCAGAAAAGAAAGAGGAAATCAGGTGTTTTGAGTACAAGAAGTTGGGACTTATAAAAGCTAATTGTCTCCTACTAAAATAGAATGAAAACAAACATAAGAAAGAAAGAAAAAATGAAAAAAAAAATGAAGAAGGCACTTGTAGTTTGGAGTGATGAATACTCTAGCTCATGTGAAGATGAACAAGCAGAGGAACAAGCCAATGTATGTTTCAAGGCCAATGAGGAACCTTCTGACAGTGAGGTTAATTCTACTTATTATTCCTCTTGCTCAGATTCTAATGAAAATAACTTTATCATCACTTAATTGCATGAGCCACTACTAGAATCGCTTAAGGAACTAAAAAGACTAAAAATGAAAAACAATTTATTGAAAAAGGAGTTAACGGAGACTATTAAAATGTTAGAAATGTCAAAAACAGAAGTCAATGAATTAAATGAGAAACATGCCAAATTAAAAAATGCTCAAATTGAAAAAGAGTTTAATAATAAGGTGGAAAAAAGAGTAGTGAGAATCAAATAAATGAAAACATAACTCTAAGAAAGAAATTGAATATTCTGAAAAATTCTTACTTTTGTTGTATTCAATTCTGTTCTTCAATTCCTTAGTCCTTCTCAGCATTTTATAACTTGTTTGAAATCTGTCAAACTTGAAGAAAGAAAGCCTTTATTTTTTACATTCATTTGTCAAATTGTACAAAGTATCAAAAGTGTAAAGTGGGTGAATCACAGTTTTAGGTCTTGAGAGTGAAAAGCCAATCTATAAAGGATTGAAACGTAGTGTTAAGTATAAACACTACAAAAGTTGAACTTGAACCTGCAATCAAGTGTGTATCCTTAAACTATTAGTGAAAAATCTAGGGGGGCCTGGGAGTAGACATACACCGAGTTTGGTATAACTATTATAAAAAATTTTGAGTATTCTTTGTTCCTCTATTTTAAAATTTCTTTGTTGCAAGTTTTTAAATTTTAAAAAGTTTCAAAAAATCCATATTCAACTATTTACTCCTTTTAATTGAATATCAATTGGCATTAGAGAAGGTGTGTTAATAAGAATTTAATAGCTTAACACTAAAGATCCAAATGGCCATCAACAGAGAAAATGTACCAATAGAAACTTGCTCAACAAATCGTGCACCCTTCTTCAATGGTAGCAACTTCAGTTACTAGAAGCAAAGAATGTGTAATTTTATAATTGCACGGAATCTAAATGCATGGGAGATAATCGAAGAAGCAATTGAATATCCCACCGAAGAAATTGATGGTGTACGTATGCCAGTCAAGTTGAAAAATATGACAATGGAACAGAAAAAGGCTTATCAAGCTAACTGTATAGCCATAAATCTCCTTCACCTTACTTTGAGTATCAATGAATATAATCGAGTCTTATCATGCATCACAACAAAGGAAATCTGGGAAATACTCGAAGCTACCTATGAATGCACTGATCAAGTTCACAAGAGCAAAATCAAACTACTGAAACAAGAGTATGAAGTTTTCAAACTGAAAGAATGGGAAACAATCAGTGAACTGATAACAACATTCAATAAGATAACAAATGAATTGAAATTGTTTGGAAAAGGAATTCCTCAAGAAAATATGATGGACAAAATCTTGAGAAGTCTGCCAAAGTCATGGGAGTCTAAGGTTACTGTAATAGATGAATCCAAGAATCTTGAAACCCTAACAATGGATAAACTCGTGGGGTCTTTAATAACCCATGAGATGAAACCAAATGTAAAGGAGCCGGCAAATGAAGAAAGAGGCAAAGGAGTGGCTCTAAAAGCTGACAGTGATGAAAATACTTCAAACTCAGAAGAGGAAGATGATGAAGAAGATGAAGCACTCCTGGCTAGAAGATTCAAGAAATTCATGATGAAAATAAGAAACGAGAACAAATTATTCTTCAAAAGGCCAGAAAAGAAAGAGGAAATCATGTACTTTGAATACAAGAAGTTAGGACATATAAAAGCTGATTGCTCCTTACTGAAAAAGGATGAAAACAAACATAAGAAAGAAAAGAAAAGAGATAAAATGAAGAAGGCACTTGCAGTTTGGATTGATGAAGACTCTAGCTCATGTGAAGGTGAACAAGAAGAGGAACAAGCCAATGTATGTTTCATGCCCAACGAGGAGCCTTCAAACAGTGAGGTAAATTCTACTTCTTATTCCTTTTGCTCAGATTCTAATGAAAGTAATTTCACCATCACCGAATTACACGAGACATACTAAAATCACTTAAGGAACTAAAAAGACTCAAAATGAAAAATAATTTCTTGAAAAAGGAGTTAACAGAGACTGTTAAAATGTTAGAAATGTCAAAAACAAAAGTCAATGAATTAAATGAGAAAAGTTCCAAATTAAAAAATGCTCAAATTGAAAAAGAGTTGAATAATAAGGTGGAAAAAAATAGTGAAAATCAAATAAATGAAAATATAGCTCTAAGAAAGAAATTAACTAAACAAAAGGAGAAAAACCTCAAACAAAACATTATATTGATGAAATTCATTCAAGGTCACGAAAAATTAGATGCCATGTTAGGAGCACAAAGAGTCGTATTTGATAAGATAGGATTAGGATATAATCCAACCGAAACTCAGAAAAAAGTTATATAAATTCTTTGTGCCAAGTTCTAAAAATATCAAACTACAAAGATGCCATACAAGCATAAAAATTGGGTACAAGTAAGAAAATTGCAAACTTAGAAATGAATTTTCAGACAACATTAAGAGTACAAGTGTGAATATCAACCATTGTGCATACTATAAAACTATTGGACACTCTATTTACACTAGCTGGTTTCCGAACTCATCAAGAATGAACTTAAAATGGATTCCTAAAAATCAATTTAAAGCTAACTCAGCCGGATCCAAAAAATGTGGGTACCAAAGGCAAAAGTGTGATTAAATCTTGTTGCAAGTATGTCTAAAATCAAGAGAATCACATGGGAAATCAGTCTGGTGCATTAATAATGGATGCTCATGACACATCACTGGAGATATCTCAAAATTCTCATCTTTCGAGAAAAAGAAATGAGGAAAGGTAACTTTTAGTGACAATTCAAAAGGAAAAGTTATTGGAATAGGCAACATAGGAGATAAATCTATTGAATCTCAAATTCAAAATGTTCTTTTTGTTTCTGGTCTTAAATTCAATATGTTAAGTGTTAGCTAATTATGTGACAAAAGCTATTCAGTCATGTTTAAATATGATACATGCTCTATTATAGACAAAACCTCCGATACTGTTAAATTCACTAGTCATAGAAGGGGAAATATATATGTGATAGACTTAGAACACTTAGAAATTCCAAATGAACCATGTTTAGTTGCAATAAGTAAAAACACATCATGGCTATGGCAAAGAAGATTAGGACATGCAAGTATGGACACAATCTCAAAGTTTGTTAAAAAAGACATAGTGAAAGGTCTGCCTAAATTGAAATTCAAAAAAGGATAGATTGTGTGATACCTGTATGAAAGAAAAACAAATCAAAACCTATTTCAAACTAAAAAATTGTGTATCATCTAGCAACTCTTTGGAACTTCTTCAAATTGATTTGTTTGGTCCAACTAAAACTCAAAATTTAGGTAGAAAACATTATGATTTTGTAATCATTGATGATTACTCTAGATACATATTAGTTCAATTTCTTGCCAAGAAGGAGAAAGCAAGTGAGATTTTCATCAAACTATGCATGAAAGTTTAAAATGAAAAAGGTATGATAGTTAAAAATATTAAAAGTGATCACGGTAAAAAATTTGAAAATAGAGTCATAGAAGAATTTTGTAACAACCATGGCATTGACCATAACTTCTCAGTACCTAGAACACCTCAACAAAATGGGGTGGTAGAGAGAAATAACAAAACTCTGCAAACAATAGCTAGAACCATGCTTTGTGAGCATAATCTATCAAAATTATTTTAAGCAGAAATAGTAAATACTGCTTGTTACATTCTGAATAGAGCACTAATAAGGTCAATCCTAAAGAAAATACCCTATGAACTTTACAAAGAAAGAAACCGAACATAGCATATTTTAAAGTTTTTGTATGCAAATACTTTGTCCTAAACAATGGAAAAGAAGTATTAGAAAAATTTGATACCAAAAGTAATGAAACAATCTTCTTAGGATATTTCACAACAAATAAGGCATATAGAGTGTATAATAAGAGAACCATGATAGTAGAAGAATCAATCCATGTTGAGTTTGAAGAAGAATATGACTCTAGTCAAAGAAAATCAGATGATGAAGATCTTACTGAAAAATTAAATGAATTGAACCTTACTGATGGCATGAATTCCCAAGAAGAAGAAGCTAATAAAGTCAATGAACAAGAAAAAGGATAAAACTCAACAAGAACAAGAAATCAAATACCCCCAAATAAAAAAAGATATAAATCCAGAAAATATAATAGGAGATGTTGGCTCAAGCGTCAGAACTAGATCAGTTTTGCAAAATCAATGTGAATACATAGTTTTCATCTCTCAAAATGAATCTAAAAATGTGGAAAAAGTCTTAGGAAATGAAAATTGGATAATGACCATGCAAGATGAATTAAATCAATTCGAAAAAAACAAAATATAGAATCTTGTCCCTAGACCATCAGATCAGTCTGTGTTTAGAACTAAATAGGTTTACAGAAACAAGCTTGATGAGTGTGGAACAATCACAAGAAATAAGACCAGATTAGTGGCTAAAGGATATAACCAAGAGAATGGAATTGACTATGATGAAACATATATTCCAGTGGCTAGATTAAAAATAATTAGAATGCTTTTAGCCCTCTCTTGTTATATGAATTTTAAATTATATCAAATGGATATCAAAAGTGTCTTTCTGAATGGATATTTGAATAAAACGTATATGTTGAACAATCACCTGACTTTGAAGATCCAAAATGTCTTGAATATATTTATAACTTGACAAAGTCTTGTATGGTTTGAAACAAACTCCTAGAGCTTGGTGTGAAAGGTTCAGTAACTTTTTAATTGAAAACAATCTTAAAAGAGAAAAGATAGATACAATCCTCTTTATCAAAAACAAGAAAAAAAGAAAACAACTTTCTAATAATCCAAATACATGTTGATGATATAAATTTTGGAAGAATTAGTGTAAAAATGTGTAAAGAATTTACAACAAAAATGCAGGGAGAGTTTGAAATGGTTCTGATAATCCAAATTGTTTTCTTGAACTTCAAATTAAGCAATCAAAGAATAAAATTTTTATCAATTAATCAAAATATACTAATGACCTTATTAAAAGATTTGGATTCAGTCATTGTAAAGGAAATGCTACTCCAACGAGCACAAGTATAAAATTAGGTAAAGATAGAAATCGCAAATTAGTCTGTCAAAAATTATACAGAAACATGATTGGATCTCTATTGTATTTTACTATTTCAAGACCAGACATACAATTTAGTGTATATCTTTGTGTTGATTTCAATTAAATCCAAAATAATCTTACTTAGTAGCCGTCAAAAAAATCTTTAGATATCTAAAAGAAACCACACATTTAGGTCTCTGTATGACAAAATTCGAACATTCAGTTATATGAATTCTGTAATACTAAATTTACCGGATGTAAAATAGATAGAAAAAGTACCAGTACCATTTTTCAATTCTTTGGAAATATGTTGGTATCATGGTCTTCCAAGAAACAAAACAGTACAACATTGTCAACAAACGAAGTAGAATATATTTCAGCTGGACAATGTATTGCACAAATCCTTTGGATCAAGCACCAAATGAAGGACTATGGGTTAGACTTCGATTGTCTACCAATTAAATATGATAAGACAAGTACAATAAACCTAGCAAAAAACCCAGTTCATCATTCACGAATCAAATGCATTGAAGTGAGACATCACTTCATTGGAAACCATGTTCTGAAATATGGAATTATTCTTGAGTATATTGAGACTCAAAAATAAATTGCTGGCATCCTTACCAAATCTTTAGATAAGAATAGATTTTGTAAACTCAGAAGAGAATTAAGAATGACAGAAATAAAGAAATAGAAAAGAAAAATGAAAAAAAAAGAGTACACTCACAAATCTGAAAAATGAACTTCAGGTCGATATATTTCTTAAATATGTCAACAAATTAAAAGAGTGTAAAGTCATGTCGACCTACTAATCATTGGATTTAGAAACATATCGACTTGACACTAAGAATGAAAAACAGAAGGTGACACGTCAACCCGAATATAAGTATGTCGACCTGTGCAATAATTGGAAATCATGTCGATGCCTTTAAAAATATGTTGACCCGATGACTCATAAAAATCATTAAACACGTCGATATGTATGAAAAGATGTCAACCTATAATATGCATAATAGAATATAAACAATTAACACATCGATCTATTTAACTATTCATCCTCATTTTAAACTTTTCCTCTTCTCCCAAAACCCTAATTTATCAAACCCTAATCTCTTGATTGAAACCCTAGAACACTTCCTTTCCACAAGAATCGAACTTCTTATGGTGCCTAAAATGAAATTACCCCTCAAGAAATCGTCAGATTCTTCCAAACAAACCTCGGAACCCACGGCCAAAGGATTATCCACCAAACCCTCATTTACAAAAACTACAAAACCTCCTGCTCCTCCTCCGCGACCAGAACCTACCTTGGAATTCAACACTCATGAATTTCAAGTGAGTTGTTTGACAAAGTGTTTTCAAAGAGGAGGGTCATCAAGGAAAATTAATCGATTGGGTGTAATTGAAGAAGGTGAATTTTAAGTATGAAGAGCATTTAATTGAGATATGCCCTAATTCGCTTCTGAATCTGAACAAGTACATTCATGGGAAGGTTGTTAAATTGTTTTACAACAACATCGAAGTGATTTCTGATGAAATTGAGAATGAGACATGAATAATTTTGGATGATCACTCTGTCTCATGCACATTTAGAACTTTTGCGAATGGCAAGGAAATTAAAGTAATACCTAGGAATGTATGTCGAGAAAGTGATATTTCTTGGATATTATATGATAACTGCGAACCATAAATGAAATCTAGCTATTTGGAAAATGTTAGAATTGTCTTCAGTGATGAGAATCTGACAGTAGTTAACACTGGTGCCACAGAGCTTGGTTTCCATGAGTACATCTTGCATTTGATTGTGTCACATTTGTTAAGATCTAGGGGAGGGAACTATATAACTATCTCAAGAGAAAATTTTTTGTTGATGGCTTGTATTATGAGTAGGAAAAATCCTGAACTACATTTCATAATTCCTTACTTCATGATAGCTGTACATAGATCTGAGAGCTCTCCTTTATCATATGCTAGCATGATTACTGATATATTATCAAAAAATCTTGTGGAATTGGATAAACATATGGTAATTTAGTTGAATGAGAAGAATGTAATCAATGCATTTTAAATGTTGAAAGCAAGATGGATGTGTGAAGGAGATCGGGTGAGGAATGAATGAGGAACAAATAAAAGACAATTTGAAGAAACTGGAGAAGAAGGTGAAGAGGCCACTAAGAGACAAGAAGGAGACAAAGGAAGGACAGCTTTCAAGCACTCAACTAGTGACACTTGAAATGTTTTGGGAAAAATTGCAAAACATCAAAAGAAAACAAACTTTGATCGGTCAAATGTGTTGCTTTATAAAAATAGAACTTAAGGGAGCAAAGGACAAATTGGACTCTTTGGTCAAAGAAAAGGACAAATCAATGAATGATCTGAAACCATCTAAGTCCTACTAGTATAGTTTCTTGTTGCTTTTATTTACTCGTCTTATTTTCATGCAATTTATTTTTTAAATCTTAACTATTCTGTGAAATACTTATTGTCATGGGTGTAAACTCTTATTCATTGGTAATGACAATCCAATCATGCAGTATGTTAAAAATTGCTCATATGACTCATTATGATTGTGATATTGATAATAATGGTTTGCAAGAAACAAATTAGTTAACGTATTGATAACTTATCATGTTTTTTTTGTGTGGTACTGCATGAAAGTGTGATGCTAAAGTAATGGTGCTCTTCTGAAATGGCTATGTACTGATTGAGGGGGAGTGTAGGCTAATATGATGGAGTATGTAGATGTGTAGATGTGTAACTAAATGATGGCTGCAGTGAATAATGTGTAAATGTGTTAGAAAGGGGGGTTACTATAAAGTGTCATGTGAAGCGTCATGTATTACTATGATGTGTCATGTGAAGTGAATCTGTTAAGTGAGGAAATGAGAAATAGGAGCTATTCTGCTATGCTCTTTTTATTGATGACAAAAAGGGGGGAGAAAAATAAGAAAAATGAGAATGGGAGAATGTCAGATTAAGTGTGAGAAATATAGACTGAGAAATGTAGACTAAGTAATATAGATTAAGTGTGAGAAATGCAGACTAAGTAATGCAAATTAAGTGTTAGATATAGTGTGCAAGTGCGAATGATCTATCTTAGTGTCATGATTGGTACAAAAGTGAGTACTAGACTGAGTGTAGACTTCCAAATGCAATGCTAGAAATGAGTAAAGCAAATGTCATCTAAGTTGAATCAAATTATGAACCAAGTTATAATTCACTGGATCAAAGACTATAGGTAAAGCATTGAGAGTTTTGTTATCATCAAAAAGGAGGATACTGTTGAGATAGAAAAGTTTTGATGATGATAGAATGAAAGAAAATAAGTTTAAAGAAAATCATAAAGAAATTAGAAATCAAAAGTCTGCAATCTTGTTGACCTGATCTTAAAATACATCGACCTGTACCTCAGGTCCATCAATTTAAGTCTTATGTCGACCAAGTTTTAATCTAACCCTAAACACATCAACCTGATAAGCAAACCTTGTCGACCTAAGTTATAGGATTACAATAAAAATAGCTTAGTAAAAACACATCGACACACTTGTGAACACATCGACCTGAATTCTAACATACATCGACCTAAATAGTCTCAGGTAGACAAATTTAGAGTGATATATTGACCAATTTTAGAAACACATCGATTTATCTTTGATACACATCGACATATATTAGGAAAAAATACTAGGATATCGATGTGCCCGATAACTTGTCACCCTATTTCACTTGTTTCCTCATAAACATACAACAACCTGTGCTATTGACCTTGTCAACATGAAAGTAGCACCTCAACCTATTTTATAAGTCATATATTTTAAGAAGACACAAGAACATGTAGATGTAAGACCAAGACAAGTCGACCCGATGTAGTATTGCTTAAGTATTACACATCGACTTGCTATCTGACCTTGTCGACATACCTTAACACATCGACCAATTCTAGGAGATAGATCCACCAATTTTATATCTGCATAGTAACATGTCGATGTATACAATGGACTCGTCGACCTGATGGTTATTGACTTCTTAAGATCACACATCGACCTGCCTTAAATCATGTCAATGTACATACAAATATTGACCAATTCATTTGCACAAGTCCACCAATTTTATGAACACATAGAGTTGTGTTGATGTAGTTAAAGCTTGTCGACTTAGGATATTGATTTCTAAATAATGACATATCAATGCCCACAAGAAACATGTCGACACCTCAGAACACATCGACAAATTTAAACATGTGTGTACACATATTTTATTTGGTACATGATCTTATCAACTTGAACACAATCTTATCAACCTGTTTAATCAAAAATACACTACTAAATTTTTGAATTTAGGTCGATATGCCACTTAAATTAGTCGACCCAAGATTGTCAGAGACCAAATCTACAAAATAGATTTGAACTCAATAGCCACTCTGTTCCCCTGATTTTCTGAATATTTTCATTTCTATCAAAGATAACGGTCGAATGTAGTATAAACTAACTTTGACTGGCTAAGATAAAAGTGGTGCCAGTAAAGGAATGAAGGTTCAACGTAAAAAATGGATACTGTTGCAGAACATTAATAGCGAACATTAAATTCGAATGCAAAAACCCTCAACGGATCTCTTCAATACATCAATAAAACCAAGAAATAAGGAGAGATGAATCTGAATGTTTGATTGAATATTCTAAAAAAATCTTATTTTTGTTGTATTTAATTCTATTCTTCAATTCCTTAGTCCTTCTCAGCATTTTATAACTTGTTTGAAATCTGTCAAACTTGAGGAAAGAAAGCCTCCATTCTTGACATTCATTTTTCAAATTATACAAAGTATCAAAAGACTAAAGTGTGTGAATCATAGTTTTAGGTCTTGAGAGTTAAAAGTCAATCTGTGAAGCATAGTATTGGGTATAAAACTATAAAGATTGAATTTGAACTTGCAATCAAGTGTATATCCTTAAGCTGTTAGTGAAAAATTCAGGGAAAGTCTGGGAGTAGATGTACACCGAGTTAGATGAAAACACTATAAAAGGTTTTGAGTATTCTTTGTTTCTCTATTTTAAAATTTCTCTATTGTAAGTTTTTAAATTTTAAAAAGATTCAAAAAATCCATATTCAACTATTCATCCCCCTTTAGTTGAATATCACATATGAATTTACAAAATAATTATCCAAGTGGTTTAAATTTTAGACACGTGATTGACATTAGAACAGGTTGGAGCTCTAATTTTCTTTGTTAAAATTGCTTCTTTTCATTTTTTTTGTACTTATAGATTTATCAAACCACATAATTCATTTAAGAGCTCTTTATGGATTTCAAAATTGTAGAAATCTGTCTTAGAATTTTGCAATTTTAAAAGAAGCTTTTTGCTGATTTTTTTTGTTTGTGACATAGGAAGTGAAATTCTACTTCGATTAATGTACTATGTATATTAAAATGCTTGTGGATTGATGCTTGTTGATGTTGTTATTCAGTCTATGACAAGCTTGCAGTATGACATCCATTAAGATGACATGTACCAATTGACAAGATAGAGGTCAAACAAATAGGCAAAACTCAAGAAGATAATACTTACGTTCTCCAATTGCCTAGTTCTCATTTAGTAAGTACACTAGCAAGTCTTAAAATAATTCTTTGTTTTCAGAAAACAACAAAAGATATTGTCCCGCGTTCTTTGTATGTGTTGTTCTGTTGGTTGTTAATTGGGAAAAAACTACTGTGATTATGTTAGTTATTAGCAGAGTTGAAAAGAAAGTGAATATACGGCATATACAATATTTGATTTTTTCGGCTTTCCTCTTGAATCTAGTGTCTTTTAACTTTCTTTGAATGATCACTTACTTCTGTCATTGTTGCATTTGGGATTTTAATTATGCGATTCGCTATCTTTAAATTGAACAATCCCTATGAGATGTCTTATAGTATGTTCTATTGTTGGATATTGTTGTGCTTTTTGGGTTTGCGGTATTTTGTTGTGACTTTACTCACAGTTGGTCTTGTTTGAGATAACTACTACTACTGTTGCTGGAAAGCTAGAAAGAAACTATTTAAGTTGTTGAGTGCTACTTAGCATATTGCGGTGATGTATAGAAGTATATGATTGTTGATCTATTATTGCTCTATTGAATTGAACATTTGGGATTCTTTTTTGTCTAGCTAAAAGTTGAAATTCATGTAAATTGCCCACAATTTGATAGGCAGGAGCATTGTGTCATGTCTTGCCTGCCATTTAAATTGGTCTTAGATATAGTTTATGTGTCACAAACAATCTTTAGAGAGTTTAGTAAACAATTACCTTCCTTTTTTTCATGAACAGTATTTTAAATGTGATGACCTATCGTCAACAATAACATTATAAATAGTATGGGTGTGAGAAACTAATAAAGTTTAGATTTATCAAATATTTTCTAACTTCCTTTTCCTTTACTATCTTTTGTTATATTAGAATGCACCTATCTTTCATGATGTATAGTAAAATATGTTTGCGCTTTTGTCTACTTATGTCACATGTCTCTACTTCTAACCTGAGATTGCCTAAAGATGTTGTAAACTTCTCCATATAAACTCAGCGCCCTTCGCTCTTCACCCTTCCCCTACAAACACTCAGCTATTGAAGTCCTCTTTAATTACAAGTTTGTTTGTATTTTCTTTGGAACCTTTTTACGATGTGTTCAATTTCTTTTGTATGCTGTTGCTAAAAATATGATTCTTTTTTTGTGTCATCATGTTATCCATGTATGTTGGGATGCCTCTAAGATTTTACTAATCTCTACTAAATGATTTGTTCCCTTTATTTTTCCATTACACTTTATTTGAATACATGAGAATATACTTTCTTTTTATGATATCAAGCTACAAACCATAAGAAACATATAATATATATATGAAAAGCAAATAAACACAAAACACTAGAACAAAATTGTTCAGGCTAAAACTCATAAGAAACATATATATACATACACGAAAAGTAAATAAATGCAAAACAGTAAGACAAAACATTAAAAGACTCCCACTGATATAAGTATTCTATGAGACTAGTCACATTACAAATAGACAAATCGATAAATTTAATACCCAATATTTGGATTTGACAAATTAAGTCTCTAAAGTTTCTAATGAGACAAATTCAGTCCTTAATGTTACACTTTTTATGAATTTTAGTATACTTAACAAGAAAAATGTATGAATTCAGTCCTTAATCTTTGTGCTCCCATCTCCCGATATTGAAGGAGTAGGTAGCTCTCCTAATGTTTTGGATATAGGAGAGGAAGAGTCCAAGCCAAAAGGCGAGATTGGGTCATCTAGCACCCTTCTGGAGCACTTGAATGTTTAGAAGGGCAAGAGGGTCATGCCGAGTGAGATGGCACCGCTTCCTCTTGTTTTTGTTAGGTCTTTTGATTGGTTTAAGGATCTGAAGGAGAGAGGAACCATGGCGATTAGCTGCGGCAGTAACTATTTTACTTATTTAGATATTGTCAAGGTGAAGAGGTTCCCCGATAGATTGGACTTTCATGGTGCTGAATCAGAGCTGAATCACTTAATGATGGAGCAGGGTGAAGAAGCTACGATCGCCTTGAGTCTCCAGGTATATATATTTTTATTTGAGTATCTCGAAAAGTTTAGTATTTTGATAGCATCAAACGTGACTTGTTGTGTCTAGTCCACTGTTATCACTGAATTTTGGCAATTAACGAGGAACCAACTGGTACATCACCTGGAAGGCCAGGCAAACCAGAGAATGAAGGGAATAGTCAACTCTAAGCCACTTTGGCTGAAGAGGGTAAGGTAACCTATACCGTATTGATTGAAAAAGAAAAAGAGATAAGGTGGTTGAAAACTAACCAGGAGTCGGCGTTCGAACAGTGTGATACGTCCTTTGCTAAATGTGAGAGGCTAGATGCATTGTTGGATGAAGTTGAAGGGGAACTCTTGGTTGAAGCGGGGTCAGCTCAGGAGTTAATGTAATCACTCTCTGCCTTGGAGAAGAATGTAGCAGATTTACAAAGTAGAAATACCAAGCTTCAAGAAGGTTATCAACGTGATCTTTATGAGCTTACCGAGAATATGCATTGTACGGAAGAAATGATCCACAAAGCAGGACTAATGGACAATCTAGCGGATAGCATTGGCAGGGCTATCATTAGGATGGCAAATCCAGGTATGACCGCTACTCTGAGGGCGGGCTTTTCCTACAAAGTGGTTGAAGCTAACGTTCGTGTAGTTACCATGTGTGCTCGGTTCAAACACCTATGACAAAGAATTGCTCCTCCTCCATATCCTAGTCATGAATAAAGAAGTGCTCCTCCCTCATCTCCTGGTTGTGACTAGTGATCTTGTACTTTCTCTCTTTCCTTAATGTACTCCATCTTCCTCGTTAAGCTCTACTTCCCTCGTGATGCAATGAATTGAGTTTCTTTCTTTGCACGTTTGGTGTGCTCTGTTTTGCATTTTGATTGTCACAGTATGCATTATTTGCTTCAAATCATGGATATATAATGTATTGGCATAGGATGAGAGAAAGTGGAGTTGATCCTCATGAAAGTGTATGGCGTCCAAGTCATGTAAAACCTAATAAATGAGAGCCACCAAGCTGAGAGATTGTTGGGAGCAACCTACTCAGGAGTTAGATCCCGTATATTAGGTAAGGATGAGTGTAAAACCCATGTAAGGCGCAGAAGTCAAGACCATATGTTGGGACTCGTTTTGTGGCAATAGTCGACTTTGTAATGACGGAGGTCAATGACTACTACCGACCAAGAAGTCACATAGTGCTTTATGGTTCATATGATCATGGGCCTACTAACTTCCATCGTAACGAGTTTGTTAGACCATGTATCATCACAAAGAAAGTGTGTTGAATTTTGAATTCATGAAGAGTTAAATTAACATAAATCAGAAGATTGGAATTTGTTTGAAAAACGATGAACACTTTATTAATTACCACAATAAATATTATAATTGTACAATGACGAATTAAAAATACATCAAGTTTAAAATTGGTATGATATATCCCAATAAGTGTTGACAAAATTATGTTTTCATAATGATCAAATCAGGAAAATCAAAATAGTTAAAATAAGAATAAACCCAGGCTAGATTACGCCACATGCTCTTATCTCAAAGGTTTTAATTTGAGTCATACAGTATTCGGGTACAAAACAACGTGCCCAAAACCACAAGAAAATCAAAAAGTATGACTCGCAAGAGTACGCCGATAAAGATCCTCACATTCGCAAATAGAGGAGCTCTCCGAAGCAAGAAACTATGTTCGATACATTACCATAAAATTCTTCTTTGAAGAAACTTTGTTGGAAAATAACATATTGGGAACATGAAAGCTGAAAATGAAAAAGCAAACTTGGGAAATCCGTTCATTTCCAAAAAAGTGATCAGAACAAAGGAGCACAAAAACAATGATATATCAAGGAGAGGGGGAAGCAGGAGTTCTCAACTGAAAAGCTAGTGAAATCAGTTCAAAGAGTGGTAATATGTGAATCGGCAGCAATAACCTCTTCAGAAGACCCCTAGGAGCCCTGGCAAGAGTTGAACTTGAGACACTAACATTGCCAACGTCTATTCCCTCAGTCGAAACACCTCTCAAGCGGTGAATTGTTTCTTCAACTCAATGTAATTTCTTAGATAGCCTCCGATGCTCACATTCATAAGTCTCCCTCAGCTTTGCAACCTTTCTTTATGAAGTGACAAGAGCTTCCTCCCGCTCCCGTGCCAACTCTTTAGCATCCAGTTGATCTACTTTGCTTTTGTTCAAGAGATCCTTCAACTTCTCACCCTCCTTGATGAACTTATTAATAACCTGATATGAACACTCCAGGTCACCCTGCAACATTCTATCATCTTTTCCTTTTTACAAAGATCAACAGATGCTGCATTAGCCTCCTCAGCTTCCTTTTGGGACTTTTCGGCTCAAAATCGATAGATCTCCTCTCCAAAATAATCCAACTGACTCATCAAATGATCCATCAACTATTTTTTCCTTGTCCTTTGAAACTCGGCCATCGTGATGGCTTGCAAAGAAAAATAAGTTACATTTACCATAACAAAGATGATAGCCTAAATTAAGAATCATCAAAAGGGGCATACCTGAATTAGGAAAGTTACCACAGACTCATTACCTTATTCAACTAATAAACAGTTTAACTTGAATTCTGCCCGATGAAAATCCAACCTATCAACAAACCTCATTGCTTTAACAATGTTCAGATAACAAGAATTATGAACAAGCAACTTATGGAGGCAATGCCTCTTTCCTTCAAATCTTCGATTGGTCAAAGGACCAAATCAAAATAGGAGGAAGGGGGCCATTTGCTCGGACATCACCCCTCTACATCTTCAAAATGTGCAAGCAATTTGGTAAAGCACTACAAGAACCTGGTTCTATGCTTTCAACCCCATCCTTTCACTTAACAGTTGAGGCTCTCAACATAACACCCTCCCATATAGTCAAGGGAAGGGCCAAAGGTACCTCCCTAATAACTCCCACCTCCTCGGTGCCAACAGCTGGGGCTAACAACTTACTTCTCTTCCCTTTAGGAACAAAAGTAGCAATGGGGCACTCATCATTTGACCCCTCCTCCAACGCTTTCTCTCTCTCTTCCCCTAATATTCTTTCTTTACTGCCTCCCAAAGCTTCCACATCGACCTCCCCCTCTCAAACAACATCTTATAGTAAAAGAATAGGATTTCTAGACACCGTTACCACTACTCTTGCAGAGCTTGATCCATTACCATCACTGCCTTCTTCACTGTTCAGTGTCCAAACAAGCCTCTTCTTCTTTCTAGAAATATAACCCGCAAGCACATCCTTAGACGCATTCCTCTCATCCTCCTCCGCCTTGGGACCCGCCTTCGCATAGTCCCTCATCGACTTTATAGATCTCATCCAATCGAGATTATCAACCTCAGCAAAATCAATAACATCAACAAGCCTCCTCGACATCTTCTTCAACATGAACGGTTTTTGAATCTATATCTTCTCATCCAATAAAAAACGGGCTAATTTAAGCATCTCGTTCTCAACCAGAGCATTGACCCACACTATCCTACCCAAGGCTCTACAAAAACCACCCGCAGAAGTCACAAAACCAGAATGCCAGGATGATCAGATGGTTTCAACCCAACGAAGGGCTCTACATCAGGGAACAACAGTATTAAGTCCCTATCCACAACTCCACAAAAAAGAATTTATTTCTTCACTACTTGTCGAGAGTCTCCTTATAGAAATACTTCCACTTCGATTGATATCGAGTTTGAACATAGTACTAGCCCTCTGTAGCACCCGGCGCCACACTTTCTCAAATGGAAAATTGAAGACAAAATCTCAAAGTCAAATCTTAACCGACAAAAGCTCTGCAAATGGGACACCGCCACTACCAGATGCCATGTATCGGAAATATATTCCAACCGCTCAAAGCAATGGATAAGGGTCCCATAACACAATCCATACCTAATGTATTCTCTATACATAGGGACGCAACTCCTAGACATACGATTAGCCTATTCCCTACTTGTATGCAGCTTCAGGCGAAAACCATCCCCCAAATTCATATGTTTCACCGCAGATTGCAACTTCTCTCTGTTATCACACTTTTAATTTCACCAATCATACGATTTTTGTGTAAACTAGGACCCTTCGTCATGTCTGCTTTTCTAAATTTAAAACAACCCTAAAAATTTTTAGGCCTCCTTTCTCTCCCTCACAAAAAAATTATCTAACTAAAACCCACCAACCAATAGCAAAACAAGCAAAAAGAAGCGTATCAAAGAAGACTCACAAAAAATCGAAAAGATATGCTAGCATTACATGCTCCATTTTCACGCCCACTTAACGAAAAAACTCTTCGTTTTTGTGCCCCTTCGAATTCTTACTCTACTCTTAAATGTTGTTTCTACCAAATGACAATTAGATCTAGGAGGCAAACGATGCCACATGGCCTGATGACCCATTATTGCAAAGATAGAATTGCTTGTGTCCATCAAGCCTATGATCGATAAACACCCTCAACTCCTTTAGTTCCTCGTTTGGATACTCCTCTTGCCAAGTAGTATCTTAGAAGCTCCCACTCCTTAGTCATCTGCCAGTTCCTCGCGGCCCCTGAACTTCTCGATCATCCCATTCATCGGTGGATATATCTTACTATGCATTGTCCATGTTTTTTCGATGTTGCTTCATTGGCCGATATCCTTGCTTGGCTACCCTAAGCATCAATACATTCTTTGAATTATCTTAGCCATAATCAAAACCCAAATATCCCAACAGAATGATTGTTATGGTGGTAGTGGGAAGTGCAACATGCATAGTTTTGTCAAGGAGAGAGAGAAAGGTAAACGTCCAAGAGGGAAAGACATTAGTTTCAAAATATGCAGCGAGGCCTTGCAGAGACTAGAAAGAGTTCTAAACCATGTGGTGGCTGTGCCTTGAGGATGAACTCTGGAGTTTTAGAATTTGGACTTTTTTTGAAGAGCCATCATGTGAAAGAAAAAGAAGATCAATGAGATTACTTAAGGGTGGACTTTGAAGACTCTTGCGGAAGGTGTCTGGATCATATAACACACAAACAACACAAGAGAGAGAGAGAGAGAAAAAGTCAACTGTATAATGCAATGAGTACTCATGCGGTAGAGGAATGGCTTCCATATATCATGATCATCATCAGCCATGCCACTCACCTTAGCTAATCGGTATGACACACTGGATACGGAGAATTTGGAGTCAATCCTAGAAGAAAAGAAGCCGTATTTTTGGCTGAATGAATGAATACACAAAAATATAGAGGCCAGACAATCCTACAAAAATGGCCAAACTCCCCAACCGTCAAAATAGCAAAATAATAGTCTATTTTAAAATAAACGGGGGTGAAAAAGTAATTTTGCAAAGTGTCCTCCCAACTGCTATAAACATACGTTCTGTAAAATTAGTTCCAAAATCAAACACAATATCTAGTTAATCAACATTTTTGAAAAAAAATAATAAGGAAAGAGTTCTCCCAACTACTACAAGCATACATCTCGTGAAATCAGTCACAAAATTAAACACAATGTCTAGCTAATCAATATCTTTGAAAAAAAAAAGAAAAAATAGAAACAAGAAGCAGGCCATATCAGACATCCAGCTCACCAACAATGAATCACCCCTACCAACTGGAGGACGACCAAACTAAGATGGCAAGAGACATTTTACGCTTGTATCTATATGATGAATAAGTGGGGTGAATGTATATTTGACCCCTCAAACTTATTGTGAAAGTTTAATATTGTTACTCTTATGATCCAAATTTTAATTTACTATAACATGTGGGCTTAGAATAGGATATGCGATGTTCTAATGTTTTAAACTGATGTTTTGATTTTTAATTGATACTAAAAAACATGTCATTCCGACGTGAGATTGCAACCCAAAACGAATAAAATTGTGTCAATTTTTGCACCACCATTTACATTGAGAAAAAGCGTTGCGAATAAAGCCATCACTACTATTATGTGATAGACGGTGTCGGAGAAAATTTCCAAGAAAACAAGGTTATCGCTAATCTAGATACAAAATTGTCGACACCAACCATGGCAATTATCTCATTGCAAATTGCTTCGGAATGTTTTGCTACATTAAACAAATTATCACAAAATTCATCTCCATTCTATGACGAACTTAGTGATGGAATTTCTATGATGCAATGTTGTAAATTGCATCACAAATATATGAATACTTTTTTGTAATAATTTATTCCATGTGGCTACAAATATTTGGTTCTAATAATTATGAAATTTTGTAATAATTTAAATTCATATGAAAAATCATATCAAAATACCAAAATATATTTACAATTAAAAATATAGAGAGAAACAAACTAAATGTATTCAAATTAATATAATATTTATGAGCCCCATCATAAGGAGGGAGCAAAGAAAGGAGAGAAAATAATTAGTAGAGGGTGCGAGGGATAAAAGAGGAAGTAGATCTATTTATACGATGAAAAATTTGAGATGCAATGGCTTTTGCAATGACCGAGTTTATCACGGTACTTACTTTGCAATGACAAATGGCATCGCAATTGTACGTACTCCCAAGGATATTATAATGACTCCCAAGTATTTTTGTGGCGAACTTTGTGGCAACGAGTGCCATAACAAATTGTATGCGACAACATGGGTGCATGTTCCCTAATAAAGCAAAAAGAGAGAGACAGGCGGGTGCGACAAGTTCACCCCCTCTACCTTGTTCCCTACTCTTCCTAGGTCGAGGTAGACCTGGGTAGCATGCCGGACAAAAGCCTAGCATGCTTTAGCATGCCGCGGCCTGCCCGCGCCTTCCACGTGCTGTGCTTCACAAGCATGTGTCACATGGCATGGTAATGCCATGCTCTTGGGAATGCCATCTGGCATGTTAACACGGTAGTGCCATGTTACTATAAAGTTGGGATTTCTTAAGTGTTCAAAAATTTGGGATTACATATCGTAGTTAGCTTAAATGCATGTTGTATAAATCAGATGTGTAGTTTCAACTCCCAAAGCAAGTACTTATGAAGACCAACTAAAAGAAAGTCATATGGAAAGGCAAAAGGGGGAAAAAAATGATAAAATATAAGCTGTTCCATATAGCTCCCTTCAAACCAAATGGTTGGCCCATGTCAAATTCAATACTAGGGTTTTTTCTTTCATAACTTTAGAATTATTGCATCAAACTCATAATTTTCCTTTTTTTTTTTTTTTTTAAGATTCCAAACTACTCCAATTTTATAGATTTTGTTGAAAGACTACTATCTAACACGCGGGATATTTTACCTTGCATAATAATTTATAATATGATATACTCGATATCGAATATAATATATTCTAAATAGCGTATGTTTTTTAGTTATTCACTTGTTTGAAAAATTTATCAATACGGATATGAATTGTATACGAGAGTTTGTGCAATCTATTGTTAGTATTTTTCATGACATTGTGATTTAGTCTACGTAAATTTCATTTAAATTTTTTTTTCTAATATAGAGCATGAGGTGTATCAAATGAGTTTTAGATTCGACTTAATCGAATAACATTTTTTGTTAGATTTTATTATATCTTTTATTAGAATATATATATATATATACTAAGATATATTAAATCAAATAATTAATTTATCCATCAAAATTACTATAAATTTAATATTAGAAAATTTAAAAATCTGAATTTTTTAAAGAGTTTCAACAAAAAATGTGAGGTGATATTAACAAAGACATCTATGTAAGGAAAAATAAATAATTAGATTACTTGGCAAAATAGTTTCTTCCGGGTCAAAAAAAAATATATAGCTAAATAAATAAATAGTTGGATTGTTAGGAGATTTTATGAGTTAAAAAGAAAATGAAGCATTATTTGAGATGAAAGCGGGCCGGGGAGCAAGAACTGCCGGGTTGACCCGATCCGATCTAATTTGACCCTCTCCCCTCCACCTTCCTGCACCCTTTACTCTATTCACTTCACCCCTCCCTTTCTCTCTCCCACTCCCAAAGCCCTAAACACAGATTAATTTCCGTAGCTCCTTTGATCTCTGCGAGTTCTCTCTCTCTCTCTCTCTCTCTCATGGGTTCCGGTGAGATTCCTATTCCTTCCCCTCCCTTTTGATCTCATGCTTTTTTACTCTCTCTTACATTTGATTTGTGGTGCCTCTGTTGCGATTTTAATCGATTGAGAAATTGAATTTGGGGATTGTAAATTGTGGTTAGATGCAGACATGGAGGATTATGGGTTTGAGTACTCAGAGGAAGAGCCGGAGGAGCAAGATGTCGACATTGAAAACCAATACTACAATTCTAAAGGTACTCCTTCCTTGTTATTTCCATTGAAGTTTTTTATATCTGTGTTTTTCTTCCTTTTTTTTCCCCTTTTGAATATGTGATTGTCGTTATGGGCACTATAAACATCAACATCAACTTCAAAAAGCTTTCAATTTCTTACTCTCTCCAGCAAGACTTGGTGTCAGTGACAATTGGATCATTTTCAAAACTGACTTCACAAAATAGGAATTGTTTTTGTGCTGATTTTCATGTATTTCCTGTTTGAATGTTCTTTGATTTCTCTGAAGCGCGTAAAGATTTTCTATGCTCTTGTATTACATCACCGCTTTCGCTGTATACAAGTATCTTCTAATATTTCATCATTGCCATGTTTGCCTAAACCCGCGTATGTTATATAAATATTGATGCTTCTCTTTCTTTTCCCTCAAGTGATCCTCCTTTGTCCAAAACCAAAAGCAAAAGGCTTCGGCTTCCATATGGCCAAAGCAATTTTATCCAATGTTAGGGAAAAAGGGAAAAAAAATGAAGAAATAAAACAATTGAAGAATGAGGTTGTAGATAGCAATCAGCATTTGTGTCCAATTGTCAAGGAAATTTTGGAAGTGCTATATGCTTGGTTTGACAACACAGCAACAATAACCCAGTCGTAAATTTGTAATGACCCACCTACTTACCACAAGTGGTATGAGCGGTCCTGTTAGCATAAAGAGACCCAATCTTGAAACTCAATCTTGTAGGTAATTACAACATTGTTAACAGATGTTACTCTGTCCACTACCATGGTACATCTACAAGAATTTTCATTTTTATACTTTATTCCCTCAACTTGAGAGCACATGCCCCCTTGTGCGAGCACCTGTTAGGAGGGAAGAGAGGAGGGTTAGGCATAGCCTAGTGCGTAATATCATTATATAACTCATGTCAACAATGGATCAACATGTGCTGTCACATGAGACTCCAAAATATACTTATTAAGACCACAACCCAATGGGAAACCTCACCATATGTGGTATATATTTTATCTTGCTCACAACCTTAGAAAAACATGTAGAACCTCCTCAAAACACATATCATAGTTCACTCAAAGGAGTGTCATGACAAATACAAGCACATAAATGCCATATCGAGGTCTTTCTGTCATATATTAGCACATGAATCTCTCATCAACGCCTCAAAATTTTCAATTGCCTTCAAACTTCATAAACAAATTATCAAAATATCTCATGATGCTGAAGTACCTTTAATAGCCTCTAGTCATGCAACCAGTATAATTTCATATCAATTTGTGAGAATCAAGCATTATTAGCACTTCGTAAAAGCTAACACCCTTAGAAACACATAATCACCAAAATAACCAAGCATGTTATTAAAAGTTGTGATGTAAATCATTATGAATAATGAAATAATACCACTTACCTCTTGATAACCTTAATCAACCCAAATTTCAAGTTCTCCCAGACAAGCACCTTGATTTTTTTTGCTACAAGTCCACCACTTTTACTTTGTTGCTTAAATCATTGTGAGGATAACCTTTTTTTTTCCTAATAGAAGAACTTAATGAAACTAGTCAGGGAGAGTTTTAGGGAGAGTAAAGTGTGTAAGAAAGAAAGAGAGTATTTGGGCTTTTATATACATTTGAGAAGCTTATGTGTCAACAACCTACTAGGTAGAAAATAGGTTAGGTGTCACATGTCTAGCTAAGTGGAATGACATGGTGGAGGGGTGGAGAGAATTAATGAGGAGATGGCGGGTCTCCAGGAGATTTCTAGTTAAAGCACGAGGTCACAATTACTTGAACACGAGTTGTCATGAGTATGGTAGAGTTACCACATTTTATGAAGATGGCATAAGGCCGGGATGTTACAAATGGATAGTTCTCATTGTGGTTAAATTGGCAATGCTCATGATGCACATTTTGCATCTTTTTAGCTTGTTCTCTTCAAATAGGAATTTATAACAATAAAGCTATTCTTTAACGAGTGTCTTAGTTATTTGTAATATCTTTTGACGGCCTGAGAATTGCTGTCATACTTTGCTCTTCAGCCCAATAGTTTGCAGTCTAGATGCATGGCCATTCTCTTCAATTGATGGAAATATTACAAAACTTGTCAAATAATCGTTGTGTGCTGCATCAATATTTTATCTATACTCATTATTTCAATTGTTACCGAAGCGAAGTTGTGAGCATTATCGCTATACTCATTATTTCAAACATGTACTCATGTATGCGAAGGTAAAGGTTCTTTGTAATGACCATATCCTATCGTTTTTGTAGAGCTATAAATTTGAGTCTGATTCTTGCACTACAAAATACTCCATGGCTACAAGAAAAATCTTGAACCAGCTGGGTTTTCTAGATTTGCTTAATTTTAATTAGCTTTGGCCAAAGTTTACTCTTTTCATGTGGTTCATTTGCAATATGTGTTGGACTGGACTTTATCATGGTCCCTTTTTTCTCTGAAATCTGAACACATTTAAACAGTTGATTTTTTTTTTTAAACATTATCCACTGCTACTCTGCTCCTTGCTTGTGACATTGAGTACCGTATCAATACAGAGATTTACCCTAAAGTTTCCCTCTTAACACTTCTTTGTCCAACTTCTGTATCTGTAATAGCATCAGGAAGTTCAGTTTCTTATTACCTTTCATACAAGAAAGAAGGTACCTTAATACTTTCAAGAGATTGCATCTAAGTTGAAAATCATATAACTGTTTAAAATTGGAATGCTCCAGAGCCTCACTAGGTTCTGTACTCTTAAAAATGTCATTTATAAGCAGTTAAGTTTCATGCATGAAGGAAAACCACGTGCAGCTAGAGCTAGAGTGCACTGTGATCGTCAGTTTTTGGCTAGTATCTATCATCATTGCATAATGCTCTGGTGTTCATGCAGATGGATGATTCTCATGCTATTTTTATTTCAAATGTAGTTTATTTGTAGGAAACCCTTGTGTTGGTTTCCCTGTTTACTGGATTTTGGCCGTTCTTTTCATCCTCGTTGTAAACCTGATAGGAGGACTTGGGAGTCTTTGTACTTCTGGACTATTTTTCTGTCATTCCTATTTTGTCATCTTATCCAGAATTCAGATGATCCTCATGTCTTGTCTTGGTTTCCTTCGTTATTGGATTTTATCATTCCTTTCATCCTCCTTATAATCTAGGAGGACTTGGAGTCTTCATACCTCTGGAGTGTTTTCCTGGCACTTCTATTTTACTCTTTTTATCCAGAATTCAAGCCATTCTTATTTGTCTTGTGGACTCCAGTAGGAGAATTACCTTTAAGATAAAAGCTTTTATCTGACCAAAAATAAGTTGATGAAATTAGGATAGCCAAGAAAATTTTATTATTAGAAGTACATGTCGTGTTACAATATGAAGTGACAAGTAATTATTGTTTTTTGAATTGCTCAGTTTTGTGATCATTACGAAATCATTAGGGCTCCACTTATTTCATGGGAAATAAGTTTATTTTCTTTTTCATATTTTCTTGCGATTGTGTGCAATAGAAAATTTGGTCAACGTAAAGAAAGAATGTAGTCAATATAAAAGTTGGCCTTGATTTGATGAAAACAGTTTCCTCTTTCTGAAACTGAAAGTCATTTTTTGGACAATTCGCACATGACTTGACTAACATCACCACCAAAACTGCAGTTTTCCTCTCCCTTTCCCTTCCTTACTCTCTCTCCTTTCCATTGCCTGCATGATGAAGATGATCAACTTTGAGGGATTCCCAGGTCATATTAAAATCCCCCAACCAAAACCACCATCTGCAGTGTTCTTGTGATTCCTGCTTTTTCATCCAGTCGAGATGGGTTGTTTTATGGAGTGTTTCTAAGATGGATTTGAGAAAGTGGGTGCAAATGATGAATTTGGGAAGAAAATTCACGAACGATGATGACACACTATAATGCTGCCTGTATCCTTCCGAACTGTTGAACATGGGATTAACACCCTTTGGGGTGAGATTCAGGACACATTCTTGGTGTGTAGAAATCTTGCGTAGTTGATTTTATGGATTTACCAAATTGCACTAATATTGAAATGGCTTGTTCTTCTCTATAATCAAATGTGGGCACAATCCCCAAGGAAAAGTGGGAATTCGAGAGGGCCTTTCCATTATTGTTCTCCATGTTTTCCCAATTAGTTATCTTGGAGAATTATTTTCATAGAATGTTAATTTCCACAAAGCAACCACAGCCTAGGGAGGCAAGGGTCATTCTGAGTAATCTTGAAGACTTCTTACTCATTGATTATAAAGTTTTTGGCTTCCATACAGCTGCAGGCATTCTTTGGGAGTTTTGTATGAATTTTTTATTTTTTTATTTTTTTTGGTGAATATTTGGCTTGAGAGAAATGCTTGGTTTTTCATAGGTTAACTCCTTGCTTTTGAGTCAATTTTGGGATAATATAATTTTTTTAGCTTCTCTTTGGACTACAATGGTAGGATCCTTTACGTATTTAATTTTTTTGGAGCTTCGTGAGGATTGGACAACTCTCTTGATTTGATTAGTTCTAACTTTTTTTGGGATTACAAGTTATCCTCTCATGTACATTTTTTCTAAATGTATTATGTTATCTTTTATGTTCAAAAAAATTTATGCATTTTTCCATGCATTCCATGTTACTTTCTCTCAACAGCTAGGGGAAATTTTGTGTCGGATGATTTTTGAGAGACGCAGAGAGAGAGAGGTGGTAGCCAACGTGAAAAGTGAAGCGAATTGTTGCGAAAAGCAATGCAGGGGTGATGAACATAGGAGAACTTAATAACAGTTAATGATGGCTGCCTCTTGTGTGAGAGAGAGAGAGTGGGGGAGGCAAGATCAAAATCTGAGTTTTTGACAGTGAAAATTAATCGACCAAAGATGGAAATTGGGATATTTTAATTTGGGTATCTTATGTAGCCAAAAAGAAAAGCAAAAAGCTTCCTAGACCAGGGTAGAAGAAATGTTGAAGCTAAAGCAGGCAAGAGAAGGAAAATTGAGATTAACACAAATATACACTTGGTAAATAGGGCGAGTGTGGCCTGCCCTGAACCCACCCTGCCTCGCCCCTATAGCCTGGTTTCTCACAAGTATTTTATGATGTTTTGATCAATTAATTTCTGATCTCTCTTTTCCCATTTCTGCCTGCTCCTACACTCACCTCCCCCCCCCCCTCCACCAAGGGAGGTGTCCCATTTAAGAATTTTGTGATGTTCTGATAATTACTTTCTTGTATTTCTGTTTGCATCCCTTTGGTACTGTTAGAATATTTTGCAGTTTACTAGAATTGCTGTGGACCTTTGCTTTAGCGTTAAGTGACTTATTAATTTGATAAAAAAAATTGCCAAATAACCTTAAATTTTTGAAGCAGTTGATTATTTTACATTAAGAAACAAGAGAAGCATCAAGATGATTGTTTGACTACTTTAAGATTTACAATTATGTTTTAACAAAACCTAGCATCTGTTCTTGTACCCCCTTTCTTTAGCTTGACTGGTTATCCGAAATCACAGTAAGGGTAAGGATCAATTTATATTCAGTCAAAAACAATAAATAGAAGAAATAAAAAAAAAAAAAAGAAGTTGAAGTTTCCACTACAGGTGGATGCACGTGAAATAGTTGCCCCTACATGCTGCTAAATAGAAACTTGTTGTGCACAGAATCCTGCAGAAAGGTTTTTATGGAATCTTTTATTTTAAAAGTCATTGGCTTATTGTCATCTGTCATCAGTTTACATGTCTGTGGCATTTTTATTTCTTTCAACAGTTCAACTTTATTTTGGGTCTTATGTACTATCTTTATTATTTGCAGGACTTGTTGAAACTGATCCAGAAGCTGCACTTGCTGGTTTTGCTGAGGTTGTTAAAATGGAGCCAGAAAAGGCTGAGTGGTACACACCTTTTACTTGAATATTTACTCCCATGAGTTTCTTATGATGGTACTTATTGTATCAATTAAAGTAATATCTTTATCATCTTTTGCTACTTTTGGATGTCTCAGTCACAAGTAATGTTCCTTTCAAATACTGTGAAAACTGGGATACAGAGCATCTCTAGCCTTGGAATATAATCTACCTTGGGACTTTGGTATATTTAGATTTACTTATGTTGTTGGAATTTTGTTAGTGCTGCTTACAAAGTCATCAAATTCCCTCTTTAATCAGCAATTCTCTAGATGTGGTGGTTTCTGTTATCTGATTATTTTCACACTATGTTCAATCAGCTTCTTTGATTTGTGCTGATGCTTTTATCTGCATTTCATAATTAATTTTCTTGATTTTGAAATGCAAAATTCATGGTTGAAGAGAATGAAAATTTTTCACTCTGACAGTGCATGCAGTAGTATATATTGGTAATCTTGCTCTTATACTGTGCTTTCTTTGAGTTTCTGAGTGTATTGAGGCAACTTGCTTCTGCTCAATGTAATTCTTGGCTGGTTCTTTTATATTGCAGTTTTATGCGTAATATAGAACAATAGCTGTCATTATTTATTTCTTTTCTTTGGTGTATGGACACCTGATTTTTGTGACATAAAACCTTCTTATTTTGTGTCTTAGAAATATTAGGCATACTCGGCATGCTGACAACCAAATCAAGGACAGGACTCTTTTTGATGGTTGAAATGTTGTATTTCATGCCGTCCCCTCCCTCAGTCATTAACATATTGGCTTCTTCTATCATTTTATGTGATCTTTTGCATGCATTAGATGCATCTTTTTCTATGACAGCTTGACCTTTTGTATGATTGCAGGGATTTTCTCTTATTTATATTTTAGTTGTGGACTTGGCTAATATCTCAAGAGTTACTTTGGTTGACACTGCCTTTTCTAATTCTGGGTCATTATTGAGACTTTTGATTCATCAGGGGATTCAAAGCATTGAAACAAACTGTTAAGCTTTACTATCGTTTAGGGAAGTACAAAGAGATGATGGAATCCTATAGAGTTATGTTGACGTACATAAAATCGGCGGTGACACGTAACTATAGTGAAAAGTGTATAAACAACATTATGGATTTTGTTTCTGGGTCAGCTAGCCAGAACTTTGGGCTTCTACAGGAGTTCTATCAGACCACCCTTAAAGCCCTTGAAGAAGCAAAAAATGAGGTTAGCGGTTGATCTTCAATTCACTTTTCTGTATGTTGCTTGTTAACAATCAGCAGATTTACTCTTCTTTCTATCATACAGAGATTGTGGTTCAAGACAAATCTTAAGCTGTGCAAGATTTGGTTTGACATGGGTGAATATGGACGAATGAATAAGGTATTCCATTTGTAGATGATAAACCTTGAATTTTTGTTCTTGACATTGGGAACTAGTGTAATAACTCTTTGCGATGCAGATCTTGAAAGAGCTTCACAAATCTTGTCGAAAAGAAGATGGGACAGATGATCACAAGAAAGGAACACAACTCTTGGAGGTGTATGCAATTGAGATTCAGATGTACACCGAAACAAAGAACAATAAAAAACTTAAGGTATAAATATTTTATGGTTGGTTGAAGCCAATCCAAATGGTTTCTTTTTATAGCACACGGTGGTTTCTCCCTTTCTGTAAACCTTTTCTGGTCAATTTGATGAGGAAACATAGTTCTGGTATATATCTGGTGAACACTGCCACCTGTGACACCCTTGGTGCTTGCAATGTGAGCTATATCTAAGTGCTCCCCTAATTCACCTATTTTGGATGACCAATTGAAGTTATTTTACTTGGTAAGAAATGGAAGAAAAGATTAGGATCAGAAAAGTCTGTCCTAGACTAGAAATCCTTGGTCATCTGATTAGGGGAAAAGAGGAAAGACTAGAGTTGCTACTACTATTCTTGTTGGTCTTAAATATATATATTTCTTATCATCCTGATAGAAACATGGTGAAATATTTTGTCAAGTTTTGTAACTGAAGTTACTATTGTATGTAATGAAATTAACTAAGCTGAGATCTGTGTTCAAAGAAAATTTCATTTTTGAATGAAGTCACATGACACAGTTTCTTTTATCTATTGTTTTAGCATTATGATTTTAATATGGATTATTATTTATTGGTTTAAGCAGTACTTGGTAAATGAATCCATTTATTTATAATCACAAGATGGTAGCTGGCATATATGAATTGATTTTTCTTCAATCTGTCAATTATCTATGTTTGCATTGTCTAGAATGACGACTGATGGATCAAAAACATTGATATGGATTCAATATTTGCCGCATGGCATTGTGTCACAGAATACGTTAGGTAGGTGGGCTGGAAAGTGTAAAGCAAGCGTTAGAAGTTTCTTTTTATCAATCAGCAAAGCATGGGGATATTACCATGCCCTTCCACTCCTAACAATTGAAAATCTTGAGCACATAGAATTTGTTCATCTCTACTGCTGAGGATAGAAAGGAAAGGAAACAGAAGTAGTAGAAAATAGGAATTTCTAGAGGATATAACTACCCGCTCTTGGACAAGTTTGGACTCTGCTCATATTGTGCTCAGCCTAAGACTAAAACTAAAAAGATTAGTTATTGCAGAATTGTTTTGATGCACGGCCGCTGAACTAAAACTAATAAGAAAAGAAAAGAAAGAACCCAGAGTTCTCACCTACATAATTGATTCGTTGCTTACCTAGCCAACATGATGAACTCCTCTTTCTATATTTATGATACGTCAGTAGTTTTAATTAGCACTTAGCTGCCTTTCAAAAGAAGCTGCAGCAGGATCTGTAAGTTCAACTACTTTCCATAGGTGCTGTCTTGTTCAAGCTATGAAGCAAGCATTGGAGTAATAAAAAGTGCAAGTGATCCAGGCTCTGTCTATAGTCTCTCATTTTAGGAAAGGCCAAAATCACAAATAACTGTCTAAAATTTATGCCTACTCTTTAGGCCCCCTGAACTTCTATTATAGTGAATTGCCTCCCAAAACTTCTGAGATACGTTTCAAAGTGCCCCTTAAGATGGGTTAAGTTTCTATATCTTGTCTCCCTCAATTTTTCATGAGGACTGTGAATCTAGCCTTCTTCTCTCTCTTTGGAAAAGTTTATGAGATTTTTGGCAATAACTAATAATTTTTGAATAACTTGTTTTGAGTTTTGTCTTCTTCGAATAATTATTCACCAAATTTAACTCTTTCAATCGAAATTTTCCAAAGAATTTCATATTTAATCTTTAAATGAATTTTCCCTTTTCTCTTTCTAATTTTCTCTTTCTATCAACAGTATGTTATTTTTTGCTTGAGAGAGGAGAAGAGAAACACATGATGTCAATGCCTTGCATGTGACCTTTTAAATGGATGGGCTTGTTACACTCATCACATTTGGAATTGATTGACCTTTTTATTGGGAAAAAAATTGGGGGGTTGGTTCTTGACCACAATAAAAGCTTAAGGGGCTATTTGAAAGTGGCCTTTAAGTTTGGAGGTTTGTTGGTGGTTTTGGCAATGAAATAATTTTGTAATCGCTTCCTAGTGTATTTCGAAAGTAATCTCCATAGGATGTCCTTGTTGTGTTTTGGAATACTAACTCTGTATTATCTTTGTTTCTTTCATATTTCAAATTCATCATTTTTTAATTCGTCCCTCATGTATTTCAAAAAGCAATCTCCATGGAAAGTCCTTAATTGTATTTTGGAACATGAACTCTCTATTTTCTTTTTGGTTTCTTTCATGAATTCATCTTTCTTTTCTGTTTCTTGCCATTGAAGACTTTGTTCTTACATTACTAAGTAATGAACGATGAGTTGAGGACAATGAATTAGAAGGATAGAGGTATGGATATAGCATATCCAGTATAAAGTAAGTTTGATGGATCTCTGAGATGAGATAACATTACTTATGGTAAATCTGTGTAATATATATGGCCTGGTGATGGCGTTATTCCTTTCATCTGGTGATTATTTGCAGGTGCTCTAGTGTTTCAATTCATTGGTCTAGTTATTTTTTTAACAATAAACTATTTTATTTGGTTGAATTTACTGGATACATATATTTAACAGTTGATTAGGCAGCTACAAATTTATTTTCTTTACAATTTAGCTTGCTCTAAAGGTTTTTCCAATAATTCATTTACTTTTTCTGTAGCAACTATACCAAAAGGCTCTTACAATCAAATCGGCAATTCCTCACCCACGGATAATGGGGATCATTCATGAGTGTGGTGGAAAGATGCACATGGCAGAACGCCAATGGCCTGATGCTGCAACTGATTTCTTTGAAGCTTTCAAGAATTATGACGAGGCTGGGAATCAGCGGCGAATCCAATGTCTGAAGTATGTATCAGACACTACCCATCTCCCGGCCCCCCCCAAAAAAATGAAGAGAGAGGAAGAGAGAGAAACCAATCTCTATTCAGTCTAATTTTCCATGTCATCTGTCCCTGTCTCTAATTCTTCACTTGGTATGAGAATATGCATGTGTGTGGATGGACCTTGTAGAAATATCTGATTCACCTCTGAGAGATGTGCTTCCATTTATGCTAAGGTGTCTTACTGGGTTCTCCAGGCCCCTCTGCCCCCTATTGGGAAGCTAAGATGGCTATATCAGATTGCTTTTGCTTCTTATTTTTTGGTGGTCATACTTATTTTACCTTTCATTCTAAAATACTCACTCCATCTTTCTGCCTTATATGACAGATATTTGGTTCTTGCCAACATGTTGATGGAGTCTGAAGTTAATCCGTTTGATGCGCAGGAGGCAAAGCCGTATGTTGTCTGCCAATTGAAGGCTTAATCTGTCTCCTTTGATTCTTGTTTAAATTTTTTGGCACTCATTTTGTAAGTTTATAATGTCTCCTTTTTCAGTTATCAAAATGATCCTGAGATTTTGGCAATGACTAATCTCATAGCAGCTTTTCAAAGGAATGAAATATTGGAGTTTGAGAAGATCCTTAAGGTATGATTTTTTGTGCTCATGTTATTATCTTATTTCCTGATTTCTATATCTTTATGCTTTTCATAGTGCTCTGATCTCACGTATCTGTACTTTTGGAAAATGCTGCTCTTAGAGTAACAGAAGAACGATAATGGATGATCCATTCATTAGAAACTACATTGAGGATCTCTTGAAGAATATCAGAACACAAGTTTTGCTTAAGCTCATCAAACCATACACAAGAATCAGGATTCCATTCATATCCAAGGTACAAAATTGTCATTTGCAATTTATTCTTTTTTATGGGTATATGTATATGCATATATGTGTAAACATTTACAAAAATATGCTTTTTTTAAGTGAATTGGTGTCAAAATGCAGAAAACCAGAAATACTAGACTAGGTCAAAGTATTGGTACCATCTTAAATGGATGTGGAATTTGTAATCTGTATGAGTTTGTAGGCATTGGGATTGTCTGTTGTATGGTTACCTTCTCATAAATGGTTCAATTCTGGATCCTCAGTCTTGTATCAATTAACTGAACTTGAATTGAGTTGACATGTCATAGTCCTAATATTAGTAGGATTTTTACCTTTATGTTTTTGTTGTTTGTGCTGCTTTTACTTTGTTTATTTTTATTATTATTATGTTTTTTTTTTTTGAGGGGGGTGGGGGGCTTATTGTTCTTGGATAACTACAAGTGAGTAAATAGGATTCTTATCTTAACGATGTCAATTTGGCAATGCAGGAGCTTAATGTACCCGAGGGAGATGTCGAGCAACTGTTGGTGTCATTGATATTGGATAACCGGATTCAAGGGCATATTGATCAAGTGAACCGGCTGTTGGAGCGTGATGACAGGTCAGCTTTAATTTTTTATGCTTTGTCTTGTGCTTTCTTACCATTTTGGCTGAACCGTCTATTTGATGATCTGGGCTTGCACATGGGATGTCTATTGGGCAGGTCAAAAGGGATGAAGAAGTATGCCGCTATAGAGAAGTGGAACAAACAGCTTATTGCGCTTTCTCAGACTATTGGCAATAGGGTGGGCTGAATTCGTGTTTGGGGAATATATCCATATCAGAATGTTGTGCTCATGTGATATCAAATCTGAGGCGATTAATTTTGTCACTCAAAGAGAACATTATGAGGCAAAGAAGTGGTTTGGCTAGAAACACTCGTCCATCGATGGTTCAATACATTTTTGAGACTTTGTTTTTGTGTATTTATTGAAAGTTTTTTTACTGGCAATTTAGTTTGTAGTGGAAAGTGGAAACCAATTAGCATAATGTGAAATAATCATGATAAGGCATATACATACATACATGTATACATTAGATATATAGGAGGAAGTTTAGAAACACAGAAATCGACATGACTCCGATTATGTATTGATGCATGTGGAACTGTGAACTCCTGTTGCACTTGGGGGCTGTGGTTCCAAGTTACTGCTCAGCTCTTCTTGACAAAGAGAGGAAAAAGATGCATTTTTAATCAGTGTCATTCTAGCCATAGCAGTGAAGTGATCTGACATATTGGCTCCACATCCTCTCTTCCCAATTTGGTAATCCCATGTTCAAATTCTTGTACAACCAAAAAAAAATATTGGCTCCACAAAAACGCACGCTCTGCATAATGTTCTAGAATTTGAAGTCTTGGTCTGGAAATCGTTCCATAATGAATTTTAGTTCGGACAAAATTTTTGTGAGAGAGATTATATCAGTTCTTGTTTATTATAACCTAATGATGTATAATTCCTAAACAATGACCCCCAGCAAGTATTTACATCTTTTATTGTTTTATTACAAAGTTTCCGTTTTAATTATTTTACAATCAAAAAATGCGTGCTGGATTTAGTGAGAGAATTAGAGTACCCCTGAAATACAACTAATGTGGTCGTAATTGATGAAAAGGGAAAATTCCTAATTTTTGTGTTGGGGTCAAAATTAGTCCTAATTTTGGAGTCAGTCGACAATAATTTTTGGTTAAAGGGGTTTGAGATTAAATTCAATTTTAACATCAAAACTGGCTGACAAAATATATTTCTAATTTTGTTGCGAACAATATTGAATGGGCAATCAAAAATTAACCACCTTGGCAATTTCTCCTACAATAATTTCGAAATGGCTCCTCTCTCTCCACAAATTGTCAAAGGTTTCCTTCAGCAACACTGTCACATTCGGGCCAACTGAGCACAAAGATTGGTCAAGTAGTTCGGATTGGGTTGAACAACGAATTGAGCCAATTATGATGGCCCCAGCACTAACCTAACGAGCCTGTGCATCACACATTGACTACGAAAACCCGCTTGGAGGGCCGATGCCTGCTACGAACCCCTTCCCTTATAAACCCATATCTTATACCCACATTGTCCCTCCCTCATAAACCCACATTGTCCCACAACATATTGGTGCTAGTCCAACCTTGGCCCTCCTGACCGGACAAATTCGTGCCTCGAATTTCTGGAACTGCCACTATTAGAGCCTCTACCAAGAAAGCTTGCTGGTTCTGAACCATGTGTCATCCTGATCCCCTCAGGTCTCAAGATTACCGGACAGCAGCAACTAAAATGGTAATGAGAGCTCCGCCCTCGATATAAACTACTTCCAAAAAACAAGTTCCAATTTTTTCTTTTTTTTTTGGACTTAACCACCGATTAACCACCGATATCCGATGACCAATTTATTAATCCCGACTAATTCGATTTAAGCTAATAGTCAGGTCCATTAAGTGACGAATTCTCCCGATATCTATTTTTTTCCATTCTCAAAACTCTAAGTCAAGATCTTGATTAAGAAAATCAACCAACAAAACATTAGTAAAAACAAATCCTGAATGGACATTACTCCTGAACGGACATTACTCCTGAACTTGTAACGAGACATCCATGAAAAGTAAAACTTATGTTCAAAATATACTAGCAACGATAGAATGCATCAATGATGGCAACCTCGCCAAGAAAAAAATGGAAATATTGAAAGGGCTGCAGTAAAAAGGTTAAAAGCCTCCGCCCAAAGTCAACGAATGGTTTTGAGCAGATTTACCATAGTTTCTTATAAATCTTAATGGGGTACCACTGGGTCAAATAACATTCCATTAATGAGGTTCGGTATTTCAAAACACATGATTCTCTACAGAAGTCACTACTCTTCCATCCATAATCCTTTCCACAATGTATCCACTTAAAATTCAGTGTCAAAGCAAGCCACCATGACCTTTGATACCATGGACCTTGCGAAAGGAATATAGCTCAAACTGTACCTGTAACACAAACATGGAGGGCATAAATAAGGCCATTTTGTGCTTTGAGGGTAAAATCTGTTGAGTACATAGAGCTAAGAACGAAGGCATGACATGTACTTTCAGATGCACCAGTGACTTCACATTGAAGACTACACCTGCAGCAGTTATTTGGACTAGTCTTTCTATATGATCAAGATCTCAAAAGTGTAGCGTCGGCCAAAAAATAGCAAAGAATAAACTACACTATCTTACGAACTATTATGAATCTAAAGTGGAGACGTCATTCAGTCAGAAAGTTCTAATTCATAGTTTCCATAAATATCAACTCAACATAAACATTTCAAGCCTCCAAAGGATGATATCGTGATTTATGAGGAAACACGAGACAATATTGATCATGTTATTATTCATTGTAATTACATGGTGCTCTGGAACCCAATAATAGAGATGGTAATTTCATGGTCTAAACAGCTTAAAAAGGAAATAAAATTTCACATGCAGATAGGTAATTCTTCTGTTGAAAGGGTGGATATTATGTTGTAGAATATATGGAATTAACAAAATCAAGTCCTATTTAATAAACAAAAGAGTTCTCCAAGAAAAGAAATATATAAATCAATGAATGATTTTCATGAATTATGCTTAATAAAAATGGACATGAATGATAAAGATAGTTTGAATTATTCTAGCACTAGAATGTTGAAGATGACGATGAAGCATTCCAAGAGATGTGTGAATGGATGCCTCCTGAATACATAGCCCTAATCCGTCAACAACTTGGATAGCAAATTCAATAAAAAATCCAAGGAAAGGAAAGGAAGAAAAGGCCCAAAATGAAGCAAAAAACAAGCCATCAAAACTGGCCCATAATCTGTCCAGAAATGTTCTCTGCTCAAGGCCCATTTCAAGTCATGTTCAAACCCAATTTTCAAGCAGCTTTTGGTCCGGCTCTTGGGATTTTAGCCCAAAATGGGCATATTAAAACCCTGAAAGGGCCCTTAAAAGAGCTCAAATGGCTAGTTCAAATGAACTAGCCGTTGGACTATATAACAGCAAAAAAAATGGCTGTTACACAGTCGATTGGGGACAGGAATCTGTCACCCCCAACGGTTCTCTAATGTTTTGGAGACCATTTTCTCTCATTTTAAGCTCCTCTCTTCCTTTATAAATACGTCTCAAAGGGATGGAGCAAAGCACCTTGGAGCATTGTCTCCTTGTATCATTTTTAGGGCTAAAAAGTCTCTCAAAATTGTGTTGTATTTTAAAGTATAGTCTCTATAATATTTTTATATATTTGATACTTTATCAAAGAAATTGAATTGTGTTAATTCGCATACATCAAGTCTCTTCTATTGTTGTTTTTCAACATTTTCAAACAAACCTTCCAACTTTCTTCAAAATTCCAAACCATTGCTCACCAAAACATAACTCAACTACCGAAGCTTCCGCACTTCAAATTTCAACACATTTCCTTCCCTCACTTCCAAAAGTTACCCTCAATGGGCTACCATAATCCAAAGGCTCTTAAATATTTCAGATTCTTTGGAGCATATCCAAGAGGAGCCTCTTGAGTCCACACACCCCAAATTTGAGCAATGGAAGAAGCAAGATTATGGCATCACTCTCAAGCTCCTTATATCAATGGATGAAGCGCATCAAAGCATGGTGAGGGGCCGCCCAAATGCCAAGGCCGTGTGGGATACTTTGGAAAGTTCTACGGCAACAAACACAACCTGGGGAGAGTTTTTAAACTTCAACAACAAATCTCCAAACTTCAAAGAGGTGACAAAACTCTACCCCAAGCCTTCGGTGACCTCGAATGGCTATGGACAGAATTGGAGATATTGAGGCCACTAACAATGGACCTCAATATTCTTCAACAAAGAAGAAATGAAGACAAGACATTTGCGTTGCTCATTTCCCTTGGAGAGCCATTCAAAGAGGTGCGCCAAGAAATTCTAAGAAAGGAAACACTACCATCTTATGAGGAGATAAAAGGAATGATCCAAAGGGCCGAAACCTCTAAGAGGCTTGAGGAAGAAAGTCGACCACAAATGGAGTCCTACGGCTTCAAGGCAACGGTGGAGGAGCAATATGCTGAAAACGTGTGCACTCATTGCCAAAGACAAGGTCACATCGAAGAAAGATGTTGGGATTTACATCCAAACCTCAAGCCAAACAGAGCAAGGCCGTATCAAAGGAGTGAACTCTCTATTAAAGGTATAATCTCTAATCCAAATTTAAATGTTTTTAAATATGTGCATTACCATATTAGACAAATCCCTTGCATGTCTAGAGAAAGATACAAATATATTATATCATTCATTGATCATCACTTTAGATATACATGAGTGTATATGCTTAAAGAAATGGTACAAGCACATAATACATTTAAAAAGTACTATCATCTAGTTACTAAGGTGTACAATATATCAATTCAAACACTTAGAACGGATGATAGAAATAACATATGCCCTAATTTTGAAAGTTTTTTAAAACAAAAGGGCGAAATCATGAGTCAAGAAAATCTCAAAATAAATGACGAATGCATAAATGCAATGGCACTATCATTATTAGAAGACGCACACTTGACTCATGAATATTGGTGTAATGTTATTAGCATCGCCACATACACATACAATCGCATTCCACACTATGAATTTCATGAAAAATCTCCGATAGAAATCATTAGAAATAGCAAACCAAGCCTTTTGCATCTTAGAAGATTTGGGTGTGTTTGCTATATGAATAGAGTGCGATGTATATTTTTAAGATATGGGTTAAGGAAAAATAGATATATTTGTTATGATTCTAAAACTAACATGGCATACATATCAAAAGATATGAAATTTGCCCAAGATGATCTTTACTTTCAAGAATTAGGTGATAAAACACCTCTGAGTCTGCCTATCGAAGCTCCAACTGAAGGCCAAAAAGAAGAAAAAGAAAAACAAGAAAAAGAAGGCCAAGGAACCTCAAGAAGCTCAACCTTCCATCACTATCTCTCCAAGTCACAACTCCATGGAATTCCATTTGTCGGACTTGAGGGGCAGTATTGAAAATGACGATGAAGCATTCCAAGATGTGTGAATGGACATAGCCCTAATCCACCAACAACTTGGATAGCAAATTCAATAAAAAATCTAAGGAAAGGAAAGGAAGAAAAGGCCCAAAATGAAGCAAAAAACAAGCCCTCAAAATTGGCCCATAATCTGTCCAGAAATGTTCTCTGCTCAAGGCCCATTTCAAGTCATGTTCAAACCTAATTTTCAAGCAGCTTTTGATTCAGTTCTTAAGGGATTTTTAGCCCATAAAATGGGCATATTAAACCCCTGAAAGGGAGCCCAAAAAGGACACTTAAAAGAGCTCAAACGGTAACAGTAAAAAATATGGCTGTTATACAGTCCATTGGGGATAGGAATCTGTCCCCCTGTCCCCCCAATGGTTCTCTAATGCTTTGGAGACCATTTTCTCTCATTTTAAGCTCCTCTCTTTCTCTATAAATAGGTCTCAAAGGGATGGAGCAAAGCACCTTGGAGCATTGTCTCCTTGTATCATTTTTAGGGTTAAAAAGTCTCTCAAAATTGTGTTATATTTTAGAGCATAGTCTCTATAACGTTTTTGTATATTTGATACTTCATCAAAGAAATAGAATTGTATTAATTCACATACATCAAGTTTCTTCTTTTGTTGTTCTTCAACATCTTCAAACAAACCTTCTATCTTCCTTCAAAGTTCCAAACCATTGCTCACCAAAACCTAGCTCAACTACCAAAGCTTCCGTACTTCAAATTTCAACATAGAGCTATTACGAATAACAGATTTTGGGGTATGTTTGATGGTCGAGTCCAACAAATGTTAATGGAAGCTCCATTTGGAGCAAGAGACCTATGAACAGGGAAACCAGCGAGGGGAATAAAATTATAAGAGATTCACAAGGCTATCTTATATTGGCTATTGCACATAATTATAGATGTCGCTCAATATTACAAGCTGAATCTCTTGCTCTTAAAGATGGTCAGAGGCATCAAGCAGAAATGCAGCTCCGTTGGGTTGAAGGAGATTATAAAAAGTGCTAATTGGTATAGTGAAAGGTCAATAAATGTTTGTTGCATAGGAAAAATATTTTAAAAGATATTACGAATATTGCAAGGGTGTTTTTAGTTGTAGATTGTAATCACAGCAATAGAGAACTAATGGTGTAGCATATGTACTTTATTATCTAAGTGGGGGCTAAGAATAAATATTGTACTAGGGAGGGCCGACTCTAACAACAGGAATAGTAAAGGATGATGCATATGGTGTATCTACTCCAAGGCAAATTATATTCTCTTTGATTCAAAATAATGCTACCCTAAATGAATGTATTGAGTTACAATGATGTTATCGGAACAATATCTCTAACCCATCTAAAGATATTACGAGATCCCTTGGGAGTAACCTTGATGGCTTTAAATTGGACGGTCTATCTGTACATGTCATTTTATGATTCCAACTTTGTTGCACTTACCAAAATGTAAAATTCAACTTGAATATTTTGAGGAACCATTCACATAATTGTGCAAACAATATTATCCAAGAAAAACAAAATCAATAGATCTAAAAGTGCATCGACATACCATACAAGTGCACCAAACTCCAAAATGATTGCCAGAAAGGTCAATAGCTTGTTCCGAACCTGCTCAATGACATCAAATGAGAAGAAACATTGTAAGAAACTAGGATGCTGTTTGTTGTGCTGCTATAAAGAAAGCAAAGGACCAGACATCACTTACATAGAGAGCAGAAAAGAGGGCAATTATTATACTTGCAATATATACGGAAGTTGCATAAATGCGAACAGGGTCAAGCATCATTGTCACTTGCCGTTTGGGACCTATGAGAAATGCTGTGCTGCCATACAAAAGACTCCAACTTAGCATCCAAAGTGCAGAAAGAAAATAATGGCTATGAGGAAGCAATGTGGTTTAAGAACACCACTAATTTTAAATACATTATGAAGAAAACATACCAAAAAATACTCAAAAAGGAAGGAAAACAAGAACAAACTGAGAAAGGAACCCACAAAAGGCATCACATTGATATCCTCTTCCAAAGGATGACCAAAAGTGAAGTGATCAAAACTAAAATCAACAAAATAAGTAAAGCTTCTCTCTACACCCCAAAAAAAGTTCTAGAATTTCTCTCCCTCCACACTAACACATAAATAGCCAGAGGACTCATAGAAAAAATCGTACTCTTCACCACACAATCCCTCAGCCTGCTACAAACTTACAATTTTGAATACACATTCTTTAAAGGATAACCAAAAGTAAAGATATCTACAGGGAAAAAAATGGCTTGAGGGAACATAGAAAAACTCCTCTCACAAAACAACACCCCAACCCACTCCAAGCCCATAGCTTGAAATCCAAATTCTTTGAAGGCATCGAAACAATGTGAGTCACAGGGTAAACCATCTCCCATATATTCCTTGTCCACTAATGATTTAAGTAACAAGTGAACAACAGTTGCTGCATCCCTTTTGCAAAGGACTCGATCTCTCTTCTTTGAATGTTGTCTTGAATCAAGATTAGTCATCACACTGTACAACATAAAGAATCCGTTATACAACAAACTACAATTGACAAGGATTTTTCAGTACAACCAAATAGCCTCAACAAAGTAGAGGGTTGCATATATATTCTTGCAATAATGATAACCTTTATGGTGATTGCAATCCCAATAACTACTTGGAACAATGATAAAGATCATAATAGGAGTTAATAATGCAAACTACTTTAGAGAGAGCATCTTGTTGTTTGTAATTGGTGCTCACTGGCAGACCTAGAGATGGAAGTGTCGGGGGCTAGGGTTTTTCTTTCTTTTAATTATTTTTCAATGCTAGTAGAATCCCATGTCCATTAGCCTTCAACAAAGTAAAACGACTACAATCATAACTAAAGCCTTTTATATAGAGAATGGTCTTTTAGAAATGATTATGCAAAATTTAAAAAAAAAAAAAGACAACATATTGAGATTCAAACTTTTCAAGAGTGATTTAAATTAAAGAAAAAAATCAATTATTGAAATTGTTGTAAATGTCAACATATATCATTTTTCTTTAAAACTGAACACTTCTGTATTGGATTTTCAAGTTAACTACAATTCGCAAAGTGATTAGCTACAACAAAGGTAATGCAAATTTAAAAAAGTTTCACGAAAGAAAAAAAATTAACTATTTAAATCCAATGCCAATATACTCTAATATTTATTATGAGGTAAAATCAAATACTATGAGTGAGATAAATAAAACCAGAATAATAAAGAAAAATACGTCAAATCATGTCAGATACAAAGTCTCAAATAAGAACTCTGCTTGGACAATAAAACAAAATTGTAGTTTCTTAAGCTAAAATTTTTGAAGAAACATGAGAATAAAAATATTTTAATGGGAAAAAAGGAAAAAAAATATGAGTAAAAGACAGTTTTGAATATCAAGTTATTGTTTCTAAGTTCAGCAAGCATCAAAAGTGCAAAATTTAGCTTGAAACATGAGAGAGAGAGAGAGAGAGAGAGAGAGAGAGAGAGAGAGAGAGACTTTAATTATGTTCTTCACTGGAGGGGAAATTTTCTTTTTGCTGCATAAGCAATTAAAGGAAAGAATTTTTTTATTTTGGAAAGAAAATAAAAGTATTTTTGGGAATATATATAGGTGAGAGAGAGAGAAGGAGACATTCTAGGAGAGGAGAGAATTGCTGGAAATTTGTGAGAAGAATCTTACTCCTTGAAGATAATATTTTTCGTGGGAGGGAGGCATTTAAAGGAATTTCTCAAAGTCATTCTTAATATATGAAAAGTTCACCATTATAACAAGAAAAATTTTAAAAGATTTTAGGCGTCCACAGTCTCTCCTATGTTCGGCCATTATTGTTACCATTAAGTCAGATTCTTTTTCATGGTTCTAAGAAGGGTGTAGAAACAACCTTTTTCTTTGGGAGGGAGGGGGCTTGAACCCTAACCAAAGACTTATGGCTAAAATCCTAGGTACTAACCATCCAATAGGTCCTCAAATAATCTTTTTTTTTTCACAACACAGGAAAGGAAACAAATGGCTCTAGTAATTTTGATAAGGACCAACAATTTTATAAGCAGAAGATGGGATAAGGAGTAGCTTGCAGATTTAAAATCCAAACCTTCCAAGAGCAAGAACATTGCCGAAGGTGAACATTATGCCAAACTTTATTGGATTGAAGAAGACAAACATGGACTGCAAAAAATAAATAAATAAATAAGTAAATAATAAAATAGAATATATGGAAAAGCATGCAGTTTAGTAGCTATTCTAAATCAATAGACGTCTTAAGACGCAATTGATGACGATTGTGCTTCAATTCCAATTGCCAAAACCTCACTATTTTCAGCGAGAAATTATTCATATTAAGCCTTCCATACACAAAGTGAGATTGTCAAGGAATATGATGGAAACTAATAACTTTTTGACTCCAATCACTTGAAATTGTATAAAAATGTAACTAAATAGATCTGAAAAAATATTGCAGCCATTAGTGCCACTGCAGGCCCTCAGAGTGATTGCAAATAACTAGCTCCTCTCAGCTCAAGTTATATAAATTTAAGCAAATGATAATTCAAAGCTTCTGAGTCCAAATAATTTACAAAATTCAGAAAAGGATCAAGAACAATAGTATCAAAGTCTCTGTAGGAAGTGAAGAAATAATTGTGAACCATCTAGAGAGGGTGAATAGGTTGTTCTTAGCACTTTTGAGATTTTTGGAATTTTCTAATTTCTGAGGAAAGATTGAGGACAAAACTGAACACTCAAGATCTATAGTGGTTTCCACCGTTTCTAGTGCACGTCCACTCTCAGGTTTCACCCGGATTTTGAATCCACTATTTCCTCAAAACAGTACACCAACTAACTTGCATAGGTGCTGGTCAAACCAATCACCAACTAGCTTACACAGGTACTAATCGAACCTTTTACATGTGCTAGTTTACTTCTCGTGTTTCACTCAAACACTTTAATGCCCAAATCAGAAGAACCCTTCTTCTGATCTCTTACAATGACTTTACAAGTGCAACAAAATATGAAGCTTGAGCTTCAGATATGATAATAAAGCAACAACAGAAAAGAGTTTTTGTTGAATGATGAGTTATAGCTTCTTTTTCTTTTTCCTCATCACTTGTGTTCGATCTCTTTATTTCTTCTGTTTTTCAAGTGTTGAGGCTATTTGAAACAGCCGTTGCAAGTGGTTGAGCTCTTTTAATGATCTTTTAATGCTTCAATAGGCTTTCTGTAGAATTGCTCGTTATTCACATTGAGACGACTTCTTCTTTCTTCAGGCTAACTTGTGCTTTGTATTCTGTAGAGTTCGGGCTAGTGCAGGTCGACTTCATATCCATGCTAGGTCAACTTGTGTTTCGGTCTGCTTAAGTGTTTTCTCCTTGCTGCTTATGGAAGTCGACTTGTACCCGGTGCACGTCAACTTGAGCTTGAAAATACTTAAGCATATTTTGCTTTGTAGCTCATGTATGTCAGCTTCCAATTGTTGTTCGATCAACTTGTCTTCATAGAATGTGAATGTCGAAGTCTCCCGTTCAAGTAGGTAGACGTGCTTGCATTACAAGTCGACTTGTGCTCATTGATACTTAAGCCTTTCACTGTCTTGCAATCGACTCGTATCTTTGTTAGGTCGACTCGTGCTCATATGGTTTAAGCATTTTTCCTCCACTACTCATGGAGGTCGACTTATATTCACTTCAGGTCGACACCTCTCTATTTCACATTGACTCCTTTCTGCTTTAGGTTGACTTGACTCTTTGTTAGCTTCCCTGTTCCTCAAGTCTTTTAACTTTTGGGTCAACTAGTGATCTAATCAAGTCAACTTATGCTTTCTTCAAGTCGACTTCAACTTCATTCAAGTCGACTCCCTTTGCCTCACGTTGACTTGTATTCTGATTATCATTAGTGTTCCTCAAGTCTTTTTATCCGAGCAATCTGAGCAATTCTAAGAGATCTAATTATGAGCAATCAGATCTAATATGGGCTGAGCAGATTACGCATGTCTAGCAGGTCTTATATGAATTGAGCATATCAAGTATGTCCAAGCAGATTGACTTTTCTGTGCTACTTGTCAACTCATTTCTTGTTCAAGTCGACTTGTAGGGGTGAGTACCATTCGGTTAAAACCAGATTTGGCTTTAGGTAAAACCGAATTTTAATTTGGTTTATTTGGGCGATCATCGGTTTTAACAATTTTTATTTCGATCAAACCACATTAGCCGAATTAATTAAAAATATTATATTTTTAGATAATTTTTATTTATATAAATATTATCAAAATATGATGATTAAAATTTAAAAGAGAAAAATATCATAATAAATAAAAAATTCTAAAAGAGAAAAAATCTAAAAATGAGAATGCACAATTAATGAAAAGTTCAATTTCTATCTTTTGATTTGATCTTTCTATTTCAAATATAACTATTTTAAAAGAGAAAAAAATCTAAAAAAGAGAGTACAAAAATAATGCAAAATTTTCAATTTCCACATTTTGATTTGACCTTTCTATTTCTAATGTGGCTATTCTAAAAGAGAAATAACCTAAAAAAATAGAGTGTACAAACAATTAATGAAAAGTTTTCAAATTCTACGTTTTGATTTAACCACTCCCAAACTTGAAATGTTCGGGCCTCGTCCACGCCTCTAGCCTCTCCCTCTCCCTCTCCCTCTCCCTCTCCTATTTCCAATCTGGCTCTTTGAATCATTCAATGGTGCAGGCTCTTATATGTGCTCAAGATTGGTTTAGAATTTATGGGGAACCAATGAATGTTAAGGCATATGCCGAGGAAATTGAGAAGCCTGATCAAGGCAAAAATATCTTTAAAATCCTAATTTCTATACATGTTTTTAGGACAATTGTTATATTATTTATACTAAATAACTAATACATATTTTTTTATTTTTAGATATATTAAATATGGCTAAAGAGCCTGCAATTCTTTCTATTTGAGTTGGAAATAGGCTGAAAGTAACTTGGAAGGATGGAAATCTTGCATATCTTGAAGGCTAAAGGCTCTTTTCATTAAATTTTTAAATTTCTATTTTATTTTGGAATTTGTTTTATTGAAAGATAATATAATGTTAGTTATTTTTTTGTTTCATGAACTACAAATAGAGTAAAAGAATTAATTTAAAATTGTTATTCAACTATAGAGAAGAGATGACTAGTTGAATATAAACTTTTCAACACTATTTCTGAGTTTAAAACTTTATGACAGTAAATGAAAACAAGTAAAGAAGACACAAAATTTTTATAGTGGTTCCACCAAACCCGGTGTACGTCCACTCCTAGGCTCCCTCTGGATTTTCCACTAAATGTTTATTTTACAAACTTGATTCCAGATTCAAGTTAAATCTTATATAGTGTTACGTCTGAACACTACAATTTAATCTCTTTCAGACTGAATTTGGACTTCTCTAGACTTAAAACAGTGTTGCACACTTCTTAATCTTTGACATTCAAATTAATCTATAAAAGACGGTCAAGAATTGAGGCTTATTTTCATTAGATTTGACAAAATGAAAAACTCAAACAAACACTTAATACAATTAAAGCATACAAGTGCATAGAGATTAGTTGTTTTAGTGTATTCAATAGAGCTTTTAATTCTTGTAATGTCTCAAGTCCTTCCTTTTTTTTTACCATCTTCTGCTTCTCTGTATTTATTAAGACATTGAATCGATCCGTTGAGAGTTGGTGGTAGTTGTTGCATTCGAACGTTAGCATTTAATTTCCGTCATTAAAGGTTCTGCAACTGTTCCCTCCTTCGCGCTGAAGTTTCGTTCTTTTTACTGGCGCCTCTTTTAAATAGGCCAATTAGACTTTGTTTGCTCTGCATTTGAACGTTAAGTTTGATAGAAGAGGAAATATTTCAGAGATTGAAGAAAGAAGACGTCCGTTAGGTTTAAAAATGTTTTCCAGATCTGGTTTCTGACACACGCAGGTCGACAAGTCTATTGTGGATATCGACCTGAATTTGAATCATTCCTAATGTATTTCTATGCAAACAGGTCGACAAGAAACTATTCTAAATCGACAAGAAACTGTACCAAATGAAATTGGTGGACACGAGATCTTTAATTGGTCTATGTGTTTCTCTGTGTCGACAACATTTCAACCGTGTCGATGTGTGATCTATCTGACTTTGTGAGAGGTAGATCGACAAGTCTGACTTGATGCATTGACACGTTACTGTTCATATAACAAATTGGTCAATGTGTGAAATTTAATTGGTTGATGTGAATGTGTTGCGTCGACATGAAACTAGTCAATCGATGTGTATTTTAATGAACAATTGAACATCAGGTTGACAACACTCACTACGTACATCAACATCTTACTGTGCAAATAAAAATTGGTGGACCTGAAAAAATGAATTGGACAATGTGTTTCCTCGGGTCGACAAATATTTTGCTATGTCGATGTGCAGTATTTAAGAAACATAATGGACGGGTCGACATGTATTCATCAAGGGTTGATGTGTCACTATTCACTTATTGAATTGGTCGACGTGTCTGAATGAATTGATTGATGTGTTTTGGCTAGGTTGACAAGCATGACTCTGGGTTGATGTGTGTATTTCACAATCAATGACTAACAAGTTGATGTGTCAAATCATCATGTTGATGTGTTACTATTTGGTCTTGAAATTGGTCGACACAGTGTATGAGATTGGTGGACATGACACTGTTTAGGTTGATGTGCTTTTGCAAAACAGGCTGATGTGTATAGAGAACAGGTTAATGTGTAACTGTTCACAAAAAGCAATTGGTTGATGTGTTGAGATAAATTGGTCGTTGTGCTAGTGTTCCTATAGCTTCGTGTCGACAAGGTTTGTACAGACATCGATGTCCTAATGTATTCTCTTTTCTTAGTGTCAATGCTTAATGCGTTCATGTCGATGTGCTTGAGCAATTGGTCGATGTGTAATCTTAAATTTGGTTTACCTGACTATCTATAGATCGATGTGCTCTTGTATAGGTCGAAGTGTTCAGACTTATATTTTTATAGAAAACATATAGCTCAGGTTGACAAGAACGTCAAACGGGTCAACGAGAACGTCAAACGGGTCGATGTGTGTGTGTATGAGTGTCACAGGTCGATGTGTTTTCAAAGCAGGTCGACCTATACTATAAACTTCTGAATTTTCTAACTGTATTCTTATTTTCTCGAACTATTTTTCTTCTAATCTTTTATCATCAAAATTCTACTAGGTCAACAAAAATTTTTATATTTTATTATTTTGTTTGAAATTAACAAAATGGCATTTGGTGAATTAAAATTATAAGTGAATTTTGAATTTTAAAATTATATTTTTTAGGCACAAGTTGATATAAATAATATATCGTAAAAGATTTCAATAATTTGATTAATTTGGAAAATTGAATCGAATTAACCATCTAATTCGGTTAAATAACCAATCGATTTTTAGTTTATTTTGTTAAATTATGATCATGAAAATTATATAAGCGAATTAAATCGATTATTTTAATTTTAATTATTTCACGGTTTAACCGAATGCTCACCCCCTATCGATTTGCACTTGCTTCAAGTCAACTTGAGCTTCTTCAAGGATTTACAACTTTGATCTTATGAAGTCAAATTCTCATACTCATCTGTTTTGATTATCAGAATTCTCTCGACTTAAGTTCTGACCATGCATTCCTGTTACTCTTAAATTCTTTATTTCAGATGATATCTTTCTTGTTATTCTTGAATTCTTTAATGTTTCAAATGTTTTCAACTATTTTGAATTCAAGTAAGTTGAGTTATGTTTTTATTAGGATGTCCTTTGTTCTCACTAGGTCTTTACTTAGCTTTTTGCCTTCTTGTTGGATTCTTAGGTTACTTAAGAGCACTTTGCATACATGTTCTTTTTTACATATGTGGATGGACTCCTATTATCCTTGTTGTTTGTTGTTTCTTGGTTTTCAGCTGTTTTGGAGTTGGGCAAGTTGACTTGGTTTGTGTTTAGGCTGACTAATGCAAGTGTCCTATGAAGTCTATGTTTGAGCAGGTCAACTCATGCATACAACTGGTTGACTTGAGCATTGTATCACTAAAGCACTTTTATGTAAGTCGACTTATCTTCTTATTGGGTTGACTTGTTCTTGACATTGCTTAAGCATATTTGCATTGTGGCTCACGCAAGTCAACTTCTTGTTGTGATAAGTCAACTTGGTACAACTTGACTTTGTATATATTTCATTTTGGCTCATACAAGTTAGCTTACTAATTCTTATAGTCAACAAGTGGAGTCTTCTGTGAAACATATGTTTTGTACAAGTCAACTTGGACACTAGTGAGGTCGACTTGTATATAATGACCTTTAAATTTTTCAATGTGCTGCACGTGTATGGATCAACTATGTGTGATAATTAGGTTGACTTGAATTTAAACTTTTTTAAATATTCTAAATCCAGAATGTGCAAGTCGATTTCTACAATGTGTAAGTCAACTTGGCCTTGAATTTGACTTAAACTCTAACTCCCGGCCTGTGTCTAACTTGTGCTCTAGCTAGCGTCGTGGCTCGTGCATGAGTTGAGTCAACATGATTTCCATAGATTTTTCTTAGTGTTGGTTTTACAAGTCAACTTACAACTATAGCAGGTCGACTTGACTTAAATGTAGTTTGCCCTATATTTTTGACTGTTAGAATTTCAATTTTGTGATTTGTTTTATGCTTCTATAGGACAGGTCGACTTGTGCTTTGGACAAGTCAACTTGTTCTCAGACTAACACTTAATCCCTTTTCACAGAATGTTCATTGAGTCGACTAGACTTCTGAACTAGTCAACTTGACTAACATTCTGTCTAAATTTAGAAAGTTTATAGCACTTGGCAAGTTGACTTGGATTCTAGAGTCAACTTGGCTAACCTTCTATTCTTGTATAGTAAATGTATTTGTCTTGGTGAGTCAACTTGCTTTATGCATAGGTCGACTTGTTTAACATTCTGTTTTTCTTGGAGGACTGCTCTAGGCTTGGCAAGTTGACTTGTTTCATACATAAGTTGACTTGTTCTGATCTATAACTTAGATAAATGACTATATACATTCTTAAACTTGATCCAATTCCCTCCAAATTAATCTTTCATTAATCTAACCTATTTTACTCATCATCTAAGTTAGATTTGCATAGTTTTTCTCATCATTAAAACATATTTTGCCAATAGCAAGGCAGCAAACACAGCCAGCTTGTCACAGAAAATCCTTCTACAAACTGAAATAAGACGGTGGGGCTCCATCTTCAATCATTTATTTTGGTATATGGATAAGCTTTCTTAAAGGGCATCAAGGGGTGCAAACCTGTAAAGAAAACCAAACTGGAGCTACAGGACCAGAAATACACAAACTTGAATTCAAGAGAATTAACTTAAGAACTAATTATGAAGACATCTGACACTTCAAAAGGTGAAAACAACGCATTATACAGAAACTGATTCTCTCCTTCAAACCTACAAAATCACAGCTAAAGAAACACACACACAAAGAGAAGGGGGGGAACTATTCGCCCCCATTTGCATATTTCCGAGACCAAAGCCTGCCAACAACCAAACATATCCAACTCAATAAAGGATAAGACAAACACCAAAGTCTTCCCAAACCCATGCATGTGCAGTGCAACAAAGAAGCAGGCAATTAACAAATGCAGCAGGCAGAGCACATTAATTGTTTAGGACGTCATCTATAGTAGGAATAGTTTCCCAGAAGCAACTAATGAAAAGGCAACTCTATAAAGTATCCCATAACTTTAAATCACAAGCCAACAGAAATAACCTTTAGCACCATCCCTCCTGGCCTCAAAGAGAAACCCTTTTGGTAGGATCATGCCTCAAATGAGCTCGACTTGTAACCTTTCCATCAATGTTTATTCAAATAACAAAAGGAACAAGCTAAGGAAGAGGTCACATAGGGAATGTGTCCACTTTCAATCATCATCCCAATAACGAAGGTGTCATCCCCAATCTGTCAGCAAAAATGCCCACCAACATTATCCTTACACTGGGTTAGTAGCTTTTTCACACACCAATGCCAAAAATGTATCTAACAGCACCAAAAATATATATATATATGTCTTGCATCTCAGCTAAATCATTCTCCACATCTCAGCTGACTCTGTTTGTTGGGGGTGATTGCTCTACCTTGATCAACCATCAGAAAACAGAAAGAAAAATATTTTGGATTCAGTGAAAGTTCAGAAAAATTTCTGAATTATTTTTTTAAAAAAAAGGTCTGTATCACAGGAACGAAGTTTACATTTCAGGGCAGGAAACAAGTCTGAATTGCAGGAAAATAAGTTTGAATCACAGAAAAAGTTCAAAAAGGAGTCTGAGGGAAAAAAAACTGCAGAAAAAGTTCAGGAAAAAAAATCTGGATTCTGAAATTAGGTTTGAATCATTGGAAAAACAATTCTGCCTGCTCTGATACCAGTTGACGCAAAGGAAAGGTTTATGGCAATTAAAACTCAACAATTAGGGCTAGAATAGGGTGACTTCGATTGAAACAATAACTAAATTTAAAGAAAATCAAATAAAGTTATTAATTGTGAGGGAATACAATAATACCATTGTAAAGTTGCTACCATTTTCGTTTTATGCTTGTTAGGACAAATCCTAATTCTAGATTAAAAATTTTGTAATTAGTTATAACATCCTCATTAATAAAATAGAAACAAAAAACAAAGAAGAAAAATGGAAACCCTAAACAAAGAAGAGAAACTTAAAATAACAAGTAAAGGGGAAAATTTCTTATTTCTTAAATTCTCCTACCTCATGTTTCTAATTCCTTCCACTCTCTTGCATCATATTACCACCACCAATTCCATCGCTTGCTTCTGGAATCAGCCATAGTCTCCATCATTCCAGCTCCGATCGTCGCCTATAAGTGTAATTCTTCTATTTTTCCTTGAATCTGTTAATTTCCTACTCATAAGCATAATGTCGTGTTCAATTTCATTTTTCCAATTGGGAACGGCAGCTTTACCATTCTGGCGCATGAATGATCCGGATTTTGTGTCGTGCGTGCCGGAACGGAGATCATGGGAGGAAGGTTGAATTAAGCAACAGTGGTCATGAAGCTAAATCCCAGATGTAGCGATAAGTTAATAAGGGACCCTAGGGTGCGGGTAAATAAGTTAGTCCATCAAGATAGGATTCATCTAGCCACTTGGAATATAGGATCTTTGACCGCTAAGTTAGGAGAGATAAGAGAAACAATGAATAGACGAAAAATTCATATTATGTGTCTTCAAGAAACTAAGTGGGTCGGGGAGAAGGCTAGAGTAGTAGAGGCATATGGTCATAAGCTTTGGTACACAGGTAGGGATAGAACTAAGAAAGGAGTAAGAATAATCGTACATAAGAACTTACTAAATGATGTAATAGAGATAAGGAGGAAAGGTGATAGAATTATACTTGTCAAGATACTAGATAGAGAAAACGTAATTAATATAATTAGTGTCTACGTGTCCAAATAAGTATAGATGCAATTAGTAAAATAATAAAACGATTGGACCTGATGGCATCCCCATAGAAGTCGGGAAATGTTTAGATGAATATGGTATAGTAATGTTAACAGATATCTTCAACAAAATTTGACAAACTAAGAGAATGCCCCCAAATATGGAAGAAGAGTATAATTGTACCACTATATAAGAATAAAGAAGATATACAAGATTGCTCTAACTATAGAGGAATTAAACTTATGAGCCATATCATGAAACTATGGAAGAGAGTGATAGAACATAGATTGAGATTAAGGATAAATGTATCTACAAATCAGTTTGGATTTTTGCCCGAGCGATCCACCACGGAAGCAATCCACATATTAAGACATTTGTTGAAAACATATTGAGCACATAAAAGGGACTTACAAATGGTATTCAATGATCTAGAAAAAACATATGATAAAATTTCTAGAGACGTATTGTGATGGGCGCTGATGAAGAAAGGAATCTCCTCGAAATACATTAATCTTATTAAAAATATGTATGAGAAAGCTGTAACTAATGTAAGAACTTGCGGGGGTTTGGGCAATAGTTTCCGTATTAACATAGGACTCCATCAAGGTTCAACATTAAGCCCCCTTCTCTTTGCAATAATAATAGACGAGATCACAAAAAACATTCAAGATGAAATACCATAGTGTATGCTTTTTGCAAATGATATAATTCTAATTGATGAAACTAGGAAGGGTATTAATGTTAAATTAGAATTATGGAGAGACACACTGGAATCATGAGATTTTAGATTGAGTAGATCAAAAGCTGAGTATATGAAATGTAGGTTTAACAACAATCAACGAAATAATGAAGAAACAATTAGGTTTGATGGGCAAAATATACCTGAAAGTGAACGGTTTAAATATTTAGGTTCTATCATTCAAAATGATGGAAATATAGATGGCGATGTGAATTATAGGATTCAAGCGGATTAGATGTAATGGAGAAAAATATCTGAAAATCTTTGCAATCATATGATATCAATGCATTTGAAGGGAAAGTTCTACAGGACTGCGTTAGACCTGCATTATTGTATGGTATCAAGTGTTGGCTATTAAACAACAACAAAAACAAAAAATGACCGTAACAGAAATAAAAATGATTAGGTAGATGTGTGACAAAAATATAAGGGATAGAATTAGAAATGAAGAGATTCGTAACAAGTTGAGTTAGTTCAATTGTAGATAAAATGCGAAAGTGTCGTCTGAGATGGTTTAGTCATATGCAAAGAAAATCCAATGACGCACCGGTTAGGAGAATCAAAAACTTAAATATAGGAGAATTTGAAAAACGTAGAAATAGACCGTTGAAAACTTGAATGTAAGTTATTCGTAAAGATATGATAGTTAAGGGTATAGGACGAGAAGATGATTTTGGATAGGAATGAATGACGTAGAAGAATCTGCACAAATTAACTTAACATATTTTAGGTATATATATTTATTTATATATATATATATATATATATATATATTTTTTTTTTTTAATTCCCTTTTTTTCTTATTTTTATTATTTTTATTATTATTGTTATTTTTTTATTTCTACTTTTAGTCTATTTCTTTATTTATTTTATTTATTATTTTTTTAAATCATTTTTAAATTTGTCTCTCAAATGGCCGACCCCAAATTATTGGGTTTAAGACTCGGTTTATTGTTGTTGTTAGTCATGAAGCTGAATGAGGGATCTGTTGGGTTTAGCTGAAGGTTTTGTAGCTGCACATTCTCCATCCAAGGAGAAGAAGTTGTTCCAGTCTTCTGATGATATTTTAATTCAGTCTTTGCTTGTTAGGGTCGATGTAAATATGAGGGAGCAATAGATGTTAGTTATGGAATTCAGACCAAAGATGAAAAACAGTCGACTGAGATAGTAAATGTTGCAGATGAAAGTCTTCTGTTGGAGGAGGCTCATGATCCCACATTGATGCAGTTAAAGTTTTGAAATCTGTTTTGCGGATAGTTCGGATTTGAAGAAGACAAAAAGAGAACCAAATCTGGTCCACCGAGACAAGGGAAAAAAAAAAGAAGAAAGATTATTTCTGCTGTAATTGTTAGAACAAATGAGGGTTTGGTCAGAATACAAAGTGAGTCCTATACGGGAGTTGCCACGAAGTCAAGCTTGCTGAAGGGGTTGATCTATATCCTTTACAGAGTCAAAAGTTGAATCAGAGAATGCGTTGCTGGATTTGGATAACGGGCTTGATTCTGAGTTTGACAGGGCTCCAGGGGTTGGTTTAGATAGTGATTGGGAGGTTGAACCATGGAGTCTTTTTTTTTGGGGGGGGGGGGGCACTGAGATTGACATGCTTTTGGAGGAAAATAGGAAGATTGGGGATGATACTCCAAGTGACTCAGATTCTGAGATTTGATCAAGGAGGTTCAGCTAGCCGATTTATTTTAGGTACAGGAGTTTCGGAGTGATGCCTAGAATGATTCACTTATAAGAAACCCACTTACAATCGTTGCCCCAAAGGATAATACAGAAAGCCAGGAACAAGCTCTTTTTAAGAAAGTGGATTTGAGATTGTGTGAACCTAACATTACCCCTCTTGAAGTAAGCCCGATCTTCTGATCTATGTAATGTTGATCCAGGTAATGTTGATCTTCCTTTGCTTGATACATGGATCGAAGAATATATGAAAGCAGTATTGCAAGAATTTTTAGTTCCATATATAAGAGCTTTTAACACCACAAGGACTTCAAAAACTCGCACTGATCACATACTTTTGTTCCATTTGAATGGGGATAAGTTTTTTGATTTTTAATCAACATTATGAGATGAAACAAATTAGTTCTATTCAACTGTGAAAATGATCACATATGACAACTAGATGGAATAGATTAATGCAAAAATGCTGCAGCCTATTCTACCTGTCTAAAGGTATCTACCACGAACTACATCTAGCAATGAAGAAGATTCCTTTGAACTCATTCCTAATCCAATGATAGTTGAACACTTTAACATTGCAACCGGAAAAATTCTATCATTTCGTTGCTGGGGAGGCATGTGGGCCAGCTAAGATCAAATATAAATATATCAATAATTAATTTAATAACTAAAACCAGGGAGCTGAAATGATGAAAGGCAGAATGTAAGAATAGAGCTCCTCATATTATAGTATTGCCACTACCCAGACACTTTTCCTGTGCTTGGTGAGGTAATTTCTAAATGACACCGTGGAATAAGGCATACAATCAAGTGTCACTGTGAGTGACAAGCATAAGGATCATTTCTTTATGTTTCTTTTTAGAATATTAATTGCTGAAAAACACTTCAGAAAATTATCAGATTTGATGACCAACCTAGTGGGCCCCTCAAACTAACACTCCTATCTGTTCTTATTTCTTGTGCAATTAAATTCGATTTTTGATTTATCCTGAGATTTGACATGTTTCTATTATTAAGATCCAATGAAATTATCAATTCTATTCAAGAAGTGTTTCCAGTCATAAGTATTCATGGATAAATGCAATCGTTGCTTCATTTGGTTATAGTTTAAAATATAAATTTTGATCTTTTCAGGAGTTTTGAGTATCCTTGCTAGTATTTTAGCTGGAAATTGCTTGAAGTCCAGCTGAACCATGGAAGGATCATTTACATGTGGATTCCAGAAGTTTATACAGTCATTTGTCTAGCATGTTTATGGAATGGAAAGGACCTCTTTTATTTTATTTTTCCTTTCTCTTTTCGCAATTTTTTCTTTGTTTATGAACTTCAGTTGAAAACAGAAAAATTATAAAAAAGAGGATAAGGCATTATTATTACCGAGAAAGTAGAAACAGATCCATGATCTAGAAAAACAACATTTGCAAAACTTATGCTTTTGAATATCTTTTATTTCTCTTGGTCTGGTAGAGTGAAAACTTTAATGGAACTAGAGCTTGAGATCCAAAAAGATGCAGGAAAGACAGTTTTGTTCTGCAATAATGACTCCCAAAAGCTATTGTTCCTTAAGATAGTAAATGGATAAAATTATATAACTCAAAATCTGTAACACTCTTAAGCAAAACAAGCATCACGCTAAAGATGCAAGAAATAAATTATGATTACCACACAAAAGTAGAACAAAATTTGAAAAATGAGATGAGTGAACTTACCAAAAGAGTGCAAGTTAAACCAGCAACCAAGCATATTACAAAACCATAGAATCTCTGCAGATAGAGAGATGGAGAGGGAGTTATTTGCCAGGATGTTTCAAGAAATTTCATGGAAAAATTTCTATTGCACTGAAAAATAAGAAATTCTAAATTGTTGGGCATTAATACACAGAGTGAAGGCTCAATCAAATTTAAGAAATGGCATGACCATAAGAAGAGATGGAGGTCTTAGATAACACAATCAATGATTGATTGTTGTAATTTTTGAAGGTGTATGTTGATGAAGTGCAACATCTTGCTTCCATTATTTCAAAAGTTTTATGGAAAAGGATAGATTAGGCATTTCTAGATTTACCGTTTATTTGAAAACACAATTATGTTTTACATATATGGACATCCTATTTTAAGTTGATTTATAATCCTTTTTATTATCGATATTTTCAAATTATGATCCCAATAAAATAAAATAAAATAAAATCAAAGTGTATGAAATGATATTTGTTGATTAATCAAAATTCCTTTTCATGCTTCCAAGCCATCGCTAACTTCAATTCTCCAACCCCCGTCCAATCTCCTCATATATCTCTCTTCTAAACATTTTGTCACCTCTTTCTTCTCATGCTACACTGTAGTACTCCACTATCTTCTTCTCTTACTTCCAATTTCCCACCTCAACAATTCCTACTGTATTTGGTGCTAAATAAATGAGTCCCTACTCCATTCCCTGCCCCCACACCATACAGGCCTGAACATTGCCAACAACACCACTATTCTGCCCCGTCATAACTTGGTGTCAACTAAGTATTACCTAAAACAGGAGGGTTTCTCAAGCAACCCTCAGTCTGTGACACAAGATCAATGCCTGAGATCAAAAATTGAGACATCATAAACCAGTGAATATTTGTGGATTACAGTAGAAGAAGTTGTGATAACCAGGGCGTCATCGTCAACTAAGTAAATACCTCATACACATGTATTTACCAATACAGGACGCCATTGTCAACAAAGGTCAAGATCTATGGCCTCCAGCCGTATTTATCACCAGCTCATGGTACAAGTGAAGCCTTTGGCTCCCCATCTAGCCCGCCTTGTTTGCCCTAACAGTAGCATCCTAGATGCACAAATCTGTGTGAACTACAAAACCTATTTCCTTAAAGAAATATATATATCTAATTCCAAGCTGATGATCCAATTCATCTTATTGAGGCAATAATAATCATAGCATATTGTTTCCTTCTGAAACCCTATTTAGAAAACCCCATCTGGGCTTGGCTTAAGAAATAGAGATATGGGTTTGAATTGAAGGAGTGTTTTGAGGTTCCATTTTCGTCCTTAGAAGCAGAGAAGATGAGATCAAGATGGGTTGGGTTTAACAAATGAAGAAACATGAGAATTGAAAACCCTAAGGTACCTGTTTGGTGGACAGGGTGCAATTACGATTGAAGTCATCCATGAAAGAGAGAGTATCGTCAGAAGTAGCCAATTGCTCTTCTTCCACTTCGACTTCCATTCCCACCATCATCTTCACCTTCTCCACTGCTCGATTCATCTTCTCCATTGCCTCCAAATCTCCCACCTGAGCTTAAACTTAATTCATCCAATTTCACCACTCAGATCGGCCTTCTTTTCGTTTTTGGTGGCTTCTTGTCCGCGCTGTTTCCCTTCTTTTCCTTCTCTTCTGCTTCTCTATAGATACACACACACACACATATATACATGTATTGAGTCTTTTTTATGGGAGTTAATTTGGCATAATGCATTTTAGATTAGCAAATGGGATCTATCCGGATAGCAAATAGTTTGGGAAAAGCAAAAAAAGTGGGTCCAATTGGATTTTAAAGAGCTCTATTTGTTTACAAAATTAGAGAGAAATTGAGAAGATAAGACTATTTGATAAAATGTAATTATTTAGGGATTTAAAACAAGATTCATTTGGGGATTTCATATTTAATTATGATTGCTGAAATGTCTGTTTTATATTATTAAATTAGTTAGATGGGGTAATAACATGTATAAGTTTTATATATATAAAATCATATATTCGCATACAAGATTTAATTGTAGATGGGAGAGTATAGATTTCCATAGTGAATAAAAAATATTATCTATTTTCTAAACTTAAACGGATGACATAAGTAATAAAATGAATAAATCCAATGAATGGAGTGAAATAAATTTATAATGTGTCTAAGATTTTGGCTTCACACGAGATATGTTTAAAGTTTTGACTATAGTTCTAGTATATTTTAGAACTTGATTTCATTTGGAATTTTTATTTAATTTGTGTAGTATTCTAAATTACGAGAGTATAGACTTTCAGAACAAATAAAATATGTTATCTATTTTCTAAACTTAATCAAAGACAACTAAACAAACAAGTAATAAAATGAATAAATCTAATGAATGGAACGAAACAACTTATAGTGTACCAAGGTTTTGGCTTCGCACGAGATGTGTTTAAAGTTTGACCATACTTTTAGCATATTTTATAACCTGATTTTATTTAGAATTTTCATTTGATTTATAAGTTTCGAAACTCTCAAAAAGTCATTGGAAGCAACAGATACAAGACATCTACATAACCTATTTAAAGAATTAGCCTAGGATATTCAATCCAAATTACATAAATTTAGAGAGAGAATGACATGAATTGTACAACATTATCACATGAAATGCATATCATGCAATATAAATCATTCAAAACTTATCACTAATTTACCATTCTAAAACAATTTTTTTACAAAATAATTAAAAATTACAAAAGATATTACCGTTATCAACAACCTTAACATGATTTCTATAAAAATAATGAAAAGAAAACGTTACAAAAAATATTAAAATTCAATAAAAATCAAACAGAAAGGTATGGGTTTTTGCAATCACACACTAAATATCCATCCTAAGTTTATCAAGTGAAATTCATGCTATGATTTCATCTAAATCCTAGTTTACATCAATTCATAATAGAGGGGAGAAGAAAACAAGAAAGAGAAAGAGAAAAGTGATAATTACAGTTACAAGTCTTCATTCTTCAATTGAGATTCAATCATTCTTAGATTCTTTTCTTGGATGCCCAAGCCCTCTGCTACTCCTAGGTGTGTTTAGGTGTTCATAGATGAGAGAGTTTCCAAATTTTGGATTAAAAATTTGTATTTGTATCATTTTCTAGTGTAGAGTTTGCACATACAATTAGTGAGGTTAATGGCTAGGCACATGCAAGAGGTACCGGTAAGCAGGCACAACTACACACTAAGAACTAGCGTACATAGCTACGACTTTTGGCTCAAGCACTTTTGAAAATAAGGGTAGGCACGAGATGCTAGAAGTCATGGCCATGAAATGGGACTGTAAGGTTTTTTGAAACAAAGTGCAGGGATAAAGAACATGGGCATGGCCATGAACGAAGGTTGAGTTTCCTATGAAGTCAACTACGGATGCAGACTCTGGACAACTCAACAGTGGTAGAGGAATGTGAACATGGGCATGGCCATGAACGAAGGCATGGCCAAGAACATGGGCATGGCCATGAACGAAGGTTGAGTTTCATATGCAAGGGTGCTTACTCTAAGGCTTTCGTACTTCATTTTCATGTTGGCATTACTCTATTCCATGCTTCATTTCGGTCAAAAAAGGAAAGAAACATTCGACATTGTACCAATTACTTTTAGCTACTATTTTCTCTATTTTTTTATTCAAAACCTCATATTTTCATGACAAACCTTCCAAAAAAAAAAAAACAAACAAAAGAGAAAGAGAGAGAAACCACAATAAGTACATAATCAAGCCCATTATAGTACACTTGTTGATAAATCTCATCCAAAACCAAATGAATTTGGAATTTTTTTTTGTTCAAGGTTTACTCTATTTGTAAGTTCAGAAGTGTAAGAACTATGTTTTAATCTATGATGGAGGAAGTTAGGTGTGTTGGACCAAAAATGCAATCTTGTCTACTATGTCCATTGGAAATCTGACTTAAAATCTTTAATTAGATTTGTCGTAATCCATATAAGAAGAAAGAAAGGACAAAATGAAGGAAATAAAAAACTGAACTTTAATTTTTTTTCAAAATTTGATACATTTTCTACCAATAAATTGTTTAATTTATAAAACTAAACCCAACAAATAAATATTTAAAAATAGGAAACGCAGTCACTAACACTTAAAACCAGGTAAAACAAAAAACATATTAAAACCTACTAAAAACAAACTCGTATTCACATGGATCACTAAGAGACTGAGCAAATATTTCTAACAATCCCCCCTTAAACTAAAAGTTTTCGAACATTCAGTTTAATAAAACTTATCAAGTGCACAGAGTCCAAACAACTTCCTTAACTTCTAAAATTAGGCAAATTCAATGGCTCGGTCATTATATCAACAATCTAATTTTCACTTTTGTAGTAGAAAAGATCAATTATCCCATCTTTTATGAGGTCCATTAGAAAGTGAAACTTCACATCTATGTACTTACTTCTTCCATGTTGAATAGGATTTTTGATAGTTTGATGGTAGAACTATTATCATAATAAATTGTAATAGTTTTCTCTTGCTTGAAATGCAGCTCTTCAAGTATTTTCCTCATCTAAATTGCTTGATAGGTATAGACTATTACAGCTACAAACTCTGCTTCGATCATTGACAAAGTGACTATTACTTTTTAAAAAAAAAAACCAAAAAATAGCTCACAAACCAAATAGAAAAACATAACCTGATATGCTCTTCCTATTATCCAATTCTCTTGCATAATCATTATCTGTAAAGCTAAATAAGTCTGACTTCTCACATTTCTTGTGGAACAAATCATAATTCACAATTCCTTGTAAGTAGCGAAAAATCCTTTTTTGCAGCAAAACGATGCATCTCTCTAGGACATTCCATATACATGGTGATAAGACTTACTATATGCATAATATCAGGTTTTGTGGCTACTAAATACATCAAACTTTCTACAATTTGCTTATAAAGTATATCTGTCCAGAATTTCTTGTGCATGCTTCCTTTGAGAAATAAAAATTCCAATTGTAAACCGCACCACTTCAATAATAAGAAAATATTGCATCTTCCAAGATCAAACATGTCAAATTCAAGCATCATGGATTGCTTAAAATTTTCAAACATAGCACTATCATTTCCAGTATAAATTATATCATCAAAATACAAGCATACAATAAGTATCTTTCTTCCTCCTCCAATCTTAACAAAGAGTGTGTGCTCATATGGATATTTTTGAAAACCTTCCTTCCAAAAAAAAAAGCTTCAATATAACTATACTAAGCATGTCAAGTTTGTTTTAACCCACATGATGCCCTTTTGAGTTTATAAACCTTATTTTCACTTCCAAGCATCATATAACGGGAAGGTTGATCCATAAATACCTGTTCCTGAAGGTCAACATACAAAAATGCTGATTTCACATCCAATTGGAAGATAAGCCATGAATGTTGTGCTACTAATATAATCATTAGTCTGATTGTATCATCGTCTCGTTAGAGGAGCAAAAACTTCCCTATAATCTACCCCGAACTCTTGCTTATAGCCTTTAACAACTAAATATGCCTTGCACTTGTCAACTTCTCTATTCTCCTTCAATTTTGTCTTTTATACCCACTTAACACCAAATGTCTTATAATATTTTAGAAGATCAATCAATTCACATGTGTTATTTCTTTCAATTGCTGTAATATTTTCATCTATTGTCTTCTACAATTTTTCTTCTTTAATAGTCTCTTCAAAAGTGATAGGATCACAGTTTGAAAATATAGCAAAGTGTAAAACTAAATTCTCAAATTATTCAATTCTAGTTACCTCATAAATCAGTCATTCAAAACAAGTCATCTTCTAACACGATGAGGTTGCTCCTCTTTTTGTGTAGCTCCTAGAATTTGATATTGTTCATTCTCCTCTAGCTGTTGCTTTTCATCTTCATTTTCTTCATCAAGATTACCAAGAATTTGTTGTCCAATAACATTATTACTCATCTTCCAAAACTTCTCTTCATCATAGATAATGTCTCGACTGATAATATTTTTTTTGGCATTAGAATTATATAGTTTATAGACTTTTGATTGATCACTAACACCGAGAAAAATGCATTTCTCTCCTTTGCTATCTAGCTTTGTCTTCTTTTGGTCAGAATATGGGGCTAGACAATACACCCAAAAATCCTTAAGTGATCTATAGCTGGTTTCTGTTCACTTCATGCTTCCTCTAGTGTCATATTTTGAACAGCAAGCGTGGGACTTCTGTTCAATATGGAATGCTCCAATTGATAGTTTCATACTAAAGTTTTTGAAATGCTACTCCTCGTCAAAAGGCTTCGCACCATATTCAAATAGTATAATGTTTTTGTTCACAAGCTCCATTTTGTTGAGGCATATAAACTATCATAAATTGCTTCTTGATTCCATAGTTCTCACGAAATTTAGTGAACTCTTGTGAGATATATTCTTTGCCATGGTCTATACAAAAAACTTTGATCGGGTTTTCAACTTCTTTCTCAACCAACACTTTATAGTTTTTAGAAGTTTCAAAAGTTTTGAATTTTTCTAGTAAAAAATATACCTAGATTTTCTGACTAAAATCATCAATGAAGGTTATTAAGTATCTTTTACCTCTACTGAAAGATGGTTTTATTGGCCGACAAATGTTAGAGTAAACAAGTTCTAAAGCCTTCTTCGCTTTTCATGATTTTCCTAATGGGAATTGATTTCGATATTGTTTGTTAACAACACATGCTTCACAAACTTGAAATGGAACAGTAATTTGAGAAAGGTCAGTCACCATATTTTTCTAATGTAGAGTCTTCAATTTACCAAAATTCAGTTGGCCATAGCAAAATACCATAGTCATGTTGTATCTTTTAATTTTGCTGAAAAACTTGAGTGAGTGGTGTTGTGGAGATAAAACAGAAATATAAAATTTGCAGTCATGTTAACCTGAGCAATTAAATCAAACTTTGTATTTTGAATTAAAAACAAGCTACTATTTATAAATAGTATGAGTGGTATTTATTTTGATTTGAATAGTCACCCTTCCTTTTTCCATGACAGAGACAATGGAATTATCACCAAACTTAACAATACTGTGAAAAGATTCGTCCAAGTCAGAAAATGCCTTTTTGTCTTCAATATGTGGTTGCTACACCTAATGTTTAAATACCATGTGTTTTATTGAGTTTCTTCCTTCACATAACACATCAACAAAAGAGACTCCTCTTCTTCCTTTTCTGCAAAGTTAGTTTTTTCTCCATTTTATGTATTTAAATTAGTTCAGCATTCTGATTGATAATGGTCATACCTATGACATCGGTAGAATTCAACATTCGACTTGTATGCTAACTTTGGTTTATGAATTGTTGAGTGACAGCCTCATTGTCTTCTTCTTCTTCCTTAAGATTCATTTTCTAGGTGCTAGTGGTGTTCTTGTTAGTTGCCATGATCATTGCTTCCTCTGCCTTTACTTTTACCTTTGCTTCTACCTCCTCCTTCATCTCCTTAAGTGTTGTGATTTTCCATTAAGGCTTTCAATGCTTGTTTCTCAACACTTGGTTATTTTAACTTCTATTCATGCACCAATAATGAGTTTTGCTATTTATCAAGTGAAAACTCATCTATATCTTTACATTCTTCTATAGCACAAACAAAAGATTAAATTTTGGCATCAAGGATTGAAGTATTTTTTTCAATGATAGTGATATCTTCAATTTTGTCTCCATAGATTTGCATCTTGTTGACAATCGTCATTACCTAAGAGAAATAATCTAAAATTGATTCTCCTAACTTCATTCAAAGTGTTTCAAATTCTGAACATATTGCTCTTTACCCTTGCAAACCCTTGATACTTCTCTTTCATGGAGTCCCATGTTTGCTTCAAAGTTTCCTTGTGAAGAATAGCCTCCAAAGTTCCACAATCAAGAGCTTGAAATAAATAGTTTTTGGCCTTGAGGTCCTTCAGTGTTAATACTTCCAACTTCATATTCTATGTTTTTGATAATACTACTCTGATTGTTGGCTCTGTTACTTCAAATTCAACAACCTACCAATACTTTTTGGACAGCAAGAAATTCTCCATTAGCATGCTCCAATGATCATAGTGACCATCAAAGTAGAAAATTACTAGTTGACAAATGTATTTGAGACCATTACTACTACTGCAAATGAAATACAACCACAACTCATGGACTGCTACTGCACATAGAAGTACTATTGCCTAGAACTCCATTTCCTTACTTGTTTGAACTCTCAACACTCTTAACTAAAAATTTTCACTTTTCCTCACTTAATATTAGTTTTGATACCACATATTAATATAAAGAGGAAGAAAAGACAAAATGAAGAAAGCAAAGAATTGAACTTCTATTCCTTTTAAAATCTGATACATTTTCTACCAAGAAACTATTTTATTTATAAAACTAAACCTAACATATAAATGCTTAAAAGTAGAAAATACAACCACTAATACCTAAAGACCAGTTAAAACAAAAAACAAACTACAACGCACTAAAAACAAACTCCTATTTACATAGACCACTAAGAGATCAAGTAAATATTTCCAACATATAGATCTATGGGTTAGAGGTGAACTCTTTGCTGAGATTTGCTTGTAGTCTACTCCCAAAAAAAATGTGATGTTGTGACAGTAGTTTATAGGTAATGATAAAATTATGTTTATGTTAGATTTTATTCAACTTGAGTAGTCATATTTCTCTTTTTGGAATAAAAGATGAGAGATATTGAAACGTTCAAATATTATGTAATGGAGTATTTTTTAATTTATGGTTCGATATTTCTATTTTTAGCAGAGAGTAAACACAAGCTAGGTTTTACTTCATGAGAGAACGTAAGATTTACCAATCATTATGCATATTAGTTTAACTTTTAGTTATATTTCTATACATTTTTTTGAATATGCTGCCATAAATTGTACACATTGAAATTTTGTTCTTCGCATATAGATCTCTTTCCATTTTTGAATATAATGATTGAATATCTAACTATCTAACTTTGTTTTTTGTTGTTGGAGTCTTAATGAATATGTAGCACAAATCTTTTTCTTTTTTTATATAACGAAAAGATTCAAAATTGAGATTACGAGAAATAAAATGATGAGAGTTATAGTTCATTTATATAATATGAATCATTTCAAAAGCAATTTCAATTCTTCCTTTTTTTATTCTTTCCCTTTCCCTTCTCTTATTGTCCTCCTTGTTTATTCTTCTTTACTAAAATGATTCCAATTTATAGTTTTACACTCTATCATCATACATCCTTTAAAATTAAATAAAATTCTTAAAACTCATTTTTTCAACTGTGTTCAAATTAAAACCTCAAACTTAAATCACACATGTAATTACCAAAACCCTTTTAGAATTACACATAAATATGAGCATTTATTTGATCATTCTTTTTAAATTTTACAAAATTTAATCTAAAAAGAGTCAAACCCTCAAAATAGAAATAGTCAAAGTGTTAAATAAAAAAAATTATATTAATATTTGGTTTTGGGGCTAAGAGAGAGACAAAGAGAGAAAGAACACATGAGGAGAGAAGAGAGAAAAAAAGGAAGAATGAAGAAAAGGAGTAAAAATATTTTTCTATTTTATTTTTCCACGTGATTTTTTTTTATTTACAATGAGATAATAGAAAACAAAGGGATACAATTTGCGTGTCAACCTCATGGAATAAATTGACAATTTTGAAATTATACGGGGTAATTTAAAATCATTTTTGAGCAAGAGAGTGCTAAAAGAAGTGGAGATGGTAAAAAAGAGATGCCGAGAGAATTACAATTATGTTATATACAAAGCAAAGAGAAATAAAAATGAAAGGAAAAGGGAAGATAGGTTGTTACGGTAGATAATTTTAAAATCGACAATGGTTATAAAACAATTTTCTATTGAACGATTTTGAAACCATTATATTTGTCAAAAGATATCATATATTTTGAAAATATTTGATTTTTTTATTTCTATAACTATGAGGTTTTACATAAATTCAACATATTATAATATTTTAAATGAGCCGATAGATAATTAGAATTTTATATTCTTATATTGCTTAATATGTCTAAATTTCTTTAATATGGTATTAGAATTCATTTTGCAAAAATAGTTGTAAAATCACTTTTTAGATTCACTATTTAGATTCAATATTATTTATTGGATTATTTATTAATCATTTAGTATATAGCAAATGGTTTTACCCTTCGAAATGATTCCAATGGTGATAACCGGACATCGAAAAAGTCTACCATACACTCTCACATGTTGCCTGACGATAGTTGATCTGACTTGTTAGATCTTGCTGTCCAAAAGTTGAAGACGACTCAAAATGGTCATTTTGATTATTCACTCTTTTCTCTTAACCTCTACCACATGTCCTTCTATGATTGATCACAAATTATCCGGTTAAAATCACATGTTTTACCATCAATGCCATATCTTCAACCACTTCAATATTTATGCGTCATCACGTTAGCTTACACTTATTGCTTTTTTTTAAATTGAAGTGATTTTTTATTATATCACATTAAGTTTGTGGGAAATATTAAAAAATATCATATATTTTGAAAATATATGGTTAACTTTTATTTTTATATTTCCATATTTAAAATAATGAGGTTTCTCTATAGGTCAAATCTATTGTAATATTTAATTAAAACAATGGAGTTTCATAGTTTCATAATATTATTATTGTTTTGTATCTTTAATATGCTATCAAAATAACATTCAAAATTCTTCAACAATGTTGAATTGCAATTTTAGGCATAAGCAAGCTTGGAGTACATTATGACTTCCTTTAAAAAATTAGATCCGACTTATATTAGTAATTCAAAGTTTATTTAATGATTATATAAGAAGATTAACCATATTGTGTAGTTCTAGGCGATAAACCTCGCATTGAACTAAATATTATGATTTTATATTCTACGTGTTTAAAAAAATAGTAGTATTTTTCAACATGGTGTTCTTGTGGCCAATCATAACCCTTTAATTGCATATATATATATATACTAAAACAAAATGAAAATTAATTATATTTTAACCTTAAAATTAAGATTCTCCTCAAATTCCAACTTTTGTTAGAGACATGTTAGTATTTGTTTAAAATTGTTTAAAAAACTTACTCTTACTCTTCAATATGCATGTTTGGAAAAAAATTAAATACATGGTATATTTACATTGATTAATCAATATACTCACATCCACTATCATTCATTAATTTATGCCAATCAACTATCAAACAATTTTCTCATTTATTTTTATAGTTACTCGTCATAATTAAATTGTTTCTATAATTATATTGTCGATCAAATTTATACTAACCCGACAATCAGGTTGTATAAATGACAATTCTTAATAGCAATCTAACCTCATGAACCATTATCGATACTTGACCATTGTTCTCTCTTGATTACCCATATATTGAATTATACTCTCTATCGGTGAAGTTAAAAATCACTCTTTCACCATAACACAATCTTCCTATATCTATAAAAATAAAAAAAATTATTCCTCAAGAATCTTTTTAAAATTCTTAAAATGAAATGTTCTCTTTCTCAACTTATCTTTTTTTCTTTTCTTTAGTTTTTTCCCCTCCAACACCATTTTTATTTTTATATATTTGGATTATATCAAAATATGACAATACTAATATATTGAAAACGAGATTTTATATCAATTTATTTTTTCTATTTTTTGTTGTATAACTGTGAGTATAATGCTCAGTTATTAAGACTCAACATTTAAGAAAATTTTTAACAATAAATTTATACATTTTTCATGCATTTGAAGTTAATGTTGGTTACTTTTGTTATTTGACAACAAATAAGTGAAATCCAAAACTTAATTGTTGAGATCAATTATGACGAGAAGATTGTTCATGAACCTTCTATGGAATTGACAATTTATAGTATTTATATTATCTATAATCCACTATATTTGTTTGCACCATGATTTTGAATTAAACAATCTTGATAATTCTAGTATTGATTATAAGTTTAAGATAATATACAATAAAGATGAGAGTAACTATGTTAAAAAAATTGCATTACTTCCAAATTTTCAAACATTTAATTTTCTATTTTTAGATATTAACTATTTTGAGTAAATTTTTAAATATTTAGAAAATGTTCTTTTGAATAGAAAAGACAAAAAAAATGAGAAATGAATTTATTTATTAGAATTGATTCTATTAGAATTTTGAATTCAAAATTAAATAATAAATTAAATTTAATGACAAAAATCAAAAGTATCCAATTACATGGGAAAAATATAACTGAAGGGAAGTAAATGTAAATTAAAATAAAAGATTTTTGAATTAGGAATATCAGTGGCCAAAATTTTGTGACCCATGCATACCTTAACCACATTCTTGCATTTTTTCATTTTGGATTGATTTAAATTCTTCCCTAATATGTCTAACATTAATTTTTAGTAACAATTAAGTGATTTAAATGCTATGTGATGGTCCACAATTATAAAAACTTTTTCCTAAAACAGATAATCCCTAAGTTTAAAATTCCCAAAGCAGATGATCCCTAAGTTTAAAATTTATGACTCTACACCATTTATTGAGTAAATTTGAGGATTTAGAAGAGTTTCTGCCCATTACAGGATTATTTTGGTGCTTTTACAATCACCGGAGAAGAAAAAAAGAGCATGACTTGATGTAATCCCAAACCCCTTTTTTGTTTCAACTTTATTTTTGGCTGGTTTTTAGTAATAGAAGTATGTATTAGAACTGCCATATATTTTAATATTTGGTATCAAAGTCAATTTTGTTTTATCTGCAAATTTTCAAAATTTTTTTTTTGCATATTTTCCAAAATTGGGTCAAAATAATCATTTTTCGAAAATTAGAGATCGAAAATGGATTAGGTATAAAGTTTCACACAATTCGGTATTTTTAAAACTCATTTTGATCACTTTTGCAGTTTTTGGTGACTCTCCGGTGTTGAAGACATGTCGAGTCGGGTCGGGGTGCTCTTTCTAGGTGAAGAGACCTGGAATTGATGGTTTAAATGCACTATGCATAAATTTAAAAAATAGGCTTGAGAGACACGTAGTTTAAGAAGCATTTAATGTTTATTGTTAAGTAAAAGGATAACGTTACTACTCAACATCTTGATCATGAATAAAAAAAAAAGGAAAAATTAGGATAGAATGCCATATGTTTTATTCTTTTTTTTTTTGGAAAAAATTATCTTGGACTCAATATTTGAGAAATAAGATAAACAAGTTTGAAAAAAATACATTTTTTGCATAATTTTTTAAAAAAATTTTGTACATAAATATAAAATTATTGAAATATTTTTTAATTGCATGAAAATTTTTTAGGATAAATTTTTGTATATAAAGACAAGTGCAAATCTGACAAAATATATAATGAACGTTTGTTGCATTTAAAATTAGATTTCATATGTTTTATATGGTATAAACATATTGTAAAATATTTTAGTGGTCAATATAATTTCTAATTAATTAGAGTATAGCTACAATAACTATAATTTATATTAGAATATAAATGATCACATTAGGAAGAGATATTTGGTCATGGTAGTTATTTTTGTGTAATAAATTTTATCTTATAGGAATTTTTATTGTATAAAAATAATAAAATTGGTGAGAGAACTATAAAATAACTGTTTTTATATAATAATTTGTTTGATATTAAATCTCTTTTTCTATGAAATCCTATAAGTACAATTGATTTAGTGTACATTTATAAAACCTTTGTCAAAACGACAGTGATAAGTCTAAGGATGACTTATTCTTAAACGATTCCATGTGATCTACTACTTATTTGGGAATATACTTGATATATTAGTAATGCCATTTTATAGGGACTAATAGAAAAGAATAAACCGATCAATGATAGATTAATTATACAATAATTTTCTAATTTGCTCATAGGTATTAAAGAATGAGTTAGTTTTGAAAATCTTACTATAAATTTAAATAAATCTAATTAAATTAGAAATTTAACACATAAACAATTTTTATATTATAAATTTATGTATAATATATTTGTATAAGTAAACATATTTAAAAAACTCATATAAAGTTAGTAAACATATTTTATTTATTTTATAGTTATCAAAACCATAAATATCAAATTTGATTTTCTCGAATTGAACGAAGGGAACTATAAGGAGTGAAGGGAAATTGTGCTTCTCCATTTGAATTGTTTGAACATTGACTATGTTATGTGGAATGACGAGTTACCTCTGATGAATGAAAACAATTCTGCAGACGAAAAGACTCTTTATAAGAAGTGGGAGCAATTTAATCATTTAAATACCATGTTCATAAAGAGCAACATTTCGATTGGTATCCATGATTCGGTCCATCAGTATACCAATATTCTTACTCTTCTTAAAACTATAGATGAATAATTTCAAATATCGAATAATTTTTTTTATCAATACACTCATTATTTAGTTCTCATCTCCTAGGGCTTACTACTATCCAAGTGTTCATGAGTACATTATACGAATACGTGACATTATGTTTCAACTAAAAAATTTGGAGATTGAGGCGTTCGAATTTTTCCTTGTACACTTCATTTTCATCACTTTTCTGTAACTTTACAGTCCCTTTAAGATATTTTACAACGAAAATAAAGAGAAATGGTCCATCAATAAATTGATGACCATGTGTGTACAAGAGGAGGGAGGCTGCTCATGGAAATGAAGAAGGGATCTGCAAGTGCACATATGGCAATCCAAGAAAAAGAAAGGGCAAGTCCAAGCTGGCACAAAGAGACACAAAAGCAAATCTGGATATCAAAATGGAGTCCAAATATTTCTTCTATAAAAAGAAGAGACAGATGAAGAAAAATTGCATCATGTACCATCAGTAACTTAAGACAAAAAGTATGGAAATCTCACTTCTCTATTATGAATTATGTATGACTGAAATTTTTCATGTCATATGGTGGATTGATTTTGATTGTACAATCTACATTACGAATTTTTTGAAAGGCTTGCAAAACCTAAAAAATCTAGTGGATCGTGAACAACTTATCGATTCAAGAAACAAGATAAACTCACAGGTAAAGACCATTAAAGATTGCAAGTTTGTATTAGCAAGCGGACATATCTTGAGATCGGAAATGATATTTTATATACTTATGGTTTTTGAAAACATTAATTTTCGTTTCAAAATTTATACATTTGTTTATTCTTTTCAATTTAATAATAAATTGACATTAATTTTTGGTTTAAATATTATTGACACCAGTCCATTATTGGATGAACTATACAGTATTTATTTATAAAACAATATCTGTTTAAATAGAACACTTATAGGAACCAAAAGAGATGTCATTGAGGAAAACTCTTATATGTTGTGGCATATGAGCTTGGGACATATCTCCATAAAGAGATTGGAAAAGTTGGTCAAAGATGGGGTATTTGATATCCTAAACTTTAATGATTTTGAGATTTATATGGACCATATCAAGGGTAAGCATACCAATAAGTCTCATAAGGGTGCCAAGAGGAGCTCAAATCTTCTAGAAATAATACATATGGACATTTGTACTCCAAGTACAGATTTATATGGTCAAAAATATTTCATCTCATTTATAAATGACTACTCACGATATATATACTTTTACCTATTTCGATCTAAGGACAAAGTATTAAGTACTTTTAAAGTTTTCAAGATAGAGCTAGAGAAATAATGTGGCAAATAAATAAAGATTGTGAAGTCATATAGAGATAGATAGAGAATATTTTGGAAAATATACGAATGATGGACAAATATTAGGTCCATTTGGAAAATATACGATTGATGGACAAATATCAGGTCTATTTGTAAAATTCAGAATGGAATTGTTACCTAATACGCCATTCTTGATTCAACTGATTAGAATGGAATAACTGAAAGAAAGAATATAATCTTGTTTGATATAATTAGGAGCATGATAACTAGCTCCAAAATGGGTAAGTTCTTGTAACGAAAACGGCAGTAAATATATTAATCAGAATTTCAATCAAAACTATTGTCAAAACTCCATTTGAATTATTTAACAGTTGGAAATCTAATTTATGACATATACACATTTGAAGATACCCAACAGAAATAAGGATTTATAATCTACAAGAAAAGAAATTGGACTTTAAGTGGATATTTTGCCGATTATGTTGATAGGTCCAAGAGACACCTGGTTTATTGTTCATCCTATCAAACTAAATTTGTGAAATCTAAAAATGCTAAATTTTTAGAAAACAACTTGGTTAGTAGTAGTGATCATTTTGAGAATTTAGTTCGTGAGGAGGGTCTATCAAGTGTCGCATCTAGTTCAAGTACCAAATCGGTTGTTATACAAAATATCTTCCAAGAATCAATAGATATTAATCAAGATATAAATGACAATGAAGGAGTTCTATAAAGTGCTGGCCTATATCAAGTTGGGCAGAATTCTACTACGGAGAATGTTGAATTAACATTAAGAAGATTTAATCAAGTTAAAAGGTCAATTATACCTAGTGATTATGTAGTATACCTTTAGAAATCTGACTATAATGTTAGAACTATAGATGATTCAAAAACGTTTTCACAAACTATGAACTCTAAGAATTCAAGTTTATAACCAGACATCATGAATGATGAGATGAACTTCATAAGTAGCAACGGAGTTTAGGATTTTGTAGAGTTGCCCAATGGTGCTAAACCCATTAGTTGTAAGTGGGTTTTCAAGACAAACACCAACTCATTAGATAATATAGAGAAATACAAAATCAGTCTCGTTGTTAAGGGATTCACTTAAAGAGAAGAAATCCATTACTCGGAGACATTCTCTCCGGTTCTAAGAAAGATTTCCTTCACATTATTTTGACACTTGTTACACATTTAAACTTAGAGGTGCAACAAATGGATGTGAAAACAATATCTCTTAATGGTGAACTAGAGGAGGAGATTTATATGTAACAACCTAAAATATTCTCCTCTAATGGCAGTGAGTATTTAGTATGCAAGTTTAAGAAATTCATATATAGATTAAAACAAGTTTTTCACTAATGGTATCACTACAAAAAAATGACCTTTAGCAGTGGCCAAAAACCGTTAGTAAAATCTTAAAAACCGTTAATAAAGGTTCTGGGGTCTTCTTCAACAATCAAAATTTTCGTCGGCTATATTGATGTTAGTAAAGGCCTATGCCAGCACTAACCTGGCCGTTGGCATAGGTTGGCATAGGTTAAGATCTATGCCAGCAGCAGCCTGGCCACCGGCATAGGTTCGGATAATTTCCTGTGCCCCGGTAAAAATCTATATAAATCATGTTTTGTCACTTGTAAGAACCATGTACTCTATATATTAATTTCTTATATTATTAATATTTAAAAGAATAATATATAACTAAGTTTTTTTATAAATATAGCTTTTAACAAAATAAGTTATAAAATATTAATACGTCATGTAGTTATGCCAAAGATATAGACTTATAAACAAAATCATTACAAAACCAAATTATCAAAAAAATCAAAATAAAGCTTTCCTAATTTAACTCTCAGTCAAATAGGATCAATGATAAGAAGTTAGAGTGAGAGAATTGTAACTTCGACTCTAGCCAAATTACTTGCTACCATTCAAAGTCCACCTATGAACAAAGAGTGCAAACAATGAGCTATACAAATCTTGGTCAAGTCAATTAAGTTCTATTCATTGAACAAGGCCTTTAATTAAGTCATTAAACACACGAAGGCTCCGGTCATAATAGCATCTTATAGCTAAACAACACATTCTCAAATGAAAAGGGGTAAAAAAAAAAGATGCTAAATGATAGCACATATAAGACTTTGAAATAAAAGTGGTGGTAGTTCATTACTACATGAACAGAGAAGATTAAGAACTGAAGCCAACATACACAAAGTTTGGATGGATGCCTCCAAGGTTGCACTTGTGAATTCCCATAATTTTATTTGTTCACACAAATAATTCCAAAATTTAATTTCTATTAGTCTTGTTAATGGGTGCCTGGGTGCACTAGTTAAAAATCACAACCTTGCTATGTGAGTAACACACACCGACATAGTTTTTATCATCGTACTTCTATACAAAGAGTAGATATCATTGAATGCCATTCCACACCAACACTTTCCCCCACAAGGAAAAAGGAAAAAAAAATCTGGGTATAACTTATAATAGTAAAAGGAACAATGTACCAAGTTCAAGCCTCGCTTAAAGACCAAAATATTTCTGTTCTCAACTAAATTTAGGCATTGGGTACTCCTATCAATAAAAGAGCATCCTACCTGGGATCTAAGAACCTCATCATTTTTTCTTTACTACTCTGCATTCAGGCTTCAAGTGGCAACAAGAAATGGAGAATACATACTTTAAAAATAAAAATAAAAATAAAGAAGTAATAAACTTGAAATGTCCTGAAAGTTAGAATTGCTTAAAATGTTGGTATCAGACAATATGTACTCTAAAAAGAGAATGAATCTAAAAACTCCCATATGTAAGATTATGAAAATTTACAGCACTAGATGAAAAAGGATTGCACTCACTACAAAAAAAACATCATTTTGCGACGAATTTGCAACAATTTTTTTTTCATTACTAATAAGGTGTCGTAAAATTTTAAAATTAATTATTCGTCGCAAAATTTTCCAACAAATATTTTTTTGTTGCAAAACTCGTCGCAAATTTGCGACAAATTTAGCAACGAAAATTTTATTTGTCCCAAATTTGCAACAAATAAAATTTTTTTCGCAAATTTGTAACAAATAACATTTTACTCACAAATTTGTCGCAAATTTATGTCAAATAACATTTTTGTTGCAAAATTTGCGACGAATAAAATTATTTGTTGCAAATTTGAGACGAAAAACATTTTCGTTGCAAATTTTGCGACGAAAAAATATTTGTTGCAAATTTTGCATTCGTCGCAAAATTTGCAACGAATAAGTTATTCGTCGTAAATTAGTAACGAAAAATAATTCGTGGCAAATTTGCCACAAAATATTTTTTGTCGCATATTTGCCACGAATCTAATTTTTGTCACAAATTTGCGACGAATAGTTTTTTTCATCGGAATTTTTGCAACAAAATACAATTCGTAGCAAATTAGGAATAAAAAAAAATTCGTTACAGATTTGCGACGAATGTTTTTCTGTAAAATTCGTCGCTAATTAAAATTTACAATTCAATTTTAGCAACAAAATATGCGATGTGCATAGTTTTCAGGAACAAATTTTGCGATGAATATATATTTTGCGACAAATATAAATTTTATTGGCATATTTAGACCATTTTTCCCTATATAACCTGTATTTATACCCGTTCATCCAACTCCATCAACAATTAATCATCCAAATCATTTTTTATATTAAATTTCATCTATCTATACTCATCAATATAACTAACTATTCAATAAGATCAATAAGTTAAAAATTAAACAAAAAATCATAGTAGTAATATTAAAGATAAAAGCAACATCAAGTCTAAATATTAAAATATCAATAATCATACATAACCAAAAAAATAAATGTAACGAGTATCAAAATATAACAATCAAATAACAGTACACAATTTTAAACACGACCTCCACCATCATCGTTATCATAATCATTATCGAAGAAATCATCACCTTTATCACCATCGCGAGTATTATCAGGAGGAGAAATAGAAGGGAGAATTTGACTTGGAGCGGAGGTTAATTGAAAATACTGCATGATTAATATTTGCTATATGCGGAACTCGTTCATTTCTTGCGTGTGCTTTGCTTGAAGTTCATTGAATTCTTGATCTCTTTGCAGCAGTAACTCCTCCAAATGATTCACCTCTTAATTCAATTGATTTATTTCTGCCCTGACTGCTAGTGGGGTGGAAGAAGATAAACCAGCGATTTTGTAAGTTCTGTTCAAAGAACTTAGCCTAACTACTCTACCCCCTTTTGGTCCACCAGTCACCTCGAGCCATGTTTTCATGTTATCAACAAATGGCTCAGATCCGCCAACATCATCACTAGCACTCGAACTTCTGCGTGATAGCTCATCATATTTCTCCTGTATTGTCATGAGAAAAATTAAAATAAATTTACAGTAACAATATAATACAAGCATATATAATCTTGATTAGATAAATATATATGAAAGAAAAAAAAAATTGTAACATAAATCATGAGACTATATAGGATCTAAATTATGAACATTCATATTAATATTGAATAAGTTGAAATTTATGAAAAAAAAAGAGAATTTCTATCAAGTAATTTATTAGAAATCAAAGAATCAAGTCAGCAATAAAAATAAACTTGGGAGAGACTACCTTAATAATTCGTCTTCCTACATTATTATGATATATTCAACATTATATGTTCAAATCAATATTGAAAATGTTCATTAAATAATTTAAAGTTTTGAAATTACAAACCTTAATTGCTCTAGTTCTCTCCCCACTCCAAGTCTTGTCTTTTTTCTGAAATGTACGTATGAAAGTATCTATAAATGAAGACTCGGTCCCCGTTTCCTTGGCTTAAAATAAAAAAAACACTATTAAAAATAATAAAATAGTTTAAATTAGATTAAAAAATTAGTGTTTGTATAAAATTACCAATCTATTTTTATGTTCGTCGATATTGATCAAGCTTCCTGCATATGTCGCAAACAATTCCCCTGAATGATAAGCTCGGTTTTTTTTATTCTGCTCACTCCTTCGTTTGCTTTTCTCCGATTCCCAAAAGTTCACAATCATACCCCAATTTTGCTCGGTAATTCAGTTTGGCTTTTTTCCGTGTCTCTTTGCATGATTTAGAACGTATCGGATGTGATCACCGCATTTTTTTTTTAAATCCTTCTTACTTTCAACTCTACAGTCTCATCCCAAGTGAATAGCCACTGCAATGGAAAAAACCAATTGATTATAAAGCTATTAACTTAATTTCATATATAAACTGATTGGAATAACTTACCTTGAACTCGCTCCACCATAGCTCTTTTGTTTCTTTTGGAATGCTTGTATAAGTCATCGAATCCCCTCCCCAATAGTTATTTACTATTCTATTAAACTCGTGAATAACATATACAGAATTTGTAAATTTATCATAAAATTTCAAACAAACAATATTAAATAAATAAGATAGTTAAAAGAATAATTTGTTTTATAAATAAAAGAAATAATACATCTGAAATTTTAAAATTTAATACTTACGAATCTCCGTAAGGGGTTATCAACTCTCGATTATTTTCCCTATTTGTATACGAGTGTTCTACCGAAGGGATTGGTGAAGGTACATTACTAGTCATTTGTTGCGAATGCGAAGGGCCTACAACAGAAGGGGGAGGCTAAGGTACATTGTCGACAAGGGAACGAGATTGTGAAGGTGCCGAAGTGGACTGCGAAGGTGAAGAGCGTGATCTTCCATCAGAATTTCGTTTATGGCCGCCACGTCGAAACTGTCAACCATAATATATTATTAACAAAAATAAAAAAATAAAAAATAAAAATTGCATGTTCATCAAATACATAATGAAAAACATGAAAAAACTTACCATATTTAATTTGACAAATTAAATGCGATGAAATAAGGCACCAATATGTCAAGAAATCTTCTCTAATGACCTATAGAAAAAAAGATAACATATTAACAAATCAAATATATAAATTTAGGAATGAGATAATTAATAGATAAATATCATATTTTTATTATATTAAGATAACAAAATTTACCCGTCATCAAAAATCAAAATCCTCATTGTCATCCTCATTCTCATCATGTGTCTCAAAATTAGACTCTTCAACATTATTATCATCAACATCCCCATCATCATCCTCATCCTCATTATCTATCTCAAAATTAGATTCTTCATCGTTTTCTTCATGAATTTCACTTGCATCCACATCTATCACTACTCTGCTCGGATCTCGTAACGTTGGAATATTATATTTCTCGGTCTGAAATGTATTGACAACTTTCTCTTGTTGATATGCTATATCTTCCCAATGTTTCTCAATTTTTTTTCCGTACTTTCGTTTTATAAACAGCCCACCAATCAATTTTATCACGTTTCAAACTAGAATATGAAGTATAAAATACTTGAATCGCTTGTTGTACCAACACAAATGATTCATATCTTTTATACAATTTCTTATGACTTATTTCAACCAAATTAAACTATGGATGCACTTTCATCCCTTTGACAGGGTCAAACCAGCGATATATAAATAAAACAACCCGTAATTCTGGACCTAGGTACTTTACCTCTACAATTTCATCCAACAAACCATAAAAATCATTTTGACTTCCACCATCATTGGATGACTGAATACAAACCCCACTATTCATTGTCGTTTTTCCCATTCCATATTTTTCAGTATAAAAATTATATCCGTTTATGAAATATGCTGGTCAAATTCGTACCAATAATTTTGGATCCTATGACAGATGGATTAACAATTTTTACTCAACTTGAACTTGATTATCATGGATCTAAAGTCAAATAAATATGTTAGTATGTTTTAAAGTAAATATTTAAATAATTTATAGTCTACTTATATATTTTTTGAATTATGGTGCAAATTTTCATCGCAGAAACGATCAAACTCATGTGTCAAAAGTTCAGAATTTATGTCTTGGAAAATCCCACCATCAAAGAAAATAAATTTTAATACAAAAAATTTACGACATAAGAAATACATATAATAGAAAATATATACTAACTCGAAATATAGCGTCATTTCTGGACAGTTCAGTAAAATATATGTGTGGACTACCCGCCATTCTTGACCAGTTAAGTATCTGCGCTTACATGGTCCACTTGGTCGATCAAGATAGTTAGAAATTGAGAATGATTTCAAATTGGAATCAATAGGACCTTCATCATTTCTTTCCGCTCTCCGCTTCTTGCACTGAACATGAGAGTCAAAATAATATGATGCAAACGTTGTTACTTCCTCCACAATATATGCATTGACAATAGAGATTTCAATATATGCCTTATTTTTCACTTTCTTTTTCAAATGATATAGGAATCTAATTGTAACAAAACAAAATGTATTGGAAAATTATATGTAATGAAATTAATAATTTTATATGCCTTGATAACAAAGTATAAAAGATAAAAAACTCACCTTTCAAATGGATACATCCATCGAAATTAGACAGGATCTTCGACTTTCATCTCATATAGCAAGTGAACTAAAAGATATTCTATGGAATAAAAAAATAACGGTGGAAAAATCCTTTCTAAATTACACAAAATGATTGGAATCTCTCTCTCTAACATCTCCATGTGTGAATATCTTAACACTGTCTAGCAAATATCATGAAAAAAATGCTTAACTTTGTAATGGCACCCCAAACAAAATTCGGTAAGAGTTTCCTAAAAGCAATAAGAATTAGTCTTTCCATAAATATATAACAATCATGACAAAACCAATCAACTTACATTTCTTCAAATCGACACATCTTCCAAGATTTGAGACATAACCATTAGGAAACTTTAATAATTTCAACCATCGACAAACAATCCGTCTCTGATTCTTATTCAATGTATAAACTGCTTCGAATTTGGTCTCCTATTACTTTCATCGACATCAAGAGTGGGTTGTTTACAAAGGAGTCGAATATCTTTTCTTGCATTCAAGTTGTCTTTCGTTTTCCCAGTGATATCCATCACTGTATTTATCAGATTATCAAAAATATTTTTCTCGATATGCATTACATCGAGATTATGATGAACCAAATGACTCTTCCAATATGGTAAATCCTAAAATATACTCCATTTAGTCCATTTATACGAATGACCATGCCATATGTTGTACCATGTGGCTCTTCAATAATAGATGGAAAGTTAAAGACTCTATGTCAAATTTGTTCACCAGTTAATCTAAATAGATGAGGTGTTCTTTCAATTCTATTTTTAGTAAATTCTTCTTTATTTTTTTCTGAATTTATGAGTTAACTATAAAAATTGTCTATGACAATCAAAATAACTTGCTTTCTTCCCATGTTTCAATCTGAATGATTTTGATCTCTCCAAACATATTGGACATCCTAAAATCCCATCGGTACTCCATCCCAATAACATACCATAAGCCGGAAAGTCATTTATGGTTCAAAGAATAGTAGCCTTCACTACAAACATCTGATTAGTATGAACATAATATGTACGAACACCTTTATCCCATAGTTGTTTCAACTCGGCAATCAATGGTTGCATGTAAACATCTATTAACTTCTTTGGATTTTGCGGGCCAAGACAACCAATGTTAAAAACATATACAGTGTCTTCATACACATACCGGGTGGAAGATTATACGGAGTTAAGATAACTAGCCAACAAGAATAAGTTTTTCATGATTTGCCAAATGGAGCAAACCCATCAGCATAGAGACCTAAACTAATATTTCGAGTCTCTCTCGCAAACTCAGGATATGTTCTATCAAAATATTTCTACGCCTCTACATTCAAAATATTTCCATGCCTCTACATCTGAAGGATGACACATTAACTCCTCTTCTGTTTCATGATTTGCATGCCAGGTCATGTGTTCAGTAGTGGTCTTAAATGCATAAAGCCTTTATAACCTAGGAGTTAAAGGCAAATAAAATATTTGTTTGTATGATGTACGCCGCTGATTACGACCCGATCTAGTACTCTTGTATCTATATTGATTACAGAATTTACAAAATTCTGCATCTTTATCATCTCCCCAATATAGCAAACAAGCATCTCTACAAACATCAATTCTTTCCACCGGAATACCTAATTCTTTCACTAACTTTTTCATACTATAGAAATCATTGGGTATAATGTGATCATGCGGCAACACTTCTCCAATAACTTGAACAAAATCATTAAAACAATTCTCAAACACATTATGCTCTGTGTTGACATTCAACAGTCTTGCGGTTAGAGATAGCTTAGTGTAACTGTCACAACCAGCCAACAAATGTAGATGCATAACTAGTATACCCATGTTCAAATGTTAGAGCAAAGCTAGAACTTGCAGTGCTTGGTTCGGGAACAAAATTCGGAATAAAATTCGGACCCGTTGCATCAATTTTCATCCTCTGATATGGATTCAATTGATCATAATAACTCTGATCCTACTAACTGAGAATTGTCTGTTTCGTCTATACTCATCAGAAATGAATGGTTTATCATAACATGTCCAATTATAGTAATTCGAGATAAAACCAACTCTACAAAGATATTCCCCAACTTTATCACACTGTAAAAATTTACCATCACGACACCTTCTATACGGACACCTTAAGTTCTTTTTATACATCCAACTTCTTTCGTTCTGCATTTTCCCTGTCTTCAAATTTAAAATTTTTTAAATATTAATAAAAACCACTAAAAAAATTATTAAATCATCAATACTAATATTATCATTAATATCAACTAAGTTGATAAAACAAAAAATAAAAACGTTAATTACACAAAACTCAACATCATCAATAATACTAACCTTAATTTCACAAAAATTTAATATAATAATAAATAATATTATAAACTTAATTAATATCAAACAAGATAACTAAAATATTATCATATAATCAAATAAAATATAAAATATTGAACATTTAACAATATTGATTATTTAACTAATCGATATAAGATTTACTATAAATTATTGATTATTGTTAACATAATATTTCACTTAATCAAATATCAACACTTTCGATTCTAATTTTATATAAAAATTTAAATTTTACAAATTCAGTAATATCATTAAATCAATCACTAAATCAATAAAAATAAACTAATATAGAAATAAAAACAATAGAAACATAGAAATTAACATAATTGCATTTTCCAATCATTACAGAACAAATTAAAACATTTCTCACCACCAAATAATAACTCACCGATAGTCTCAGATATCAACAGTAGCAACAGCTTCCAATCCAAATATTTGAGAATCGCAAATCTTTACACATCAAAAATAATTATAAATAACTAATATATTAGTAAAACAATATTACAACAACATTTTTTAAATAACATTTCTCAAAAAAATTAAAAAAAATATGCATAAAAATAGAATGTTGGATTGGGCCGGGCCGTGCAAGGGCCCAGCCCCATTGGCCACGTTGGGCCACGCAGGGGCTGCGGCCCCTTGTCGTGGCTGGCTGCCGGATCTGCCATCCACGGGCCACAAAGAGAGAGAGAGAGAGAGAGAGATTACCTAACACCATCACAAATCCGACATCCCTTTCGCCATCCCTTCTGCCATCCCTTTGCAGAACCACCTTGAGAGAGAGAGAGTGTGTGTGTGAGAAGGGAGAGTTTGAATATTTTGAAATTAGGGACAAAAATTTTTTGTCCCTAAATTCATCCCTGAATCAGGGACGAATATTTTTTTCATCACTAATTCAGGAATCAATTTTTTTTTTGTTCCTTCGCAGAACCATATTCGTGGCTATTCGAAAATAAACAAAGCAAAAGAGAGAGAGAGAGAGAAAGAGAGTAAGTGTGCGAGTGAGAAGGAAGTGTTGAATATATTAAAATTAGGGATAAAATTTTTTGTCTCTAAATTCGTCCTTGAATTAGGGACGAAAACATAATTCGTCCCTGAATCAGGGATGAAAAATCAAATTCGTCCCAAAATCAAGGATGAATATTTTTTTCGTCGCTAAAATCTGCGACAAAATAATGTTTTTGTCGCTAAATTTCCAATGATTATATGTTTTCGTCGCAATTTATAATAAATTTAGTAACAAATAATTTTTTCTTTTACAATTTACAATGAATTTAACAACGATACTTATAGTTTCTGACAAATAACTCATTGAATGTACTAAAATAGAAACTAAATAGACAAACTATTAACAATATTTGCATACTATGATATAATTATAAAAAACATTCATTATATTGATCATTAATTAATAAGTATTTCTACTTTAACTCTTAATTTAGTGAATCGAATATTTAAACAAATTTATAAAATAAAGTTATCAGTATTAAGAATGAAAAATTAAACAGATAATGAATATACTAATAATAATCTTTTGTAACAGTTTAAAAAATTTGTAAAGTTATAGAAAATGAATATACCAATTTAAAAGATTATACTATATTATTATTCTTTTATATAAGCAGATAATGAATAAACTATTTTACATAAAATTTTGTGAACATCTTAAAATTCTATACGCTATTAGTGCATATTACTGTTTATAAATCATTTTTTATTATTAGAAAATATTTCTAAAAAATGAATTTTAGCGACGAATTTTGCTACAAATATTATATTTGTCGCTAATTTGTAATAAATTTAGCAACAAATAATCGAATTCGTCGCAAAATTTTGGAACGAATAAGCCAATTCGTCTTAGATTTAGAGATAAATTTCGATTTCGTCCCAAAAATTTGGGAAGAATTTTTTATTTGTCCCAAATTTAGGAACGAATTGTTTAATCTGTCACAAATTTAGGGATGATTAATTTATTCGTCGTAGATTTAGGGACGAATTTTTAATTCATTGTAAATTTTGGGACAAATTATAAATTCGTTGCAAATTTAACGAGAAATTTTGAAATTCGTTGCAAATTAGTAACGAATTTTTTTTTGTTACAAATTTGCAACGAATTTTGTGTCAAAAATTTTTCGTCAAAAATCAACGACGAATTTTGTTATGAAATTTTTTTTGCTAAATTTGCGACGAAAATTTGTTTCTTGTTAAAATCATGGCTAATTTGCGACGATACAATTTTTTGTTGCTAAATTTGTTACAGATTTGTGACGAATATTTGTCGTTGCTAAAATTTGTCACTGAATTCTTGTTTTTTGGTAGAGACTGCAAACTGCAGAGTTGAAATCCAACTCCTATTGACAACAATGTTACAATACATAATCTAAAATATAAGAACATTAGTTTGATATCTATATCTTCATTTTGAAAGTAAAAGTTACCCGTGCAATACTGCAGGGAAGGTCTCAAGATATTTTATAAGGACATAGATCTTATGGTATTAAAAATTGGCTTTATTAATCAACTATGCCAGCACAAGATAGTATAAATATATGATTAAAGGAGCATAGGAAAAAAAAACGTATATAATTCTTACTTTCATTAGGATTAAAGGAGCCTTCTTGTGATTGATGTGCACTATGAGTAGATGGAATATAATAATAAGAAAAAAAAGTTGATGACTGTTATATTTTAAGAAAAATATGATTATAAAAATTGTGATACGAAAATAGTATATATATCATATCGGTATGTCGCAAATTTGTTTTACTTCCATAAGAAAATTACCTATGTCCTTATCATTCCTACTGGCAAAGTGTTTTTTGAAAAGCGCAAACATTAAGTTCTTGAATTTATATAATCTTGTTTAATTTCCTCTGCTACCGCTGCTTTTTGTTGTTGTGGTTGTGATGATATGTCTTTTGAGATAGAGACAACAAGTCACATGCATCTAATTCTACCTCTACTATTACTATCTTTGATTTGGGTGAAAACAATATCCTCCCAATTGTTCAAATTAATTGTGTTTCCTTCACTTATTATCATCTCCTAAAAAGTCATGTGAAATGAAATTAATGAATAGAAAGTTTGTTAACCAGTTCATTAAAAAAATAGACATAATTGAAAGAAATTAAACTAAAGTATACCATAGCTTCTATTGCAGCGTCACTTACAATAGAGCCATTCTTTTTTGTTCTGATTGCTATATACAATTTTACCATACTCGAACTAGTGCTGTTCGACTCCTTTTTCTAATACCAATGAAATGGATAAAAAAGATGTTGTCATTAGCTACTTGCATAAATATATATAAAAATAATAATAATAAACAAAAAGATAACCTTTTTATCCACAAATATAGGAAAAGATTTTGATCCAAGACAGTGACGTTTTTCATTTCTAGAACAATATTCTTTATTTCTAACACTTATTTTCTATTCAAACAAAAGTTGAATTTATCACAAATATCTTGAATTCATGAAAGGTATCTGGCAAAATATTTCCCTCGGGTAACAAGTCCTTTATTTCAACCAACTCAAAAAACTTGTCTAAACCATAATGCCTTTGTTCCCCTTGGTTAACTTCAGAAGTTTGGTTATTTTCTCGACCCATATTCTTATCCCTTATATCCTATACCTCATTAGAAATGAAGGTATCATGCAACAAGCCATGCATATCATGGTCAGACATTTATTCATTTATAGTAGATTGACATTGGAACTATAAACACCAACGTGATCCTCACCATGAAAAATCCAATTGACATAATTTCTCATAAAACCATTCCATGTAATATGATCTAACACAGTGGCTCTAGAAAACAAGTATGTGTTGAAATATTTCATACACAAACACAAAATTTTTCTATAGGGAATTACTCTTAAATGCAAAGTTTATAAACTCAGTAGCTCCTTTAACATATTGTGGACTTGATTTTGCATCCAAATATATTCGCGATATATACAACTATTGATAATGATCAAGGAATTGACACATAATATAAAATATATTAGTTGATTTTTAAATATACACAATTAGAATATAATGAATTACAATCTAGGAAAAACAAAAGATGCATATTAAATATTGTTGGTTTTGATGCATTTGGTTATGTTTTATAATGGAAATCATGGTATGCATGTATTTAACAATATACCAAGGATAATAATAATAATAATAATAATAAAAACCAGAATAAAAACAATCTAACCAACCTAATATAATATTTACTTAACATATTTTCTTTTCTAGAAGACAATTCTAAGGCGTCTGCATTTTTTTTTTCAACTACATAAATCATCCTTATTTTTTTCAACTCACAGATCAAATTCATTGTTGATGGTGTTTGGAGGATTGATCCCTTGTGTCCTATTGTTAACAATGGAGATTATGAAAATAATCTTCTAATCATCACATAGAACTGCTGCAAAAAATACTATAATTTGCTATAAGATCTATCTCTGGACACATTTAGTTTAGTTCTCCCTCACAAGGCAATATCATCATGCCGGTGCAAAAATTTTAGCTAACAGAATTAGAATATGAAACACTTGTTCCTTTGCTTTTTCCATTTTTATTTTGTTGCAATATAGTTCCCGTTTTCCTTGTAAACATTTTTGTGCAACCATAAGACAATGTAATTCCTTTTCTCCTTCTAGTTTGTATTGTTCTTTGGAAAATTTTGTTATAAATATGTATTTTGTAGATCTTCTCTAGGAAATGTAGATTGGTAGGTCGGAAGAGATTATTATTCACTTGTTTTAAATGTTATCTGCTCTTTAATTCTTGTAGACAGGTTCAGTCATTTTAGTTGCAAAATGTTGCAAAATTTTGAGGAAAAAAATCCACAGAATGTTTTATTCGGAGAAAAAGAGCAAGAGACTATCATTGTTTATAATAGTTACAACCTCAATACATCACTTGAAACCACACAAGATATATTTCAGGACTTTTTTGCTTTAAAAGCAACATTATATATATGTATATATATATATTACCATTATAGAAAACATATAGATATAATATACATAGTATATATAAGGAAAGATATGCCGTACTCAAACAGAGAAACTGACAAACCTGATTTCTCATGTGAAAGCCACGCCTTTTCCAATCCAACAATTCTGAGCAGAAACCTCAATCCGCTCTATTAATGAACTCTTTACTTGATAAATGTATAGAAATGACAAACTGCATTAACCAAAAAAAAAAAAACATTTGCAAAAGAAATCTCAAAGTTTTTGTAATATGCGCAAAAAACATCTATAGGAACAAGTGTACACACACACATACACACAAAACAAAAGAAAAAGAAAAAGAAAGGAAAAAAAAAAAAAAACAAAACAAAGTTACTTGATCAATGTACAAAATGGTGGTACTACTACAACATCTACAATTTCATAAATAAATAAATACTAAAACCTCATCAAAAAGAGGTATGCTACTCTTAACTTCTATAAATTGTTAGAGGAGGGTAGAGAGAAATTACACTCCAAAGAACCCCCACCATCATCCAAGAAAAGAAAGATTCAAATATGTGTATAATATGATTAAAGCGAATCTTATTAAAGCAAATATGATTACACAAACAAACAATTCCACATTACAATATGATGCAAAAAAAAACAGCAATATATATCAAATCTGATTAAAACGAATTTGCAATCAGTTCAGCTAGTTGCAATTTACAGAAACCCTAGAAATTTACAAAAGACATTATTTGCAAAAGGAAAAAAAAAAAGACAAGGAATGCTCACTGCGAGATCTATTCAATTCAGCAATTGTCCAATCGGTAGTGAATCTATAATCAAAAAATTAGAGAGATTCCATGATAGATCGCTACTATTTGTCAAATATCTATGACGACAGCGAGAGAGAGAGAAAGAGAGTTCTTGTATCGAATACCTTTCTATAATAAAAAACCCAATGCTTGATTCATAACCCAACACTACAGGAATAGTTATCAAGAGAGAGAGAGAGGGACAGAGGGATTCATGATTTGGGGAGAATGTTTTCGTGATTTGGGGAGAAGAGAAGAGAGAGGAGAGGAACGGGATTCGTGATTTGGACTCCTTAAAATCACCTTTGCCAACAGCTTCTCATGCCACTTGTATAGGCTCAAAACTATTCTAGTGGTCCAAACCCATTAACTACTGGTATAGACAAAACTTTACTAACGGTTGGTACTAACCAACATTTACTAGCGGCTTTCTTTTTCTACTGGCAAAAACCCACCAATATCAGCGGTTTTGTCAATCGCTGGTATTTTTTTTAATGTATTTGAAATTCCATAATATCATTATTTCATTCGGTTTTGAAGAAAATATTGTAAATTAATGTATATATTTCAAAATTAGTAGCAGCAGATTTTGTTTTCTTATTTTATATGTGAGTGACATATAACTTGTTACCAATGATAAAATGGATGTTATATGAGATAAAACAATTTTTATCTAAAAACTTTGAAATGAAATATTTATGTGATGCATATTATGTCATTGACATAAAGAAATATTGAGATAAATCTCATAAAGTTCTAGAACTATCTCAAAAAACATATATCAAGAAAGTTTTTAACAGATATAAAATGGAGAATTGTTCACCGAGTGTAGTTTTGATTGTCAAAGGGTATAGATTCAGTGTAGGCCAATGCTCCAAGATGGATCTGGAAAAGGAATAGATGTCTAGCATTCCATGTGCTTCCATGGTTGGAAGTCTAATGTATGCACAAGTTTGTACAAACCTGATATAGTGGCAGTGAGAATATTAAGAAGATATCAAAGTAATCCAAATTTGAAATATTGGAAGGCTGCAAAGAATATGTTAAGATATTTACAAGGCACTAATGATTTTATACTTACATACAGAAGAACCGATAATTTGAAAGTAATAGAGTACTCAGATTCAAACTTTACCACCTGCATTGACTCTCAGAAATCAATGTCGAGTTATATTTTTATGATGGCCGGTGGAGATGTGTCATAGAGGAGTGCTAAACAGATATTGATTGTGACCTCCATAATAGAGGTTGAGTTCGTGGCATGTTTTGAGATTACGTCACAAGCAATGTAACTAAGGAGTTTCATATCTGGACTATCACGCCCCAACCCGGGATCGTGAACAACCGCCGTTATCCCTGGGTGCCGGCTGTATTTTTACAGAAAATCGGACATAAACTCCCCATAAATCGAAAGTTTCTCATATACAATTAAACCTGTATAATCAAAATCAACCTATAATTTATATGAATGGCCATCCCGACCTCTCCAAAATCAACAAACACCACAGTCAAACATCCAGAACAACGCAAGGCTATAAAATTTCTAGCAGTTCTAGCCACAGACCTCTACTGTCATGCCCAACTAGAGTATGAGCAGCCGCCACACCGAGCGGATCTAACTTTTATCTTATATACAATAATTTTCTCAAATAACAATTAAATATGTACAATTACCTCAATACAAATGAAATATGAGAGTTAAATTATACAGTCATCCCAAAATAAATACACGGCCAACTACGGATCTCAATGTCAAAATCTCGCAGGGTCGAAATTAAATTAAGATTTCATATTTCTATTTAAAGTAAATCTCACCGTCGGGAACACTAAATCCACCAAAATCTCTAAGATTTGAAACGTCGCTCCAGCACAACAATAATCCTGTCTGAGGAGAGAAAATGGAGGGGTGAGTATCATGGGAAGATATTCAGTGAGTGAGGGGGATAATATCAAGCATAAATAGTATAGGTGAACAATTGGAGTGTCAAATAATATCATTTGGAACAAAAATTTACATTTTGCAGCAAAACATGATATGTTTATTAATTTGAAATCATTTAATCAATTACACGATAACAAGTATGTATGCATCCATTTAAAATCAAATAATATCAGAGCGAGCCAAAAATGATCCTGGCAAAGGTCAACCTAGACCAAGGACAGGCGCATCGGGCATTTTATTATGCATAGACTTTAAAACGCTCTCTATCCCGACGTTGGCCATGAGTTCGCTGGGGCCAACTCATCAACGTGTATAGGACCCCGCCCGGTGCTAGACGGTGGCGTCACACACGTCCTCCCTCTACGTGGGTTCAATCGGCCGCGCCTATAGCCTTTAGAATAAATGACGTTTGCGGATACCTCCTGCAGAAGCGTATCCGGGAAACCCGTGCCTCTACAAACGCCCTTCGTAACTACGGAATCATCATAGTATCACAAGGGCACAACGTCCCAGAACACAACGTCCCACAAGTAAAATCATATCATCGCATAACTAGTGGACATCTGACCCACATAGTTCATCAAAGCATTTCAAGTTTGCGTGCCAATACGTTTCATCAAATCATTTCAAAACAGCATATTAATGCAACGATAGAAAAGGAAATTTATCAATTATCAAGTAATGACACAAGTTTTGTTTTCATTTCAAACCATGGATGCATGGTCATCGTAAACATATTTCGAGACACTCCAATAATCACAAAACGGTTTTGAAATTCAATATAATGCGTCAGATCAATGCATATCAAAAGCATGTTTTATCGAAAACACGGTAGAAAACACGTTTTACTATTTTATGCAAGAGATTAGAGTCCCACTCACAGTTTACGGGAGGGAAGTCACTCCCTACTGACAAGCCAAATCGGATCTGACTACTCGAGTTTCCAAAAGATCAACCTAAATCAGATTATCAACATTTAATATCAAATAAAAGCCAAATCAGGGATTTGTAATTTTTTCCCTTCCAAATTTATACCACATAATTTACAAAACTTCGTTATAGATTCTCGTTTCCTCAATTTTGAATCATCTGACTCACCAATGGTCAAGTTTATAATATTTTTCATTTTTTTTGGTCTAATTTTCCTCGAATTTCACACAGTTCAATATATTATATAACTCTCGATCTAGATTCGACCTAATTTCGATAGAATTAATTCAAATGTTGAAAAGGTTGCATTTCTCTCACCTAGGGTTTCTCGGATTTCCGGATCTAGCTTTCGTTCGCCCGTCAACCTGGTCTAAAACCTGTAATGTTTACCATTTGAAACACAAGTGAGAAATTTAAGTCAAATTACCAATAATTTTTGAAACCCTAGTACGTACACGAAATCGAGAATTCATTTACCTACGCAGAGGGTCACGGGTAGTCGTGGGCTCGTGGGCCATGGGCCGGACTGGGCCGCGGGCCATACTGGGCCTGCGGGCTTGGACGGGCTGTCGGGCCTGGTGGGCCCGTGGGCTTGTTGGGCCTGTGGGCTGTAGTGCGTGCGCAGGCACTGGCGTGTGCGCGCAGGCACTGGCGTGCGCGCACAGGCACTGGCTCGCACACGAGCAGGGGCTAAGGCGCTCTGTGAGCAAAGGCGTGCTGCAGGGGTGCGCGGCAGGGGCGCGAGCAGGGCATACGTGAGCAGGGCGCGCGTTTGCTGGGGGCACGTTCGCATACAGGGCTAGAGCGCTCGCGCGCTAGGGCTGGAGCCCTCGCGCTCGTGCGCTCGGCCGAGCGCTCGAGCTTGCAATGTAGCGCGTTGGAGCTGGAGGGTGCCCTCGGTGGCTCAATCGCGCGAGGAGGCAACAATCGCGTGTTGTGGCGCGATCAGGCTCGCGCGGAGGAATCGCGTTGTGGAGCGCTCAAGCTTGCACGATGGTGGCAAAAGGAGGGGGTTGCTGCTGGTGGCGGCTGTTCGCGGACGGAAGTGAGATCGCGCGCGGCGGAGCTTGCGAAGGAGATGAGATCGCGAACGATCGCGACTGCAGAAGGGAGAGTGAGCCACGGGAAGAAGATCACTACAATGGCGGATGTTTGCGGATGGAAGCACGGTGGTGGCGTGATTTCTTTGCAGGCTTTGCTCACGGCAGAGATCGCGATGAGAGATCGCGAGGAAATGAGCCACGGGAGAAAAAAAAGAAGAAGAAAAAGAAAAAGAAGAAGAAGGAGAAGGAGGAGCCGGGAAGAACCCACGGCGGCGAGGGCACGGTAGGAGAAGCGCGGCGGTACTAAAGGGGAATCGCCGCGAAGGAGAGAGAGAGAGAGAGAGAGAGAGAGAGAGAGAGAGAGAGAGAGAGAGAGAGAGAGAGAGAGAGAGAGGGGGGCGAATTAGGGCTTTAGCTCTAATTCGATTTGGGGAAGGCTAAAACGTTGCGTTTTGACTCTCCTTTTTTTTTTCAAAAATAAATATATATATATAAAATTTTCGGTATTACATTTTCTAACCCCCTAAAAACAAGTTTCGTTCTCGAAAGTAAAAGAAATCTATACAGAAAATGAATGGGGGTATTGCCTTCTCATGGCCTTCTCGGGTTCTCAAGTTTCTTCCTCGACCTGATCGTTGCGCCATTGCACTCGGACAAGAGATCCCTCCCTGCTCCGTAGCTACCGGGTCTGTTGGTCAAGTATGGCTACAGGATAAACAGGTAAGTTTAAGTCCTCTCGCATTTCTATCGGCGGAGGCTCCAAAATGTGTGAAGGATCTGAGATGTACTTCCTCAACACTGATACATGGAAGACATCATGGATCCGAGATAGTTCATCTGGCAGCTCTAACCTGTATGCCACGCTCCCAACCCTACTGAGGATACGGAACAGGCCAATGTACCTGGGGCTCAACTTGCCCCGCTGCCGATGTCGTACTAGTCCCCTCAAGGGGGAAATCCTCAAGAACACCATATCGCCCACCTCAAACTCTAAAGGTCAGCGTCTTCGATCCGCATATGCCCTCTATCTGTCTTGGGCGGCTTTCATCCGCTCGCGGATCACTCTGACCTTTTCTTTAGTCTCCTCGACTAGCTCAACAGTGGTAAGGCGTCTCTCGCCTACCTCATCCCAGTATAACGGGGTGCGATACTTCCTACCGGAGAGTGCCTCATAAGGTGGCATGCCGATGCTGGCCTGATAACTATTTTTATACGCAAACTCCACCAGCGGTAAATGCCTGTCCCAACTACCCCAAAAATCCATAACACAAACCCGAAGTAATTCCTCAAGCGTCTGAATGGTCCTCTCCGACTGACCATCTGTCTGTAGGTAATATGCTGTACTAAAACTAGGCCGCGTGCCCAAAGCCTCTTGCATTCTGGGCTCAACACGCTTCTGCTGTGATTAAGGAGAAAATGTACGGACCGAGTAAATTAATTAGCTATCACCTAAATGGCATCATACTGTGCCAAAGTCCGATGCAACTTTACTACGAAGTCTATCGTGACATACTCCCACTCCCACTCAAGAATGGGGAAAGAAAGAAAAAAAAAAAAGCTGTGAAGTACCAGCTAAACGCTGGTGCTCGGCCTTTTACCTATTAGCGAGCTAAACATCTTGCTACAAAATCCTCAATTTCTCATTTCATGTTAGGCCACCAATAACTATCTCGAATAGTCCAATACATCTTGGTACTACCCAGATGAATGCTTAAGTTTAGGAGTGTGCCTCCTTAAGTGTGACCTTGCGGAAATCAATGTCAACTGAAATACAAATCCGTTCTCCAAATACTATCTATCCGTTCTCTCAGAATCCGAAGTCTCTAACATGGTTGAACAAGGTCTGCATGTCCTCATATCTGGCTAATGATGCTTCTTACACATCATTAACCACACTGACTCCTAAGGTTCGGAGTCCCATCAATAAAGAGGGGTAAGCACTCTCTCTGTCGTCTGAGAGTAAGACACTGAGCATGCTCCTCAACACTTTGTAAGCTGATTAGGATGTCATAAGTGGAAACGATAACAAATCGATCTAGGAAATTCATAAAAGACCCGATCTATTCAGTCCATAAATGCAACTAGGACATTAGTCAGCCCAAATGGCATGACCAAGGACTCAAAGTGTCCATGCTGATACGGAATGCGATTTTTGGACAGATCCTCGACCCTAACCCATAATCGAGTATAACGCGATCGAAGATTTATCTTTGAAAAGACCTTATCACCGAGAAGCTGATCAAACAAATCTTCGATGTGGGAAAATGAATATCAATCCTTGTTAGTGACCTTAGTCAACTGCCAATAATCCATAACAAGTTTAAGTGTTCTATATTTCTTCTTTACAAATAATACCGAAGCACCCTAAGGTGTGGTACTTGGATGGATAAATTATTTATCAAACAATTTCTGTAGTTAAATCTTGAGCTCTCTCAGCTCAAATGGTACCATTCTATATGGCGAAATAGAAATAAGAGTAATCCCTAGAGCCAGATCAATCTCAAAATTAAACTTCCGAATCAATGATAATTAGGGTGGCTCCTCGGGAAATACTTCAGGAAACTTCTGTACCACCAGAATCTCATCAAGTCTCGGATTCTGTATGGTGGTATCGATCATATGTGTCAGATCTGTCATACATCCCCGACGTATTATACGTTTGGCTTTCCTCACTAATACAATACCACGAGGTAACACCCGTTTCTCACTCGCAAACGTCAGTGGTGGCCCTTCAGGCCTTCAAAAATCATCTTTCTTGATTAAACAGTCTAAGGAAACTCTATAAGTATACAATTAATCTATCTCTGAGATGGCATCAATCTGTCATATTCAGTGGGATCAGATTTGCTCTCAGCACTATCCCACCTGCCATGACATCATATTCTCTACATACGAATTCTCTAACCAACTGCTCACCAAGAGGAGCGACAACTAATAGCTCCTCATCAAGTAACGATAACAGCCCATCCGACTGTTGAGCGCAAGAAACTCTCACATGGAAATAGTTCGACCTTGTGCCAATAAGAGCACAAATGTCGAAATAAAAATAAAAATAAAAATAAAAAGAATTTACTAAGAGTACGGAAAGAATAGGGATATACACCTGTATATCAAAATAGTTAAGCCTCTAGTACTGTAACAATCATGTCCGTACATATCATCACAAAATACACGATTTCAAAAGAAACAGTGCATAAGGACCTCTAAACGGAAGGATTCGCAAGAGGATTACCCATGATCATATCTGGATTCGCCAGAGTGTCCTCCTGAGTCATCGCATACACAAGGGCCTGCACCCTCAACTACTCTCGTGAAAACCTAATACTATATTGCTCCCGGCTGCAGTCCGTGGAGCAGTGTTACTAGAATGCATAGGTGTTCCCTGCTGTCCTACATGTGGTGTATTCCGATGACTCGAAGCCAACTAACCTCCAAGTCACAAATCAGGGCATAAACTCCTGATATGTCCCGGCTTCTCATAGTGGAAGCATGTAATAAGTGCTCTACATATTTATTCGAGCGTGGTGCTTGCCGCATATGCTGCAAAGAAAAGGTTGCTGAGCAGTAGCCTAGCTTATGGCTCTAGGGCTGGTGATATAACCACTGGGGATATGGTCCCGCTAAACTCCGTGAAATATCTGCGGTCGAATTCCATTAGGAAATCGCTTTGCCGCAATGGCTTATAGCCTCATCGCAAATAGCCTCCCATCAAGTGAGGGCTTCCCTATCGAATAGTCTCTCAGTTACTCGTAGACTATACTCCTCGCGCAAGCCTAGATCTATCAAGATCCGTCGGGTTCAGTTGACTCAATGTTGTGCTACCGTAGCATCACCAAGTCCAAAAATCTATGCATCTTAACTGTCGAGCTACCGTGACTAGCTGGGTCATCTCGGGGATGCACCTAAGTATGGTGCAATTATTATCACTCAGATTCGAAACTGTAAGAAGAACGGCCACCGATGGACGATTTGGTGTCGCTTGAGTAAGAACTACCGTAGGAGAAATAAGCGCAGCCGTAGATATCGGCATTGCTATCAAAGGTGATGGGGTGATATCTGGACCCCATGTGCCGTGTACCACTCGTAATCTTACCCGAAAATATCAAGAGTAAATGGTGGAGACGTTGGTATAATAGCCGGCTGATAAGGTGTTGGAGAAAACACACACCTTGAGGATGTATTCTTTGGCATCGAAAGGGGCGCCAGAAATGAGGAAGTATCCTCGCTCTCTTTAAGTGAATTAGGGGGTACATATCTAGCGCTCCATGTAATCGTCATGGTTCCGCAATATGAGAATTCTCATTAGGCATTGTTCAAGGATTAGGGTTAGTTACAACTAACCCCCTAAAAACAGATAAACTCAATTCCTAAGACCATATGCAGGGATATAAATGACTGTATGAAACTCTCATGCATTGAGGACTTTAAACGCAAACACACTCGGGAATATTTTAAAGATTTTTTCTTCCTATATAGCGCTCAACCTAGAGGCTCTGATACCAATAGAACTGTCACGCCCCAACCCGGGATCGTGAACAGCCGCCTATTGTCCCTGGGTACCGGCTGTATTTTTACAGAAAATCGGACAGAATCTCCCCATAAATCGAAAGTTTTCCGTGTACAATTAAACTTGTATAATCAAAATCAACCTATAATTTATATGAATGGCCATCCCGGCCTCTCCAAAATCAACAAACACCACAGTCAAACATCCAGGACAAGCAAGACTATAAAATTTCTAGCAGTTCTAACCACAGACCTCTAATGTCATGCCCAACTAGAGCATGAGTAGCCGCCACACCGAGCGGATCTAACTTTTATCTTATATATAATAATTTTCCCAAGTAACATTTAAATCTGTACAATCGCCTCAATGCAAATGAAATATGAGAATTAAATTATACAGTCATCTCAAAATAAATACACAGCCAACTACGGATCTCAATGTCAAAACCTCGCAGGGTCGAAACTAAATTAAGATTTCATATTTCTATTTAAAGTAAATCTCATCGTCGGGAACAACAAATCCACCAAAATCTCTAAGATTTGAAACGTCGCTCCAGCACAACAATAATCCTGTCTGAGGAGAGAAAATGGAGGGGTGAGTATCATGGGAAGATATTCAGTGAGTGAGGGGGACAATATCAAGCATAAATAGTATAGGTGAACAATTGGAGTGTCAAATAATATCATTTGGAATAAAAATTTACATTTTACAGCAAAACATGATATGTTTATCAATTTGAAATCATTTAATCAATCACAAGATAACAAACATATATGCATCTATTTAAAATCAAATAACATCAGAGCGAGCCAAAAATGATCCTGGTAAAGGTCAACCGAGACCAAGGACAAGCACATCGGGGGTTTTATTATACATAAATTTTAAAACGCTCTCTACCCCGACGTTAGCCATGAGTTCGCTGGGGCCAACTCATCAACGTGTATAGGACCCCGCCTGGTGCTAGACGGTGGCGTCACACACGTCCTCTCCCTACGTGGGATCATCCGGCCGCGCCTATAGCCTTTAGAATAAATGACGTTTGCGGATACCTCCTACAGAAGCGTATCCGGGCAACCCGTGCCTCTACAAACGTCCTTCATAGCTACGGAATCATCATAGTATCACAAGGGCACAACGTCCCATAGTATCACAAGGGCACAACGTCCCAGGGCACAACGTCTCACATGTAAAATCATATCATTGCATAACTAGTGGGCATCCGACCCACATAGTTCATCAAAGCATTTCAAGTTTGCGTGCCAATACGTTTCATCAAATCATTTCAAAACAGCATATTAATGCAACAATAGAAAAGGAAATTTATCAATTATCAAGTAATGGCACAAGTTTTGTTTTCATTTCAAACCATGGATGCATAGTCATCGTAAACATATTTCGAGACATTCCAATAATCACAAAACGGTTTTGAAATTCAATATCATGTATCAGATCAATGCATATCAAAAGCATGTTTTATCGAAAACACGGTAGAAAACACGTTTTACTATTTTATGCAAGAGATTAGAGTTCCACTCACAGTTTACGGGAGGGAAGTCACTCCCTACTGACAAGCCAAATCGGATCTGACCGCTCGAGTCTCCAAAAGATCAACCTAAATCAGATTATCAACATTTAATATCAAATAAAAGTCAAATCATGGATTTTCAACTTTTTTCCCTTCCAAATTTATACCACCTAATTTACAAAACTTCATTATAGATTCTCGTTTCCTCAATTTTGAATCATCTGACTCACCAATGGTCAAGTTTCTAATATTTCTCATTTTTTTGGGTCTAATTTTCCTCGAATTTCGCACAGTTCAATATATTATGTAACTCTCGACCTAAATTCGACCTAATTTCGATAGAATTAATTCAAATGTTGAAAATGTTGCATTTCTCTCACCTAAGGTTTCTCGGATTTCCGGATCTAGCTTTCGTTCGTCCGTCAACCTGGTCTAAAACCTGTAATATTTACCATTTGAAACACAAGTGAGAAATTTAAGTCCAATTACCAATAATTTTCGAAACCCTAGTACGTACACGAAATCGAGAATTCATTTACCTACGCAGAGGGTCACGGGTAGTCGTGGGCTCGCGGGCCATGGGCCAGACTGGGCTGCGGGCCATACTGGGCCTGCGGGCTTGGACGGGCTGTCGGGCCTGGTGGGCCCGTGGGCTTGCTGGGCCTACAGGCTGTAGTACATGTGAAGGCACTGGCGCGCGCGCGCAGTTGCTGGCTCGCACACGAGCAGGGGCTAAGGTGCTCTGTGAGCAAAGGCGTGCTGCAGGGGTCGCGGCAGGGGCGCGAGCAGGGCGTGCGTGAGCAGGGCGCGTGCTTGCTGGGGGCACGTTCATGCGCAGGGCTAGAGCGCTCGCGCGCTGGGGCTGGAGCGCTTGCGCTCTTGCGCTCGGCCGACCGCTCGGGCTTGCAACGTAGTGCGCTGGAGCTGGAGGGCGACTCGGTGGCTCGATCGCGCGAGGAGGCAGCAATCGCGTGTTGTGGCGCGATCGGGCTCGCACGGAGGAATCGCGTTGTTGAGCGCTCAAGCTCGCGCGATGGTGGCAGAAGGAGGGGGTTGCTGCTGGTGGCCGCTATTCGCGGACGAAAGCGAGTTCGCGCGCGGTGGCGGCGCGCGGCGGAGCTTGTGAAGGAGATGAGATAGCGACCGATCGCGACTGCAGAAGGGAGAGTGAGCCGCGGGAAGAAGATCATTGCAATGGCGGATGTTCGCGGATGGAAGCACGGTGGTGGCGTGATTTCTTTGCTGGCTTTGCTCGCGGCAGAGATCGCGATGAGAGATTGCGAGGAAATGAGCCACGGGAGAAAAAAAAGAAGAAGAAAAAGAAAAATAAGAAGAAGAAGGAGAAGGAGGAGCCGGGAAGAACCTGCGGCGGCGGTTGCGCGGCGGCGAGGGCACTGTAGGAGAAGCGCGGCAGTACTGAAGGGGAATCGCCGCGAAGGGGAGGGAGGGAGAGAGAGAGAGAGAGAGAGAGAAAGAAAGACAAAGGGGCGAATTAGGGCTTTAGCCCTAATTCGATTTGGGGAGGGCCAAAGCGCTGCGTTTTGGCTCTCCCTTTTTTTCTTTTTCAAAAATAAATATATATATATATAAAATTTTCGGTGTTACATGGACTTACATTTTGGCATCTGTATTTAAGTCATTATGCATATATTGTGATAATTTAGCTACTATATATTTGATTAAAAATAATAAGAGTGATAGTCAAAATAAACATATCAACATAAAATATTTAACTATTAGGGAACGTGTATTAGAAAATAATTATAATCCAATACATTAAAATTGATTATATCTTGGCCGATCTCTTTACTAAAGGTATGCCTCCAAGTATCATATTGTAAATATAAGCTTAAATCCTTATATAAATAAAACTCTGATTTGAATTTGTTCAATAAAATTATACACATTTAATTCTGAAATTAATTCATAAAGATGGATCCTGAATAAACATAATATTTATTCATAAAGTGAATAACACCATAACGGTAGGAAATGTGAAATATTGTGGCACACGAAAGGTAATACTTAATTCCTTGAAACTTATCATCATAATTGGTACGCTTTATTTTCTTAAAGTTATAATTTGGAAATATTTTTAAATTATTTGTTGGGTTAAGTGAAAAAATGTTAGAATTTTAAATTCAAAAATAAAAAATAAATTGAACTCAATGTCGGGAATCCAATTAAATGGGAAAAATATAACTGAAGGGGAGTAAATGTCGATCAAAATAAAAGATTTTTGAATTGGAAATGCATGTGGCTAGAATTTTGTGACCCATGTAAAATTTGACCACATTTTTACGTTTTTGCATTTTGAATTAATTTAAATTCTTCTCTAATATGTTTAATATTAATTTTCGATAACAATTAAGAGGTTTGAATGTTATGTGATGGTTCACAACTATAAAAACCTCTTCCTAAGTAGAAGATCCCTAAATTCAAAATTCTTAACTCTACACCATCTGCACCATCTGTTGAGTAAATTTCAAGGCTTAGAAAAGTTTTTGCACATTCAAAAATAATTTTGGTGTTTTTGTAGTTGTAGGATAATCCAAAATCCTCTTTCACTTCTATTTTATTTTTGACTCATTTTTGCTATTAGAAATATGTATTAGGATCGTCATGCATTCTAACAAATCCTACTAAAAAATAAATAATAATAATAATAATAATAATAATAATAATAATAATAATAATAATAATAATAATAGTTTACTATACCTATAGATAATAATGATATGGTGGCATGAAGTTATGGAAAGTTTTCTCTTTTATGAGTATGATTATTATGTTAAGTTCACTTGTTAGCATTGCTAAAGCAATAGTTTGAATCAATGCCTTATTGGTCTAATTGGTGAGCACTAGTAGCTCTTAAATAAATTTTACGATTCGAGTTTTGTATACAGCAAAAATAAATGCCGAAAAAATTTTATTTTTTAAAAATTCAATTCGATATGAATCAAATTTATTTAAATCTAACATGGTTATCTGATTTCGATGATTTATATATATATATATATATATATATATATATATATAAAACAATGGTGTGAAAACATAAGTATAGATAGATGAATGTATACCAGTAATTTCTTTATGGAATAAGTTTTAATTCTAGTAATTTCAGTTTATCCAATAATTTATACATAGAGTTACTTATATTTTGTAAATATAGATCCATGATTCTCTTTAAATGTTTTTAAATTTATCAGCATGCAGTACGAGTAGCTATATAATATTAGAATTTTGGTTAAGAAAGGAGAGTGAGCACTAATAATGTAAGTACATGTATAGTGGGGCAAGCACTCTCCGGTTTCGAATACAAGTGGAGTATTTGTGTTATTGTGCACAAAGATGTATAAAGTAGACATACGCATACACATACACATACGCTCTAAAATGTTCAATTGATTTTTCGGCAATTATCTCTCACTTCTCCTTTAGAGCCTTCCTTGACATCAAGCAAGCCCATTTTAAGCATGGCTTGTTGAAAATCTAAGAAAAACATGGCTTGATTCATGGCATAGCCATTGACAATGCTTCGAGTTTTAGGAGTAGCGTGCAAAGTTTGGTCGGAGGTGAGCACACCAGCCTTTTGTAACAACGCATTGTAGTAAGCATTGTCGAAAGTGTTTCTTGTAGCATCGAAGGGCTGCTCGGCGTTGTCACCTGCGCTGCATGTTCTAGAGAGCGTTTTGGCGAAGTTGGAGTCCAGTTCTGGATCCACATCATGGATCGAGTCGAAGTTACTAAGTCGAATTTTGAATGATGAACACCTTGCCACTCCTAGTGTATGTGCTCCTGCATGGTACAACACAAACCCCTTTCAGTGACAACCATTGCTGACATGTTTAGTGTTTTGTATTAACAAATACTAATAAAAACCATAAATATTTAAATACCTGAGAGAGCAACCACATCTTGGACACTGAACCCACGTTGCCCAAACATTCCAATGAGCTCGGAGCTATTGAAAGTTGGAGCAGGAAGGTTTATTGTGTCTTCTATTTTAGATCTTCTCCCATCTTTTCTTCCTTTTGGTATGTCATAGTATGGACCCCCACTCTGCAAGCCATCACCACCAAAGAAAAAGCTATCAACCATGAAATCACCACAACTTTTCCATCAATGGATTTGTTGTTGCGCACATAACTATTATCTTAGATTTCCGTTTTAGATAGGATGATGGTTTTAGACTATATCATATCAGTGTAACAAACTTTTTAATCCTATAATTAGGATTTGCAAGGAAGTTCGTAATAACTAGTCATTCGGCTGTTAGATTTTGAAAAAATAAAATAAAAATTTAAAGGATATTACAGTACTATATCCATGTCTTCTTGAAAATTGAAATTAAGAGAATATAAAGAAAGAATACCCAAAAAACAGCATCTCTGGCGGCCAAAGCAACAATATCAGAGCAAGAGACAACACCAGGGCATTGGGTTTCAAGCTGCTGCTTTGCATCATCTATTATTTCGTATCCTCGCAGGCTCAGGTTTGCCGGAGAGTCTTTTTCCGCTGTGTTATTTTTTGTTGAGTCTATTAATATCGATGCATCACATCCCTACAAAAAAGGCAATGTTAGAGAGAGAGAGAGAGAGAGAGAGAGAGAGAGAGAGAGAGAGAGAGCATATGATATATGTGTACATACCTCAATAAAGCAGTCATGGAAATGCATCCTAAGGAGAGCAGCAGCAAGAGTGGGATCAGATTGCAAAGCTTTGTTGACAGTGTCTTTGACAATATTGTCAGCAAATGGACAAGACATCAAGTAGTAGTTCATACTCAAACCATTTGCTTGAAAACCGGGATTATAACTTGCTATCACCTCTATGATCAAAACTAACACACTAACCAAATTCACTATCCCCATTCTTACCGCCATAGTTTTCCAAAATCAATCGAATCACCAGAATTCCCAAGCCCCAGAAAGCAAAATGTTTCAAGTTTCAAGATGGAGAGAAGGAATATATACAAGCGCTTGAGGTGCAACATGAGATGTGGTTGTAAGCTCAGGAGAGAAAGTAGACCAGTAGTGCAGTGGGGTGTCTATTATTTAATTGTGTGATTAATTAATTAATATCCTTCTGCATGTGCTGACACGCACCAAAATTCACAACGTTATTAATGCTTTATCCCTCCCTAAAAAGTCAAAACATGTGCACTGCCATGCAACTTTTACATAATATTTTCACTTTTCAATACATCATACCAAATCGCCATTTTCTAGAAATAAATAATAATAATAATAATATTTTTTTTAATAAAAAATCTCTACCGATTAACTTAAAATATGGTTTAGATAGTTCACGTCAGAAACTTTTAAGTTTAAAACATAGGTATGGAGAGTTGTCAGATGTATGTCTATCCATCGGGTCTAATTACCCTATACTAATTAGCTTATTATTAGGAGAAGTAGATAGGAGTAGAAAGGACATTAGCAAATCGAATATGAAAATTGAAATGGTGCCGAAAGTGAAATTGGGAAGTGGGAATGACAAAGTGCAGTGCAATGCAGGAAGCAGCTGGTTTCCAATTTCCATGTGCGTGGATGAAGTGGAGTGGACAAAAATCAAATTGCATCATACTTTTGCTGCTTGTATGCGTCAAATTCCACATGAGTTAGAAGTGCTGTGTACGCGGATTTAATGTTCATGGCTCAAGCTAGTGTGAAAGACTAATAGTGGCCAACAAGAGAGAGAGAGAGAGAGGAGAGAGAGAGAGAGAGAGAGAGAGAGAGAGAGAGAGAGAGAGAGAGAGGCTGAAGTTAAATTATAGATAGCATTAAGACAACTTGTATATTCGAGATCTAACATGCTCTTGTCCTCAATAACGCAACTAGGCTGGTAAAAGGATTCAAAATCAATAGGGCTTCAAACCCCATTTCAACTGGCACTGATAACCTTCCACAAATAGTAAAACAATTGATCAAAGTGTAAACATGACAGTCCAAAGGAAATAAACATTATAATTAACGAAATAATATTGACCTTAACTTTTAATAAGATTTTTTTTTATTACATCAGTTGTTGAACCCACCACCACTACAAATGCCCCCTTCTTTTTCACGAAGAAATTATTGGTTGGAGTTAATAATGCATTGGGAGGGCGGTAAACAGCTATGGACCATGAACAGTTCCCACTAACTCCTCTGCATTTGCCTTACAAGTCAAGGCACGTTACCCTTGAGAGCACCATAATCTTCCTTTCAGGCTCGTCTGTGCTCTCCAAGGTGCATCTACTACACTAGATCTCAGCTTGCTAGGCAAAAGGTCAGGAAGTTTTGATCAGAATTGCTTGTGGTCCTTTCGACAGGCTTATGCTTTCCTGATAAAAAAATAACACAGTCTGCTGCTTTTGCCTCTACCATATTACCAGGGTTAGGCTGAGTCTCTCTTGCGGTCCCAACGTCGTGCTACTAGAGACACAGCACCAGTACATGCTACAGATATGGCAGCCTCACTTCTAACTTTTGAGGAAGAAGATGAGTGAGGTGCAGGCTGCACCCCCTATTCCTTTCCCTGCATCCTGCACAACAAGAGGAGCACCATCAGCAGATGAACAACCCTGGCAGCCTTGGCTCAGCTTCATGCCTCCTTTCCTCTTTCTGCACGGGGCCCAGGTTGTTGGTAATCACAAGAACCTGGATATCCAGCGTAAATTACAGAGTTAGAAGGCAATTAGATCAATTTGAAGCCATCAGAAGTTTGCAAATATTTTAACAGCTATTCTTGAAGTGATGAAAAACCTGCATTGAGAACCTTTCCTTGCATTGGGAACAGCATCGTGTACGTGTTAGAATAGGCTAAAAATGTGAGCGATCCTTTTGAAGTGGTTCATAGTTACCGGTGGTCAAGTTCATCTTATAATGGGTGGTCCAAACAGCAGACATGGTCAAGTGAGGTTGACAAGCATGTATAAACTAAGTCCCAACTGTTGTGAGAGATTGATGTAGTGAGCAATACTGCTATTCCTACCAAGTTCATGTTGTGACTCTTGGGATTGAGTAAGTATTAATTCCCATCAAGTTCATGTCGGTGACACTTGGAAATTTGTGTGTATAAATTCCTTCACTAGGAGGGAGGTAGCTTCTTTGTGGAGTTATGAGAGCATGAGTGAATAGTCACCTTGTTATTATCAATTCTAACTCATGGTGAGGGGTTGAAGAGGGAGAACAGATTATTTTCGTATTCCTTTTTTGGTATTAAAATCCTATCAATTCTTCGGGGTTGAGGAGATCAAGTCAAGATGTGGAGTTTGGACACAACATAACGCCTATCAGCTGGCAATGAAAGTGGAAGCTAGAGAGGGCCGCAACGAGGCCAAAGATCTTATGATTCTTCCACTTCCTATTCTATATTTAAAGCCATTAAGATGCCTGAAAATTCAGGACAGGTTGCAGGCGAACCCACGTTGAAAACTTCAGCAGCAAGTCAAGGTAATCATCACATAACCTGTTTCAAATGCAGGACAGGTTGTCAATCCACTAATTTGAAACCCCCGCCCCCAATTGCTAAATCGTCATGGGACATAAACACACCGCACATTAGAATATGGACCACCGACCCTACATTAAAGAATCACGGCGACTAGAAAACTAAATGTTTCTAACATTGGCATAGTATAACATTGGTATAGTAAATGAGTAAAATTCTATTGTGCCTTCGGGGACATGATAACGAGGATTGTGGTTAAGTTGAGAAAATATCATTTAAAGTGAAAATATAAGAAATTTAGTAAAACATCATACGTCATTAAAACTCTGAATATAAATTATCCATAAATATAAGTGTCAAAAGTTTAAATGAAAAAATAATTTTAGATAGTAATGGATATTGTAAAATAATTCGAACAAGTTAAACTAATAAACTATTGCTACTATTACTATTATTATTATTATTATTGATGGAGGTGGATTTTACTTCACAAATGTCTGCTCCGCGCACCTGAATGTCGAATCAGTGTTGAGGAGTCTTATAGGTCTTCATGAGTGATGGGACCTGCAAATACCGTTGGAGAGTGTTTTGACGGGAGAAACTCTGATGCTCAACTAAAAAAAAATGATTATGAAAGAATGAGAAATAAACTGAAAAGAGCTGTGAGATAATTGATAAGAATTGATTATCAAAGGAAATAATTTTCCATTGTCTACTTTGTTTGGTACATATGTATATATACAAAATTGACATATATAATTATAGAATATAAAGAAATCAATTAAGTAATGAAAAGGAAAGAGAATGAACTAAAAAGGAAAACTCAATTAGGCAACTAAAGGAAAGGGAATATATAGATGTCAAATCTTATTCCTATAATCAAGATTTTCAATTGATATTATTTCCTTAATTCTGCTAATAATCCCCCTCAAGCTGGTGCATGAAGGTCAGTAATGCTCAGCTTGCTTTGAGGAAACAAAAATCGATCCTTACTTGTAGCTTTAGTGAAAATGTCAGCATGTTGGTTTATAGTAGAGATGGCATGTGATTGAATGATCCCAACTTTAGACTTTTCATGTACAATGTGACAATCAATTTCAAGATACTGGTATGCTCATGGAAGACTGGATTGGCAACGATATGACGTGTTGCTTAATTGTCACAATATAGAGGAGTGACAGATGATAAAGAGATACCAAGGTCACTAAGTAAAGATCGAAACCAAATGATTTCATGTGTAGTGGTGGCCATGGCATGATTTCGGTCTCAGCCGATGAATGTGAGACAGTCTGTTGCTTTTTACTCTTCCAAGATACCAAACTATGACCAAGAAAAATGTAGTATCCTATAGTTGACCGACAGGTTTAAGGACAGCTTGCCTAATTGGAATCTGAAAAAGCAATAAGCTCTATTGGGCTAGAAGAAGACAATAGAATACCTTGATCTGGAGTTTTCTTTAATAGCGAAGTAACTGATGAACAGCATCTAAGTATGGTTGATGAAGTTGATGCATAAATTGGCTTAGAACATTAACGGTGAATGTAATATCAGGCAGAGTAATAGTCAAATAGATGAGACGACCAATTAAGCGACGATAAGAGGAGAGATCTTTTAGCAAATAGCTGAAAGAGTTAGTAAGTTTGAGAGTTTGTTCCATGGGTGTATGCGCAATGCGAGCTCCAGTGAGGCTAGAATCTGCAAGAAAGTCCATGACATATTTATGTTGTGAGAGATAAATACCTTGAGAAGATCTAGCTACCTTAATACCAAGAAAATATTTGAGAAGGCCAAGGTCCTTGATACGAAAGCCTTGTAATAAGAAAAACTTGATTTGTGATAGAAGCTTTGGATCATTTCCAGCCATGATGATGTCATTGATAAACCAAGAGGAAAAGTGAAGATGATTCATGATGGAGACAAAATAGAAAATAATCGGCATGTGATTTTGTGAAACTAGCTTCTAATAAAGTAGTAGAAAATGTGGAAATCCAATTTCTTCCGGCTTGTTTCAAGCCATATAAGGTTTATTAAGCTTGCAAACTAGATGTTTCTCCCTCTATTGTAGACGTCCGGGAGGTAAACACATGTAAACTTCCTTTTGCAGTAGACCATATAAGAAAATATTTTGCATATCAAACTGATAAAGAGGCCATCATTGAGTAGCAGCAACGGCCAAAAGGACTCGTACAGTCACCAATTTTGCTACCAGAGCAAATGTATCATGATAGTCTATCATTTCAATTTGGGTATATCCTTTGGCTACCAAGTGCGCCTTGCAACGTTCAATACTACCATCAGAATGCCGTTTGATTTCATAGACCGATCTACATAACAGACCAAGTATTTGTTGTTTCAAGGGCATTCAATTCTGTTTGCATAGCTTCTCATCACTCAAGTACGCATACAGCTTAGGTAAACGTTTTGGGTTCTGCAAGAGAGGTTAGGGCGCCAAGAAAAACACAGTGTCTAGAAAAGAAACGATGGAAAGAAAGATAATTTTCCAAAGGATATTTGTACCTGAAAAGGTTGAAGATGTTTGATACTGAACTTGAGAGTAATGATAGTCTTGATATTTTGTCAGAGGGCGAGTCACTCTGTGTGAGCAACGAAGGGGTGTTATGGAATGTGTAGTGGTGGGTTCAACATTGGAAGTTGGAGGTGGATAAGTTGAGTCACCGGTATTAGTTAATGTGAGGGGAAGAACATGATAGTATCAGTATTAATTGGCACTTACAATTTGCATGGAAAAATATTTTCATGAAACACGACATCTCTACTCACATAAATTGTTTGAGATTTAATATCAAAAATCTTAAATCACTTTTGGCCATATGGGTAACCAAGAAATATATCTACTAAAGTACGTGAATCAAATTTATGTTTGAGATGATTATTTCGACCAAAAACCAAATAGTCGAAAACACGTAAATAGTGATATGTAGGTATTTTGTGGAACAAAAGTTCAAAAGGGGTTTTACCATTAAGGATGACTATAGGGGTGCGATTGATAAGATAAGCTACAGTAAAAATACATTTACCCCAAAATGTTAAACGTAGGTGAGATTGAAATCGTAACGCTCGTGCAACATTTAGTAAATGACGGTGTTTACGTTCGACAATCCCATTTTGTTGGGGTAAGCACAATTATGTTGATGGATAACACCAAGGGAATTAAAGAACTCATTGATGTCAATATTGAAAAATTCTAGTACATTGTCACTACGCACTTGGCAAATGGAGGTATCAAATTGTGTTTTAACCATAGAAAAAAAATAACATATATGGGTAAAGGCTTGGGATTTAAAATGCATTAAATATATCCAAGTAGAGCGTGAAAAATCATTTACTATTGTGAGAAAATATCATGCACCAATAATAGTGTAAGTGAAATATGGCCCTCAAATATCGATATGAATTAAATCAAAACAAGATTTAGAAGAAATAGAACTATGTAGAAAGGGAAGTCGTGATTGTTTTGTTATAGGTCAAATCATACAAGTACATTTAGATAAGCCGTGTTTCGGCCTGAAATGCCGTACTCCCTCCCCCCTAAGCCCTAATCTGTCTCTCTCTCTCTCCCTCTCTCTTTTTCTCTTTCTCTCTCCCTGACCCTTTACCTCTCGCGGCCGCCGCCCTCCTCCGCGGCTGTTTCACGCCTCTCCGCTGCGACCTGCCACCACCCAACGGCCATTGCCACCGCACTCTCTCTACCCTTCCCTCTTAGTTTTTCTCTCACTCCGCTGTTCACTCTCTCTCGCGATCTCCCTCTCGGTCTCCTCCTCACGAGCTTCTGTCACGCACCACCAACGCACGCACCAGCGTATGACAGCGTCAGAGCACGTGAGAGCGCGAGAGCACGCGATAGCGCAGAGCACTGTACACTCTCTCGAGCGCGAGCGTGCACTGCGCTGTAACACCAAAAAATAAAAATAAAAAAAAGATGTCAAATCCCCAAATTAGGATTAGGGCTAAAAAGCCATAATCTCTTTTCTCTCTCTCTCTCTTTCTTTCTTTCTCCTCTCCCTTCCTCCACCCACCGCGGTTGCTCCTCCTTCCTCCCGCGATCGCCGCCGTTGCAGCGCCTTCCCGCCTATAGCGCCTCCTCCTTCCTCACGCAAGCGCGCAATAAGCCCGTGAGCAGCGCTTCACCTTCTGCACAGCGCGCACTCGCGCGATCTCCCGCGAGCTACGCGATCCCTGCACGAACTCCAGCGCGACCCTCCAGCGCGTGCCAGCTCTGCTGCTCACAACCGGTTCCGCTACTGTGCAAACCCCCGGTACAATCTCCCGCGAGCAGCGCGCGACCCAGGGCGGGCCAGCGCGCTACCCCTGCGTAAGCCAGCGCCAGCATGAGCACGAGCGCGCTCTAGCATGCGATCCAGCTCGCAAGCGCGAGCCTTAGCCCGCGACCGCGAGCCTTAGCCCGCGAGGCCCACTAAGCCTGCAAACCCAGTAGCCCGCAGACCCACCAGGTCGCAGACCTAGCAGCCCGCAGGCCCACCAGGCCGCAGACCTAGCAGCCCGCATGCCCAGCAGCCCGCAGGCCCCTGACCCGAGAGCCCACTGCGGCCCGCGAAGCCCGCTGCGGCCAGTAAGCCGGGCTGAGAGCTCGCGAGCCCACTAGCGGGCCAGCCCACCAGCCCACCGGCCTGTGAGCCCGTGACTGCCCGCGAGCCCATGACCAGCTGTTCCCTTCGAGAGCTCACCTGTATTTTCTGTACTGCAGGTAACGACTATAATTGGTTGAAGTTCTAGGGTTTGGTGTTAGAAATTTAGTTGTTGCTAATATATTTAAAATTTGGAAACATTACAGATTTTAGACCAACCCGACGGGCGAACGATAGCTAGGTCTGAAACCCAAGGAACCCTAGGTGAGAGAAATGCACCCACTTCGAAATTTTGTTGATAAAATCCCTTATTAGGGTTTTATTTGATATAAAATTTAATGATTTGATTAGATTTGTCTTTTAGAGAGTCGTTGAAAAATAGAGAGTGACCACCCTCCCTAGATAGGTGAGTGGAACTCTAATCTCTTGCATAAAATAGTAAAACGTGTTTTCTATCATGTTTTCGATAAAACATGCTTTTGATATGTATTGATATGACGTATGATATTGAATTTCAAATCCGTTTTGTGATTATTGGAATGTCTTGAATTATATTTACGATGACTATGCATCCATGGTTTGAAATGAAACAATAATTGTGCTATTACTTGAAAATTTAAAATTTCATTTTCTACCGTTGTATTGATATGCTGTTTGAAATGATTCGATGAAACGTATTGGCACGCAGATTTAAAATGTTATGATGAACTATGTAGGTTGGATGCCCACTAATTATGCAATGATATGATGTTACTTGTAGGACGTTGTGCCCTTGTGATACTATGATGATTCCATAGTTACGAAGGGCGTTTGTAGAGGCATAGGTTGCCTGGATACACTTCTGCAGGAGGTATCCGCAAACGTCATTTATTCTAAGGGCTATAGGCGCGGCCGGTTGAACCTACGTAAGGGGAGGATGTGTGTGACGCCACGTTTAGTACCGGGCGGGGTCCTATACACGATGATGAGTTAGTCCCAGCAAACTCATGGCCAACGTCGGGTAGAGGGCGTTTTAAAGTCTATGCATAATAAAACCCCCGATGCGCATGTCCTTGGTCACGGTTGACCTTTGCTAGGACCATTTTTGGCTCGCTCTGATATTACTTGATTTTAAATGGATGCATACATGCTTGTTATCGTGTAATTGACAAAATGATTTCAAATTGTTAAACACATCATGTTTTGCTGCGAAATATAAATTTTTGTTTCAAATGATATTATTTGACACTCCAATGGTTTACTCACACTATTTATGTTTGATATTATTCCCCTCACTCACTGAGTATCTTCCTATGATACTCACCCCTCTCTTTTCCCTCCTCAGACAGGTTTATTGTGATAGAGCGACGTTACAGACTCTAGAGCGGATTTGGTATTCCCGACGGTGAGATTTACTTTAAATAAAAATATGAAATCTTAATTTAGTTTTGACCCTACGAGGTCTTGACATTGAGATCTGTAGTTGGCCGTGTACTTATTTTAGGATGACTGTATAATTTAACTCTCATATTTTATTTACATTGAGGCGATTGTACATATTTAAACGTTACTTGGGAAAATTATTGTATATAAGACAAAAGTTAGATCCGCTCGGTGTGGCGGCTGTTCATGCTCTAGTTAGGCATGACAATAAAGGTCTGTGGCTAGAACTACTAGAAATTTTATAGCCTTGCGTTGTCCTGGATGTTTGGAGTGGAAATTGTTAATTTTGGAGAGGACGGGATGGCCATTTATTTAAATTACAGGTTGATTTTGATAATGTAGGTTTAATTGTACACGGAAAACCTCCGATTTATGGGAAGATTCTGTCCAATTTTCTGTAAAAATATAGCCGGCATCCAGGGGTAACGGACGGCTGTTCACGATCCCAGTTTGGGGCGTGACATGCGCGCTCTTTCGAGTGAGAGCGCGCATTGCGCGACCCTTTGCGCGAGCGCTAGCGCTCCCCTGCGCGCTTCTGCACGAGCTAGCATGCCCCTACACGAGCGCTAGCGCGCCCATGCGCGCCTCTGTACGAGCGAGCGTGCCCCTGCACGAGCGCCAACGTGCTCCTGCACGAGCGCCAGCATGCCCCAACATGAGCGCGAGCGCGCTCCAGCGCACAACCCATTGCGCTAGCGTACGTGCCTCACAGCGCGCCAGCCCGGGTGCCCTAGCCAGCGAGCGCACAGCCCGCATGCCCCAGCCTGCGAGGGCACTGCCCGCGAGCCCACTACGGCCTGCTAACCCGCGAGCCCACCAGCGGGCCAGCCCGCCAGCCTACCGGCCCGCGAGCCCACGACGGCCTACGAGCCCGCGACTAGCTTTCTCCTTTGAGAGCCATTTGTCATCCTCACAAAAATCCTTCACTGTAGGTAACAGCTGTGTTAGATATGGTTTTGTGTTAGAAATTGATTTAGTCGTTAACGTGGTTTCAAAATTGAAAATATTACAGGTTTTAGATTAATCTGACGGGCGAACGAAAGCTAGATCTGCAACCCGAAGGACTCTACGTGAGGATTTCTAACTCACTCGATTTATTTGGATGAATTTAGGGTAAATTAGAGTAAAAGTGTATTGCATATGTTGGGATGAATGTTAGAATAGATTGAAATATATCGTTCGACATTATATGAAATTAAGTAGATCAAATATAGGATTTTATACAGATTGAGCTATTCTAGATGATAGAATCGTACGGACTTGATTCGAATAGCTTCTCTTAGAGTTGATTTGACGAATGCTTAAAAACATTCAGAATTTGGGATTTGAGTTTAGGGATTTATATAGTCTTTTCATGATAAATTTTCCTACATATAGGAAATTAAAATACGTCTATATTATGAAAATAGACTTCAATACCTTGAAAATGGAACAAAATTAATGATATTAGTGAATATTTATAAATTGAAGAATTTAAGATTTGTACGAACTTAAGGAAAATGATAAACCCTGAAAATAGTTAGAAATTTGATAAAAATCGTGATGATTTGATTATGTTGGCTTTCTTGATAATTCGATTGAGGGGAGTCTTGTTCTACGTATTGTGGTTTTATTGGGGAGTGCGCTTCCCTCCCCAAAACTATGAGTGAGATTTATTTCAATATTTTTATTTAATGTGTAAACCCTGTTTTAACATATTTGATAAATGAGCATGATTTGTAGCGTGCTTAAAATGTTTTGACGGATTTTGAAATTAAATCGATAGAGTGTCCAAAAACTGTATTGAAATATTGAAATTATGTATCTATGTGGTTAAAATGTATAATGTGCAATTTTATGCTATATGTTACATTTAGTTTGTGAACCTGATTTCGGCATATTTTGATACGATTTTGGATTTGGCCTTGAGGGCTTTGGTATGCATTGTTCCGTAGCTACGAAGGACACCGTGAGAGACGTTTTGGTGGTGTCCGGATATGCCTAAGCCTGGGGTATCCCACGAGTTGTCGTGATTTTTATTAACGACACGGTACTAGTCAGGTTGAACCTGAAAGGGGGAGGATTTGGATACTCTCTCCAATTCTAGCACCTAGACGAGGTCCGTCACCAACGCTAGGGTAGAGAGCACTTTAGATAAACTTGCATATAACACTCCCGGTGCGCCTGTCATAGATCGCGGTAAATCTCTACTAGGACATTTTCGGCTGGCAGCTCTATGATTTTAGTGACAGTATTCTGGATGCATATTTGACTTGAAAATGCATGTTAATGATATATTGTTGAAATGAAAAGTATGATGATTTGAAATATGATTCGTATAGTTATATTTTGACACTCCAGTTTCACACTTCATATTAGACGATTGCATTGACCCACTCACTCACTGAGTATTCTTTCCCGAGTACTCACCCCTCATTTCCCTTCTTGTTTCAGAGATAGTATTTGGTAAGGAGCATTGCTTTTAGGACGTCATTGGGAGATCTGGTATGGATTTGCGGAGTCATTATATATTTCTGCTGTAAAAATTTGTATTGGTAATGTATATGCATTCTGAGGTCTATAGACGATCATTGTGAAATTCTGGGATGACTGTATAAATATGGACATTTAAATTGTGAAACTCTCATTTCATTGCATTGAGGTATTTCTTATTCGTTGTGTATGTACTTGGGAATGTGTTATGTCTTAGAAGTGTACTCTATAATCGCTCGGTGTCACCTCTAAATCACAGGAGGGGTGACTGGTGGCTATCCATGCCTTTGATGGGGGCATGACAGTAGAGGTTTATGGTTAGCTTGCTAGAAATTTGTATAGCCTTGTGTTATTCTGGATGTTAGCTGTAGGATTGGTTGATTTTGGAGAGGCCATGATGGCCATTTATTTATTTTATAGGATGTGATTTATATAGAATTAATTATACTTGGGAGACCTCCTAAATATGTGGAGGTTCTACATGATTTTTTGTAAAAATATAGCCGGCATTCAGGATAATGGGCAGCTGTTCACGATCCCGGACCGGAGCATGACAGTTGGATTTGTATCAGAGCACTAGGTCGAAAGCTATGTAGGAAGAGAGTCTTGAAAACATTCCTGAGTGTGTTTGTGTTTAAAGTCCTCAATACATGAGAGTTTCATGTAGTCATGAAATCCCAGTACATGGTTATGGGTATATGAGTTCATCCATTTAGGGGTTAGATACGATTGTGTATAACCTAACATGTTATTTTTTTTTGGGATTGGATTCCATTTCTTGTGAGGGTAGTCAAGATGTGACTAGCCCAAATTTCTTGAACGATACCTATTCTTTGAATGATACCTAATAAGGATCCTTCTCTTGCAGAAGTATGACAACCTGACGGAGTACCCGTTTTACCCCACTAGAGGAATTAGTCGAGCCGGAGGATCATTCCTAGACTCGCGTGCCACCACCGGCACCTACTCAGCCAGCTGCTCAGGCTGAGACTCCTGTACCCACACTCGACACAATTCGACAGGTGTACGAGTGGTACGCTTCGCATGGAGTCTAGATTCCGCCCCCACCACCTCCTATAGCGGTGCCTGCACCTGCAGCAGCACCAGTTCCTTCGACACCGGTTCCACCGTCGGTAGCCGGTCCTTCTATTTTGTCCGAGCCGAGTGAGAGCACATCAGCTACTCTTAGACGGGTACATGAGTTGACTCAGTTGGTTAAGGAGGCCCGTCAGCTGGGGTGTACTGATTTCGCGGGGCTTGGTGATGTTACGGCAGCCAAGCATTGGATCAACCGCAGCCGTAGGATTTTGACCGATTTGGCGATTGGAGATGAGCTCTACCTAAAAGTGGCATAGCGATTATTAGAAGGAGAGGCCCTCTTATGGTGGGAGGCCCTCACTGATGAGGCGACAGAGCCACTGTGGTGGGAACGACTTCTTTCGGGAGTTTGATCGCAGATTCTTCCCACTCTACCAGTAGGACCGGATGAGGTCAGAGTTGGGACGGCTTACACAGGGGTCCAGATCTGTTTTGGAGTATGAGGTAGATATGCAAAGACTTGCCGCATTCGTACCGGATCTGGCTACACCTCAGTATTTGCACTTCAAATTCGTACCGGATCTGGCTAAACTGTTACCCCACAGTTTACACTCGCCGAGGTGATAGACTCTGCTCACTGTGTGGAGGCTTTGGTCCACATAGAGGCTAGGCAGATAGAGAGTAGAGAGTATAAAAGAAAGAAAGAAAAGTCTCATATTGCGCAAAACTCCAAGAGGGGCAGGGGATCCAGTTCGCACAGAGACGGATTAGCATCTGGATTTCCTGAGTTGGGACGGGGACAGTACTCCCAGGGGTTCAGACAGCCCGCACCGACTTACCTTGCACAGTATACTCATCAGCAGCATCCTTATTGCCGCAGGTGCAATAGGTCCCATCCAATAGGAGCTTGTTCAGTGACGGTCACTTGCTTCTACTGTGGGAAGTCGGGACATATTAAGAGTTCTTACCCTGCGTTAGGACTCAGAGGATAGAGTTCGTAGAGCTACACTAGTACTACTCCTATGGGACAGCAGGGGCAGCCTGCTCGGCCAGCATCTTCTACTCCCAGGGTGACCATCGGGAGTAACATAGTGCAGACCCAGACACGACATCAGCCTAGGGCTCAGGCCCGGGTTTATGCCATGACGCAGGAGGATGCCCAGGCAAATCCCGACATCATCATGGGTCTTCTCCTTCTGATCCTATAGAATAGGATCTCTATTAGTATTTCCACTTCTTTTGGGGATGTCAGCATTATATCATGATAGTTGTATAGGTATTTATGTTGTGTACCATTTTGTCGACATGATACTACTCTGACATCTTTGTACACTGAAGTCATAAAAGCCTTAGAGGCTCAGCTATTTTGACATATATATATATATATATATATATATATATATATATATATATATATATATATATATATTTATATATCAAGTTTGAAATTATTCTAAGTCTATATGCATTTTGTTCAATAATAGGTATTCTACCTATCTTCGGAATAGATGCTCGTACCCTTATTGACACGGGGTCTAACTATTCGTATGTGAGTGATTAATTCTTTCGACATTCTGACAGGCCGCTCTCACATTTGGATGAGAAGCTATTGGTCATTACTCCTTTGGGTGAGCAGATTGTGCGCGGCACAGTATATAGAGAATGTGAGATTAAAGTTGGGGATACAGTGCTGAAGGCATATCTAATCCCTCTCGCCATGATTGATTTTGATGCCATCTTGGAGATGGATTGGCTACATATGCATCGGGCTTCAATTCACTGCTTTAAGAAGCAGGTGGAGTTTCGAAGACCCGATTAGTCAGTGTTGATTTTTGAGGGCGAGAGGCGGGTTTTATCCTGCTGTGTCATTTCAGTTTTGGAGGCCAAACGCATGATTAGCCGTGAGTGTGTGGCATATCTGGTTCACATCATAAACACCACTGCTCAGGGATCGAGACTGAAGGATGTTCTAGTAGTACATGACTTTCCTGATGTTTTCCCCGAAGAGCTACCCGGATTACCACTGGTTCGGGAGTTTGACTTTGAGATCGATTTAGCTCCAGGGACTACCCCTATCTCTATGCCACCGTATAGGATGGCGCTGGCTGAGCTGAAAGAGGTCAAGGTCCAACTGCAGACGTTGCTGGATAAGGGGTTTATCCGTCTTAGCAAGTCCTCTTGGGGCGCTCCAGTGCTCTTTGTAAAGAAAAAGGACGGCTCACTGAGATTATGTGTGGATTATAGGTAACTTAATCGGGTAACTGTGAAGAACAGATATCCGTGCCTTGCATAGATGATTTATTTGATCAATTGCAAGGTGTTCGAGTTTTCTCAAAAATTGATCTTCGATCGAGATATCATCAGTTACGGATTAGGAGTCAAGATGTGCCAAAGACAGCTTTTCACACTCGATACGGGCACTACGAATTTCTAGTCATGCCGTTTGTACTGACTAATGCCCCCGCTGCATTCATGGATTTCATGAACAGAGTCTTTCACAACTATCTGTATCAGTTTGTCATAGTCTTCATAAACGATATACTGGTGTATTCGTGGAGTGATGAGAATCATATTCAGCATCTTCGCACCGTTTTATAGATCTTCCGTGATGAGCAGTTGTCTGCCAAATTCACAAAATGTGAATTTTGGCTAAGACAGGTTGGATTTTTGGGGCATGTCGTTTCTACGGAAGAAATTTTTGTCGATCCGCAGAAGGTCGATGCCATTACGAGATGGGAGCAGCCACAAACAGTGATTGAGATCAGGAGTTTTCTTGGTCTGGCTGGGTATTACAGCAGATTTGTTGAGGGGTTTTCCCGGATAGCTATTCCATTATGTAGATTGATGCGAAAAGCTGTCAAGTTTGTATGGGATAACCATTGTGAGGTGAGTTTTAAGGAGCTCAAACAATGGTTGACTACAACTCCGATTTTGGCACTTCCCACCAGTAGTCGGGAGTACACAGTGTACAGTGATGTTAGCCGACAGGGGTTGAGTTGTGTTTTGATGCAAAATGGTCGGGTGATCGCCTACGCCTCTAGACAGTTGAAGAAACATGAGGTGAATTATCTGACACACGATCTGGAGCTTGCGGCCATAGTCTTTGCATTGAAGATATGGCATCATTTCTTGTACGGGGTGACTTGTCGGGTGTATACTGATCATAAAAATCTGAAGTATTTATTCACCCAGCGAGAACTTAACCTGAGACAGAGGAGATGGTTGGAACTCCTCAAAGATCATGATTTTGTCATTAATTATCATCCGGGTAAAGCCAATGTGGTTGCTGATGCCTTAAGCCGGAAATCAGCTTCATCGTTTTAGGAAAACAATACGACATACCTCACTTGTTTGATGGGACTCCGAGATTTGGGAATCAGATTGGCTAGTGATGATCAGGGCATTCTGCTAGCTGGGTTTAAGGTCAGTCCGACGCTGATGGACCATATTAGGGAGCTGTAGGGCACTGATACCGAGTTCCAGGCTCTTAATGAGAGAGCCCACAGAGGTGATATAGATGATTTTAGAGTCCGTAGTGATGGACTTATGACTTATCAAGATAGAGTGGCTATACCCGTCGATGAGGATCTCTGCAGGTCCATATTAGAGGAGGTACACTTCTTGGCCTATGCCTTACACCCGGGTAGTACAAAAATGTATCGAACTATTCGGCGCAGCTATTGGTGGCCAGGTATGAAGAGGGATATTGCAGAGTTTGTAGCTAGATGTTTAGTCTGTCAGTAGGTGAAGGCTGAGCATCAGAGGCTAGCGGGTTTACTACAGCCTCTTCCCATTCTTGTATGGAAGTGGGAACATGTGACTATGGATTTTGTTATGGGATTACTGCGGACTCAGGCCAGATATGATGCCATTTGGGTAGTAGTCGATCGACTCACCAAGTCCGCCCATTTCATCCCGATGCACAGCGACTCTCCACTGGAGACATTGGCACGTCTGTATATTGACAAAATAGTCAAATTGCATGGGGTTCCTGTGTTTATAGTCTCGGATAGAGATCCAAGATTTACTTCTCGATTTTGGCCCAAGCTGCAGGAAGTTTTGGGCACACGGTTCAGTTTTAGCACAGCATATCACCCACAAACAAATGGTCAATCAGATAGGACCATTTAGACGCTCGAGGATTTGCTTCGTGCTTGTGTTATGGATTTTCGGGGTAATTGAGACAGATATTTACCGCTGATAGAGTTTGCATATAATAATAGTTACTAGGCCAGTATCGGCATGCCACCCTATGAGGCACTTTAAGGCAAAAAGTGTCGCACCCCGTTGTGTTGGGATGAGGTAGGCAAAAGAGGCCTTACCAATGTTGAGTTAGTCAAGGAAACTAAGAAAAAGGTCAGGGTGGTCCGCGAGTGGTTGAAAGCCGCCCAAGACAGACAGAGGGCATATGCGGATCGAAGATGCCAACCCTTAGAGTTTGAGGTGGGTGACATGGTATTTTTGAGGATTTCTCCCTTGAAGGGACTCGTTCGATATCGACAGTAGGACAAGTTGAGTCCTAGGTACATTGGCCCGTTCCGTATCCTCAGTAAGGTTGGGAGCATGGCATACAGACTAGAGCTGCCAGACGAGTTATCTCGAATCCATGATATCTTCCATATATCAGTGTTGAGGAAGTACATCCCAGATCCTTCGCATATTTTGGAGCCTCCGCCAGTAGAGGTACAAGAGGACTTGAGTCTACCTATTCAGCCGGTGGCCATACTTGACCAGTAGATCCGATAGCAACGGAACAGGGAGGTATCTCTTGTCCGAGTGCTATAGTGCAGCGATCAGGTCGAGAAAGAGACCTTGGAACCCGAGAAGACTATGAGGAGACATCACCCCCAGTTGTTTGCTGTTTAGTCTTCTTTTAGTTTCGAGGACGAAACTTGTTTTTAGTGTGTTAGAAAATATAACACCGATACTCGGTACTCGAACAATGTATATTGGTTTTGAAATATATATTCTCTTTTTTTAAAAATAAAAATAAAAAAAGGAAGGAGGAAACGCCGCGTTTCGTCCTGAAATGCGGCACTCCCTCCCCCTTGTTAGATTAGCGCTAGTCTCTCTCTCTCTCCCTCTCTCTCTCTTTTTCTCTTTCTCTCTCCCCGACCCTTCACCTCCCGTAGCCGCCGCCCTCCTCCGCAGCTATTTCGTGCCTCTCCGTTGTGACCTGCCACCACCCAACGGCCATCGTCACCGTACTCTCTCTACCCTTCCCTCTTAGTTTTTCTCTCTCTCCGCTGTTCACTCTCTCTCGTGATCTCCCTCTCGGTCTCCTCCACCGCGTGCCACCAACGCGAGCGCACTAGCGCACGACAGCGCCAAAGCACGCGAGAGGGCGCGACAGCGCAGAGCACTGTGCTCTCTCCTGAGCGCGAGCGTGCACTACGCACTCTCCTGAGCTCAAGCGCGCACTGCGCGACCCTCTGCATGAGCGCCAGCGTGCCCCTGCACGAACGCCAGCGTGCCCCTGCACGAGCGCTAGCGTGCCTCAACACGTACACGAGCGCGCTCCAGCGAGCGACCCACTACGTGAGCGCGCGTGCCTCACAACGCGCCAGCCCGTGCGCCCCAGCCCACGAGCGCACAGCCCACGCGCCCCAGCCTGCGAGCGCACAGTCTGTGAGCTCACTACGGCCTGCTGACTCGTTAGCCCACCAGCCCACCGGCCCGCGAGCCCGCGATCGGCTTTCTCCTTTGAGAGCCATCTGCAATCCTCGCAGAAATCCTTCACTGCAGGTAACGACTATGTTAGATGTGATTTTGTGTTAGAAATTGATTTAGTCGCTAACATGGTTTCAAAATTGAAAATATTACAAGTTTTAAATTAATCTGATGGGCGAATGAAAACTAAATCTGCAATCCGAGGGACCCTACGTGAGGATTTGGAACTCACTCGATTTATTTAGGCGAATTTAGGGTAAATTAGAGTAAAAGTGTATTGCATATGTTAGGATGAATGTTAGAATAGATTGAAATGCATTGTTTGACATTATATGAAATTTAGTAGATCAAATATAGGATTTTATACAAATTGAGCTATTCTAGATGATAGAATCGTACGGATTTGATTCGAATAACTTCTCTTAGAGTTGATTTAACGAATGGTTAAAAACATTCAGAATTTGAGATTTGAGTTTAAGGATTTATACAGTCTTTTCATGATAAATTTTTTTGCATATAGGAAATTAAAATACGTTTGTATTATGAAAATAGACTTCAATACCTTGAAAATGAAATGAAATTAATGATATTGGTGAATATTTATAATTGAAAAATTTAGGATTTGTACAAACTTAAGGAAAATGATAAACCCTGAAAATAGTCAGAAATTTGATGAAAATCGTGATGATTTGATTAGGTTGGCTTTCTTGGTGATTTGATTGAGGGGAGTCTTGTTCTACGTATTGTGGTTTTACTGGGGAGTGTGTTTCCCTCCCCAAAACTGTGAGTGAGATTTATTTTAATACTTTTGTTTAATATGTAAACCCTGTTTTAACATATTTGATAAATGAACATGATTTGTAGTGTGCTTGAAATGTTTTGATTGATTTTGAAATTGATTTTTGTGAACCAATGGTGTGTCCAAAAACTGTATTGAAATATTGAAATTATACATCCATGTGGTTGAAATGTATAATGTGTCATTTTATGTTATATGTTGCATTTGGTTTGTGAACCTGATTTCGGCACATTTTGATACGATTTTGGATTTGACTTTAAGGGCTTTGGTATGTATTGTTTCGTAGCTACGAAGGATACCGTGAGAGACGTTTTGGTGGCGTCTAGATATACTTAGGCCTGGGATATCCCACGAGTTGTCGTGATTTTTATTAATGACACGATACTAGCCAGGTTAAACCTGAAAGGGGGAGGATTTGGATATTCTCTCCAAATTTAGCACCTGGATGAGGTCCGTCGCCAATACTGGGATAGAGAGCACTTTAGATAAATTTGCACATAACACCTCCAGAGCGCCTGTCATAGGTCACGGTAGACTTCTGCCAGGATATTTTTGGCTGGCAGTTCTATAATTTTAGTGACAGTGTTTCAGATGCATATTTGACTTGAAAATGCGTGCTAATAATATATTGTTGAAATGAAAAGTATGATGATTGGAAATATGATTCGTATATTTATACTTTGACACTCCAGTTTCACACTTCATATTAGATGATTGCATTGACCCACTCACTCACTGAGTATTCTTTCCCGAGTACTCCCCCTTATTTCCCTTCTTATTTCAGAGATAGTATTTGACAAGAAGCGTTGCTTTTAAGATATTCAATATCATTGAGAGATTTGGTCTGGACTTGAGGAGTCATTATATATTTCTGTTACAAAAATTTGTATTGGTAATATATATGCATTCTGAGATCTATAGACGACCATTGTAAAATTCTGGGATGACTATATAAATATGGATATTTAAATTGTGAAACTCTCATGTCATTACATAACATTGTATTGAGGCATTTCTTATTCGTTGTGTATATACTTGGAAATGTGTTATGTCTTAGAAGTGTACTCTAAAATCGCTCGGTATCACCTCTAAATCATAGGAGGGGCGACTGGCAGCTGTCCATGTCTTTGACGGGAGTATGGTAGTAGAGATCTGTGGCTAGCTTGTTAGAAATTTGTATAGTCTTGCGTTATTCTGGATGTTGGGTGTAGGATTTGTTGATTTTGGAGAGGTCGGGATGACTATTTGTTTATTTTATAGGATGGTTGTGATTTATACATGATTAATACTTGGGAGACCTCCAAAATATGAGGAGTTTCTGTTCGATTTTCTATAAAAATACAGCCGACATTCTGGACAACGGACGACTGTTCATGATCCCGGACCGGGACGTGACGATAGTGTCTTCAGACTAGTGTAGTAAACTGCAATGGAGTTATTTTGTTGAAGATGGTTAACAATGGCTCGTTGGATTTCAAATATCTGTGGAACATTTTGTTGGAAAAAACGATCTCGAAAATCATGCCATACATCAGGGGTTGTCTCCATGAAGATGACGCTGCTTGTAATTTCTTTAATTGCTGCATTGAGAAGCCAAGATAATACCATGCTGTTACAATGACTCCAAAGCCATGGTAATGACACGACACCAAGTTGGATAGTTATCTCCAATCAATGGTTGGGAAAATAACATGGTACTTGGATTGTCTGAACGGTATAAGAAGTATGGTGAGACTAGATCTGCTTCAAGAGTTATTGGATTTGACATTACTAAGGAAGAATGAAGCGACTAGGGTTTACAAGTTGAAAACCTACTCTAATACCATGATAAGAATTGATTATAAAAGGAAATAATTTTTCATTGATCTACTATGTTTGGTACATATGTATATATACAAAATTGACATATATAATTATATAATATAAAGGAATCAATTGAGTAATGAAAAGAAAAGAGAATCAACTAAAAAAGAAAAGTCAATTAGGTAACAAAGGGAAGGGAATACGTGGATCTCAAATCTTGTTCCTATAATTAAGATTTTCAATTGATATTGTTTCCTTAATTCTGTTAATAATAATATTGTGTTATCTCTATGTGATAAGTATAGAATTAATAAACATACATGACTGATTGTCTGTATTGAACGTTAATAAATTCTAACATTCATTTATGTGGTTAATAAATTCTAAAGTTAATAAAATCGAAAATTCATTTTGGTATCCAATAGCATAATCATCTTTTTGATCGGCACAGTAATAGCCCTTTGGTTTGGTATTAGAGCAACATTACGTATCGATAAATCCTTAACTTTAGATATATATTTTTTAAATTGATTCAACCGTAAAATAAAATGTTTTATGTATATCTAAAGAATAGCCGCTTCAAAGTGAATTCTCCGTAGATACATTTATTTGATTAAATTCTGGATCAGCTTCTTTAATGGTCATGATGTTGGGATTTTTACTGCTGTAGCAGAATCGTTTGTGGTGATAAGGCACGCCGACAAGACGAGAAACCTATGTCCACAGGGATAGGGATTTGCCTATGTTTAGACAGTGGGCAAATCATCATGCTATTGCCAATGTTTATCCTTGTAGATGTCGACAATTCAACGAAGATAATGGAACAAAGAACATAATGGGACTTGTCCAATGGAATGACAGAGGATGGAACACACAGAAGAAATTAAAAATAATAAAATAAATAAAAGACAGTCTGCATTGTACAAACATAAGAAACATATCTCTATTAAGAAACATGTCCAATGGAACACAGACGATGGAATAGCTATGGAACTTCCGGTGGACAATGCAATTGACCGTGATCCGGAAGCGGCATACATTACAAGAAGCATATCTCTAACACATTAAGATTACAAAAAATAAAACAAAATAATAATATTTTAAAAGGATAAAATATTTTTAAAAAATGTACTAAAAACTAGCAAATTAAAAGTTGAAAAAAAAAATGCTCAGACCTGCTCATATAAATCAATATACTCCTACCAGAACTCGAGGAATTTCCATTAAATTCTTGTGACATAGATGAAAACATACCATTGCCATGTTGATGCCATCATGCCTAACTTTTCTGTGGCCAATAGAAGGCATAAATTTCATTGAACAACTAAATTGGGCTACGCAAAGAAACTCAAAACCATAAGGGTTTCAAACCTTATGTCACGCCCCGACTCTCTCATCGAGCACGTAATAACCGTCGCGTTATCTCGGCATACGGCATAACCTTTCCATATATCGAGATAGCGCAAGACATTCTAATTGTACAATAAATCTTCCAATATATAAATCCCTCAAATAAGAAAATCATACATATATAGCCCACATGCAAAGGACCCATCTGGTCCATCCCTGTATACACCAGTATGCGTCGGCACACACATTTGGGAAGAGAGTTCCTGTACATACACGCATGCAGTGTGGTCATCCTAGCCAATCCAGAATTCTCAGTACAAATAAAACATTTCAAAAATATTTCAAATCAAAATGAAAGAAAACTCAAATAATAGTTGTACATTTAACATTTCAATCCAAATGTCCTGGTATAAGATAAAACATTTTTTCAAAAATAGTTCAATGAAAAAGATGAAATCCCAAATCATAATCGTCGGATTTTACAATACTTGCCGAAGAACTCAACCAGTATCAGTAAAATTTACCCGGTATGAGATGTACAGAACTTCCTTTCCATGGTTCTATGTTCTTTAATTCCCAAAAATCCTACACTACTAAATACCTATGCAAATCAACAAAACATTCTTCGTTAGCTCCAACGTCTATTAAGTATTCTCTGAAAAATGTGAAAAAGGGGTGAGTATTGTGGAATACTCAGTGAGTGGAGTATAATAGTATGATTGTGTGATAAATGAGGGGTGAATGTGAGAAAATCAAATTATTTCTCATAAACAACATTTTATATATGTAAAAACATTTCAATAATTCAATTAATTTATAAAATATGCATCCACATTGATCATTTTATCATAAAATCATGGGGTCCCATCGAAAACACTCCCGTCATAGGCTGACCGAACCAAGACGAAATCCCGCCAAGGATTTTTCCATCAAATGTTTCAAAACATACCCCCTTACTTCGTATTGGCTCGTACCTCATCGGGGTGCAAACCAGATATAGCACAATTTCGGCAGAAGGAGAGACGTCTAACTCCCCCGCACATCCAACCCCAACCACACCACCCCATCGGGTCGCTCCGTGGTGGGAATGACTATAGCCATTAACTACCAGCACCCTTCATTTCTCAAACACCTCATTTTACAAATCATATACCATAATTTTCAACAAATAATCATAAATTTCTTGCCATAGCACTTCATAAAACAACATCAAATAATATATGGCACACATGCATTCATAAATATAGTGGATGCATTCATACTTCACAATTCAGTTCAGATATCGTACAATCATAAAACAATTTATATAAAACAGGTAAAAATCTTACAAAATCATTTTACAAGAATTTCAAAACAATTTTACTCATTTACTACACAATGGATCATCTACTCACCTCTACGGAGGGTATCCACTCCCTATTTCCACAATTCAATCCAATAAAATTTTACTCCGATCCTCAATTGATTTTCCTAAATCCGAAAATTATGATTATATCATCAATTTCTAATTATTTTTAGGGTTTACAAATTTTTCCGAATTTTGTACAAATTATACTTTTTCAATTCATGAATACTCTCTAATGTCATCAATTGCATTTCATTATAGATAAATAATATGATCAAAGTCGAGTCTAATTCAACCTAAAAGACCACTCAAAGTCAAAAATAAGCATGAATAATTAGTTTTCTACCAGGTAAAAATTTTTCGAAAAATCATAAACTTTTCAATTCTCATCCAAACGTTTCAAACCATATGTCATTTTTAAGGTGTGAAGATCTCGTTTCATAATATGGAGATTGTATTTGAATTTGTATTTGAATTATCTATATACAAAACAATTTAAAATGAAAAAGGCTTCATCAATCCTTAAGTTCTAATCCCAATTTTTAAACTATCCTTCCATATACATACCGTTATGCGATTAACAACTCAAAAACAACCTAAGAAAGATATTGGATGCAACAGTATCATTCATTTTGCAGAATATTCTATTCCAAACCCAAATTCTAATATTTTCATGAACATTCCATTTGAACTTCAAGAAAAGCTATTCAAATCAACCCAACAAGATTCTATTATCCTATAACATGTTTTCTCATACTAGACAACCTAAATTCCCATAGAATTTCAGACTTAACTCTAATAATCATATATAAAAGTTCATAAATGCATTTTATTCAGATCAAACATATATTCTAGACATATATTGAACTTCTCACCCTACATTAACCGTAGATTCATTTAACTTATCGAAATGATCAGAAATCTCCTCACCTAGGGTATTCGCATTTCACAGACCTAGCTTTCCTACACCATTCATTTCAGTTCAAAACCTGAAACGTTTCCGATTTGAAACAAATGTCAGAAATTAAACCTATCTACTAAGAACACTCAAAAACCCTAAAATATTTACTTAGAACTGCCATGCTTACCTACGCGATGGATGATTGCAGATTCGGCTTAGGGTTTTCAAAGGGTTACTATTGCTGCCGGCTTGAGGCTTCTGCGAAGGTTGCAGAAAGGCTCTCGGCAGAGAGAGCAACATCACGTGCAAGCGAAGAAGAGGGAGACAGAGGGCTGTCGCACACGAGGGAGAGAGGCCGAGGTGGTCGCACACTCACGGGAGGGAGAAGGATGGAGCCGAGACCGCCATTTGCGGTAGTGGCTCGGCGGTGTTCGAGGGAGGCGTGGCACCGAAAGGTCGCAGAGAGTGTGAGAACAGAGAGAGAGAGAGAGAGGATGAGAGAGAGACGGGAGGAAGAGAGAGAAATTAGGGCTTTTTGCCCTAACTTCATACTTGGGGAGAAAGTGCAGCGTTTTGGTTCAAAACGTTGCACTTTCTTCCCCCTCCCATTCTTCTTTTTTTTTAAAGTATTACAACTCTTAACCCCCTAAAAACAAATTTCATTCTCGAAATTTAAATAATAATTATACATCAATTATATGCCCACATTTTCCTACTACTGTTGTTTCTTAGGTTACATCGCTGTCAAATTCTCAACACCATATTGAAAACAAGGCCTTCAACAAATAAATTCAATGTATAAATACATTATCATGTTCTATAGTATTCCCCAAAGTAATGATAGAAAAATTGTCTTGGACAATATAAGTACTTGGTAGGTGTTATTCCTTGAGGTTGAGGTTCGTCTAATTTCCTTTTTTTTTTTACTAATTGCAGCAAATAAGGCACAAAAACTGGAACAGGAGCAACACTTTAATAATTAAAGGCCTTCTCCGAATCTCCTTATTTGTTCTAAAACCTTTAAAACCTTTGGATATAAAAGGAGCAACACTTTCTAGATCAATACATTTCTCAGTAATACTGGAACAGGCCTCCACCCTATTTCTGTTGCAAAGCATTGCAGAAGGATTTAAAACTGAAATCTTTAATGCACATACCACAAATATCTAAAGATACTGTCATTGAACTTGACCTATTCAATATACCTCAAAATTTTATTTTATAGACATTCTTACTCTTAAATGGTGCTCAAGTAACCATGCATAAACATTTCTGCCTAGATGCTTGTAAAATTCACTATTTCGATGTTGTAAAACCTAAAATGATCCATATAACCTCATACTTCCATTTAAAGGATGAATCTATCCCAAATTATGAGACTTTACTTAAAATAGTTATCTAAAGAACTCAAAACCACAGCAGCTGACTGAAACACCAGAGAAATCTCATTGCAATATATAGATCCCAGAGTTGGGCTTTTGCATATGTGCATGAGCAGATAGGTGATGAAGAATGAAACATTTATAGAGAATAGAGATATAAAAGAAATATAATACTTATAAACTAAAGAATGAATAATGAACTATACTTTTAAAGACTCCAAAGAGTTTGGAAAATTACTTGCTCCTTCAAACAGGGGTACAATATATTCAGCAGAGAATCTAAAGAATTATAATCATAATATTCATGTCATCCCATAAAGGCTCATCATATTAGCTCATCCAAGGTGACTATATCAAAGATTAAGGAAACCGCTACTAATTTTCCATATCCTCAAATTTCCAAGCTAGATAACAAAATTGTCACTAGTTTGAACAAACAAATGTAAAACCTCATAGAATACATCAGAAGAATTACTTGTACTTATTAATCTACTACTAGTCTTATCTACTAATGGTCCAAAGTAGTAAATCTAGGATTACTTTCCAGCGACACAATTAAAAGCTTTTTGGTACAATTTATTGAGGAAACAACTTATCTACGATCTCTGTGCATAATATCTTATATGGAAACTTCGGACATATTCATCTTTAGGCCAAATTCCTTATAAATTCTTATTATTGACAATCTCATCCCAAGAATTTGGAGTACTAGGATAAGTTGAGGGTGATCTTTATCCTCTCAAGCTATAGGCAACAATTGTCATGAATCTTGAATCTAATATAGAAAACCATGAAAACTAAGATGAAGCATGTCAATATTTTACCCCTTCTTTTTTATATAGATTATATGACTTGCCTAAAACTATAAAAAGTAATAACTACTTTTAGTGTCTCTTATATTTATCACTGTTGCACTCTAGACATTACAATCTTCCATCTGCATATAGTGCTTTCAATACAACCTTCCTATTTGAACTAAATTTCAAAAATTACTAAATGATGACAATTTCCATGTCTCATTCTACCCAGAATCTTGTACTAGTTCTATATCTATGGGTGGTAGGCTTATCTATAAACCACATACATGCTGTAATACATTTGACATTAAATAGAGGGGAAGTCATCAACAAAATAAACCAAAATTCCATTTTCACCCCTAATATTTCCAACCTGTTGAAATATATCCACATTAATCATCTTAACTTAGCCAAGTAGAACATCTACAAAGCTCTCCATTTATTTTTGAACCTATTGTTCAGTACCTCCTATTCATATTCCTGTATGACTACTAACAAGCACTCAATTTTTTTTAGATCTTTATATACCACAATGGCTCTTATAGTGATCTCACAAGCAATCAATTCTCCTACAAGTAATCAAACCACAAGCCATATAAGTCGAGGGTCCCTTTAATTATAGAATAACAAGTCCTAGAATAAACCCAATTTATGGCAATCTCAAAATGCAATATTCCATAATCCAACAGAGAAATCTATTTGTAGGATAAAAATCTGTTTTAGTCGTACAATACCAACCATCACAACTTCAGTAACCATGGGTCCACATATATAGTGTAGTAACCTTATCCTCACAATACGAATATCCCTTCAAAGGATCACAATCATTGGTTATAGACAATTAGAAGGAACTTTCTAGCAATTCCTACCAATACCCTTTCCGTCTACTCTTAACAACTTCTAATTCATTCTACCTAATGTACTAAATTCACATCCCATATCATATAGTTCAAACAATCTTAAATTCATATAGCATATAAAATAGCTAATGCTTGAATTGATAATATGTATTGATAGTCTTATAATATTATTGTCTAAAGAGAAAGACAATAATTTCCATAATACTTTTTATGCCCTCATTCTCTCTCTCTCTTTTTTATATATTTATACCAAGAACCTCTAACCTCTTTAGCATTGTCTCAAGATGACATTCAAAAATAGAAAAGGATTACATTACCATGAGAGAAAACATCTAATGCTTGTAACTTTCGAATAGAATGTGTAAATAAAATGAGTATGAAGGCCTTACCTTTTACCTAAGACTCACCTTCTGACAAATAAGGATCACAAGCAAACACTTTAAGTATCCAACCTATGAAACATCCATCTGATCAAGGATGGTGCTCTTTTTTACCATAATATTTCCATAAGTTACCTTATCCAACTTTCAGAGACTCTTTGCATTTATGATGCACTTGAAATCCTCCTTCGATTTCTCTCTAACAATCGTCTACTACCCTTCTAAGACTTCTATAAGATAGCTATATGTTTTTAGCCATAAAAGGAATAGGACCTGATTTAATATAATTTGGATTCTAAGTGGAAGGAAGATGATCAAAATGTATCTTACAAGCCTTGTCCCTTGAGGTGAAATCCACATCAAGAGTCTTCCTCAAATCTCATGACAATTAGGCCTGAAACCAATAAGAGCATCTACAAGTAACATGACACAATTGCATGTACCTTTGCTAATTTTATCTCCAACTAAATTTATACCCTTTCTATTCAAGTTGTAGTCTTGGATCACAAAATTGGCTAATCTCGTCAGATAATATAAAGGCCAGAGAAATACAATAATTTCTATGATAATATCATCATTAGGGCTTATAATCAATAATCACAATGAGTAAGAGAGATAAAGAGAATTTCAAATTCTAGTGGCATCTCAATAGTTGAGACTCTTGCCTCTTTTGGTCCCTATAGGACTGATTTGAAAACTTGTAAGAAAATTCTCCTCAGTAGGAGTAGTCTTATTTCTCATATTCTTTCAATGGAGTGACATCCAAAAAAAATCTTTTGCCAAGGGGTCACAAATCGATTGAAGTGCTTAACAAACTCCGTACTTTTAAACGAGTAAATCAACACTCGCACATTAACCCAAACAAAATACTCATCACACCTAATAAAATAAACTATGAAAATATTTATCCATAACATCTACACACAAATACAATCTCTTCAGAGTAATTTACCTTACATCTTAGTCATTAGCAATTCCTTATTGCCTTACCTATTAAACAAGTGTGTCAAACTTCTAATATCAACATGTTAGTCCAAAAGAATTACTACGAGAGTACTCACCATTTAGCCAAACAAACCAAGAGAGATCCTCAATCACAATTTAGAAGCTATTCAAAAAGCAATACATCGCTCGGGTTATGGAGATGGAGCGAAAAATACCCTATTCGGGTTCCTTATTCTTTGTTTTGAGGAGCAAAACTCTACGGAGAGAGTCTAAACTTAACAATTAAAATATGAGCTATTCCAAGTGCTTAACCCCCTAAAAAGAATATCCCTAATTCCCTAAGAAAAAAATGAAAAGTTATGTACATTCTGTGAAAACCTTTTAAAAGATCTTAACATTTTTTTTTTTCAAAAACTAAAAATTTCAAAATCTTTAGAAAACTTTCGGAACATTTGGAAACATTTTAAAACATTTCAAAACACTGAGACCTTTAAAATCGTGAACTTGGCTCTGATACCAATAAAGTTGTCACGCCCCGACTCTCCCGTCGAGCACGTAACAACCGACGCATTATTTCGGCATACGGGCATGACTCCCCATATACCAAGACAGCGTAAGGCATTCAAATTGTACAATAAATCTTCCAATACACAAATCCCTCGAATAAGAAAATCATACATATACAGCCCACATGCAAAGGACCTATCTGGTCCATCCCTGTACACACCAGCATGTGTTAGCACACACATCTGGGAAGGGAGTTCCTGTACATGCACGCATACAGTGTGGCTATCCTAACTAATCCAGAATTCTCAGTACAAATAAAACATTCCAAAGATATTTCAAATCAAAATGAAAGAAGACTCAAATCATAGTTGTAGATTTAACATTTCAATCAAAATGTCCCAATATAAGATAAAAATATTTTTCCAAAAACGGTTCAATGAAAAAAATGAAATCCCAAATCATAATCGTCGGATTTTACCAATACTTGCCGAAGAACTCAACCAGTATCAGTAAAATCTACTCGGTATGAGATATACAGAACTTTCTTTCCATGGTTATACGTTCTACAATTCCCAAAAATCCTACACTATTAAATACCTATGCAAATCAGCAAAACATCCTTCGCAATCTCCAATATCCAATCTCTGAACTAAGTATTCTCTGAAAAATGTGAGAGAGGGGTGAGTATTGGGGAATACTCAGTGAGTGGAGTGCAATGGTATGATTATGTGATAAATAAGGGGTGAATATGGGAAAATTAAAATATATCTCATAAACAACACTTTATATATGTAAAAGTATTTCAATAATTTAATCAATTTTCAAAACATGCATCCACATTGATCATTCTATCAGAAAATCATGGGGTCCCATCGAAAATACTCCCGTCTTAGGCTAGCTGAATCTAGACGAAATCCCACCAAAGGTTTTTCCATCCAACGTTTCAAAACATACCCCCTTCCTTGGTGTTGGCTCGTACCTCACCGGGGTGTAAACCGGATATAGCACGATTTCGGCAGAGGGAGAGACGTCTAACTCCCCCGCATATCCAACCCCAACCACGCCACCCCGTCGGGTCGCTCCGTAGTGGGAATGACTATAGCCATTAACTACCTGCACCCTTCATTTCTTAAGCACCTCATTTCACAAATCATGTGCCATAATTTCCAACAAATAATCATAAATTTCTTGCCATAGCAATTCATAAAGTAACATCAAATAACATATAACACACATGCATTCATAAACATAGTGGATGCATTCATACTTTACAATCCAGTTCAGATATCCCACAATCATAAAACAATTTATATAAAACAAGTAAAAATCTTATAAAATCATTTTATAAGAATTTCAAAACAATTTTGCTCATTGACTATGCAATGGATCATCCACTCACTTCTACGGAGGGTATCCACTCCCTATTTCCACAATTCAATCTAATAAAATCTTACTCCGATTCTCAATTGATTTTCCTAAATCCAAAAATTACGATTATATCATCAATTTCCAATTATTTTTAGGGTTTATAAATTTTCCCGAATTTTGTACAAATCATATTTTTTCAATTCATGAATACCCTCTAATGTCATCAATTGCATTTCATTATAGATAAATTATATAATCAAAGTCGAGTTTAATTCAACCTAAAAGACCACTCAAAGTCAAAAACAAGTATGAATAATTAGTTTTTTACTAGGTAGAAATTTTTCGAAAAATCATAAATTTTTCAATTCTCATGCAAACGTTTCAAATCATATATCATTTTCAAGGTGTGAAGATTTAGTTTCATAATACGGAGATTGTATTTGAATTACCTATATACAGAACAATTTAAAATGAAAAATGCTGCATCAATCGTTAAGCTCTAACCCCAATTTTTAAACTATCATTCCATATACATACCGTTATGCAATTAACAACTCAAAAACAACCTAAGAAAGATATTGGATGCAACAGTATCCTTTATTTTGTAGAATATTCCATTCCAACCCCAAATTCTAATATTTTCATGAACATTCCATTTGAATTTCAAGAAAAGCTATTCAAATCAACCCAACAAGATTCTATTATCATATAACATGTTTTCTCATACTAGACAACCTAAATTCCTATAGAATTTCAGATTTAACTCTAATAATCATATATAGAATTTCATAAATGCATTCTATTGAGGGTTGAGGGTTACAGCAGAAGCACCAGAACCCAATGGAAGGACAATTGAAATGGTTGAGATGACATCTGGTGCAGATAGAATGGCCATTGGAATATAAGCAGGTGAAGAAATAGAATCCTAATTAGAAGGAACCGCATGATGCTGTTGAGCCCTAACAAATGTGGCATCAACTCCTATTTTAACTCCAGGTATGTAAGGATTGTATGGGTTATAAGGGACTGTTCATAACCATAGCTAGGTGTATAATATAGATAAGGCATACCTTTTTGCTTGCACACCCTGCAAAAGAAATAACACAGAGAACAGGTGAGATCGATCCGCCAACCCTATTCTTGACAAATGAGAGTATATAAGCCTAGTTGATTATCCTCCTCTCTCCCATTTTGAACATATATTGCCAAAGGAGTGTTGAAACCATTTTGCAATCGAGCTTGGGGAAGAACTCATGCACTCACACAACCAAATGTAACCTCAACAAAAATTCATCTAGTCTGCCATAACAGCCTCTCACCATATCCCATTTATCAGCTTCTTTATTAGTCATGATGCTGAGAAACTGATGGAGCACCCCATCCTATCCCTAGAAAGGAAAACCAATCCCATCTCTCAATCTACATTTTTCCTGTCCCTTTGTCGTATTTGTCCAACTACTTACCATCCCCACTTTCATTTTTTTAACATATCATCCCATGGTCCACCACATGTGCACATGCTCACAATTCACATCACACTTTTTCCATATGTTTTCACTCATATACATTAAGTTTGCCAAAGCATTTAGTGTTTTCTCACTTTATGTATGTTAGCACTCCATATAAGGTCAAGAACGGTGACAACACACATTGCCTCTACTGTATGCAGTTTAATGCTTTATCCATGCAAAATTAACCAGCTAAAAATAGGGATATCCGCCAATTCTGGTCATAAATTTTTTACCAAAGTATAAATTCTGAAACAACCAAATAAAAGCCAATTTTCCTAACAAATTATAATTTTTTCTAGTGCCTTTATGATAGCCATATTTCAACCATTCACGTAGTGTGCTCATGGCCCCAAATTTTTTCCAATCCAAATTCTCCTGTAGCTAATGAAGACATCTTCTAAAGTAGAATCTGAAAGCATATTTTTGAATCGCTAATGCACAGGATCAATGTGTAATGGCTAGACTCAGCATGAAAAAATATGACACACAGTGCCAACTAGAAAAAGCAGAATTTATCCATTAGACAGTGGGGGAAAATGTCTGCAAATCTACAGAGGAGACAATTAAAATGTTAAAAGAATTTAAAAATAAAACTTGTAAAGCAAAATTTGGCACCTCATAACGAAAACATTTTGAAAAGCCCTCTTCGCCCAGAGTAATCTCTGGTAACACATCTTTGACTGAGAGGATCCTCACGACCCTTGACTCTTCCATGGCAAGTGATACCATTGCTGCCGTTAGGTCCTAAACAAAAACAAAGAAAAAAAAAATGTTCAATATGGCAGGGAGCACTCCAAAAGCATTAAAAAGCAAAGGCAAAGGAAAAAATAGAGTTTGATATCTAGTTGGAAAAACAGAGCATTAAAGGGAAGTAGAAGTATGACAAATTCGCAAAAAGTAAATTAAAAGCCACGGATTCACTTGAAGCATGCCATGCTCGTGCATCAATGAGTCGTAAAGCTTGGAAGAAATAGCAAGTGGGAAGGCATGACTCTTTTGCAGAGAATCTTCATAGTAGACATGTCATATCATTTAGGGGTAGGGTGACAATGTGATCATAGGAAGCTCATCAAGAGTGAGATTGTTGCCATGAGGCACACCACAAATGAGGAGTACGGTTCAATGAAGAGCAATTCCCTTATGAGGGTGTTGTCATGCAAGCATGATATGAAATTTTTTTTTGGGGGGGTCAACCATATGAGACGTAGCCGGCATAAAGTTATTTCAAGTGCAAAAATAGGAAAGGCAATTGATGTTTAATATAATCGTAGATCTAGTATTACAAAAAATAATGCTGAATGAAGAACAAATTTCTAATTAAATATCAATACCTAGTTAAATCATAACTTTGCAATTAAGTAAATATCCGGGGAAAACTTTGACAGTTTATTGTATAGAATCACAACTAACATATAATATTTACATTGATTAATTTGAGAACCAACCTTTATCAAGCTCTATTCTATAGAATACTTAGTGGTGAACTATGATAGACCATGGAATACAACATAAAAAAGCGACATGATAAAGTTATAGAACATTTTATGCTATTTCAAGTTATAAATTGTCAAATGTCTGAATTATGAGTTTGGGACCGAACTCAATACTAGAAGTGTTCGTCCATAATCGATGGCAAAAGAAAAATGGTTATAATTGCACCAGGAGGCTATACCCAGTTTGCTTCCTTTAGGCAGTAAGTCCATCATGTGATTGTTAGGTTACTCCCTATTGTGTAACCTCGAGTCGCGGGCCAAAAAAAAACTGTCAAAAAAAAAAATCGTGACTCAAGTGTAATTTGTCAGATTTTGTAGCAAGAAAAGGTCACAAAGGATTCACCTAGCAGACTGTCTTAAATGATTAAACAAAGATTCTGCCACTCAAATCATACATTTGTAATAGATATTTTCTAAGAAGCAACACAGTCCTGTTGAATCTAAAAGCCTGCTAATACCAATGCAAACCATACAAGTCCATGCATAGGCAGCTCACAAGCATGTACCATAACGTTATTTCAGCTCCTATTTACCATGTCAACATTCACAGCTTTGCTAGATAAGCCAAGATTGATGTTTTTGTAATTAACTCAATCTACTAAAAATTTTCAAATCTTATTTAATGCTTTTTCTGCCAAGAAAGTAAAGCTTTTCAATAGATTAACGAATCATAATACTCATCTCTAAATTCAAAGAGGAATAGATTTTCATATAATTGAAAAGTTTGCATTTTTTTGCATCTTAAATAAGGTGAAAATTATACAGCCATAAAAAGCGGGCAGGTTGCAGGTTGGTGCTAGAGTGGGTGGGCACGTGGCTCTGCTGGCTCATGGGAAGGGCATATGGAATCAGCGACGGATTCAAATCCGTCGTTCATTCAGCGACAGATTTTAGCGACGGATTCCAAATTTGTCGCTTATTCAGCGATGGATAATTTTTTGACGGGTTTATTTTCTCCTAAATTAGTGACGGATTTTAGCGACAAAAATTATCTGTCGCTAAATTTTGTGACGAATAATTTTTCGTCGCTAAATTTTATGACGAACTTTAGCGATGAAAACTTATTTGTCGCTAAATTTAGCGACGGATTCCAAATTTTTGTCGCTAAATTTGGCGACGGATTTCTAATTTTCGTCGCTAAATTTTTTCGACGCGTTATTAGCGACGAAAAATTTTTCGTCGCTAAATTTGTGGCTAAAAGTCTGTTTTTTTATAGTGTATCAAACAAAAGCCTAATAAGGGATTTTCAATTTTTCTTTCCAATTTAATACAACCCTAAATTTACACAATCTCCTTTCTAGATTTCCGTTTCATAAATTTCGAATCATTTGACTCACAAATAATCAAATTTTAAATATTTCTCATTTTTCCTAATTTTTCTCGAATTAAAAATATTTCATAATATATATGAATATAGGTTCCGATTCTAAATTCAACAAAATCAATTCAAATGTTGAAGTGATTGCATTTCTCTCATCTGGAGTTCCTCATATCTCAGACCTAACTTTCGTTCGCTCGTCGAATTGGTCTAAAACTTGCAGTGAAGAAGTCGCGACCTAGGGTTCGGGGGTCGGTTAATGACTGCGGTTTGGGGTTCAGTTGGGGTTGCAGCAAGGGGTCCCGCGCGCAGGAGAGCTCTCGAAGGAGAGAACAGATCGTGGGGTCGCGGGCTCGTAGGCCGTCACGGGCTCGTGGGCTGGTGGGCTCGTGGGCTGGTAGGCTCGTGGGCTAGCACTCTCGCGGGCTGAGGCGCGCTCGCGAGATGAACTACAGTCGCGCGCTATGGCGCGCTATGGCGCGCTCGCGCGAGGAAGCTCATGCGGGGAAGATCGCGCTCGCGGGAAGGTTGTGCTCGCGTGAGGGAGGAGCAGCAGAGAGAGAGCGGTAAAGGGTGGCGGAACCGAAGAGAGAGAGAGCAACAGCGAGAGAGAGAAAGGGAGAGAGAGAGATTAGGGTTTAAAACCCTAATCCAATTTGGGGGAAAAACGTAGCGGTTTGGGCAAAATGCTGTGTTTTCCTCCTTTTTTTTTTTATTTTTTAAGGTTCCAATTTTTAACAAAATAGGGTATAGCTTAAATCGGTAATACGGATACTTTATATATATATATATATATATGTCAAAAATTTCGATTTAAAGCCTCCAAAATCAAAAATCAAAGTAAATAAAAATTTCTCTATATATATAACTGAGAAATATTTTTATTTAATTCCTGAATAGGAATACAATAGTATGGACACCGCAGTGTCAGTGTTATATTTTCTAACCCCTTAAAAATAAGTTTCATTCTCGAAACTAAAAGAAGATTAAACAGTAAACAAATTGGGATACTGTCTCCTAATAGCCTCCTCGAGCTCCCAAATCTCCTCCTTAACTTGGTCACTTCTCTACAAAACTCTAACCAATGAAACTTCCTTGCTCTGCAGCCTTCTGACGTGCCGATCTAGAATAGCCACGGGCTGAACTGGAAGACTAAGGTTCTCTCGTAACTCAATAGGTGGGGCTCAAGTACATGAGAAGGATCGGCCAAGTATTTCCTGAGTACCGAGACATGAAAGACGTCGTGAATATGGGATAGTTAATTTGGTAGCTCTAATCTGTATGCTATATTCCCGACCCTCTCAAGAATACGAAAGGATCCAATATATCTGGGGCTCAACTTGCCCTGCTACCTGAATCGTATAATTCCCTTCCAAGGAGATAGCCTCAAGAAAACCATATCTCCAGTGGCAAACTCAAGAGGTCGTCGCCTACGATCGGCATATGCCTTCTATTTGTCCTAGGCGGCTTTCATCCGCTCACGGATGACCTTAATTTTATCATTCGTTTCCTCAATTAACTCGACACTACTGAGACGTCGCTCTCCAATCTCATCCCAGCATATCGAGGTGCGGCACTTGCTACCATACATTGTCTCATACGGGGGCATCCCTATACTGACCTGATAGCTATTATTATAGCAAATTCGACCATTGGAAGGTATCGATCCCAACTATCCTGGAAATCCATCACACATGCTCTCAGTATGTCCTCAAGGGTCTAAATGGTCCTCTCTGACTGACCATATGTCTGTGGGTAATAGGCCGTACTAAAATTTAGCCTTATTCCCTTTGCCTCCTGTAACTTAGGCCAAACCTAGATTTGAATCTAAGATCTCTATCTGACACTATCGACATAGGTACTCTATGAAGTCTAACAATAGTGTCGATATAGAGATGTGTCAACACTTTCAAAGAGAAATTAGCACGAATAGCAATGAAGTACGTAGACTTCGTAAGTCTATCTACAATCACCTATATGGCGTCATGCCGTACTGAAGTCCGAGGCAGTCCCATCACAAAATCTATCATGATATGTTCCCACTTCTACTCAGGAATAGGGAGGGGCTGCAATGTACCAGCCGGTCGTTGATATTCGGCATTCACCTGCTAACAAACTAAATATCTAGCCACAAAATCTGCGATCTTCATTTTTATCCCGGGCCACCAATAACTATCTCGGATAGTCCAATACATTTTCGTGCTGTCTGGATGCAAGGAATAAGTGGAGGAATGAGCCTCCTCAAGAATAGCCCTACGAAGATCGCTCTCGGCGGGAATGCAAACTCGCTCTCTATATACAACTAGTTCGTCATCGCAGACTCGGAAGTCTCGACTCTCTCCTCTGCTGATCTCCTCAAGAATACTCTGGAGCTCCTCATCTGACCCCTGAAGCTCTTTAATGCGATCAAGCAAAGTCAGCCTTACCTTAAATCGAGCTAGTAGTGCTCCTTGATCATTACTAGTCAAACTGACTCCGAGTGTACGGAGTCCCATCAAGCAAGAGAGGTAAGCTCTCTCTGTCATAGTAGAGGGAGAAGAGGATGATGACTTTCGGCTCAATGCATCTGCCACCACATTTGCCTTTCCCGGATGGTAATCAATGATAAGGTCGTAGTCTTTCAATAACTCCAACCATCTCCTCTGTCTGAGGTTCAACTCCCGCTGGGTGAACAAGTATTTTAGACTTTTGTAATCCGTGAATACCCTACAAGTCACCCCATATAAGTAACGTTGCCATATCTTCAAGGCAAAGACTATGGCGGCCAACTTAAGATCATGCGTCGAGTAGTTCGACTCATGGTTCTGCAATTGCCGAGAAGCATATGTAATGACCTGACCATCCTGCATCAGAACATAACTCAATCTTTATCGGCTAGCATCACTATATACTGTATATTCCCGATTGCTAGTGGGAATGGCTAAAATAAAAGCAGATGTCAACCATTGTTTGAGCTCCTGAAAACTCGCCTCACAACGGTCATCCCAAACAAACTTGAACCCCTTCTGGGTCAATTTAGATAACGGAGTAGGTATCCGGAAAAATTTCTCTACAAATCGGTGATAATAACCGGCTAAATCGAGAAGACTACGAATCTCGGTAACTGTCTATGGCTGCTCCCACTTCAGTATAGCCTCAAGTTTTTGCAGATCAACATAAATACCTTCCGCGGAGATAATGTGCCCCAAAAATCCTACTGTCTCAGCCAAAACTCACATTTCGAGAATTTGACATATAACTGCTTCTCACGGAGTATCTGTAATACCACTCGAAGGTGCTGAACATGATCTTCATCACTCCGTGAATATATCAAGATGTCATCGATAAATATGATGACAAATCCATCCAAGAAATCATGGAAGATTCGGTTCATCAAATCCATAAAAGCAGCTGGGGCATTAGTCAACCTAAACAGCATGACTAAAAACTCATAGTGGCCATATTGGGTGCAAAAGGCTATCTTAGGCACATCTCCGGTCCGAACCCTCAACTAATGATAATCCGAACGAAGATCAATTTTCGAGAAAACTGTAGCTCCCTGTAGCTGATCAAACAAATCATCTATACGTGGCAAGAGATATCTGTTTTTTATAGTGGCTTTGTTCAACTGCCTGTAATCCACACAAAACCGAAGTGTACCATCTTTTTTCTTTACGAATAACACCAGAACACCTGAGGGTGACGTGCTCGGGCGTATAAACCCCTTGTTTAGAAGTTTCTGCAACTGAATCTTAAGCTCTCTCAGTTCAGCAAGCGTCATTCTGTATGACAGAATAAAAGTAGGATTGGTTCCCGATACTAGATCAATCTCGAAATCAAACTCCCGAACTGGTGGTAATCCAGAACGGGGAACACATATGAAACTCTTGCACCATAGGGACATCTTCAAGTCTCGGTCCTTCAACGGTGGTGTTGACAACATAAGCCAAATAAGCCACACAACCACGGCGTATCAAGTGTCTGGCCTTCATAAAATTTATAATACTCCGGGACAATACTCATTTCTCACCCCGGAATACTAACGGTGGCTGCCCGGACCTCCGAAACTTGACTTCCTTCGTGTAACAATCCACGGAAGCCCAGTGTAAACTAAGCCAATCCACCCCTAAAATGGTATCAAAATCCATGATAGGGAGCGGAATCAAATCTGTCTCTAATACCGCCTCCCCAATTCCGACCTCACAGTCCCTCTAGACTATATCTCGAATGATATGATTGTCAAGAGTAGTGACTACCATAATCTCTTCATCAAGTGGCAAGAGAGGTCTATCAGAATGGCAAGCGAATGTGGCACTCACATATGAAAAATTTAACTCGATATCTATGAGAATACGAAGTCGATACCGAATATTCGCATGGTACCTAAAGGTAAGAAAAAGATTAAAGGTATTTAAAATGCGAAAAAAAAATAAACATCTTTATATATATATCTAACTAGTTAAGTTTCTAAAATTTTAACTAGTCAAAACTGTATATTTACATCATGTTATACAAAATCTCAAAAATAGAGTACAACTAAAGTACTACACTGAGAAGTTTACGGGAGGATTACCCATAATAATATCAGGGTTTGCCTGTGCGTCCTTCTGTGTCATCTTAAACACACGAGTCTGGGCCCTAGACTGCTGTCCCGATAGTCCTGGCACTGTATTACTCCCGGCTGCAGTCCGAGGAGCTGTAAGAGCTGAGTGCGCATGTGCCCCCTACTGGCGTGTGCCAGAAGTACCAGTACGACCTTGAGAAGTCTGTCCTCCTCGACCTAACTCTGGGCAAGTACTCTTAATGTGACCTTGCTTCCCACAATGGAAGCAAGTAACTGATAATCTACATGCCCCAAAGGTATGGTGGCTGCTGCATCTACGGTAGAAAGGTGTCTCTGTATAGTAGACTGTGTAGAGACATTAGAGGCTGGTACCCCAAAACCCTGTGGTCGAGATCCATGTCCCGGTCCTGCTGGTCTGAAGATGAAAGAACCCCCGAGATGTCCAAAATTTCTACTCCTCTTCGAAAACTATCCACCCGGTGACCCAATCTTCTTCTTCTGGTGACTCTCTCTCTGCCTAGCCTTAGCTCGAACGATCTCCTCTACCCGATATGCTGAATCAATCACCTCTGATAGTATAAAAGAGGAAATTACCGTCATATACAACCTGATACTCAATTGGAGGTTATCTTCAAACTTGGCTGGTGTAGCAATGTCGGGGATAAAGGCCGCTAGTTGTCTAAGCACAGCCTCGTACTTTGAGGCTGATCTACTCCCCTGACGTAAGTGTAGAAACTCCGTCCTCATACGATCCTACTGGAACGGGGTGATGTACCTACGGTCAAACTCGTATAGGAAGTTTTCCCACCGTAAGGTCTGCGTAGTACTATCACGGATAGCCTCCCACTACAAGAGGGCATCTCCATCGAGGAGTCTCTTAGCAACTCTCAACCTGAGCTCCTCTGTCAACCCCAGATCAGTAAGGATCCTGCGAGTCTTGTTGATCCAGTGTTTCGCCGCTACAGCATCACTAGATCTTGAAAAGTCTATGCATCTAAGCTGTCGAGACTTTCACCAACTGAGTAAGCTCATCGATGCACCTCAAAGTAACCGATATCTCCTCGGTCAGAGTAGAAACAGAAGGACCAGCCACCGAAGGAGGAATCGGTGCCGTAGGTGCAGGTACGACCGCACCTCGGTGCTGTAGGTGCAGGTACAGCTGCAGGTGCGGTCGCTGGAGTCTGTAGTGGAGGTGGTAGCATCTGCGTCCCATATCTACTGTACCACTCCTGCCACTTCTTCAAGGCATCGAGTGGTGGTAGAGGAATCTCGATTATAACAACTGGTGGAGGTGCTGGGGGTGGCGCTGGTGAGAGTGCTCGAGTAGAGGAAGCATCCTCTGGTACTCGTGGAGCCTCGGGTGCCCTAGTTACATCGGGCACTGGGGTACTCTCAGGTGGTGCGACTCTAACACCGCGCCTACCATGTCTAGGCGGCATAATTCTGTAAAAAGAGTATCTTTTTAATTATGAAGAAATTAAGAATTAGGGTTAGTTACTAGTAACTAACCCCCCAAAAAGAATTTGAGTTATGAATCAAAGCATTTGAATGCGAAATAATGGGTTAGATGCATCATGTATCTAACATCCTAAAATGGATGAACTTATATAGCTATGGTCAAATATGAGACTTAAATAACTATATGAAACTCTCTAATGCATTGAGAACTTTTGATATATTTGGGAAGACTTTTACTACTATCCTTTCTCTAACCTAGACGCTCTGATACCGATAGAACCATCATACCCCGAACTGGGGGCGTGAGCAACCTCCCGTTACCCTGGATGCCGATTGTATTTTTACAGAAAATCGGACAGAATCTCTTCATATTTCAGAGGTTTTCCAAGTACAATTTGACCTGTATAATTCACAATCATCCTATTAATCAAATAAAATGGTCATCCCAGTCACAAGACAATGAACCAAACCACAGCAAACAATCATGACAATGCAAGACTTTTTAACTACTAGCAGTCGTAACTACAGATTTCTACTATCATGCTCAACTAGAGTATGAGCAGTCGCTACACCGAGCGGCGTAAAATTTATATAATGTACAATAATTTCCCAAGTAAAAATTTTTAAATACTTACAAGTGTCTCAATGTAAGTAAAATGTGGAAGTTTCCCAAACAATGTCCATAATTTATACAGTCATCCCATATAAATGTACACGACCAACTACGGATCTCAATATCATAACCTCCCAGGGTCGAAATAAAATAAAGATTTCAAATTTTTATTTAAATTAAATCTCATCAACGTGAATATCGAATCCACCAATATGGCTATGAAAACCTCTAGAGCCTGTAACGTCGCTCTATCACAATAATTCTGTCTGAGAAAGGTAAGGAGAAGGGTGAGTATCAGGAAAAATACTCAGTGAGTGAGGGGATTTATATCAAGCATAAATAGTGTGGGTGAACCATTGGAGTGTCAAACAATATTATTCATAATAATAATTTACATTTCTCACAGTAAAACATGATATGTCTAGCAATTTGAAATCATTTAACCAATCACACGATATCAAGTATATATGCATCCATTCAAAATCAAATATTATTAGATTAAGCCAAAAATAATCCTGGCAGGGGTCAACCATGATCAAGGAACAGGCGCATCGAGGGTTTTATTATGCATAAAGTTCAGAAGTCACTCTCTACCCCGACGTTGACCATGAGTTCACGGGGGCTAACTCATCATCGTGTATAAGATCACGCCCGGTGCTAGACGGTGGTGTCATACACGTCCTCCCCCTTATGTGGGTTCAACCGGCCGCGCCTATAGCTATTAAACATATGGCGTTTGCGGATACCTCCTGCTGAAACGTATCCGGGCAACCCGGTACCTCTACAAATACCCTTCATAACTACGGAATTTATCAAAAAATATCATCTCATCACAAGTGGGCACCTGGCCCATACAGATCATCTCATCACAAATGGGCACCCGGCCCATACAGATCATCAAAACATTTTAAATTCGTGTGCCAATACAATTATCAAATTATTTCAAATCCATGCCAATACGACGGTAGAATAGAAAACATATATGGTTCTCAAGTAATGACACAATATCATTTCAATTCAAACCATGGATATATAGTCATCAGAAATATAAATTTACGACAATCCAAATGTTACAAAACAAGTTTTAAAATTTAATATCATACATCGAGTTCATGTATATCGAAAACATATTTTACGGAAAACACGTCAGAAACAAATTTTACTATTTTATACAAGAAATTAGAGTTTCACTCACATTTCTAGGGGGTGGCCACTCTCTATTTTCAAAATAAATCCAATCTGACTTCTCGAGTCTCCAAAAAGATTTCCCTAATCAAGTTATCACAATTTAATATCAAATAAAAGTCTAATAAGAGATTTTCAATTTTTCTTTCCAATTTAATACAACTCTAAATTTACACAATTTTCTTTCTAGATTCCCGTTTTATAAATTTCAAATCATTTGGCTCACAAATGATCAAATTTATAATATTTCTCATTTTTCTTAATTTTCCTTGAATTAAACATATTTCATAATATATATGAATATAGCTTCCGATTCTAAATTTAATCTAAATTCGACAAAATCAATTCAAATGTTGAAATGATTACATTTCTCTCACCTAGGGTTCCTCAGATCTCAGACCTAATTTTCGTTCACCCCTCGAATTGATCTAAAACCTGCAGTGAAGAAACCGTGACCTAGGGTTCGGGGGTCAGTTGATGACTGCAGTTTGGGCTTCAGCTGGGGTTGCAACAAGGGGGCCCGCGCGCAGAAGAGCTCTTGAAGGAGAGAACAGATCGCAGGCTCGCAGGCTGTCACGGGCTAGTAGGCCGTCGCGGGCTCGTGGGCTGGTGGCCTCGCAGGCTAGCGCACTCACAGGCTAAGGCGCGCTCGTGAGCTAGACTGCAGTCGCGCGCTTGCGAGCTGGACTGCAGTCGCACGCTTGCGAAAGGTCACGCGCTGTGGCGCGCTCGCGCTAGGAAGCTCACACTGCGGCACGCTCGTGGGAAGGCTGTGCTCGCAGGAGGGAGGAGCAGTGGAGAGAGAGCGGCGGAGGGTGGCAGAGCCGAAGAGTGAGAGAGCAACAGGGAGAGGGAGAAAAGGAGAGAGAAAGATTAAGGCTTAAAGCTCTATTCCAATTTAGGGGGGAAAACGCAGCGGTTTGGGCAAAATGCTGTGTTTTCCTTCTCTTTTTTTTTTAAAGTTCCAATTTTTAACAAAATAAAATATATCTCAAATCGGTAATACGAATACTTTATATATATATATATATATATATATATATATATAAAATTTCGATTTAAAGCCCCCAAAATCAAAAATCAAAATAAATAAAAATTTTTTTATATATATAATTGAGAAATATTTTTATTTAATTTATGAACAGAAGTATAATAATACAGACACATTAGTGTCGGTATTATAGCAAAACTCTAAAAATTACAAATATTGGAAAGCGCAACATATTTCTCTTTGACAATGCCATGTGGTGATTTTTAAAGTGCTTTTTGGTGTGTTTTTTAAATCGTGACATCTGTAGAATCTTTATTATTATGTGTGTTGTGGAGTTTTTGCTGTGTCATGTCTCATGTCTGTGTCCATATTACATGGGAGGATAGACAACATAAGTCAACTCAAAGGAAATTGCCCTTATAGGGTGGGGGCGATGTATATTTGCAATGATGAATTCCTTCTTAAATCAGCTTGTCAACAAACTATGTCCACCAAGAGAAATAGGAAGGATTCTAATGCCATTTATGTTCGTAAATTTGGAAGCTAACAATTGTTAAATTAAAAGCTCCTAAACCACAATGGTGTCTTTGTTATTTCAACGATATCTTGTTATAGTTTTTTAATTAGGTTGGGTGTCATCCAAGAGATTACCCTTCTGCAAGTTTCTAATGAACGACCAGGCTTTACCTCTTAGCAAAAGTCCATGTGCATAAAGATCAAGAGGTTTTGACAAGTAGCTTAAAGCAAAACATTCACTGTTTGGGCTTCCATAAACAAGAGTTATAGTGGAAAGAAAATGGGTTGGGGCATGCAACACCAGCATATTTGAATGCATCACGTGACAAATAATGTAGCAGATTCAAGACACCTTTAACTAATGAGAACAGGTCCACGAATAACACAACTTTTACAAACCTCACCTCGTCAGGATTCAAAAGCAGCAGGCATGGTTGAAAATTGCCATCTTCGAACTGTGGACCACATCTCCTTGGATAAGTGAAATCTGAAAGATGTAAAAAATCTGAAAGATGTAAGAAGTCAACGAAGTAAGAATTTGCCACCTTGTTGCCAAATATAGAAAAGAAATTGTAACACTTGCTTGTCATTATATTCGCCAACTCATTAATACAATAAGTCACTGCAAACCAAACTTCAAAGAGAAAAGCAACATTTAGATCACAAGCCAAACCTGCTCAAAGCAAATTCTAGTGTTGCTAGACACCAAAAAGGAAGGATCACTTTACGGAAATCACAGTGACTTAGGTACAAATCCTTGTTCAACTTTGACAAATGTTCACAGCCTATAATGCACATATGTATTCATGATAATTTGAGTTAATCTTGATTAATTTGTGATTGTTGTTTTGTATTATTTGGATATAAAGATTTGTCTCTTGCATTAAAATAATTACCACAAATGCCTAAGGAATAGTTAATTTGCAAAGATTCAGACAACTCAATGAATATTGTAGCAAACTTCTTTGGTAACATGCCAATATAAGGCTCTGAGATAATTTTTATGGTCCTATCTATTAGATACATAATCCCATTACCAGACCTTTATACAAATAGGTAAATTCTCGTTAACAAACACAGAAGCAATTTGAACGAATAATAGATATTCCTTGAGCCATGTTTAAGTGTTAAGACAATTAAGAGGTAATTGGGAGAAGCTTAGATTATCTCAGCCCATTTGAAGGTTTTGGGTAGACATTGCTGCCTCCACAACCTCTCCTAGCCCTATCTCGAACTCTTGATCCAGCATGCAAAATTGTTGTTTCAATTTGTGACATTTCTAGATGCGAACATTAAAATTGATGAAATTTAATCAACAAGAAATATTATCTTTAATTAATACACACAATAAATTCAGTCTAAAAAATAGATACTCCCCTAATTCTAAAATTTAAAATTGGAATGGAATCGATGCATTAAACAATAAAGATACCAACCCTTATAATTTTCCTCAAATCATTTAATTGAGGATTTGACATTAAAAGAAAATTGGACAGTGATGGATTAAATGATACTACTTACAATTAAAAATCACTAAAAACAAACCCTAGAAAATTTATGGGACTAAAACATAAGACTAAAAGAAATAAATCAGCTTCCTAGTCTAGATACAAGGATCTGAATTCGTAAAATAAACCCAAAATCTAGTATTATATTATCCCCCAAAATTCAAAAAAAAAATACCCAGAAAATTTATGAAATTAAAACAACAAATCACTACACTAACCCGAACATCAAGCATTGCAGAAGGGTCTGTTTGAACTTCAGCCCAAGATGGTCGAGAAAATATCACAAGATGATCGAGAAAAGATCAAAACAAGGATAGAGAAACAGTACTTTATAAGCATAAACAAGATGGTCTGTTTAGTTAAAAAATATGTCTCAATTTTTTTTTATAATTCTTTTAAGAAAAACGGAGCACCAATAAAAACTACATCATGTTGAAACCAAAATTGATTCCACAATCATTGATCGTTCTCCTGTCCCGAGAGGAGAACTGGTGATAGTCGTCTGGCAAGTTGTCATCAAAGTGAAATCTTGCTAAAAACCTGTAGGAGGTGATTCCAGCGAAAAAGACTTTAATGCTAAACGGTAAAAAGAAAAGGACCAAAAGAATCTAAATTCTGTATAATCTTTATGTGTAGTATGTGAAGGGATATGCACCTAACAAGTTATTTTTGTTTAGTATATATAGTATGTATGGGGAATGCCGTATAAATTTGGGAGTATAGAAATCCTAATTTTTTGTAAAGAAATCGTATAACATCTTTCGAGATTATAAAAACTGCGATAGTAGATTTTTTATAGATTCGAAATCTTCTAAAATAGGAAAGTTTTCAATTGACGTTGTGGTGACCCGTGAAGGTCGAATTCACTAACGGATTTATTTTCTACTAGGAAAGATTACAATTCACTCATATCGAACTAGGAAAAGTTTATACTTGTCAAAGATTTTTTTCTTATAGGGTAATTACAACTAGGACTCATTGCAAGATGGGAGTTGATTCATCAAGGATCGAGAGGTTAGAAAGCCGGAAGGCTAAAGGGCCCAATGTAGAAACTATGCCAGGGGAATGATCAAGTAATGCGAGAGCCGGAAGGGTCCTGTTAAAGGGCTTAGGTCGAGAGGGTACCTTCTCGAGAGGTGGTTTGTTCGAGATCGACCGAGAGGTCGCTTAGTACCCTACAGACCTTTATGATTAGGGGTCTATGAAGTTTTGTGATAACGAACTATTGGACTATGTATCATAATTTACCTCCACTCCTGATATTGTTTCGTAAGAAGGGTGCTAGGAGTAGAGTTAAAAGTAAAGAGATTTCGTTGAAGCGGTCAATAGTGAACATTACATGTAGTAAGTGTTAGTATTTTGAAAGGTTTTGAAGTGGAAAAGACAGAGGAGTAATGTGCGTGAGTGGAGCGGAACAGTTGTAGAGATGGAACGGTTGCGAGAAGTGGAGAGGTTATGAATGTGGAGTATTTAATATAAAAGACACCGTTTTGATTTGTGGGGCATGCCGTTTCAGTTGCTGAAAGGCATATGAAACACGCTTCATTGTGGTTATAAATGAAGAGTAGTAGTTGTTGAAGTCTTACCAATTTGGCGTGTGGAACAAAAGTGGCATTTTGTGGGTAGTAAAGTTTGTGAGGAACAGGAGTGATGAGGGTTATTGGATAATAAAGTCTCAATATTAAGGAGTTCAAGGATAGAGAGTTTTGTATGGTGGTTCACGGTACAATGTTTTGGGGGGTCCCTTGTGAGGTAAAGCTGTAAGGCGTAGTTGTGAGAGCTGTTGATATGAGATTCCAATAGTACATAAACTACAAATACGAGGATCCATCACGATTTCTGGTGCCCTTTGACAGGATGGCTTGTATCAATGTTTCAAGGTATCTTTCAGTGGGTGGACATTCCCCCTTTCTTTAACTATACATTTTGGAAGAGGGGAACGTTTCCCTTCTACAAGGTTTGATGAAGACGGCCAGACTATAGTTGCAACAGGTGGCTGAGCACCAGCGTTTCCTAAGACAAGAGTGAAGAGAATGGGAGAACTAGATATGAAGAGGGGGAATTATTAGAATGAATCTATTTTGTATGAGTACAAATCAAGATGAAGAGCGAACCTGTATTAGTGCCTTCTCTTTCTCCGCAGTTTCCCTCTTGTACATGTTATTTTCATTGTATTTCCCATTTTTCAACTTTTGTATACTTTGATATGTAACCCACATATTTGTATTGGCTTCCACTTGTAACAATCTTGACATGAAAGAAAACTTTGGTGAATAAATGAGTAGAGATTTTCTCCTTTGTTACCGTTGTATTTTACTACTTGATTATGTGTTGGAATGAAAGACTCCAGTTTAGTGTTCTCCCTATGGTAGCTCAACCAGGAAACCATGCGAGGGGTGTAAACCAAGAGGTGAGCGAAATGCGGGTGCTATATCCATTAGATTCTACATAGAACTTGAATTTGCAAAGGTCACCTAAACGCATCATTTACACATTTCCTCCTTCCTGACACCTGATGATCAGGTCTTTCTCGATAGTTATGTGATCGGCTCCCGCACTTTCTTGGTTTTTAATATTTGGTCAATGTTAAAGTAATATTTATCTTTTCAGAAAAGATGGGAATGATATCTCTTAATAAGTAGGAAAATCATGAATGCTCATCGATAAGGAAAGTAATCCCCTCACAAACCGAAACTTTCTCCAATTGTTAAGATTTCGGATCTTTTAAGATTCTATTTAATACCCATGAATGTTGAGATACCTTCACAAGAAAACTAGGGTTTTAGCACGAATACAAGGCACACATAGGTAAGCTATATATTTATATTATTAACTCAACCGCTTTGGTAAGTTCTCTAGTCCTCTGAACTTACACATAGCACATAAAATATACAGAATTATCTTTTAATTTGTTTTTCTCTTTTCAAAAACCGTTTTCTAATTTGAGCGTCAAAGTCTCTCCCGTTGGAGCACCCTCTGATAGTTCTTTGCAGGTCTTATTCATCAAGATCAATAGATGACTAGTTAACCTGTTTGAGTTAGCAAAACTATCATTTATGAAGTCAAACTCACCTCCAACACCATGAATTGGTATCCCCTCCTAGTGAGATTTATAGAGTTCTTTGTAATGACATTTGAGACTTAGTGTCCTTTTAAGGGCTAGAATTTTCGCTGTCTTTGTACCAAAAAAATAATAAAAAAATAAAAGAAACTAGAATCATCAATTCTAAAAATTCAATCTAAAATTAAAAGAGATAGCCATACTAAAATCAAATCAAAAGACAAAGTCTAAGGCGAGAGAGAGAAACAGAAGAAAGCAATAAAATTTAAACCAAACAGTATCTTAATTGAAAACTAAATTAGATTCATTTAAAATAAGGGTAAAATTTATAAAAAAAATTTAAACATAATAAAATAAATAAGTAATTGAAATTTAAGCAATGTCCAATGGAATTCAGATGATTGAATTGCTCTGGAACTTTCGGGGTACAATGCAATTCACGGTGACCAGAAGCAAAGTACATTACAAGAAGCATATTCTAACGCATTAAAAAATTTAGGAATAAAAAAAATTAATATTCAAAAAGAATGCATTATTTAAAAAAATACAAAAAACCAGCAAATTGAAAATTAAAAACTCCAACTTTTCAAATTCTGTCCATGCAATAAGAGAGAGAGAGAGAGAGAGAGAGAGAGAGAGAGAGAGCACAAGGTCAAATCCAAATTTTCAAATTGTGACTTGCTCATATAAATCAACACACTCCTACTAGAACTTGTGGAATTTCCATTAAATTGTTGTGCCATAAATGAAATCATACTATTGCCATGTTGATGCCATCATGCCGAACTTTTCTGTAGCCAATGGAAGACATAAATTTCATTGAACTAAGCTGGGCTGCCATGGAAATTCGAAACCATAAGGGTTTCCAACCTCACTTAACGTTTACTGACCTTACTTGCTTCCTTCCGCAATTCTTAAAAAAAGTGAAATGAAAGTCCAAACATGATAGCTCGAAGGAAATGGAAGTTACACAAAACATCATAATTTGCCAAATTGCCCTTTAAATTTAATAGGATGCTTTTATTATAGTAGAAATTATTCGCTAGAGAACAATAATGCATTGCTAGGGCTGTACTTGCACTCAATGTAGCAGCTGCGGGAGGACCATGAACATTTCCAACTAAAACACCTCCACAATTGTCTTGCAAGTCGAGACTCGTTGTAGTTGCACATGATGCCTATACTTTTTTTAGAGCACCGTAATCTTCCTTTTAGGCTTGTTTGTGCTCTCAAATATTAGAGGCATCAAAGATGCATCTACAACATTGGATCCCAGCTTGCAAGGCAAAAGTGGGGAAGTTTTGATCGGAATTGTTTGTGGTCCTTTCAACAGTCCTCTGCCTTCACCTCTGCCATCTTCCCAGGGTCACACCAAAAATCTTCATTATGGGCACGAACACACCGATACTAATAATATGGTTCACCAACCCTAAAATAAAGGAGCACGTGGATTAGAGAAAATAAATGTTTCTAACATTAGCATAATGGATGAATAAAGTTTAGCCGAAGGTATGATTAAAAATGAAAAGAACAGCAATGTCTGAATCATAATGGTAAGATTATGCTGAGACAGACACTCTAATATATAATCAGCCATAGGGAAAAATACTATAGCTTCGATACTTTCAATTCATTAAAAATACAAAGCGCATAGCTTAGATCTATCACAAGGGAAAACTATCAAACTGTCATGAACACATACTCATATACATACATATGCATATATATATTTGACTATGCAATTAGGATGTTTCAAGGAGGGACGGATGGAGAACAAACCTAAAAATTATGCGGAGCTGAATTAGGTAAATCACCAAGGTTGTGACTCTTCAATGAATCAAAGATTGTCATGCCATATTAGCTCTTGGCACTTTTGACACCTTTAGCAATGAATGAGTTGGATGTGTAGACGTTTGAGGGTTGACGGTAAAAGAAGAAGCACCAGAAGCAAATAGAGGGTCAATTGAAATAGTTGAAATGACATCTGGTGCAAATAGAATGGCCATTGGAATATAAGCAGGCAACGAAATAGAATTCTTGTAACACCAAAAAATAAAAAATAAAAAAAAAAGAAGCAGCGGAGTGCTGCGTTTTGACAAAACGCAGCACTCCCCCCAATTTGGGATTAGGGCTTTTAGCTCTAATCTTTCCCCTCTCTCTCTCTTCCTCTTTCTCTCTCCCCGACTCCTCATCTCCCCCACCGCTCTCTCTCTCCGTCTGATTCTCTCCCGCGGCCGTGCTTTCCTCCGCCATCACCATCGTCGCCGCGTCTCCCTCTCTCTTCGTCTTTCTCTCACTTTCCCTCTCTCTCTTTACCCTTCCCTCTCAGTTTCTCTCTCTCTCCGCTGTTCGCTCTCTCTTGCGATCTCCCTCTCGGTTTCCTCCGCCGCGCGCTTCCGTCACGCGCCACCACCGCCAGCGCACCAGCGCGCGACAGCGCACCAGCGCGCGACAGCGCAGAGCATTGTGCGCTCTCCCGAGCGCGAGCGCTAGCGCACCCCTGCGCGTCTCTGCACGCCCCTACACGAGCGCTAGCGTGCCCCTGCACGAGCGCCAGCATGCCTCAGCACGAGCTACCCTGTGCGAGCACCCCCCCAGCACGACCATCCGTGCGAGCCAAGCGCGCGATCCACTGCTCGAGCGTGCCCCAGCACGAGCGCGAGCCCTCCAACGCATGACCTACTGCGCGAGCGCGCGACCCACTGCGCGAGCGCGCAATCCAATTCGCGAGTGCGAGCCCTAGCCTGTAAGCGCGCCAGCCCGCGCGCCCCAGCCATTAGCGCACAGCCGTGAGCCCACTGCGGCCTGCTGACCCGAGAGCCCACCAGCGGGCCAGCCCATCAGCCCGCCAAGCCTGTTGCCCATGAGCCCGCGACGGCCCGTGACAGTCCGTGATCCTCTGCGAAGGTAAATGACTCAAAGTTCGATTTTCACACTAGAGTTTCAAATTTTTTTAGTAATTGAACTGAAATTGCTCACAATTGTTTCAAATTTAGAAACATTCAGGTTTTAGACCAAACCAACGGGCGAACGAAAGCTAGATCGGAGATCCGAGGAACCCTAGGTGAGAGAAATGAAATCTCTTCAACTTTTGGATAAACTTTGTCAAATTAGGTAGTATTGGTTGGAAAGAAAATTGAAAATCCATTACTAGGCCCTTATCTGATATCGAATTGTGATGATTAATTAGGAAAATCTCATTGGAGACTCGAGTGGTCATATTTGAATTGGTTTTTAAAAATAGGAAGTGATCACCCTCCCGTATACAGTGTGTGTGATTTATTTCAATACTTTTGTTTAATGTGTAAACTCTATTTTACAATATTTGATAAATGAGCATGATTTGTTGCGTGTTTGAAATGTTTTGACTGCTTTTGAAATTGATTTTTATGAACTAATGGAGTGTCCAAAAACTGTGTTGAAATATTGAAATTATGCATCCATGTGGTTGAAATGTATAATGTGTCATTTTATACTATATGTTGCATTTGGTTTGTGAACCTGATTTCGGCACATTTGATACGATTTTGGATTTGGCCTTGAGGGCTTTGATATGTATTGTTCCGTAGCTACGAAGGACACCGTGAGAGACGCTTTGGTGGCGTCCGGATATGCCTAGATCTGCGGTATCCCACGAGTTGTCGTGATTTGATTAACAATACGGTACTAACCACGTTGAACCCGAAAGGGGGAGGATTTGGATACTCTCTCCAAATCTAGCACCTGGACGAGGTTCGTCGCCAACGCCGGGGTAGAGAGCACTTTAAATAAACTTGTATATAACACCCCCGGTACGCCAGTCATAGGTCGCGGTAGACCTCTACCAGAACATTTTCGGTTGGCAGTTCTATGATTTTTAGTGACAGTACTTTGGATGCATATTTGACTTGAAAATGAGTGCTAATGATATATTCTTGAAATGAAAAACATGATGATTTGAAATATGATTCGTATACTTATGTTTTAACACTCCAGTTTCACACTTCATATTTGACGATTGCATTGACCCACTCACTCACTGAATATTCTTCCCCGAGTACTTACCCCCCACTTCCCTCTTCTTGTTTCAGAGATAGTATTTTGGTAAGGAGCGTTGCTTTTAGGACGCTCAGTATCATTGGGAGATTTGGTCTGGACTTGAGGAGTCGTATATTTCTGTCGAAATTTCGTGAGTTAGCAATTGTATTGGTGATATATATGTATTCTGAGGTCGAGAGACGACCATTGTATAATTCTGGGATGACTGTATAAATATGGACATGCCATTGCATAACATTGCATTAAGGCATTTCTGGTTCATTGTGTAAGTACTTGGGAATGTGTCATGTCTTAGAAGTGTACTCTAGAATCACTCGGTGTCACCTCTAAATCACAGGAGGGGCGACTGACGGCTATCCATGTAACACCAAGCTAATAAAAAAAAAAAAGGGAGAGCCAAAACGTAGCGTTTTGGCCCTCCCCAAAATTTGATTTAGGGCTAAAGCCCCAAATTCCTTTCTCTCTCTCTCTCTCTCTCTCTCTCTCTCCCCCGACCTTTCATCTTCCCGCGGCTCTCCTCCTTCGGCTGCTGGCCCGCGCCTTCCACCGCCACCGCCGCCGCCTTCTTCTTCTTCCCTCGCAGTTTCTCTATCTACCTCACTCCGTCTTCTCTCCCTCTCGCGATCTCCCACGATCGCCCCCTTTCCGCCTCGCCGCACACCACCGCGAGCCACGATCGAGCACCACCGCACGCCGCGAGCCTCCGCGAGCAGGACCCAGCCGTAGCGCAAGCCCAGGCCGCGAGCAGGACAGAGCCCACGAGCGCGAGCCCAGGCCGCGAGCGAGAGCCCAGGCCGCGAGCGCGAGCGACTAGCATGCGCGGCCCCGCGAGCGCGAGCGACTAGCGAGCGCGGCCCCGCGAGCGCGAGCGACTAGCGAGCGCGGCCCCGCGAGCGCGAGAACGCGGCCCAGCGTGCACGGGCGCGCGGCCCAGCGTGCACGGGCGCGCGGCCCAGCGCACGAGCGTGCACAGGCGCGCGGCCCAGTGCACGAGAGCGCGGCCCGGCGCACGGGCACGCGGCCCAGCGCGCGGCAACGCATGAGCCGACGCACGAGCGCGCGCGAGCCGGCGCACGAGCACGCACCAACACAGCGCACCAGCGCACGAGCCGGCGCACCAGCGCGCGCGAGCCGGCGCACGAGCGCGCGCGAGCCGGCGCACAAGCGCGCACCAGCGCACGGGCGCGCGCACCAGCCCGCGAGCCACTATCGGCCCGCAGGCCCATCAGCAACAAGCCCACGGGCCCACCAGTCCCATCGGCCCGTCAGCCGCAGACCCATCACCCGCTAGCCCGTCAGCCCACTGGCCCGCAGACCAGCGAGCCCGCTAGCTGTAGCCCATGAGCCCGCGACGGCCCGTGACGGTCCGTGAGCTCGTGACAGCCCACGAACCTCCACGCAGGTAAATGACTTAGGGTTTTGTTTCGGATCTATGTGTTTAGATTTAACAAATAAACCTTGTTTTGATAGGAAACCCTACAGACTTTGGAGTGACCGAAGCGACTTTCGGACGAAACTCGGCGCTTCGAGAAAACCCTAGGTAAGGAGATTTCGGCTCTAACTGATACTTTGGATGAATCTAGGATTGAATCTAAGATGAAATGTTCTGTATATGTTTAGAGTGTAAGTGGAATGTGAATAGAATACAAATTATGAGATGATTATTGTGACTTTGAAAGTTAAGTATAGAATGTGACACGAATTAAATGATCTGATACGAAAGAAGCGTATTATAGAATCACAAAATCATGTCGAGTGAATTCGAATAGTTTCTTTAGAGTTAAACTTTGGAATATGTATAAAAGTATCTGGGTTGTAGGGTTGGATTGAAATGAGCAGTAAAGTGGAAGATATTGTACATTTCATGTCTTTCGAATAAAGCCTAAAGATACTTGAGAAAATGATATTCAATTTTGATGATCTGATTCGGTTGATCTTTTTGGAGACTCGAGGAAGTAGATCAGATTTGATTGGTTTTGAAAATAGGGAGTGACCACCCTCCCTAGAACTGTGAGTGGGACTTTGACATTCGCTATTGATTGAAAACCATGTTTCAAAAATACTTTTAAATGACTTGTTTCTGTAAATGTATGATTGTTAGACCTTTCCAATATTTGATGAAATGTTTTGTGACCTTTGGAGTGTCTTAACTGCCGACTTTATTGATATGCATCCATGTTTTGATAAATGTATATTGTGCCACATTTTCGACATATTGATATGTTTTAATGCTTCCACTGCATTGTCACATGGTTTTAAATGGATTTACTTACACATTTGGGCTGTATGCCCGGGCGACTTTATGATATTATGTTTTGGGCTGTATGCCCGGCCGACTTTATGATATTATGCATTGGGCTGTATGCCCGGCCGACGTTATGATATTATGCATGGGGCTATATGCCCGGCCGACTGGTGATGGGATGCATGGGGCTACGTGCCCGGCTGATATGATATTGTGATCCGTAACTACGAAAAACATCTGGTAGAGGCACCCCTTGTGCCCGGATACGCTTCGCCCGGAGGTATCCGCCAGATTGTCGTGTGTATGGGTGCCCCAGGTTGACCCTCATCGGAGAGGACGTTGAGTACGGCTCCGTCTAGCACCAGGCGGGGGCACCATACACGGCCGACTAGTTATATGTACATTATTATTATTTACAGGCTAGTTGGGGTAGTCTGTGGCCAACATTGGGGTAGAGAGCCATTCTTTAATACTTACATTCAGAAAAACCCCTAATGCGCCGTCCTTGGTCGAGGTAGACCATTGTCGGGAATATTTCATTGGCCGGTTCTTCATGACATTGATGTGAATATTGGATGCATATCTTGCTTTCTGATGTGTGCGTATTATATATGATTTTGAAATAACATGATCGGTTTGCACACTGTGGATATTTTCTTATCTTATGCTTTGACACTCCAAATTCACCTCGATATTGATAGTATGATGTCAATCCCCTCACTTACTGAGTATCCTCTCATAGATACTCACCCCTCACTTTCTTTCCCACAGAATTAGTGTTGGACCGAGGAGATATCACTGGGCTTGAGTATGGATATTTTCCATCTCTTCCGCTATGATGATTGGTGATATTATTATGTATTGGAGATTTTAGATTTACCAATGTATTTATATAAATTTTCTGGGATGACTGTATAAATTATGGACTTTTATTCGTGAAACTTTCGTGTTGATTATTTCATTGCATTGAGGCATTTGTAAATATTTAAAAATAACTTGGGAATTTATTTTATATATGCGTAGAATTTAAGTCCGCTCGGTGTGGCGGCTGCTCATGCTCTAGTTGGGCATGACAGTAGAGGTTTGTTGCTAGGACTGTTAGAAACTTTATAACCTTGCGTTATTCTGGATGTTGGTTGTGGTATTTGTTGAATTTGGAGAGGCCGGGATGGCCAATTGTTTATTTTTACAAGATGAATGTTATATACAGGTGAAATTGTATATGGAAAACCTCCGATTTATGGGGAGGTTCTGCCCGATTTTCTGTAAAAATACAGCCGGCATCCAGGGACAACGGGCGACTGTTCGCGATCCCGGTTCGGGGCGTGACAATCCATGCCTTTGACGGGGGCATGGCAGTAGAGGTTTGTGGTTAGGATTGTGAAAATTCGTTGTTATAGCCTACGTTGTTCTGGATATTGATTGTGAGATTGGTTGATTTTGGAGAGTCCATGATGGCCATTTGTTTATTTTATATGATGAATATTGATATACAGATGAAATTGTACATGGGAGACCTCCGATTTATGGGGAGATTCTATCCGATTTTTCGTAAAAATACAGTCGACATCCAGGACAACGGGTGGCTGTTCATGATCTCGATTTGGGGTGTGATAATTCTGATAAGAAGGAACTGTATGATGCTATTGAGCCCCAACAAATGGGGTATCAACTCCTATAGTAGCTCCAGGTATGTAAGGATTGGATGGGTTATAAGGAGATTGTTCATAACCATAGATAGGTGTAAAATATAGATAATGTTAACTTTCTGCTTGCGCACCTTGCAAAGAAACAACACAGAGAATAGGTGAGATCAATCCGCCAACCCTATTCTGGACAAACAATAGTATATCAGTCTTGTTGATTATCCTCATCTCTCGTATTTTGGACATGTATTGCCTAAGAAATGTTCAATCATTTTGCAATGGGGCTTGGAGAAGAATGCTTTTACTCACACGAAACCAAATGTATTCTCAACAAAAATTCATCTAATATGCAATAACACCCTATCACCGTATCCCATTTATCAGCTTTTTTATGACCTCTTAGTCTTGATGTTGAGAATCTGATGGAGCACCCCGTCCTATCCCTCGAAAGGAACACTAATCCCTCTCTCAAGTTACATTTCTCATGTCCCTTGTAGTTGTCCAACTGCTCACCATCCCCACTTCGAATTTTTTTTTTCTTTTTTTACTACATTTCATCCCATGGTCCACCACAAGTACACGGGCTCACAATTCATAGCACACCTTCTCTCTTTTGTTTTCACTCCTACTATCACGCCCTGAACCGGGGTCATGAATAGCCGCCCGTTGTCCCTAAATGTTGGTTGTATTTTTACAGAAAATCGGATAAAATCTCCCCATAAATCGGAGATTTCTCATGTACAATTTCACCTGTATATCACATTCATCCTGTAAAATAAACAAATGGTCATTCCGGTCTCTCCAAAATCAACAAATACCACAGCCAACATCCAAAACGATGCAAAGCTATAAAATTTCTAGCAGTCCTAGCAACAAACCTTTACTGTCATTCCCAACTAGAGCATGAGCAGCCGTCACACCGAGCGGATCTAAAATTTTACATAATATACAATCATTTTTCCCAAGTGACATTCAAATACGTACAATCGCCTCAATGCAAATAAATTTGAGAGTTTTACAAATAATTATACATAAATTATACAGTCATCCCAAAAATAATTAAATGAGTACATTTATCAAACTAAAATCTCCAATAATTGAAGCAGAATATATGGTAACACACATACCCAAACCCGGTACTATCAAGTCCACGTCGTAAGAATACAATAATTTTTCTTCAGTTCAAGACTAATCCTGTGGGGAGAAAGTGAGGGGTGAGTATCTATGGGAGGATACTCAGCAAGTGAGGGGATTGACACCGTGTTATCAATATCAAGTGTGAAGTTGGAGTATCAAAGTATATAACATAATATCAAGTATGCGAAAAATAACGTGTTGTTTCAAGAATAACATATCTCAAGGCACACACAACAAAATAACATATGTATCCATCCATGTATCAAATCACATATGTAGAGCCGGCCGAACAAACTATCACAGCAATGGTCTACCTCGACCAAGAACAGGCACATTGGGGGTTTTCAACTATACAAATATCAAATAATAACTCTATACCCTAATGTTAGCCACATATTACTCAAACTAGCTTGTAAAAAATAATAATGATACATATATATAGTCGGCCATGTATGGTGTCCCGCCCAGTGCTAGACTGAGGTAAACTCACACCCTCACTGATGAGGGTCAACCTTGGACATCCATACACATGACGATTTGACGGATACCTCCTGTCGAAACGTATCCGGACACAAGGGGTGCCTCTACCAAATGTCTTTCGTAAATACGAAATACTATAGGAAGCATATCACCATATCACCAAGTCGGCCGGACACGTAGCCCCATGCATCACATCATGTAGGCCGGGCATATAGCCCCATGCATCGTAACATAATTTCGACCGGGCGTATATCCCAAAGATTTTATATAAATCTATTTAAAACCATGTGCCAATACAGTGGAACCATTAAAACATATCAATATGTAGAAAAGGTAGCACAATATCAGTTATCAAACTCATTAATGCATAATTTATAAAATTAGTAGTTGGGACACTCCAATGGTCACAAAAATAAGTACATATACTTATCAAAATCCAAACATTCAGTTTTCATACGTATAAAAATCGTGTCATTTGAAAATCGATAAAATATGATTTGTCAATCAATAGAAGATGTCAAAATCTCACTCACAGCTCTAGGGAGGGTGGTCACACCCTATTTTTAAAATAATCCAATCTGACTTCTCGAGTTACCAAAAAAAATCAATCTAATCAGATCATCAGATCATCAGATCATCAGATCATCAGAATTTAACATCAAATTTCAAGTATTTTAGGGTTTATCCATTTTTTCTAAATTTGTACAAAATTTAACTCTTCAATTTATGAATACATTTTAATGTTATCAGTTGCATTTCATTTATAAACAATTAACGTACCTTTAAACCAAGTCAAATTCAACCCTAAAACCACTCAAGGTCTGAAATAAGTTTTAAAATAAATAATTTTCCTATAAGATGAAAAAATTTTTAAAAATCATACACTTTTCGATTCTCATCCAAATGTTTCAAACCATATGTCATTTTCAAGGTATATGAGTCTATTTTCATAATACGAAAATCGTATTTAAATTGTCTATAAACAAAACAATTTATAATGAGAAAGGCTGCATCAACTCTTGCACTCAAATCCCAATTTTCGACTATTTTCATGCATAGGTCAATTTAAACTCCAAGAGAAACTATTCAAATCAATTTAATTTGATTCTATCATCCTGCATTTCATATAAATTTGCACACTTAACCTAATGAACCGCATATAATGTCAAAAATGGATTCATTGCAAATCTGGTTTACATTCTAGTATATACAAGACTTCTTATCTTAAATTTACTCTAAATTCGATAACCAAAGCGAATGGGTTCGAAATCACTCACCTAGGGTTTTTCTCGGAGCGCAGACCTTCGTCCGAATGTCTCCTCGATCACTCCAAAATCTGAAATGCTACCTATCAAGATAGGGTTTATTGGTTAGATTCAAACACTTAGATCGGAAACAAAACCCTAAATCATTTACCTGTGTGGAGGTTCGTGGGCTGTCTCGAGCTCATGGGCCGTCGCGAGCTCGTGGGCTATAGTGGGGTCGTGGGTTCGCGGGTCAGCGGGCCAGTAGGTTTCAGCTAGCGGGCTCGCGGTCTGCGGGCTAGTGGGCTAGCGGGTCGGTAGGCTGGTAGGCCTGGGGGCTGGCGGGCCTGCAGCTGGCGGGCCTGCAGGCTGGTAGGCCTGCGGGCTGGCGGGCCTCTGGCTGATGGGCCTGCGGGCTAACGGGCTTGCGGGTGATGGGCCTGCGGCTGATGGGCCTACGGGCCGTAGTGGCTTGCGGACTGGTGCGTGCCTGTGAGCTGGTGCGCGCCTGTGCACTGGTGCGCGCCCCTGTGCTCATGCACTGCGTTGGTGCGCGCCCGTGCGCGCTCATGTGCTGGCTCGCACGCTCTCGTGCGCTCTCGTGAGCGTGGCTCGTGCTCGCTCGCGGACTGAGGTGCGCTATGGCTCGATTGCGTGCAAGGACTCTGGGTTGCGCTCGCGAAGGCTCGCGGGAGGAAGGAGCAGCGACGGTGATGGCGGAAGGGTGCGATCGATCGTGGCTCGTGGCAGAGGAAGGCGAGGCGGTAGATTTGGGGGAAGCCGAAGGGAGAGAGAACGAAGTAAAGAGATACAGTGAGAGGGAGAGAGATGGTGAGACTTGCGGCCGAAAGGGGAAAGAGAGAAGTAGAGAGGGAGAGACGAGAGGCGGCAAGCGGCGGAGATGGCGCGCTCGCGGGAGGGAGGCGGAGAGAGTGCGGCGGCCGCGGGGAGATGAAGAGTCGGAGAGAGAGAGAGAGAGAGAGAGAGACGGAGGGATTAGGGTTTCCAACCCTAATCCCCAAATTTGGGGACACAGCGTTTTGCCCCAAAACGCTGCGTCTCCATTTTTCTTTTCTTTTTTTTTCTTTTTTTTTTTTTTGGTGTTATACCTACACACGACGTTTGCCGTAGCATTTATTGCTTTCTCTCCTTTTCTCTGTAAGCATTTTAATGCATACAGGACACTTGAGTGGTGAACAATGATAGACCATGGAATACAACATAAAAAAGCAACATGACAAAGTTATAGAACATTTTATGCTATTTCAAGATATAAAGTGTCATGTCTGAATTATGAGATTGAGACCATACTCAATTCTAGAAGTGTTCGTACATCATTGATCGCAAAAGAAAAATGGTTATAATTGCACAAGGAGGCTATACTCGGTTTGCTTCATTTAGGGAGTAAATCCGAATCCTAGCGACTTCTGTTTATCCAGTGATTGTATGGAAGGTTACCCCCTAGTGTGAAAGGGCCATGATTTGATTTTGGGGGTGGGAGGAGCTCGTGACTCTAGTGCAATTTGTCCGATTTTGTAGCAAGAAAAAGTCATGAGGGATTCATCTAGCAGACTGTCCTAAATGATTAAACCAAGATTCGGCCACTCAAAACATACATTTTTAATAGATATTTTCTAAGGAGCAACATATTCATGTCGAATCTAAAAGAATGCTAATCCCAATGCACACCATGCAAGTCCAAGCATAGGCAGCTCACAAGCGTGTCAGCAAAAACTAATATCTACTCTAATGTTATTTCAGCTTCTATTTACCATGTGAACATTCGCAGCTTCACTAGATAAACAAAGCATGATACTTTTGTAAGTAACTCAATTTACTGAGAATTTTCATATCTTATTTAATGCTTTTTCCACCAAGATGGTAAAGCTTTTCAATACATTAACTAATCATCATACTCATCGCTAAGTTCAAAGAAAAATGGATTTCATATAATTGAAAAATTTGCATTTTGTGCATCTTAAATAAGGTGACACTACAAAAAAACCAGCTTTTAGCCACAAATTTAGCGACAAAAATTTAATAAAAATTCGTTGCTAAAACGTTAGAGACGAAATTAGCGACGAAAAATTTTTCGTCGCTAATAACGCGTCGCAAAAATTTAGCGACGAAAAATTAGAAATTCGTCGCTAAATTTAGCGACGAATAATTTTTTGTCGCTAAATTCGTCGCAAAATTAGCGACGAATTCCAAAATTCGTCACAAAATTAATTAATTAATTAATTAATATATATTAATATTTTATTTTATTTAATTATTTTTCAAATTTAGCAACGAATTCCGGAATTCGTCGCTAATTTTGCGACGAATTTCGGAATTCGTCGCAAAATTAATTAATTTTTTAATAAATATATATTAATATTTTATTTTATTATTTTTCAAATTTTGCGACGAATTCCGGAATTCGTCGCAAAATTAGCGACGAATTCCAGAATTCGTCGCAAAATTAATTAATTATTTAATAAATATATATTAATATTTTATTTTATTTAATTATTTTTCAAATTTAGCGACGGATATAAATTCGTCGCTAAATCCGTCGCTAAATTAGCAATGAAAAAAAAAATGCGCTCCCGCCTGAACCCCACCCGCCCGCCCACCCGAGCCAGTATCCGCCCGCATGTTCGCCCGAGCCGGCGCCCACAAGCCCTCCCTCACTTAATTCTTGAAAATGTCTACATTTTGCTCCCACCATGGTTCGAACCCTTGCACTTCTGTAAACGTTTAAGACCCTGTAACCATCAAGCTAAATGTTAGTATTTGTTATAAGTTTTTTTTTTTTTTACTTATTATCTTTCTTCACAAATTTCTAATAATAATAAAACAATATAAAATAACAATTTATTATAAAATAATAAAATATTAGTTTAAAATAAAATAATAAAAGATAAAAAAAAATAATAATACTATTTTTAAAAAAGATAAAATAAAAATAAAATATAAGATATTAATTAAAAATAATAAATGTGATAATTATATTAAAATAAAAAATAAAAAATATATATTAATATTTTATTTTTTTTTATTTTTTTTCAAATTTTGCGACGAATTTGAAAATTCGTTGCAAAATTTGCGACGAATTTAGAATTCGTTGCAAAATTAGCGACGAATTTAGAATTCGTCGCAAAATTAATTAATTATTTAATAAATATATATAAATAAATTTATTTTTTTTCAAATTTTGCGACGAATTCGAAAATTCGTTGCAAAATTTGCGACGAATTTAGAATTCGTTGCAAAATTAGCGACGAATTTAGAATTCGTCGCAAAATTAATTAATTATTTAATAAATATATATAAATAAATTTATTTTTTTTCAAATTTTGCGACGAATTCGAAAATTCGTTGCAAACTTAGCGACGAATTTAGAATTCGTCGCAAAATTAATTAATTATTTAATTAATATATATTAATATTTTATTTTTTTTATTTTTTTTTCAAATTTTGCGACAAATTCCGAAATTTGTCGCAAAATTAGCGACGAATTTCTAAATTCGTCACAAAATTAATTAATTATTTAATAAATATATATAAATAATTTTTTTTTTTCAAATTTTGCGACGAATTAGAAAATTCGTTGCAAAATTAGCGACGAATTTAAAATTCGTCGCAAAATTAATTAATAATTTAATTAATATATATTAATATTTTATTTTTTTTTTATTTTTTTTTTCAAATTTTGCGACGAATTCGAAAATTCGTTGCAAAATTAGCGACGAATTTAGAATTCGTCGCAAAATTAATTAATTATTTAATAAATATATATTAATTTTTTATTTTTTTTTACTTTTTTTTCAAAATTTGCGACGAATTCCGAAATTTGTCGCAAAATTAGCGACGAATTTATAAATTCGTCGCAAAATTAATTAATTATTTAATAAATATATATAAATAATTTTTTTTTTTCAAATTTTGCGACGAATTAGAAAATTCGTTGCAAAATTAGCGACGAATTTAAAATTCGTCGCAAAATTAATTAATTATTTAATTAATATATATTAATATTTTATTTTTTTTTTCAAATTTTGCGACGAATTCGAAAATTCGTTTCAAAATTAGCGACGAATTTAGAATTCGTCGCAAAATTAATTAATTATTTAATAAATATATATTAATTTTTTATTTTTTTTTATTTTTTTTTCAAAATTTGCGACGAATTCCGAAATTTGTCGCAAAATTAGCGACGAATTTATAAATTCGTCGCAAAATTAATTAATTATTTAATAAATATATATAAATAATTTTTTTTTTTCAAATTTTGCGACGAATTAGAAAATTCGTTGCAAAATTAGCGACGAATTTAAAATTCGTCGCAAAATTAATTAATTATTTAATTAATATATATTAATATTTTATTTTTTTTTTCAAATTTTGCGACGAATTCGAAAATTCGTTGCAAAATTAGCGACGAATTTAGAATTCGTCGCAAAATTAATTAATTATTTAATAAATATATATTAATATTTTATTTTTTTTATTTTTTTTTCAAATTTTGTGACGAATTCCGAAATTTGTCGCAAAATTAGCGACGAATTTCTAAATTCGTCGCAAAATTAATTAATTATTTAATAAATATATATAAATAATTTTTTTTTTTCAAATTTTGCGACGAATTTGGCGACGAATTTCCGGTCGTCGCTAAATTAGCTACAACTTTTTTTTCGTTGGAAATTTCGTTGCAAATAGCGACAAAAAAAGTTTTCGTCGTAAAATTCGTCGCAAAATTGAAACGAAAAAAATTTGTCGCTAAAGTTCGTCGCAAAAAACGTGTTTTTTTGTAGTGTGAAAATTATACAGTCGCCATATAAGATATTAATGTCCGAAATGAGCAAGAAGCAGGTATTGAAGGTTTTATAAGGTCTAAGATGGTCCACTTGCAAGGACATGAAACTCCTAACAGGAAATAAGTAAGGATGTCACAAGGAGTGGCTAGAGAGTATGGGTAAGAAGAAATGGATTGCAAACATTATGGAAAAACTGCACTGGAGCCATTTTTATTTCCATAATGATTTTGGGAACACGCACCCCAAGCCGAAGACACTGTGCTTTTTTTCTTTTTTTTATACATAGAACCACAATGAAACTTAATTAAGAATCCTTCCATGCACCTTGGGCATCTGACGTAAGCATGCTTCTCAAAAGCAGCCATCCTTATTCAAATAGGAAAAGACCATTACCTTCTCTAAGGTTGATTCGGACGTGTTCTCAATCCAATGTTTCTTTGGGTTACTAAACCATTTCAATTAGAATTAAAAAGTTATGGTCCTTGTTGGTGCTAATCAATAAAAGAAAGAAAAAAATTGTTATCAGTAATAATATAAACAATTTGGTTGTTATGTTCGATAGAAACGACGTGCACCTAGGATCGATTAGGATCTAGCTGTACTCGTAATCAAGTAAATGGATGAATCTTTTTGTTTCCAAACAAGAATGTTTACTAATAGGTAATCCAAGTTAACTTTAACCAAAGATCATCAATAGATCCATGCATTATAAAAAGGAATTCATGTCTTTATTTATTTTCTTGGAAGAGCATATTTGAAGAGTTCTCCCACATTTCAATGTTAACAAATGCAAAATGCTCTCATTCTTTCAAATTCCACAAAGGATTTTGAACAAATTTTAGTTTTAGTAGCACCTGCCCATAAGTAGTCTAAATATCCAGCCCAAATGGAGCTTACCTATCTTGTCCAACAATCATGGTATGACATAAGCAACACATCTCACACTAAATTCTCCATTTTTCAAGATATCAATTTTTGACAAACAAATTTAGAACAGCAACACCTATGCTCTAGCCATTTTTCTAGTGCTCCACAAAGAAATCACCTTGCAAATCGAAGTTCAAAATGCATGTTCTCATTGGGGGCTGCTTTCGAAGCTTTAATGAGCATTCTATGGCTTGAGACCAAAAAACTTTCCTCCTTTGTCATAAAAAATAATTTGGCATTCCACAAGTGGAAACCAAGGTCTTTCATGATAATAGAGACTTTATACCAACACTTGTAGGCGTAGGTGGGTGGGTATCTTCGTCTCTTAATCAGATCGGGAGTTCGACTCTCCTTGGACACGAAAAAAATAATGTTGGGAGACCTACCCCGATCGGGCTCTACAATGGTCAATCTATATTAGTCGAAGCGAAGTTTCGAACACTCAATGGTGGTCAAGCCAAGGTACCAAAAAAAAAGATAATAGAGACTTTATTCGGGCTTTGGATATGAAGCCAACCTATACACAACTCACTTCACTTCAGGTCCCATATGTGGTACCTAATATTTTATACTTCCAAATGTCAAATTACGGAAGGTTGTGTTAGATTCATAAGCAACATATAACATTACTAAAGAAACATAAAGCGAGGCCCATAAAGGATAAATTGTTCTTTGATATTTTAAGAACTCTTTTGACATAGTCGATCTGTTCTTGAAAGATGTTTGGATTTGGGATATCCCTTTTCCACTTCTTTTCCTTAAGGTTCTAATTAGAGAGTTGAAAAGTTATTCCCATCGTGAGTCTCTCATATATCAATGTTATGTTAAGTAAGAGAGCCTATGATATGAGCATTAAGTTAGTTAGACTACTATCTTTAAAATAATTAATCAATTAATTAACTTATTACCTTATGGCATTTGTTTTCTGAACCAAGCTTCTAAAACTTCATACACCTTGAATTTGGGACGGCCCATATAACTAGGCCAATTTGGAAACTATATAAAAACAAGCACAAGTCAACTAGCAAATAATCGAGGTTAGCTCATGAAATTAATGAGCTTAAATTTATGTCTGACCTCAGTATCTTTCTCATTACAAGCTAAGCTCCTAAGTGTCATTAACAAGTAGAATTCATGTAGCACCTTTTATTTCCATCTTTACTTGTCAAGCATGTAAAAATAATTATTACTTTGTTTTGGTCTAAAAGTGATTGTAACACACAATGAGAGGTATCTCTTCCTCTACCCACAAACCCCCCTAACCTTGTACAAGCAAGATTTGACACAACAATATGCTATACACCTACATTCTTTACAATCTGAACTAACTCACACGTGTACTATTGTGCAACTATTTCTTTGACGATTTCAATGCCCTTTGCCTGTTGGTTTTCATTTTCAAAAGGTTGCTCTCGAAGGGGCGAGACTCTAAAAATTACAAATATTGCAAGGCGCAACACATTTCTCTTTGAAAATGCAATGCGGTGCTTTATGAAAGCACTTTTCAGTGTCTTTTTTAAATCATTACATATGTAAAATCTTTATCATTATGTATGTTTTGGAGTTTATGTTGTGTCATGTCTCGTGCCTGTGTCCATACTGTATAGGTGGTGGATAGACAACACAAGTCAACTCAAACTCAACTGCCCTTATAGGGTCAGGGGATGATGTATATTTGCAATGATGAATTCCTTCTTAGATCAGCTTGTCAACAAACTATGTCTACCTAGAGAAATAGGCAGGATTCTATAGCCATTTATGGTCATAAATTTAGAAGTTATCAATTGTTAAATTAAAAGCGCCTAAACCACAATGGGGTCTTTGTCATTTCAAAGAGATCTTGTTACAGTTTTTTCATTACGTTCAGTGTCATCCAAGAGATTACCCTTCAGCAAGTTTGTAATGAACAATCAGGGTTTACTTCTTAGCATAAGTCCATGTGCATAAAGATCAAAACCTTTGACAAGTAGTTTAAAGCAAAACATTCATTGTTTGGGCTTTCATAAACCAGACTTATAGCTTTTTAAGACAAAATTACTATTGAACCACCTTGATAAATAGAAAAATCAAATATAAAAACTTCATAGTGGAAAGAAAACGGGTGGGGGCATGCAACACTAGCATATTTTAATGCATCTCACGACAGATAATGTAGTAGATTCAAGACACACTTAACTAATGAGATCAGGTCTTTGAATAATACAACATTTACAAATCTCACCTCGTCAGGATTCAAAAGAAGCAGGTGTGGTTGAAAATTGGCACCCTCAATCTGTGGACCACTTCTCCTTGGACAAGTGAAATCTGAAAGATGTAAGGAATCAATGAAGTAAGAATCCGGTACCATGTTCCAAAAAAGAGAAAAAAATAAAAACTGTAACACATGCTTCTCATTACATTCACCAACTCATTAAATGCAATTGTAAGTCACTGCAAACAAGACTTCAAAGAGAAAAGCAACATTTAGATCACAAGCCGAACCTGCTCAAGGCAAATTCTAGTGTTACCAGACACCAAAAGGGAAAGATCGCTTCACAGAAATCACAGTGACTTAGGTACAAATCCTTGTTCAGCTTTGACAAATGTTCAGAGCCTACAGTGCACACATGTATTCATGATAACTTGAGTTAATCTTGATTAATTTGTGATTGTTATACAAAGATTTATTTCTTGTATTAAAATAATCGCCACAAATATTATACCTAAGAAATAGTTAATTTGCAAAGATACAGACAATTCAATGAATATTGCTAAAAACTTCTTTAGGTAACATGTCAATATAAGACTCTGAGATAATTTTTATGGTCCTACTAAATACATAATCCCATTACTGGATCTGTATACAAATAGGAAAAATCTAGTTAACAAACACAGAAGCAATTTGAACGATTAATAGATATTCCTTAAGCCATGCTCAAGTGTTAAGACAACTAAGAGGTAATTGGGGAAAGCTTAGATTACTTCTGCCCATTTGAATCTGGTTTTGGGCAGACATTGCTACCTCCACAACCTCTCCTAGCCCTACCGATTGATGTTTCAATTTGTGAAATTTCTGGATGAGAACATTAAAATTAGTGAAATTTAATCAACAAGAAATATTTTCTTCAATTAATATACATAACAAATTCACATGTTCCTCTTATTCTAAAATACAAAATTTTCTTCAAAAATGGAATCAAAGAATTTAAAACAATAAAGATACCTACACTTATAATTTTCCTCAAATCATTTAATTAAGAATTTGATATTAAAAGAAAATTGGAAAGTGATAGATTAAAGGATGCCACTTGCAATTAAAAATCACCAAAAACAAACCCCATAAAATTTATGGGACTAAAACAGAAGGCCACAACAAACAAATCAACTTCGTAGTCTAGATACAAGAATTTGAGTTCGTGAAACAAGCCCAAAATCTAGTATTATTTATCCCCAAAAGTCCCAAAAAAAAAAAAAAAAAAAACAGAAAATTTATGAAATCAAAATCACAAATCACAACAGTAACCGAACATCGAGCATTGCAGAAGGGTCTGTGTGAGAGACACAAAGACAGAGACTGTGTGAGAGAGAACAAATTTAATCACCGATTTTGGTAGGGGCAATTTGGTCATATGACACAACATAAATCGAGTCTCATTCTATTATTTGACTCGAAATAAAATCAGAAAATATAACTTAATAATTTGTATAATAATAATTTTGAAAATATAACATTTTATTACTTAAAAATGAGTGTTAGTTACGTGATACTGATAATTACGCAGATACACAAAAATGTATTTATTCTTGACAACATTTAAAAAATATCAATGAAATATGTGGCACTAAAATTAACACTATATATATATATATTAGTTTTGTTAAATTTAATAAGTAAATATTTAAAATTTTTTACTATTGCATGTGAAATAGATTCATGAAAATTTCTTAACGCTAACATTTTCTATTTTTGAAATATTTCTCGTTTCTGAAACGTTTTCAAATTTCGACACATAAAATTAATTAATATTTATATAAAAATTCTTATATTTTTTATATTTATATATTTTTTCTTATGTAATGAATTATTTATTTTTATTTTTTTATTATTTATCTTATGATTATTAATTATATATTTGGTAATTTTATATTTTTAAATATGACTATTCTATTATTTATATAAAATAATTCATTTTTATGTAAAATTTTTTATATTTTTATATTTATATAATTATTCACATTTCCATTTCTTGTGTTCATACAAAATATCGTTTTTTTGTATCATTTTATATCTATTTCATTTCTCGTTTCTATTTCTGTTTCTGTTTCCGTTTCCGTTTTTGTATAATCTAGATTCATTCATGTACAATACCAAAAAATGAAAAAATAAAACAAAAAATATATACTAATTTGAGCATAGCGTATGATAAATAAAATCTATATGTTTTTAACAAAACTTTGTAAAAGAGAAAAAAAAAATAATAAAGGTGTGTCAATTACTTGAGAAAAATCTCAAATTTGTATAATGGACATAAGAAATATATTTATATAATATATTTCTAAGGCTTGAAATTAAGGTAACTAAATTAGTATTATTATGGTTCTTTCTCATTTTGTTTTAATTAAGCTGAATTAAGGTGTTCACATATTGTTAAAAAAGGGTTTATTGAAAGAATAAATTTTATTTTTATCTTAGAGCAATTATATTCCACTATATATAGAGGATTACAACAGTGTGCATATACATAACGCAAGGCCAGTTACATGATTGATTATTAAGGTAAATACAAGACAGATTATTAGACTAAATAATAAGTTAGGTCAATATTCTATCATACTCCCGCAATTGGAGAGGGAGGAGGTCGAACGCTCAAATTGGATTGGAAATCAATGAAGAGTGATGAAGGGAGACCCCTTCGTAAAGATGTTCGCATATTGATAAGCAGATGGTACAACACTTTAACTTATCCCAAGAATACCTTTTCTTGTACAAAATAGATGTCTAATTCGATGTGTTTAGTGTATTGATATTTGACTGAATTACTAGACAAGTAGACAGTGCTAATATTATCACAGAAACCAATGTATGTTTAGATAATAGACATCGAAGCTCAAAAAGAAGGTTTCATAGTAAGCAGATCTCCGCTACTACGTTGGCAACACCGCAATACTCAATTTCGGCACTAGGGCGAGAAATAGTGGTCTGTCATTTGGAAGACTAGGAAATCAAGTTACTACCGAGAAAAACACATGAACCAGATGTGTCACGCCCCGAACCGGGATCGTGAACAGCCGCCCGTTGTCCCTGGATGCCGGCTGGATTTTTACAGAAAATCGGGCAGAACCTCCCCATAAATCGGAGGTTTCCCATGTACAATTTCACCTGTATATGACATTCATCCAGTACAAATAAACAATTGGCCATCCCGGCCTCTCCAAAATCAACAATATCCACAGCCAACATCCAGAACAACGCAAGGCTATAAAGTTTCTAACAGTCCTAGCAACAGACCTCTACTGTCATGCCCAACTAGAGCATGAGCAGCCGCCACATCGAGCGGACTTAAATTCTACGCATATATAAAATAAATTCCCAAGTTATTTTTAAATATTTACAAATGCCTCAATGCAACAAAAAAATCAACACGCGAGTTTCGCGAAATAAAGTCCATAATTTATACAGTCATCCCAGAAAATTTATATAAATACATTGGTCAATCTAAAACCTCCAATACATAATAATATCACCAATCATCATAGCGGAAGAGATGGAAAATATCCATACCCAATCCCAGTGGTATCTCCTCGATCCAACACTAATCCTGTGGGAAAGAAAGTGAGGGATGAGTATCTATGGGAGGATACTCAGTAAGTGAGGGGATTGACATCATGCTATCAATATCGAGGTGAATTTGGAGTGTCAAAGCATAAGATAAGAAAATATCCACAGTGTGCAAACCAATCATGTTATTTCAAAATCATATATAATACGCACACATCAGAAAGCAAGATATGCATCCTAAAATTTTACATCAATGTCATGAAGAACCGGCCAATGAAATATTCCCGGCAATGGTCTACCTCGACCAAGGACGGCGCATTGGGGGTTTTTCCAAATGCAAGTATTAAAGAATGGTTCTCTGCCCCAATGTTGGCCACAGACTACCCCAACTAGTCTGTAAAAAAATATATAGTGTACATATAACTAGTCGGCCGTGTATGGTGCCCCCGCCTGGTGCTAGACGGAGCCGTACTCAACGTCCTCTCTGATGAGGGTCAACCTGGGACACCCATACACACGACAATCTGGCGGATACCTCCGGCCGAAGCGTATCCGGACACAAGGGGTGCCTCTACCAGATGTCCTTCGTAGCTACGGATCACAATATCAAATCGGCCGGGCACGTAGCCCCATGCATCCCATCACCAGTCGGCCGGGCATATAGCCCCATGCATAATATCATAACGTCGGCCGGGCATACAGCCCAATGCATAATATCATAAAGTCGGCCGGGCATACAGCCCAAAACATAATATCGTAAAGTCGGCCGGGCATACAGCCCAAAACATAATATCGTAAAGTCGGCCGGGCATATAGCCCAAAATGTGTAAGTAAATCCATTTAAAACCATGTGCCAATGCAGTGAAAGCATTTAAAACATATCAATATGTCGAAAATGTGGCACAATATACGTTTATCAAAACTCATGGATGCATATCAATAAGGTCAGCAGTTAAGACACTCCAAAGGTCACAAAACATTTCATCAAATATTGGAAAGTCATAACAATCATACATTTTGCAGAAACATGTCATTTAAATGATATTTTTGAAACATGGTTTTCAATCAATAGCGAATGTCAAAGTCCCACTCACAGTTCTACGGGAGGGAAGTCACTCCCTACTGACAAGCCAAATCGGATCTGACCGCTCGAGTCTCCAAAAGATCAACCTAAATCAGATTATCAAATTTCTGTAACATTCTATACTTAACCTTCAATTCATAGATAATCATTTCAGAATTGGTATTTTATTCGCATTCCACTTACACTCTAAACATATACAAAACCTTTCATCTTAAATTCAATCCTAGATTCGTCCAATTTATCAATTAGAGTCAAAATCTCCTCACCTAGGGTTTTCTCGAAGCGCCGAGTCTCGTCCGAAAGTCGCTTCGGTCACTCCAAAGTCTGTAGGGTTTCCTATCAAAACAACATTTATTTGTTAGATCTAAACACATAGATCCGAAGCAAAACCCTAAGTCATTTACCTGCGTGGAGAGTCGTGGGCTGTCACGGGCTCGTGGGCCGTCACGGGCAGTCGCGGGCTCGTGGGCCACGGGCCGGACTGGGCTCGTGGGCTACAGCTAGCGGGCTCGCTGGTCTGCGGGCCAGCGGGCTGGCAGGCCGATGGGCTGAACTGGGCCGCGGGCCGTACTGGACCTGCGGGCTTGGACGGGCTGTCGGGCCTGGTGAGCCCGTGGGCTTGCTGCTGATGGGCCTGCGGCTAATGGGCCTGCAGGCTGGCGGGCCTGCGGGCCGACAGTGGCTCGCGGGCTGGTGCTCGCCCGTGCGCTGGTGCGCTGTGCTGGGGCGTGCTCGTGCACTGCTTGCGCGCGCTCGTGCGCTGCTCGCGCGCGCTCGTGCGCTGCTCGCGCGCGCTCGTGCGCTGGGCCGCGCTCCTGTGCACGCTCGTGCGCTGGGCCGCGCGCCTGTGCACGCTCGTGCGCTGGGCCGCTCGCGCTAGTGCGCTGGGCCTCGCGCGATAGTGTGCTGGGCCTTGTGCGCTCGCGGTCCTGCGCTCGCGCTGACTCGCACCCTGGCTCGCGTGCTAGGGCGCTAGCTCGCGCGCTGCCTGGCTTGCGCTCGCGGGCTCGCTTACGCTCGCGGGCTCGCTCGAGCTCGCGGCCTCGCTCGAGCTCGCGGGCTGGGGGATCGCGCTGCTGTCGCGCGCTACAGTGGAAGAAGATGCTCGCGGAGGCTCGTGGCGGTGTGCGGCGAGGCGGAGAGAGTGCGATCGTGGGAGATCGCGAGAGGGAGAGAAGACAGAGTGAGGTAGAGAGAGAAACCGAGAGGGAAGAAGAAGAAGAAGAAGAAGAAGAAGAAGAAGAAGAAGAAGAAGAAGAAGGATGGCGGCGGCGGCGGTGGCTGTGGCGGAGCTTGCGGTGAAGACCAACGCCGCGGTGGGGGAGGGAGGCGAAGGGTCGGCGGAGAGAGGGAGAGAGAGAGAGAGAGAGAGAGAAAAAACGAATTAGGGCTTTAGCCCTAATTCAATTGGGGGGAGGGCCAAAACGCTGCGTTTTGGCTCTCCCTCTTTTTTTTTTTTTTTTTTTTTTTTTTTTTTTTTTTTTTTTTTTTTTTTTTTTTTTTTTTAGGCTTGGTGTTACAAGATGTGCAACGTCTAGTGTCGGGACAACCACCCCAATCTACATCTGAATAAGCAGTCAGACTATCGGTAGGTGAAGAGTCTAGCTATAAACGATGATCAAGTGTGCCACGAATGCATCGTAAAACACATTTGAGTGCTCGAAAATGAGGTTTTTGGGGGTCATGCATAAAAAGGCACATCTGTTGAACTGCATAAACAATATTCGGTCTGATAAAGGTGAGATACTGAAGAGTTTCTATAACACCAAGCTAAAAAAAAAAAAAAAAAAAAAAAAAGGAGAGCCAAAACGCAGCGTTTTGGCCCTCCCCAAATTGAATTAGGGCTAAAGCCCCAAATTCCCCTCTTCTCTCTCTCTCTCTCTCTCTCTCTCTCTTCTGCGGCGATTCCCCTTCCCTACCGCCGCGCTTCTTCCGTGCCCTCGCCGCCATCGCCTCCTCCTTCTCCTTCTTCTTCTTCTTCTGCTTCGTCTTCTTCTTCTTCTTCTTCTTCTTCTTCTTCTTCTTCTTCTTCTTCTTCTTCTTCTTCTTCTTCTTCTTCTTCTTCTTCTGCTTCTTCTTCTTCTTCTTCTTTTTCTGCTTCTTTTTTCTCTCGCGGCTCATTTCTTCGCGATCTCTTATCGCGATCTCCCGCGATCTCTCATCGCGATCGCACTCTCTCCGCCTCGCCTTCCTCTGCCGCGAGCCTCTGTGAGCACCACCTTCCGCCATAGCTCGGGCCCACAGCGCGATCCCACAGCTCGAGCCCGAGCAGGACCCAGTCCGTGAGCGCGAGCGAGGCCGCGAACGCTCGAGGCAGCGCACGAGCGCACTGCCCAGCGCGCGGAAGCGCACGAGCGCGCACCAGTACACGGGCGAGCACCAGCCCGCAGGCCCATCAGCAGCAAGCCCACGGGCCCACAGGCCCGACAGCCCGTCCAAGCCCGCAGGCCCAATACGGCCCGCGGCCCAATCCTGCCCCTGGCCCGCGAGCCCACGACGACCCGTGACCCTCTGCATAGGTAAATGAATTCTCGATTCCGTGTATATACTAGGGTTTCGAAAATTATTGGTAATTTGACTTAAATTTCTCACTTGTGTTTCAAATGATAAACATTACAGGTTTTAGACCAGGTTGACGGACGAACGAAAGTTAGATCCGGAAATCCAAGAAACCCTAGATGAGAGAAATGCAACATTTTCAACGTTTGAATTAATTCTATCGAGATTAGGTAGAATTTAAATCGAGATTTACATAATATATTGAAATGTGTGAATTCCGAGCAAAATTAGACAAAAAAAAATGAGAAATATTAGAAACTCGACCATTGGTGAATCAGATGAGTCGAAATTGAGGAAACGAGAATGTATAACGAAATTTTGTAAATTAGGTGGTATATATTTGGAAGGGAAAAATTGAAAATCCCTGATTTGGCTTTTATTTGATATTAAATGTTGATAATCTGATTTAGGTTGATCTTTTGGAAACTCGAGCGGTCAGATCCGATTTGCCTTGTCAGTAGGGAGTGACTTCCCTCCCGTAGAACGGTGAGTGGGACTTTGATATTCACTATTGATTGAAAAATCATGTTTCAAAAATACTTTTTAAATGACATGTTTCTGCAAATGTATGATTGTTAGAACTTTCGAATATTTTATGAAGTGTTTTGTGACCTTTGAAGTGTCTAAATTGCTGACTTTATTGATCTGCATCCATGAGTTTTGATAATTGAATATTGTGCCACATTTTCGACATATTGATATGTTTTAATGTTTCCACTGCATTGGCGCATGGTTTTAAATGGATTTACTTACATATTTGGGCTGTATGCCCGGCCGACGTTATGATATGATGCATGGGGCTATATGTCCGGCCGATATGGTGATGGGATGCATGGGGCTACGTGCCCGGCCGATATGATATTATGATCCGTAGCTACGAAGGACATCTGGTAGAGGTACCCCTTGTGTCCGGATACGTTTCGGCCGGAGGTATCCGTCAGATTGTCATGTGAATGGGTGTCCCAGGTTGACCCTCATCGGAAAGAACGTTGAGTACGGCTCCGTCTAGCACCAGGCGGGGGTACCATACACGGCCGACTATATATATGTACATTATTATTATTCACAGGCTAGTTGGGATAGTCTGTGGCCAATATTGGGGTAGAGAGCCATTATTTAATACTTGTATTTGGAAAAACCCCCAATGCACCGTCCTTGGTCGAGGTAGACCATTGCCGGAAATATTTCATTGGCCGGCTCTTCATGACATTGATGTAAATATTGGATGCATATTTTGCTTTCTGATGTGTGCGTATATATATGATTTTGAAATAACATGATCGGTTTGCACACTGTGGATATTTTCTTATCTATGTTTTGACACTCCAAATTCACCCTCGATATTGATAGTATGATGTCAATCCCCTCACTTACTGAGTATCCTCCCATAGATACTCACCCCTCGCTTTCTTTCCCACAGGATTAGTGTTGGACCGAGGAGATATCACTGGGCTTGAGTATGGATATTTTTTATCTCTTCCGCTACGATAATTGGTGATATTATTATGTATTGGAGATTTGACTGTATAAATTATGAATATTTATTCGTGGAACCCTCGTATTGAATTATTTCATTGCATTGAGGTATTTGTAAATATTTAAAAATAATTTGGGAATTTATTTTATATATGCGTAGAATTTAAGTCCGCTCGGTGTGGCGGCTGCTCATGCTCTAGTTGGGCATGACAGTAGAGATCTGTTGCTTGAACTGCTAGAAACTTTATAGCCTTGCGTTGTTCTGGATGTTGGCTGTGGTATTTGTTGATTTTGGAGAGACCGGGATGGCCAATTGTTTATTTTTACAAGATGAATGTCATATACAGGTGAAATTATACATGGAAAACCTCCGATTTATGGGGAGGTTCTGCCCGATTTTCTGTAAAAATACAGCCGGCATCTAGGGACAACAGGCGACTGTTCACGATCCCGGTTCAGGACGTGACAGTTTCGATGAGACAGCGATAAAGAGATGGATTAGAGATTGGAGGGTCATTGCAACAAGATAACTTAGCTTTTGCATCTACAGGAGTGGTGGAGGTATTGCAAGAGCTCATGTTATCGCGTTCTAAAATTTCTAGAACATATTTGCATTGAGAAAGGATCAATCCAATCTTAGTGCGGACACAGATATACCCAGAAAATAGTGTAGCGGCCCCATATTAGTTATGAGAAATTCTTTTTCTAAAGAGATTGTAATAAGGCATAGAAGAGCAGTGGATGATACAGTCAATATGATGTCATCAACATATAGAAAAAGAATGGTTATGTCCTTATCTTGACGATACACAAAGAGTGATGTGTCAAATTGACAGCTGACAAAACCGATGAAGTGATAAAAGTGGCAAATCTTTGGCACTATACCATGGAGCCTGTTTGAATCTGTAAAGAGACTTTTTGAAAAAACAAACATAATCTGGAGAGTGTTATTGACAAAAGCAGGTGGTTGGCACATATAGACTATCTCCCAAAGATGTCCATGTAGAAAGGCATTTTGTACATCCAACTAGTGAATGGGTCAAGATCTAGAGACTATCAGGCTTAAAACCATGCGGATAGTGACTAGTTTGACCACAAGACTGAAGTTCTCTTCATAATCGAGACCAGCTTGTTGAGAACTACCAATAGCGACTAGACGAACCTTATGGCGTAGAAAATTACCTTGTGAATCAAATTTATTCTTGAAGATCCACTGAGAAGATTATCTTGAAGATTACTAGTCTGAGCGTTCGACCTCCTCTTACTCTAATTGTGGGGGTATGATAGAATATTAATCTAACCTATTATTTAGTCTAATAATCTGTCTTGTATTTAATTTAATAATTAATCATGTATCTGATCATGCGTTATGAACATGTACACTATTGTAATCCTATAGTGGAATGCAATTATTTAAAATTATGACAGAATTTATACTTTCAATAAACCCTTTTCTAATATGGTATCAGAGGCCGGTTTGAAAACTTATCCTTCCTACCACAAGCAAGTTTTTAACTCTTGTATACTCTGTACTTGCCTTTTGTCAGGATCCTATGCATCAGAATGGAGTCTAGTTGATTTCTTCCGGTTTCTCCTCTCTATATATTCAAATTCTAATTGTTCTCTAAAAAAAAATTTAATTGATTTCTTCTACATCCTTGTATCTCTATTCGAATCCCGATTTTTCTTTAAAAAAAATGTTCAACTTCATTATCAAAATGTTACATCCACATCTTTCCCATTGTCATTAACAACATCTAACCACCTTCAAAAAAAATAATAAAAAAAATCATTAAAAGAAGGTTTATGTCTCCTCTCTATGCTCTCTCTCCTTTTAGAATCCTGAACTCTATTAACTCCCTTCTCAAGATCTGCCTTATGTGATCTTTCTCGTTTTTCTTCTTCTTCTTCTTTTGTCCTCATCTTTTTCTTTCTTTTTTAACTCTTCATCTTTATCATCCTCCTTCTTCTCTCTCTCCTTCTTGGTGTCATTGTTTCCATATTCAATACATTCTCTATCCCAAAGATAAAAGTGATTAAAAAAAATATATCTGTAAAATCTTTATTTCTTCTTTTCGGTATTTTTCTCTCTCTTCTTTAGAACCCTAGCTCAATCTTCTCCAACACCTGATAAATATTTAGTGGAGATGACATGTAAATAAACACCATCTTATGATCTTTGTGTGGCAGCAATTAAAGCAGACCCCATAGGCACAAGTGCACAAGGCCCCAGTGCTCGATCAATGCTAGTAAACAACATCGCTTTGGCAAAAAGGACATGAGACATTCATCATTTTTCCTCGATTTCCAGTCCAATCTGAGTGTTCGATCTTCTTCCACTCCAACTATAGGGGTATAAAAAATATTGACCTAACTTATTATTTAGTCTAATAATCAATCATGTATCTAACCATACGTTATGTACATATACACTCTTATAATCCTCTATATATAATGGAATATAATTGTCTAAAATCAAGAAAAAAATTATCTCAATAACCCCTCTTCTAATATATATAATGATAAGGAGAATACTTGTTCGTTATTGATTAAGAGCACTTGATATTAATTACTTTGAATTTGATTTTTAATGCAAAATGGATAATTAGAACAAAAGGGTTAGTGGTGAAATTAGATTAGATTAGGTCTTTAAAATTTATTAATTTTATAATTACAAAGGTTAGAGAATTGGGGTTTAATGCCATATTACACCCAACTTGGTTGTTTAACCTATACGTGGATGCATGCATAACATGATTTTTTTTTAATGATTACCGATATTCGAAAACTTGATTGATTCGGTTAAAACAGTTGTAGGGTCTAATGTATCAAAAAAAGTTGTGGGTTTAATTTAGGAGTTGACTATCCGATGTCTATTTTTTTTATTTTTAAAAGTCAAACTTAAAATTTAGTCAAGAGAATTTAATATTTTAAAAATCAAATTCAAAATTTTGATGAAGAGAATTTAATTTTATAGGGAAGGAGACCTGCCCAACAAGCCACCGGAGGGGAAATAAAGACAAATGGGGGAAGTTAGAAAGATAACCAAAAGCCAGGCGAAGTATTGGCAGCATGCACGAAAATACCTCTCTTGCTTTTCTCTTCTCAGGACAAAAAGACCAGAATATAAGGGACTTTGTACCTCATCGTTACATCCTTTTTTGTAACTTTACCTTTATGATACAACAAAATGTTAGACCCCTTCATTGTTTTGTAACTCTTGTAGATAGGGAATGACGACCGTTTGAAACAAAATTGAAACGGAATCACAACCGGTCCAATTTAAAAATGAAAAAAAGAATGAACTGGTATATTGGTTTCAATTTTAATTCGGTTTGGTTATGGATTGAAATCGGACATTTTTGGTTTTGACTCGGTTTTAATTTTTTAAGAGTTCTTTTTTATTATTATTATCAAGATTTTTTATAATTCTCTGATGTTTCAATTTTTATAATTCATTAACGTTCTAACTTAAACTTAAGTACGATGTTCAAAAATTAAAACCCCAAATTGAATAGGGAAATCAAATTATAACCCATCTCACAGTTCTGGTTAGTTTCTTCATGGTCAGGTTCTAGTTTTGAACCGAACCGGTGGTCATGTTTACTTATAAGGACAAACCAAAATCAACACGCTTTAGAGAGAGAGAGAGAGAGAGTTGTTGGGGATGGAGTTGTTAATAGTAACAATGATGATGACCGTAGTATGCTCAATTAATAATGTTGGGTTGGTGCATGGAAATGGAATTGCAGAAGAAGACGCAGAACAATTCTCAGCAATGTATGTGTTTGGAGATTCATTGACAGACAATGGAAATAACAACTATCTGGTGAACTCATTAGCAAAAGCCAATTACATACCTTATGGAATCGACTACTATGCTGGCCCTACCGGCAGGTTCTGCAATGGAGGAACCATCGCTGACTTTCTAGGTACTGCCGCTTCTCTTACACTTAACCTAATAAAATACACACCATTACAAATAGTTATCATAATGCAGAATTACTTACCATATCAAGATGACAATTTATGGGAGTCTCCCATTAAAACAAAATGAGAAAAATAGCTTAACGGTAATGGTTAGCACGGTGGTTGACGCCACCGTTCAACCCCTTTTGTAATTGATCACTTTAAAATTATGAAAATAACACACACTTTAAAACCGTGTACAGGTGACTTGGTGGGACTTCCTGAGATTCCACCCTATGCAAGTCCATTTGCAACAGGAACAAGAATTCTCAAGGGGGTCAATTATGCTTCTGCTGCTGCTGGCATTCTTGACGAGACAGGACAGAACCTGGTACTCTCTCTCTCTCTCTCTCTCTCTCTCTCTCTCTCTCTCTCTCTCCCCCCCCCCATGCTTCTGAGTTGTCTCTCTCCCCCCCCCCCATGCTTCTGAGTTGTTTCTCATTAGTATTTTTACATGTGCTGATGATTTTGAGTCAAAGTTACCCTTTCTTCCCTTAATAAAATATTGTGAGTACTTGTACAACTTAGGCTTGTGTTTTTCCACTGATCTTGATCTATAAACACTGATGTGATGCAGGGAGATCGATTCAACTTGAACAAGCAAGTGCAAAATTTCCAAAATACTTTGAATGCATTAAAAAGCCAACTCGGTGAAAAGGATTTGAGCCGCCATTTGGCCAAGTCTTTGGTAGTGTTTATTCTTGGCAGCAATGACTACATCAACAATTATCTCCTCCCTTCCTTTTATTCCACGAGCTCTACTTACAAACCTAAACCATATGCTGATCTCCTTATCAATCTCTACGAGAAGCAAATCCTTGTAAGAATTTTGTTACTGCCGCTGGTCCTCTTTCTTACGGACCAAAACTATGAACCACGCATGCATGCACACACATGACAAGGGACATAACATGATGTGGTGAAGTCATAAATAAAATTTTATCCTCTTATGAATTATGAAGTGTCATATTGCATCGTACATCTAAAAGATATATCCCATAAATATGATACACACGTGCGTCTGACAACCACTGGTTCCCTTTGTTATTGTTTAATATTGTAAATTATATTGTGTTGTATCATGCAATATTGTCCAACAAACACAACACATGCATGCTCAGTTTTATGAAATGTATAATGAAATTGTGAGAATATTGTTATTTCTTTTCTGGGCAGGCGCTTCAAGGTTTTGGATCGAGAAAGTTCTTGTTGGCTGGGATTGGTCCACTTGGTTGCATCCCAAGCCAATTGGCGACCGGTCTTGCACCACCAGGAAAATGTGTTGGCTTCATAAATGATTATGTTTCAATGTTCAATGTTCAACTCAGGTCTATGGTTGATCGACTCAATGCTAACAGTTCTTCCGGGGCAATCTATGTCTATGGAAACACTTTTGGAGCTTTCTATGACATAGTCAACAACCCGGGCACTTACGGTATACCCCTTGGTCAAAATTTTTTATACCCAATTCAATTCTAAACCTCATGAAGTTGTGAGATTTTCTTGCAGGATTCAGTGTTGCAGACAGAGGATGTTGTGGGATTGGGAGGAATAAAGGGCAAATAACATGTCTTCCGTTTTCAATACCCTGTGTGAATAGAGACCAATATGTATTTTGGGATGCTTTTCATCCAACCCAAGCTGTAAACAAAATCCTTGCTCAGAGGGCTTACTCAGGTTCTCCGTTGGATTGTTACCCTATCAATGTCAAACAAATGGCCCAAATCTAGGATCTATGACACCACATCACATTATCCATCCCTCTCTTTATTTTGGACTATTTTAAATAATTTCAGTAGTATTTTAAAGATTTTTAATAATGCTTTTAAAATTTTTAACATATTCTTAACCGTCGCGGCTTCTCCCATGCTTATGGTTCAATGCTATATAAGTCAAATACCCAAAAAAGAAAAGCATTGAATGAAAGTAATCACCACCATAAGAGCTAGCATATTATCTAAGAAGTTTTGTGTAAAATTCATTGCAATTGGGGTGAGTTTTTGCAAATTGATTATTACCTTCCTTAAGCATAATATTGGTGGTGATTAGTTTGATGCAAGTAATACAAAACAAGAATCATAGATTAAATAAAATTACCATAAATTTGACATGAATGCTTTTAAAATTTGTGAGAATTCAACATGGATTTGTACCAAAAACATTATCCACTTCTTTAAATATGGTTTTCCTTTGGGGGGTTTGACTTTGGTATGGTAGTAATTTACGGTTATTTATCAAAATAATGTTATTTTAAAAAAATTATTTAAATATCATTCTTTTTTTAATTTCCAAAATATCGATTTCGCACTTTCGGAGTGCGAAATCATTTCTTTTAATTTTTTTATTTTTTTTTACGATTTATTTTTTTTGTGAAACTTAATTTCATACTCCTAGAGTTCGAAATTGAATTTGTACTCACAGAGTACAAAATTAAGCCAACCTAATCCCACAAATCCCATGTCTATGCACGTATGTCCTTGTAAGTCGCGAGCGGTGTGCGGCGAACCCGTATCCTAGAAGAGGATCACGGCCTGTTTTGGGTTGAAAGAAAGGGGAGGCTTGTAAAAATGGTAGGGTACACCTTGCTACATGACAATGATGGTCTATGCACAAGGGTGGCTCGGGAATAAAAGAAGGGGGAAAGAAAAAAAAAAAGAAAGAAAGACTAACAAAAACTATGTAAAATCGGTAAACAAAAGAAAGGGATATGACTTACGGTTTTGGAGTTAAGCAAAGGTCTTGCACCGCAGGGATCTCTTAAGCAATTGCTCTCCTTCAAAAGACGTAGGCCTGGCCTTGTTGCACCGCAGGGATCTCTCACAAGACAAAGAACATTAGACAAAGCAAGTGTTGTCCAAAAACTGCACTATGGAATGTCTAATATCCTAACTCAAGTCTCTCATTAATGAGAAATAGAAAGGGACGAAATTCTCAAGTCTTAACTGTATTTCTGATATCCAAATGAGGGGGAGTACATGGGTATTTATAGGCAAGGGAAGGGGGAAAAGAAAGGGCAGCAATGGGAACATTTCGGCCAAATGCACACCCTTGGCTGAAACATTAGTTCCTTTGGTCTATAACTACCTATAACTGCCTAAAAAGAGTCCCTTCACCCTATATAATGATATCCCACTTATTACAACACTTCAAACATGAGTCTTGATACTTAAAATACTAAATAAAATGGCATAAATATTGAAATACTAATAATATAAGTAATCTGTCCAGAATTGGGCAGAATGTAAGCAGTTGCTTGTATGATGCTTATGTCTCTTGGTTGTTTGCATGCACCTGCTCCTCTCCTTGCACCATTTCGTTGCCTACTGCCTTGGGAACACCTTTGGAAGTTATCTTGGCTTGGGCTCCTCGATTGCTTGCTGGTCGCTCGTGAATTGGTGCCTTAACACATGCTGGTGCTGGTGCCTTTTCACTTGGCGCTGCGGCTGCATTGCTTGGTGCTTGCATTTGAATTCCTTTAGGCATTGCTCCTTCTTTGTGCTTCTTCATGGCCTCTTCTGGTGTCTTCTGGTCCCTAGAGTAGAACCGTGGCTTGGTGGCAACCTTTGGTGTTGACTGCTCGATCGTGGCCTCTTGTGAAAAACTTGTGTCCATGCGAACCTCCATCGCATTTGTCCCGCCTTGCTTGCTGCCTGCTGCATGTTGCTTGTTGCTCATTGCCTTATGCTCATATCTTTTTGCTTGCTGCTCATTGGCCATGACCTTTGGCTCATGGTCTTGTTGCTTATTGCTCGCGGCCCTTGGCTCGCAACCCTTTGCTTGTAGCACGCTGCTTGTGGCTTGTTGCTTGAGACCTTTCACTTGCTCGTGTCCTTTGGCTCGTACCTCTTGGTCGTGGCCTTTCATTCGCACCCTTTGGTCAGGACCTTCCGTGCGAATCTCCATGCTATCTGCTCGGGTGCTGCTCATGGCCTTTTGAGGGTTCGTTACATTCGCCCCTCCTTGAAGAGGAACCTTATCCTCAAGGTTGATGTGAGGATAACCTTTGAGACTAATCATGACATCTCTTCTTCGAATCCTCCTTGTGTTGGGTCTCTCCCTTTTGGGCTGGTTCTTTGAATAAACTCATTTGCTTGCTTGGATCTCCTTGTGCTCTTGTTGAGATACGAACTCAATTCGTTTTTGTCTTCTGTTCATCTTTGGCTTGGTTGCTGCTACATGAATAAGATCTCGAGTATACTTTTTAAGCCATTTTGTATGAAAGACAGGATGTACCTGGGTGCTTGGGACAACATTTATCTTGTATACAAGCTTTCCGTACTTGGCCATAATCTTGTACGGGTCATTTGCCTTGAGTTTGTTGGCCATCTGCTTGGAGTCCTTCTTCTTTTTGAGGTAGTAGTAGAGATAAACCCAATCCCCAACTTGAAATTCTTTCTGCTGCCATTTGAGGTTGTGCATGTCCTTCCGCTGGGCTTGATCCCTTTGACATTTCTCGTAGTGCTTGATGTGATAGCGGATGTCTCTTTTAAGGCCTTCCCACGAGAACTTCTTCAAAATCTTCCTATAGGTTTTGAATGTTCCGCGATGTTTACCTTCTTTGCTGCCATGAAAGTGCGAGAGGATCTTCTTTCGCAATTCCTTAAAGTTAAGCACACTACAAAATTAAAGCGCTATGCTGACGGTAATTTTTAATGATGGTGACTTTTAGTAACGGTTTTTATGGTTTATAAAGACGCCATATGACAAAACCGTCGAAAAATATAAGTTTTTCTCAACCGACTAAAATGTCCGTGAAGAAAATTTTATCAACCGTAGGTAAAGTTAGCACAACCGTCTGTAAAGCAATATTCAATTACGATGGTTAAAAATTATGGTCAATAAATGTAATAGTCTTTTTTACACGATTTAAAAACAATCTCAATATAAATCTTTTTTATTATTTATTTAACAATACCGTTTTCATAGGTTTTAGATGTATGGTAACAATAAATTCTACCGTCTTTTAAAACTAAATTTGTTTAAATTCTAATCTATATATTGTAATGTCTGTAAAAATATAATATTGTTATATTTTTGTATCATATATCCTTTATATTTGAAAATAATCTAAATAATAAATTGTGGTAAATTTATGATAGTGGTAGTTTAGTAAATATGTGATAATGATAAGTAGTAGTAGTAGGTACGTAAATGGTAAGTAGATGGTAAGTGGGTAAATAAGTTTATATAGTAGTAAGTTTGTGATAAATTTGTGATATATAGTCGTGGTAAGTAGATGATAAGTGAATAAATAAGTTTATATAGTAGTAAGTTAATGGTAAGTAAATAGTAAGTGAATAAGAAAGTTTATATAGTGATAAGTTTGTGATATATAGTCGTGGTAAGTAAATTATAAGTAGATAGTAAGTGGATAATTAAATTTATATAGTGGTAAGTTAGCAGTAAGTTAGTAATAAGTAAATGGTAATTGAGTAACTAAGTTTATATAGTGATAAATTAGTGATAAGTTAGTGATAAATTTGTGATATATAGTCGTGGTAAGAAAATATTAAGTAGATGATAAGTGGAAAAATAAGTTTACATAGTGATAATTTTGTGATATATAATCGTTTATTTAATCTACTATCATTATATTTATTTCTATTTTTTTATTAATATACATTTATTTAATATTTATTAACATACATTACTTATATACATTAAATAATTTTATAAAATATTTTAATTATTTATACTAATTTAATATTAACTTATATACATTTTTTAAAATTTTGAAATATATAAAGAATTTTTGAAAAGATTTATGATTTAATAATTTGAAAATTAAAAATCGAAAAACATCATTTATTTATAAATATTATATTTACTTCAATTTATAAAATTTTTCTAAATAGTACAAAATTATATATATTAACTTTTATTTTTATTTTATAAAATTTTAAAAAACTATATAACACTACTTCCCTAAATTTATATAGTATCGGGATTTTATAAATTGTAAAAATATCATTAATTTTTCAAAATTTTCTATATTTTAATTTTTAACAATATATTTTAAATTTCTTATAACAATTAATTTTTAATTTGAAATTTAATTTATTATAATAATATAATTTTAATATAGTGCTCTGAGACACCCAGTATAGCGGGCGCCCAGCCATGCAAGCACGGCCGCCGCGCATGCCACACAGGTGCTTGCATTTGCCACCACGCACGACATGCGCTTATGCATGGTATGTCATGGCATGCGCGCCATATGCATTCATGGTGATTGTCACGGTATATAGTAAATCATATAATTTCGTTAAATCTAACTTTATTTTTATTTATATTTCTACTATTATATTTTATCATTTTTTATTTTCATTATTTTATTTTATTTTATCATTTTTATTTCCATTATTCTATTTCATTTAATTTTATTGTTTTTTTTTCTAATTTTTTGTTTTTCTAATAAGTATGAAATTTAAATTATAATATATTAATAATTTAAAATATATATATATATTTAATCACAAATATTTCGCTTTCAAAATATATAAAATTAATAACTTATAATTCATTAATAACATTCAATTTAAATATCATTGGTTTTGAATATGTTAAAATCAGAATAAAAATAATTCAAAGAAAATATAAAATAAAAAAAAAAAAGCTCCCAGAAAAAGAAAAAAAATTAGAGGTGAGAGTAAGATAGAAAAAAAAAAATAAGAGTGAAATAGGGAGGTAAAAAAAAAAGTGAGATTGAGATTGGTAGGAAGAGAGAAAAAAATAAAAATAAAATAAAAAAATAAAAAAAAACAAAGAAATTTACACAAAAAATGTTGTGGATTAATGGTTAGGACCTCAAATATTCAACTTTTGGCTATAGGTTTGAATCCGGATACTTGCAACACTTTATCCTTTTTTGCATAAATAAAAGGAAGCTGAGCAAGCTGGCGCCCGCACAGGCGCTGCTTGTGCTGGGCGCCTGCCCCCGCGGGCACCCGCACGGGCGTTGCTTGTGTTGGGCGCCTGCGCGAGCATGGGCAGGCGCCAGTACGGGCGCTCACATGCCCGCTTGCCTGCGCGCAGTGCCCGCCTACATGGGCGCCAGCGCGAGCAAGGGCAGGAGCCCGCACGGGCACTGCTTGCGCGGGGCGCCTGCCTACGCGGGCGCCCACGTGAGCATGGGCAGGCGCCAGTACGGTCGCTCGCATGCCCACAGTGCCCGCACGCAATGCCCACCTACGCGGGCGCCAGCGCGAGAAAGGGCAAGCGCCCGCACGGGCGCTGCTTGAGCGGGGCGCCTGCCCATGCGGGCACCCGCGCGAGCAAAGGCAGGCGCCTGTAACAGCCTAGCACGGTGTCGGTAAGCAATATTTTAATGGTTTAAATTACTATTAATTTTATTTAAATTAATAATGATAAAAATTAAGAAAATTATTTACAGTTTAGAGAACCTAATTATTTAAAATTATTAATATTGACACTTGAAATATTATTTCACATCTAAAATAATTAATTAAGTTATATAATATAATATTAATAATAATTAAATGATTATTATACAAATATTATATTATGAAAAAGTACATTAACTCGATAATTTGATCTAAATTGGTAAATTTATAATATAATTTATAATGATATAATTATTATATTATTTGTCTCCCAAAATATTTTCAAATTTTTTATAAAATTTTTGCACTTTCGCGCTATAATAATTTCTCTCTATTTTCATAAACAAATTTTGAAAATAAATTTTCACAAACTTTTTCCTTTTCTGCGCCAATTTTTTGAAAATTTCCTATTTTAATATTAAATTTCAAATTAAAATAAAAAAAAATATGTTTATTTTTTAAAACCTGGGTAATATGTTGGATGATTGAGCTTGTTCGACTGAACTTGGTGAGTGAGAGGTTTAAATGAGTTAGGGAAGTAGAGCTTTCAAGAGAAGGATGAAAAAACTTTGATGGTAGATAAAATCTTATAAAGTATGAGTGAGAGATTTAAATGAGTTAGGGGAGAAGAACTTTGAAGAGAATGATGAAGAAATTTTGAGTTTGAGGTTTCGCCATGATTGAATTTATAATATATCATTTTCACAAACAACTTTTTAAAATTTCGCTTTCGCGCTTTTTCTCCCGCCTCTTTTTTCGTTACCGCGTTTTTTAATTTCTCACAATTTTTTTTATACTTTTAATTAATACCGCCTTGTGATTTTTATTACTTACTTATGAAGTACTCACTAACTACTTATTAACTAGTTACTACATTTCATGATTTTTTGACGCTCTCTCTTTTTTTCTTAGTCACTATATTATTATACCCATTACCTCCATTTCTCTATGGTTCTCATGCAATGTAATTTTTAGAATTTGTTAACTTTTTCATATCTATACTGTTACAACTCCTTATAAGTAGTAGAGTATTCGTGGTTTGTCTTGTCAGATTAATCTAATTAAACAAATGATTAAATTTAGTTTTTATTTAAATTTTCATATCAAAATACCAATTATACTGTTTCCATTTGTTAATATCATTGTACCCATTTATTACATGATAAATAAACCACATAATAAAATCTTTACTATGATTACTATAAAGTTTCAACCATGATTGATTTGTTTTTCGAACATATTACATTCACTTTATATGAAACAGTACATAGGATATTAAAATTTAATAGACTTTAATATTAATATATATATATATATGACAGTATATACTTACACTCGCAATTGAGTCACTATTGAGTAGTATATATTGAATAATATCTATAGTATTTGTCATCTCTTTTAAGAATAATATTTAAAAAAATAATATCAAGTTATATAATAATAAATTTAAGATTGTACCACTCACCAACAACTAACAGTATCGTATTTATTAGTTGTACTACCCACAAACAATATCCATTTCACCCACTAACAAGTGATATAATAAGATAGAACAAACATTTGCTCAATTGCTCAATTACCATTGTTGACATTTAGGCACCAAGACAAAGTTAATGTTGTTAGGGACGAAGATAAAATTTATGTTACATTAGTAACATTATTCTTGGACAGATACTCAATGCCAGATTTAATCTAGTTCAATGATTAAAGTAACCAATTTTAGAAAAACGCAATTGATATTTAGGTAATATCTCTTGGTTCATCCCGTTAATCCTACAAGTAGTTTAACAAAATTTGACAATAAAGTAATCCAAAATTTTCGCCCCAATTTTGTCAAAGGCAGAACATCATATAATTTTATTTTTCAAATGGTTTGATTAATTTTGTTAAAACTATCATATCATCTTCCAACCATAATGAGACAATGAATTTTAATGAATTTTATTTGAATTTGATGGTAAGGTGGTTTGATTTTCCTAACACAAAGTCAGTTTAATTTAATAATTGTATTAAATTGTTTTTATTTAAATAAAAGCAAACAAAGAGAGTAAAAAATAAAAAAAAAAAGAGAAATAGACATATAGCAAGTAACATGATAATTTGGCGCCAAAACTAAATTTTTCGTGGTTGAAACAAAAAACAAATAAAAAATTTTGGCGGCTGATTAATACCAAAATGTAAAATGTTTTTGGAACTTTAACAAAATTTACCGCCTAATTTTTGTGAGAATTGATTGATTGATTAAATATTATTATAATTTTTAAATAATAATATTAATAATTTTTAAATAATAATATTAATAATTTAAAATAATAATATATAAATTACTAATTTAATAATATAATAATTTACGGGACACTTCCATGCGTGCATGCCCCATGCTAGGGCGCCCACGTTGGCATAGCTCGGCGCCTGCGCAGGCACTTGCATGCATTGTTGCCCTATGCGGGGGCATATGCCACTCATGCCATGCGGGCGCCCACGCACACATTTGCATAGACCACCATGCATGCCGCGTAGGCACCCGTGTAGACATGCGTCATGGGGCGAGTACCGACCTTTCAATCAATAATGCTATAATTAATATATAAAAAATTTTAAATATGAATTATATAGAATAATGGTATAATTAATATTATTAATTTAAATAATGTAATAATATAAAATTAAATGTTTTAATGTAATTTAGTAATAATATTATAACATAACATAGTAACAATGTTGTAATGTTATAGTAATAGTTAGTAAAAGAAACAAAAATACAAATAAAAATATAAAATCTTTGATGATATAATAAAAAAAAAGAGCGATAGATTAAGATGAAATTAAACTCTAAGGTGATAAAAACTTAATTATCTAAAGGCGGTAAAAAGGTTAAAAAAAAAAGCAGGAAAAATTGATGGGCTTTTGAAATTTTGAAAATTTGCTTGGGCGGTAAAATAAACCAAATATTCTATAAATCATTTCCTCTGAACCCTCTTTCTCTTCCTCCCCTCAAAATCTCTCCTCTCCGCTCAAACCTCTTGCTTGTGAATCAACCAAAATCTTCGTGAAGCAGGTAATCACATATTTTTTTTAAAATAAAATTTTGATTATCTTATATTTTGAAATATTTTAAATTTTCACAGCTTGTACTCATTTTGGATGAATTAAATGAAGGATGAGTATTTTTTAAGAATCACAACCATCCTAAAACAACTTGACTTTGAAGAAACCCAATCATCTGGTTTGGTTCAAATTTAAGTACGAATGTTATTTCTTTATTTTCACATAATATTACTAATTTTAATTTCATTTTTTTTAATAATAATCCAAATTATTTGTATTCTTAGCTTCCAACCAACAATCATTATCTCTACGTGACTGCATCCAAAAGGTAATATTTTTATTTATAACAATTTTTAATTTTATGAATGGATTGACATGCTCCATCCATAAAAGATAATATTTTTTTATAACCCTTTTTATGAATAGATTGACATGAAGGTTGATACTGCGACTCAATCATTTTTGGGGCAGAAGATATGCTGAAGAGAAGAGAAGAGAAGAGAAGATATATAGTTATTTGATATGTAATATTTTTTTTCTTATTCTATTAATGTATCAATCATTCTCAATAAAATAATACAAAATGTTATATTATTTTAGTAATTTCTTTATTTTATAACTTATAAATTTCCTAAAATGTCAGCATATGTGATAATCGTACAATATGTGATAACTGATAGTAATATATACTAACGGATAAATTATTGTAGTAACCGATATAACATATGAACATATGTACTAACCAACCATAAATGACTAACCGACGATATAAGATAACAATTGTGGTAACTGAGTAGTAATTGAGTGGTAACCGACGATAAAAGTCATAACATTTCCTAATATATAAGCAACCGTTTCTAAATGGCAGTTACATTTCTTAACAATTATGTAGTAACCGACGATAAAAAATAATATTTGTGCTAACCGAGTGATAATAACCGAGTCGTAACCGAGTGGTAATCAAAATCAAGTAGTAACTGAGTAGTAAAACCGAATGGTAACTGATGATAAAATATAGTAATTTTTACCCATATTTAGCGTAATTTTACCAACACTTTCTGACCGTCACTATAAATATATGACATATTCCAATGGTAATTAAGATTGTCGGTATAAACATATCCCGATGGGTGTATAGCCAACTAAAATCCTAACCGTTGGAGAAGGATCTGCCAACGATTTTAGTTGATTTATCAGACGGTTTTCGTCCGTCTGAATAAGTCATTTATTTTGTAGTGACACATAAACCTTGCCTCTCCAAAGAAGCAATCCATTCCTCAATCCATATTGAGTTTCTTTTGCATTGCTGTTCTCCAACTTGTGGATGATGTTTCGACTATGGGGATTCTCTTGATGGGCTATTTTGTTGTCTTCCCAAATGCTCCATGATAGATAGGAAATAGGAATAAATGAGATTGGAGTGTTGGAGTGTTCTTTACTTGTCATATCTGTGGCAGGTATCCTTTCTGTTGGCACCTTTTTGTCTTCAGGGCTGATGTCTTCATTCAGCTGTCCTTCCTATGTCTTTTCACAGATGTCTGGCTTTAGGTTTGATATCTCCATGCCTTTGGTTTGCTCCTTGTTTGGCATCTTGTTGTCATCAGGTGGCACTTCTTCGACCATCATTTCTTCTTTTTTAGTTGACAACTCTTCGGTCGGCATCTTATTGTTATCAAGTGGTATCACTTTGATCGGCATTTCTTCAATAAGCATCTTGTCATCGTTGGGTGGCACCTCTTCATCTTCGTTGTTGTCCATCTTGAATTGGATCCATTTGGTGTTGTGCATGAACTCCATTTCTCTTTTGTTGTAATCAGTTACAACTTTTCCAAGTGTCACGAGCCATTGTACCCCTAAAGCAATGTCCATTCCCATTAAAGGTAAAGAGTAGAGATCGGTTCGAATGTCGTACCCTTGGATTTGAATGGTGACATCTCGGTGGATCTCTGAACATGGTAACTTTTCGCCACTTGTAACTTTTACTTCGAATGATGACACTTTCTCCACTGGTAACTTTAGCATACCGGCTGTCTCATGATTGATAAAGTTGAGAGATGATCCGTTGTCGATAAGGAGAGTTACCTCTCTATTATTGACTCTTGCCTTGGTGCGCATCGTTCGTGGCCCTTGAACTCCGGCCATGGCATGAATTGATATTGCTGGTCCGTCTTCATCTTGAAAGGTGTCTTCTTCTTCATACTCGGCTTCTTCTTGGAGTGGTGTCTTCGATCATGAAAAGTCGTGGCTGCTTGCACTTGTGTCCGGGAGTGAATTTTTCATCACAATAGAAACATAAGCCCTTGGCTCTTCTTGACTCAATCTCGACATAGGTGAGTTTCTTCACTCCTTGTGGTGTCTTGGTCGATATGGGCTGTGAAGGAACCTTAGAAGTAGAGGGTTTAAGGAATGGTTTGGTACCTCCTACTCCTTTATTGACTTGTTGCCGTGATGTCTTGTGGATGTCTTGAAGTTGTTCATTCCTTGCGATCTCCCATGCTCGAATCAATGTGTTCGACCTTTGTAACTTTACTTCAGTTGCAAGTTCGGTTTAAGTTCTCCTATGAATGTGCCAATAAGTGCTTTTTCGGGCCACTCCACACGAGTTGAGATTCTTTCGAACTCCTTTTGATAGTCTCATAGGGATGTCGTTTGCTTGAGGCGTGTGAGGGCTTCATCATAGTTGGTGTACTCGGTGTCTCCAAATCTCTTCGTGATTTCCTTGCATAGTCTTCGCCATGATATCTCCTTTTGTCTTGCGATGTATCTCTCCTTGAGCCATTGATACCAAAGCTGCGCTTCTCCTTCAAAATAAAAACTTGCCATACGTACCCTTTCATTAGAGATTGTTGGATAGTATGAAAAGTATGTTTCTGCACGTGCGATCCATGTTGTAGGATTTCCTTCTTGAAATTGGGGGAACTCCAATCGATGTTGCTCATTTCAACACCTTCTTGGTTGAATCTCTTCATCACTTCTGCTGGTTGGTGGCTCTTGGTCTTCATCTTCGGCAACGGATGAGGGTGGTGATGAAACTTGAGTTGGTGGTGTGGATGTTTCGCCAATGTTGTCCACGGTTGGTTGTGGATGAGGGCGCCTTCGGCCATGTATCCTTTCGGTTGGCCTACTTACTCTCATTTCTTGTAGTATGGTAGTGATATTTGCAAGGCCTTGCTCCAGAATATTGAACCGTTGGTTCATATCTTGTCTTTCCTTTTGAGCGGCTTCAAAGTTTGACTCAAGGGTCTCAAGCCGTTCTCTTTGAGTTGGAACCTTTTCGGCCACAGTGAAAAGTTTTTGTGTTTTTTGTTTTTGTGAAAAAGAAAGAATAAGTTTTTGGACAGGGGAAAGAGGGGTGTTTGAGGAAATGGTGGAATGATTTTTGAAGGGAAAAAAAAAAAGAGAATGAAATTGAAATTATCGATAGGACCCTCTCAATGAAAGCACTAAATATGCGGCGAACCCGTGTCCTAGAAAATGATCACGGCCTGTTTTGGGTTGAAAGAAAGGGGAGGCTTGTAAAAAGGGTGGGGTATACCTTGCTGCACGACAATGAGGGTCTATGCACAACGGTGGCTCAGGAATAAAAGAAGGGGGAAAGAAAAAAAGAAGGGGGAAAGAAAAAAAAGAAAGAAGGAAGAAAGACTAAGAAAAACTATGTAAAATCGGTAAAGAAAAGAAAAGGATATGACTTACGATTTTGGAGTTAAGCAAAGGCTTTGCACCACAGGGATCTCTCAAGCAATTACTCTCCTTCAAAAGACGTAGGCCTGGCCTTGTTGCACCGCAGGGATCTCTCACAAGGCAAAGAACATTAGACAAAGCAAGTGTTGTCCAAAGACTGTACTATGGAATGCCTAATATCCTACACTCAAGTCTCTCATTAATGAGAAATAGAAAGGGACGAAATTCTCAAGTCTTAACTGTATTTCTGATATCCAAATGAAAGGGAGTACATGGGTATTCATAGGCAAGGGAACGGGGAAAAGAAAGGGCAGCAATGGGAACATTTCGGCCAAATGCACACCCTTGGCTGAAACATGAGTTCCTTTGGTCTATAACTACCTATAACTGTCTAAAAAGAGTCCCTTCGCCCTATATAATGATATCCCACTTATTACAACACTTCAAACATGAGTCTTGATACTTAAAATACTAAATAAAATGGCATAAATATTGAAATACTAATAATATAAGTAATCTGTCCAGAATTGGGCAGAATGTGAGCAGTTGCTTGTATGATGCTTATGTCTCTAGGCTGTTTGCATGCACCTGCTCTTCTCCTTGCACCATTTCGTTGCCTACTGCCTTGGGAACACCTTTGGAAGTTATCTTGGCTTGGGCTCCTCGATTGCTTGCTGGTCGCTCGTGAATTGGTGTCTTAACACATGCTGGTGCTGGTACCTTTTCACTTGGCGCTGGGGCTGCATTGCTTGGTGTTGGCACTTGCATTCCTTTGGGCATTGCTCCTTCTTTGTGCTTCTTCATGGCCTCTTCTGGTGTCTTCTGGTCCCTAGAACAGAACCATGGCTTGGTGGCAACCTTTGGTGGTGACTGCTCGATCGTGGTCTTTGGTGAGAAACTTGTGTCCATGCGAACCTCCATCGCATTTGTCCCAATGCCTTGCTTGCTGCCTGCTGCATGTTGCTCGTTGCTCGTTGCTCATTGCCTTATGCTCATATCCTTTTGCTTGCTGCTCATTGGTCATGGCCTTTGGCTCATGGTCTTGTTGCTTATTGCTCACGGCCCTTGGCTCGTGACCCTTTGCTTGTAGCACGTTACTTGTGGCTTGTTGCTTGAGACCTTTCACTTGCTCGTGTCCTTTGGCTCGTGCCTCTTGGTCGTGGCCTTTCATTCGCACCCTCTGGTCTGGACCTTCCGTACGAACCTCCATGTTATCTGCTTGGGTGCTGTTCATGGCCTTTTGAGGGTTCGTTACACGGTGCCTATGACATACGTGCATGCCTTGTGCGCAACATGTGGGGTGAAGATGCCACAGCATGTATGTCCTGTGTGAGTCACGAGCAATGCCTATGCAGTGAGCATATATGCCTAGTACGTAGCAAGTGTGGTGAAGATGTCACAGCGAGTATGCCTTGTGCGAGTCACGAGCGATGCCTACGCAGTGTGCGTGCATGCCTAGTGCACAACACGTGGGGTGCAAATGCCACAACACGTATGACCTGTGCGAGTCGCGAGCTGTGCCTATGGCGTACGCGTGTATGCCTTGTACACAACGTGTGGAGTGTAGATGTCAAAGCACGTATGGCCTTTTAGAGGCGCGCAATTTGCCATTGTAGTGCACGTGCACGGGCACCACATCCCGTGCCACAACATGCATGACCTATGCGCGCCGTCCCCACAGTGCTCATAAGAAAGGAAAACATAATATATCAACTCCAGCCCACATACTCCATCACAAAAACCCACCATAATAGTCCAAACACAACCACTGTACTTGAAACAAGTTAAAATATCTTGAAACACCATAAAACCGGTACTGTAAATGTCACGTCCCGAACCGGGATCGTGAACAACCGTCCGTTATCCTGAATGCCGGCTGTATTTTTATAGAAAATCGGGCAGAATCTCCCCATATTTCGGAGGTTTTCCAAGTACAATTTATCCTGTATAAATCACAAACATCATGTAATATAATCAAATGGTCATCTCGGCCTCTGCAAAATCAAATAATCTCACAGCTAACATCCAAATAGCGTAAGGCTATAAAAATTTCCAATAATCTAGCTACAGACCTCTTCTGCCATACCCCCGTCAAAGGTATGGACAGCCGCCAGTTGCCCCTCCTGTGATTTAGAGATGGCACCGAGTGATACTAGAGTACATTTTTAAGACATAACACATTTCCAAATACATACATAACGAATAAGAAATGCCTCAATGCAATTGTATGCAATGACATGAGAATTCCACAATTTAAATGTCCATATTTATACAGTCATCCCAGAATAACACAATGGTCGTCTATAGACCTCAGAATGCATATACATTACCAATACAAATTTGCAGTAGAAATATATAATGACTTCTCAACTCCAAATCAGATCTCCCAATGATACCGAGCATCCTAAAGCAACGCTCTTTGTCAAATATTATCTCTGAAACAAGAAGGGAAATGAGGGGTGAGTACTCGGGGAAGAATACTCAGTGAGTGAGTGTGTCAATGCAATCGTTAAATATAAAGTGTGAAAGTGGAGTGTCAAAGCATAAGTATACGAATCATATTTCAAATCATCATACTTTTCATTTCAAAAATATATCATTAGCACGCATTTTCAAGTCAAATATGTATCCAAAGCACTGTTACTAAAAATCATAGAGCTGCCAGCCAAAAATATCCTGGCAGAGGTCTACTGTGACCTATGACAAGCGCACCGGGGGTGTTATATGCAAGTCTATTTAAAGTGCTATCTACCCCGGCGTTGGCGACGAATCTCGTCCAGGTGCTAAACTTAGAGAGAGTATCCAAATCCTCCCCTTTTCGGGTTTAACCTGTCTAGTACCGTGTCGTTAATAAAAATCACAATAACTCGTGGGATACTCCAGGCCTAGGCATATCCGGACGCCACCAAAACATTTCTCACGATATCCTTCGTAGCTACGAAACAATACATACAAAAACTCTCAAAACCAAATCCAAAATCGTATCAAAATGTGCCGAAATTATGTTCACAAACCAAATGCAACATATAGCATAAAATGACACATTATACATTTCAACCACATGGATGCATAATTTCAATATTTCAACATAGTTTTTGGGACACTCCATCAGTTCACAAAAATCAATTTCCAAACCAATCAAAACATTTCAAATACGTTACAAATCATACTCATGTATCAAATAGTTTAAAACAGGGTTTACACATTAAACAAAAGTATTGAAATAAATCTCACTCACAGTTTTGGGAAGGATAGCGCACTCTCCAATAAAACCACAATACGTAGAATAAGTCTCCCCTCAAGTGAATCACCAAGAAAGCCAACCTAATCAAATTATCACGATTTTCATCAAAATTTCAACTATTGTCAGGGTTCATCATTTTCCTTAAATTCGTACAAGTCCTAAATTCTTCAAACACATTTAACCACATATTCTAAGAACTTAAATATCGATTTTAAGCCACAACAACATATATATATGTAACTTCCAATTCTAAATTCAATCTAAATTCGACCAAATTAAATTTAAGTATGGAAATAATTTCATTTCTCTCACCTAGATTTACTCGAATCTCAAACCTAACTTTCGTTCGCCCGTCAGATTAATTTGAAACCTGTAACATTGTCAATTTTGAAATCACGTTAGCGACTAAATCAATTTCTAACACAAAATCACATCTAACACAGCCGTTACCTACAGTGAAAGATTTCTGCGAGGATGGCAGATGGCCCTCAAAGGAGAAAGCCGGTCGCGGGTTCGCGGGCCATCGCGGGCCGGTGGGCTCGCGGGTCAGCAGGCCACCCCGCTGGAGGGCTCGCGGGTCAGCAGGCTGCAGTAGGCTCGCGGCTAGGGTGCGCGGGCTGGTGCGCTCACAGGTTAGGGCTCACGCTCGCGAGCTGGATCGCGCGCTCGCGCAGTGGGTCGCACGCTCGCACAGTGGGTCGCATGCTTGGCTCGCAATCGTGCTGGGGCGTACTCGAGTAGTGGATCGCGCGGTTGGCTCACACGGAGGGTCGCGCTTGGGGGCGCGCTCGTACAGGGTAGCTCGCTCGCACAGGGTAGCTCGCTCGCACAGGGTAGCTCGTGCTGAGGCGTGCTGGCGCTCGTGTAGGGGCGCGCTGGCGCTCGTGCAGGAGCATGCAGAGGCGCGCAGGGGCTCGTACAGAGGCGTACAGGGGCGCGCTAGCGCTCGTGCAGGGGCGAGTTATTCTTTGGTAATCAAAACGAATTTCCCACAATCCGTTATACTTGTTTAAGAGTTAGGTATGATTTTCTCTTGAAATTGTGATGATATAGAGGACTTATAAGAAGAGAAAGTCAGATCAAGTGTTGTGGTATACTTGGACTAAAACCTATACGATACATTATAATTTTGAAATAGACGTACGCTTTTAAATAAATAGAAAAGATATCGTAACACGTGTTCATATGGTATGCTTTCTATGACCCTATGGGTAATGAGTTAATGAATTCTTCTATCTCATCGTATGAGACCCAGAGGTTTGAAATTAACCTCATTCAATACCTTTAGAATTTTTATATGTTTCTTGAAACTTTATTTTAATATTACTACATTAGCATATAACCAATAGATCATGATTTATTCGGTTTTGCGGCGCATGACTAGGAAGTAGCTAAAATGAAGAGAAGAGATAGTCATGTGAAAGAAAAACTATCTTATAACTGATACGTTGTTTTATATTTACAGGCCGACCAGTTATATTTTAATTTAATGTTTTGAAATATAATTGTGGATACATAATTTGTGTTGAGTCAAGTGTACTCTCATATATATTGTTTGAGGGACGAGAGATACATTGACTAAGTATGTTAGAAAGAAGTCTGGGTATAGCGAAATTTGAGGTTCTCATTGTATTTAATAGTGAATTGCTATATGTTCTTAACCAGTGTGTAGATTTGAACTCTTGATGAACTCGCCGGTCACATGATCCATTTACTTGTATGAAATTATTGATATATGAAAATGATTAACCTAAGTGCGGGACTAACCCTCATATGCAAGTAGAAGATATTGGAAATTTGGGGGGTTGGGTCGCTCAAGTGGGTTTGACCCAACCCAAACCCTATATTAACAATTCAAATAATAAAACCAAGAGGGAGTAGTTTTCCTCCTAACTACCCCTTGGTCATTTGAATTTTGAAAAAACAAAAGGAAGTTAACAATTTTGAGTCACCACTCAACAAATGGACGTGGGAAAAACTTCTAAGAAAATGAACATCTTCTCCATTGTGTGCAAAACCTAAAAAAGAGGGAAGAATATAAAAAATTAGAACTCCATATTTGAGGAGTTGAAGGTGACAATTCATATATCATAATTAAGGGTATTTGGATCATGAAAAATAAAAGCAAATCACACGTGATTGCTTTTCGATCGCGTATCAAAAGGGTTAGTGATTCAACTATTACTGATTTATAATGCCCATCGTGGGCATTTTAAGGAAAGTATGGGATAACTTCCCATGACTCCAATTTTGATGCATTAACCTCTCTCTTATTAATCTCATTGTGGAGTTACAAAAAACATAATAATAATGATATTTTGCCATGAGACACCTTTTTTTTTTAGTCAGTGTGATCTGGTGAAGATCAATCTTGAGAGAGATTATTCTTCCTTGAGAGAGAAAAATACAGATTTGCTAAAAGAAACGAGGGAATGAGAAATTTTCGTGAAGGAAAATTTTCCCGTCGCTAAAATCACCGGATTGAGGGTTGTGGCGTTGTGACACTGTGGTGGTGATTCGACTAACCTTGTGATCACCATTCTGACCGCGAAATCGGATCGAGGGACGTGCCGCTTGATTGACTTTGAAGATTCTACATATTGAGACACCCTATACCCGATCTAATTTATTTTTCAGAAAATTATTGTATGCTTCCGCTGTGCATGAGAATCCTAAAAATCCAACATTGGTATCAGAGCATACATTGGATTAGGAAAAATAATTTTTCGGATTTAATTTTTTGGGTATAAAAATATAGGGTATAAAATTTGAGGGTCGAATCACGGATGAGTTTCGTGAATCCGAAAATACCACTAGGTTACCCATGATCCGTAGAACAAGAAAACAATTTTTTCGTAATTTTTTGAGCACAATTAAACGAAAAAAATTTCGGTTGAAAATTTCGGTCGTGAATAGTGACTGAACCGCTCAACCCCAGATTTGTCGAGTTTTAAGGCAAATCAATGCATGAAAATTATAGATCTGTATTCCTCGTTTCATGCTCTTCGATTTGATATAAATATTGCGTATTATTGTGGCCGAAAATTGAGGTTTCAAATTGACTGCGGAGGGCCGAAATTTTGGATCCAAAATACTTCAAGATTAGGGCTCGATTATTCCAAAAATCGAGTCAAGGATACTTGGAATAAATGGAATAAGAGATTTCATAAAAAAAATCCGACGAAAATAGATCCAAAAAATGTGTTTTTTGGATACCGGGTCGAAAGACCCGAATACAGAAAAATTCGGGTGAAGACGAAGAGGTCCGACCATGGCACGTGCACCTCACGCGTCGTAAGGCGCGTCTGGCACCTTGGAGATGGCGTGTGTCCTTCACGCGCTAGAGAGGAGCGTGAAAACAGGTTTTCGGGTCTGACCTCGACCCGTTAACCGGTCGGTTGAGGGGTCAAACCCTGACCCGTTGACCGACCCGGTCCTAACCCGTTGATCGACTCGGTCCTGACCCGGTTCGACACGGCTCGGCGCATGAAGGCATGTGAGCTGGGCGCTGCGACTGGGCACGCGTGAGCCTAGCCACTCCTGGCGCGTGGCAGCACGTGTGACGCGCGCCGCGACTGGGCGCGCGTGAGCAGAGCCTCGCCACGCCGGCACGTGGCAGCGCATGTGAGGCACGCCGCGTGTTTGGCACGTGCCCAGCAAGCTGGCGGCGTGTGGGAGGTGCGTGGCGGTGCGTGGAACCTCCAGGGGCAAGTTCGGTCGTCAGGAATTGCAAATTTTCAATTTTTTGAGAATCCTACTTCCATAAGAGTGACTTTCTGTGGGTTTTTGTGTACCAAATTGTAGTCTGAATGGTAAGATGCAATCCTGGATTGTGGTGTATGGTGTCTGTTGATTCATACGCTCGTCTTGGGATTTGTATTTGAATTATTTGGGTCATGTTGATTCGTTGAGTGCACAAAATGTGAAAATAAGTATCACAAGTCATGAATATCTATTTGACTGCTTTTAAAATTATCGTATTAGATCTTTGCAAGGAAGACAAAATTAAATAGTGATAATTACGAGATTTTCACCGGTTGATTCAATTTATCCTCGAGGGGCAAAATCTAATTAAAATTCTAAGAAATGAGATAGTGGACTTTGGGGAGGGTACCACACCTCAGATAGACGGGATTAGGGGACATCACATGCATGATGATGTGATCTCAGTCTATAAGCAATATCTTATAGTTTTATCAATTAGGTTCACCCTATAAAGAGCATTGTGGTGCTCTTACAGATTCTGAGATTAGCATACTGACTTATAAGTATAATAACTTATAAGAAAATGATTGATCATACGATGATGTAACATTCGATAAAAATGTCTAGTATGGTCGTAGAGTTGGGGAATGTAGCCTATTTCAGATATGTTTTCTTGTACTGGATGCGATCCAGTTCTTTACCTGATTCATGAGAAATCATGAAAATCTATCTCACATACGATGAAAGTATTCGTACTTTCACTAATATGAATAGGCACAGTGAGCTCAAGTAGGAGTATCTAGAGACGAGTAAGTCATACTCAGGTCATGCTTATGCGGAAGAGTCGAGCAAGGACTCCTGTGAGACTCGAGATTTAGGTAAGAAGAAAACAACCGAAAAAAACCGGTAATATTAATGGCAGCGAGAAAGAGTTGAATTCGACCAAGGTGTAGTATTACCTGTAGTAGATTTGGTCATTTCGCTCGTAAGTGCGACGAGTGAAAATTAACTCTTTCTTCTTTACGTAGTTTGAATAACTCTCTGTTTTCTCTCCTTCGTGGATTATGAACACGGGAGCAACCGACTACGTAGTTCGAGATAGGAGCGTGCTTATATAGTTCCGCTTAGTGATTCCTCGAGTAGGAGGATTTACGTACAGAAACCGAGCATTTGTCGACATCAGAGGAATTAGCACTTGCAACTTGGAGTTGCAAAGTTGCTAAACTCTATACGTCATTTACGTTTCGGATGTTCGACGGAACTTGATTTCAGTTTAGGATATGCTCTATTAATTTGGAGATTTTATAATTTTCAATTTATTACGACAATATTTTGATTGGTTTTATTTTGCTCCGTGAGGGACTATATGCACTGGAAGTGATTCCTTTCAATGGTATTTCTTGTTATCCTCTTAGTGTGAGAGGGGATGAACCAGTTAGCAGTGAGCGGTCTGTAGGGCCCGCTTACTAGTCTTGCTTAAATGGCAAATTTATAAGAAAACCATTCGACAATGCAATAAGGGCTGGAACTCTATTGCAGTTGGATCAATCCGACATCTATGGCCTTATGAACGTGAGAACCTGAAATGGTGTTGGGTACTCTAATACGTTCATAGACAATTACATGCGTTTTGGTTACGTTTACCTGATCTAGCACAAGTCTGAGGCATGAGATGCTTCAGGAGGTTTACTAGCGATATTAAGAATCAGTAAGACTTGAAAGTGGAAACTCTCATAACCAAATGAGAGCGCGAGTATTTATCTGAAGAACTTTCTTTCAAGAAAGGTGTTGCGAGAAACTGACTATTCCTTGCTACTCAGTGGAGTAGAGTAGCTGTGAAAGATGAATATGACTTTGTTTGAGACGGTGAGGTCGATGATGGCGCAAACCAATTGACTTGTTTTCCATTGGGGAGATACGTTATTGGTTGCAGCTTACATTCTCAATCGTGTTCTATAGAAGTCCGCGGTTAGTACTCCATATGAGCTTTGGACAACGAGGCAATCTTGACCTTAGCCACTTGAAATTATGGGGTTGTGTCGCGTATGTTCACTATTTTTCACATTTACACGGTGAGTTAGGCCTACGAAAAAAAAGATGTATTTCTATGAGATACTCAGAACACTCCAGGGGATTGTGTCTAATGAACATACAAATGACACCCTAAACCCTATGAGATATGAAATCAATTGGGACTTTACCTTCTATGAGATGGATGAGCCTAGTGGTTGGCTAATCCCAGTGGCAGGATCCAAGAATCCATTACGGATCTCGGTCCAAGTGGGAGCGATCCTTCTAGAGGTAAAAAGGTTTCCCCTCCTATTAAGAGTAGTCGAGGACGCGTACCTAACCGTCGCTTCCCAATTGAGGGAGAGGCTCTCAGTGTGACTCTTGAGGATTACGAGAAATCTTTTAACTGTCCAAGAGGTTCTTGAGGGTTCTGTGGAGAGCCATTAACTAAAGGCTATGGATAAAAGGAGTTGATGAGAATCAACGAGATCTTGGATCTAATTAATTTGCCTGAGGGTAGTAGGGCTGTTGAAAACATGTGGGTTCTCAACATCAAGAAAAAGGCCGACGGATCGGTGTTGAGGTATAAGGCCTGTCTGATAACCATGGGTTACTCAGACTAAGAGCGAGATTATCTCGATCCGTTTACTTTTAGCGATTGTCGTGGACATGATATAAATCTAGGGTAGACTAGATGAACGTTGAGACTATTCTCCTAAGTGGGAGTCTTGGATGAGGAGATCTACAAAGAACAGTCATCTGGCTTTATTCCTATAGATCAGGATGATAAGGTCCATTGACTTCGGAAGTCGACATGCGACCTTAATCATCAATCAGGCAGTAGCGCTTGAGATTTCACGAGAAGGTGATATCTCATGTTTTAGTGATGATCGAGGAGGATCATCGCACATACCTTTTACGTTCTTGTGATCATGTCCTTATGTGAATGACATTCTGTTGATTTGGAACAACAGAGAGTATCTCATGACCACGATGACGTGGACATTGTTGAGTCTTGATGTGAAGGACATGGGTGAGACTCAGTTCTTCCTCGAAGTTAATATCCAGAGGAATCGCTCAAAACAGGTGTTGACTCATTCACAGGAGTCCAACATCAAGGAAGTTCTTGAGCGCTTCGAGAAGATCGACTACGACCCTAAAGATACTCTTATTGCTAAAAGGTTAAACGCTATTCTTGACATAAGCCTTAAGACTCAGTGAAGGGCAATGGAAATAAGTAAAGTCCCTTGTACCAGTGCATTGGGTACCCTGATACACGATCAAACATTTGCTTTGCAGTTAGTATGGTAATTAGGTATTGATCGAATCCTAGAAGGGATCACTGGAGAGCAGTGAAAGGATTCTGAGATATCTCGAGAGAACTGCGAACCTCTCCTTGTGTTACGAAAGAGGTGATTTGCATCTTGTTGGGTATTCAGATACCAACTGAGTTGGTGATTTGAATGTATGCAAATCCATGTCAGGTTTTGCTATCTTGGAGTAGTAAGAAGCAAACCTACATATCTCTGTCTACGATAGAGGCTGATCTTGTGGTACACTCAGCTACAGTTCAGGAGAGTGTTTGACTCTAGAAATTTCTGGATCACTTAGGGGTTGTGGCAAACAGTGGGAGGCCAGTGATGATTTATTGAGAAAATCAGGCCGCCCTTGACCACACTTGAGACCCTAAGTATCAGTAAGTCTAAATACATTGATACTTAATACTACGTTATGAGATATTTCACCGAGAATGGTGAAGTGACAAATTAAGTACATTACTATACAGCGTGTTGGCTGACCCCTTCAATAAACCCATTATGAGAGATTCCTGTATGAGATATAGGAATCATAGGGTTTGTATGTATATTAACATTTCTCACTTTGTGTTGATGCTTATCGCGTTATATATATATGACATGAGTGCATGATAGAGTCACTTACTTATAGCACTATTTTATTGTCATATATTTTCTGATTTGTTGTGATAAATGATATGTCAGGCAGCCGTGGTCAAGTCTCTCATACGAGTGACCACCTTCAGTTTTGAGTGAGCGGAAATGAGACGGTTTCTAGTTGTAAGAGGTTTTGAGAGTGGCCCTACTAGAACATAAGTCGCCCTGATATGTGTTTAGGATGAGATCATATGCGATATGACCGGCATAGACGTACCCACATCCATGTTGCCTATAAATAGTCAGCTTTGAGATTTCAGATATTACCTGCGACTAGTGATATTGTCTCTGAGATACTCTCTCTGAAATCTATGGATAAAGTCTTATGTGTAGACTGAGTTCCATACCTGCACAGTGTTAGAGAAATCTGACATATGCCCTTTGAGAGATGGGGGAATAACACTGTGGCACGCGTTTCATACCGTGTGATATGACGACTAGGGATAGTGGGAATATCATTTTGAGACATTGATATTATTTAGATCCCCGTTCCCACTGTAAGAGACTCGAGATCCATTGGGTGAGATCTCTTGTACTCTTATCACTTTCGGCTGTTTCTAAAAGTCTTGACTCAGTGTTGCTACTTTAGTCTGTTTACCGATGGCTCAGAAGATAAATTGAGGTCTGAGGCACAGGTCTGGGAAAACAGCTGAATTGAGACTAATAGATTCGAGTTTGGGAAAATGAAGACTAATTGACATTACATCATAGTCTTGTATTCACCGGCTAGCCTATTATGTCTGTCCATGTTGGGATGTAAACATAATAGTGGATACACAGTCGAGCATTTATTGAGGATTACTTTCGTTGAGGAAAGTAGTTCAATGTATGTAATTAGTCTTGGATCTGGGGTGTAGCGAGTTATTTTTTATACTAACGATAGCTTCTCGATCATCTTAACAGGTGTATCGAGAGGTCTTTGTTTGCAGGTGTACTCGCCGGTCGCACGACACCCAATCCTGTATGAAAGTCCAGCAGGGTGATAAGAAAGATCGCATGAGTTGTGATCTTGCGACGGAAGTAAAATACTCTCGTGTGCAAGTAGGAGATATTGGTTTATAATGCCCATCGTGGGGCATTTTAAGAAAAGTATGGGATAACTTCCCATAATTCCCATTTTGATGCATTAACCTCTCTCTAATTAATCTCATTGTGGAGTTACAAAAAACATAATAATAATGATATTTTGCCATGAGACCCCTTTTTTTTTAGTGAGTGTGATCTGGTGAAGATCAATCTTGAGAGAGATTATTCTTCCTTGAGAGAGAAAAATACAGATTTACTAAAAAGAACGAGGGAATGAGAAATTTTCGTGAAGGAAAATTTTCCCGTCGCTAAAATCACCGGATTGAGGGTTGTGGCGTTGTGACACTGTGGTGGTGATTCGACTAACCTTGTGATCACCATTCCGACCGCGAAATCGGATCAAGGGAAGTGCCGCTTGATTGACTTTGAAGATTCTATGTATTGAGATACCGTATACCCGATCTAATTTATTTTTCTGAAAATTATTGTATGCTTCCGTTGTACATGAGAATTCTAAAAATCCAACAACTCTAAATTTTAGATTTTTGATTTTTTCAATATTTTTTTGAAAGTATCAAAATCATATATTGATTGTATGAAAAAGTTATCGATTTTAAAGGCTTGTCATGTTTCTGAGGTGTTGGCATTTTTCTTAATAGGGCAGACGGAGTAGTGAAGTTCATCAAGCTCCAAGATGCAGAGATGGAAAGATTTGTTGCAGAGAGGGAGGAGCTGATAAAAGCCCATGAAGAAAAGGTCAAGGCCATGATGGCAAGTGCAATGAAACAAGCAGGACGCCACAAATCCATATATCCACCGGCAAAACAAGTGCACGCCACTTTTAAAGCAGAAACAATGAGGACAAACAAAGATTTTATGTACCACACCAGAAGATGTTTAGTTTGTGCTGAATCAGTGTATATAACAAATGAAAAGTGATGAGAAAGGTTGGATCTCAAGAAATTGTTCCCTCCCAAAGCCCATTTGCGAGTGTCAATATTCCTAGAAGGCCCTGTCCAAAAATATAGTCTAGTTGTGGTTAATGGGTGGCTATGTGCATATGAAGATGAGTTTTTTTTTTTTTTTTTAATACTATATTAATTGGTATTCAGAATCATATTTCGATTAATTCGGTTCGAGACTTGCAATGACCTATTTAAAAAAAATATCCTCTCAATATTATTTTTTCTATACCCAATTCGTGAGTGGAATTTGAAAATTTAATTAAAGGATTTAATGATACATCTCACTAGATCAATTATCGACGAGTTATTCTTACATGCCACTGCATGCTTTGATTATGCTATACCATGACCATGACCGGGTGGGTTGATATTTAAGAAAATATAAGTAGGTGTGGGTTAAATGCATTATGGAGCAAGTAACTTGATCAGGCTTTTGCAATTTTATGGCATTGGGATTAAGGTGGGAGAGTGTAATGTGTTATTTGTAACATGAATCTCTCACAACCGTATCATGATTCTTAATCGTATTAAGGGCAACAATTACTTCAATTCAATCCATCTTCTATCAAGTTTGTTTTGGTCGGTGGGTGTACATGTTGTGAACAATCTGAGATGAACCCTAAACAAATTGCTGGGCTTCAACAAACCCAATCTCAACCTCCTCATGGTGTCAATTTGCATTTCCATCTTTTCTTTTTTACAAAAATATCGATGGTTCAGTTAGATGAACCATTTTTTTAAAATATACAAAATTATTTAATTAAAAATGAATTTTATCAAAATATTCATATGAGATTTTTGTTATTTTGGGGTAATAAAAAATATAACAATACTGATAAAAAAATTTTAATTAATTTTTTACTTATAGTTAATTTAATTAACTTTAATTTTTTTAATCAGTAAAAAAAAAAATATATATATATATATATATATATATATATTATATTAAGATTAATTTGGTGAAAGAAAAAAGAAAAAAGAAAAAAAGGTACATACACTACACCAGGAAAGAAGGACGGTCAAGGTGAAGTCTTGGTACGGTCAGGGGGTCCGGGTAACGTGTGGTAATAAACCAAATTTAATTCTAGGCTTTGGAGTCCGCCTCTTTACAAAATAGCAAAAATGTCATTTATCACTTGTTCTTCTGATATTTGTTCCAGCCAATTAAACGTTTACACGTGTAATAAAAAATGAGGTTTTTCTTTTTCTTTTCCTTATATATTCAGGTTTCGCCACTCCTTCACTCACTCTCCTCTCTCTCGCGGTGATCACCAGCGTTGTTCGTCTGTTTTCTGCCGAGGTACTCTCCCTCTCTCTGTGTTGTTTGTTGCGGGCGATTGAAATGGGGATTTGTGTTGTGGATCTTCTTGTCTGAGCTGGTTGTGTTGTGGGTGTTTTTGAATTAGGGTTTTGTGTTGTTGAGAAATCTATTTGTAATGGGGATCTTTGGTTTATTTTCTATTTCTTTTCACTTCACTCTGAATGTCCCTCATCTTTTGCTGATCATCCATTTTCAGGCACTCTCTCTGCTCTGTTGTGTTGTGTTGTGGGCCCTTGAAATGAGGATTTGAGTTGTAGGTCCTTTTCGATTAGGTTTTAATGGGGATCTTTGGGTTTGCTTATACTTTTCTTCTCATTCTTCATCTTACATTATCGATCACCAGGTTGTTTGTTTTTCTTTTTCTTTTTTTTTTAGATGAGTTTTGGTGCATTATTTTTTCCTGACAAGAGAACAGAAAAGGAAATAGTAAAACCCTAGGGTTTAAGTTTTGAGTCTTTTGAGTATTTGGGCTAACTTGCATATCTGTATATGTGTGTTAATCGTACTTTGTCATGTGTTGGACTCAACCCATTGCTTATGATAAGGTTTGATTCTTGAATTTAAACCCTCTCTTTTTTCTGAGAGAAATGAAGTAGAACACAAAATGTTCCATTATTCACACTCACATTAAACTGCTAGCAAACCAATGTGCAAAGGAAACCTTAAAGACATTGCCTAAAGACCAGGAATTACTGGTACTTGGCTGTTCTTAGGAAAATCCGGAATGATGAGTATGGTATTTCTTGTTTCAAAACTAAGTCTTTTCTTCCCACTTATGCTTCATTTTGTCTCTCCGGTCATATGTCTCTGTGTGTGTGTCTGTCTGTCTGGGTGGGTGGAAAATTTATGTTTTATTTGATTGCGTTTTGTACAGAAGTAAGATGAGCTCGAAGTCTGTGGATCAGCTATCTGATAATGTGGCCAATGTAAGCCTAAATTCATCTCAAGATGGGGATTGGGAAGTTTACATCAGAAAGCCCAAAAACAAAGCTGGTAGTGCTGCAACCAGACCACAGGTCTGGGGTCCTCAAAATTCTAACACTACCACTAGGCCATGGGGTCATTTTAATCCTGATGCTGCTCAGAAGCGTAGTAATGGTGGGGGTGGGGTTGGAAGAGATTCTGGCAGTCCTTGGACTACAAATACTGCTCCTGATTACCGCAGATCCACCCCGGCTACAGGCAAAGGAAATCCTTGGGCTCCCCAGCCAGCTATTAGAGCTCCTGCTGTAGACATCATGTACAGGGGCCCACCACCTGTCATACCCCCACCACTGGAGCATGGCTTGAACTGGTCTTCTATAGTCAGTTCTACTTCTACACCACCAAGTAGTGCAACAAACGACCACAATAGAGTTGACTTGATCCCAAATTCTCAGTCCTTGGAGAAGTATGTTGATGAGGAAGATGACGCTGCTGATGAAGTTGATGAAGTTGCAGATGATGACTCAGATGACGATATTTTGAGTGATGACTCGGACTCTAGCCAAATGAGTCATGAATCGAAGAAGCAGAACAAATGGTACAAAGATTTTTTTAAAATAATGGATAAGTTGAGCCTAGAGGAAATCAATGAACCAGCTAGGCAGTGGCACTGTCCTGCCTGCCAAGGCGGTCCTGGTGCTATTGATTGGTACCGAGGGCTACAGCCGCTAATGACTCATGCCAAGACAAAAGGATCCAAAAGGGTGAAGCTCCACAGAGAGCTTGCTGAGCTGCTGGATGAGGAATTACGCAGGCGAGGAACTTCTGCCTTCCCTGCTGGTGAAGCATATGGACAGTGGAAGGGCTTAACTGAGACAATTAAAGATCATGACATAGTCTGGCCTCCTATGGTTATGATTATGAACACAATACTTGAGAAAGATGATAATGACAAGGTATAGTCCTGTTTACTTTAATGTCCTGAAAATTTATTTGTTTGCCTCTGTTTGTCAACTTAATTTATGTCACATGAAAAGCTATAATGCTTCTTTACTGTATGACTTGCATTTTCAGTGGATCGGAATGGGAAATCAGGAACTCCTCGAATACTTCAGCTCTTATCCTGCAGTCAAGGCTCGACATTCATATGGTCCAAAAGGTCACCGAGGAATGAGTGTATTAATATTTCAGGCTAATGCAGTGGGTTATCATGATGCAGAGCGTTTACACAAGCATTTTCTGGAGCAAGGAACTCATAGGGATGCCTGGGATCGTAGGAGGGTCTTATTTTCTGCTGGTGGGAAGCGTCAACTCTATGGCTATATGGCTTCGAAAGAGGACTTGGATTCATTCAACCAGCACTCTCAAGGTCCAAACTTCCTATGAACTCCCCCCCCCAAACAAAAAATAAATAAATGAAAAAAAAAACCACACGAAATCAAATAATCATATGAAATGGTGAGTGTGAAAATAAAAGGAAGGGTAATTTGATAGTCATTTATTCTTCAAACTAACAATAGCAGATACACGGTTAACAAAATAAATAGTTGAAGGAACTAGTGCTTAACCACAAACAGGGAGCATTTAGATAAAAGAAGGGTAATTGGATAGACATCAATTCTCCAAACTAGTCTCTGGTAATTTGTAGAGTACAAACCCTTACCTTTCGGTTATAGCATTTTAGGTTATCAAAATGTAGTTGTTCTATCAACAAACATTACACCAAACATTCCTTTTATCACTACATGGTTGATTATGCTTGTATAGTTATCTATTTGTTTTCTTACAATTTGCATTTATTGATCAGGCAAAGCTAAGCTGAAATATGAAATCAGATCATATCATGAAATGGTCGTGAGTCAGATGAAGCAAATGAGCCAGGAAAATGAGCAGCTTAATTGGTATAAAAACAGGGTTGCCAAAGAACAGAGGCACTCCAAGACTGTCGAAGAATCTCTAGGTATTGTGACTGAAAAGCTGCGCAAAACGCAAGAGGAAAACCGCATTGTAAAGCAGCGGACCAAGTTGCAGCATGAGCAGAATAAGGAACAGGTAATACTAGAGTTCCATTTTCCTCATGACTTTATGGCAGTTTAGGTTTGATTGACGTTTATGTATGGTTGGTTGTATCTATTGTGTCTATATTCTTGCCCAGCTATTTCAAAGACAAACAAGTTGCATTTTTGGCAGTTGGATACTTGATAGACGCATCTAGGCCTGGCTGTTTGGGGATTAAGCCACAGTGAGACTATTGTTTGGCGGTAGGTAGTAATGGAATTACAAACATTGGTAAAGATCAACTGATGTATGGATGATAAATAAATTAAACTTATGCTGCTACCACCATCCTAGGACACCAGGAGCTTTTTCAAGGCTTGGAAGTAACCTTGAAAGAATTGCAAGAACAGAGAGCTTTTGAGAATTTGTGGACCTACTACTGACTTGTGTGCATTTCTTGCAATTTGTAAGATTGGACATAAGATGTTTGTGTGCTTCATACTTTGTTATTCTTGTATGTACCGACTCTCATTTGCTTGTTAGGGCTTGGAAGCTCATGTCTAATGCTAGGGAAATCCTATGCTTCATGATCCACATTTGTCTTAAACAGCTCCATGACAGGTGGCCCATGATCAATTGTGGAGTATAGCCTTCCCTATAACGTGTTAGAGTAAGATTTTCGAATTAAAATATAAAATTATCCTTTGAAAAAGTTGACTTAAGTTTCTAACCATAACAGATACAAAATTCATTCTCGGAATATCACAGATATAATAGCTTCCTACACTAATCCAAAAAATGGTTTAATAGCTTTTTAGAGTAATTGTGTACTATGTTCTCTAAATTGTGGAGTTAAACTTTATCATTGTTTATTTATTTATTGTCATTGGCATACATTCCATTGTTGCATGACCTGAATCAAGTGTTACAAATTCTTGCATTTGTAATGTTTGAGATGCGGCATATTATGATTGGTAATATGCTAATTAGATTTTGCCTTTTTATTTCCACATGTCAAAAATTAAATCATTTACATCAAATTTTGACCCTTTTACTTAGCTATATATCCTGGGTGGGTGTATGATTTAGTTTCATGGTGACTGGAGCCTGTAAGATCTCTTCCTTTTTTACATCTTAGTTCTTGTATCCTCTTAATTTCTATACATATATTTGACCAATTGTATTAACAAGTTTATCATTTCAGATCTTACTCAAACAGAATTTTCATGATTAAGTAGCTCCCTGCTTCCATTTTGCCGATTAGCTTTGGATGTTGTTTTTGTGCTACACTTCAAATTCTTTTCTCAGAAGCATATGAGAACCATATCATCAAAAGTGTTTGATATTATGTTTGTGTGCTGGTTATTAGTCTTTAGGATACTAGTCAAAAATCACTGTTATGTGGCCACGGAGAATGTTTAGTTTGTGATGCTTCTGCGATGACAGATGTTATGCAATGGAAATTAAAAATTTCTCATTTTGCACTTTCTTTTTGTTATGGTCATCTTTTGGCATCTTTATGTACTAGATATTTTTCTCCAGATGGACTTTCAAGAAGAGTTTTTCAGGGAGCAAATCAAATCTATCAATGATGACATAAATGCAAAAGAAAATAACTTCGAGAAGCTACACCAGGAAGAGCGTCATAGGGTGAAGATGTCCAATGCAAACGCATCCTCTGAAGAGGATTATAGGCGAAGGTAAAATCTTGAAGCCTAATGCTCATGTTAACTCATAGAAATGTCCTGTTCTAGAAATGGATGCCCCTCTATTATCATTGCAAAGGCACTCCTGGGATGATAACATGGTCAAATTTCTGACTTTATTTTTTGGTATATTCTTAATAGGGCGGATGAAGTAGCTAAGTTCATCAAGTTCCAGGATGAGGAGATGGCAAGATTTGTTGCGGAGAGGGACGAGCTGATAAAAGATCATGAGGAAAAGGTCAGGGCCATGAGCGAGAGACACAGGCAGGAGAAGCTTTCTCTGGCAAAAGAATTTGACACTCTGCTCACACATCTGATGGACAAGTATAGCCCCAACAAGCTAAAAGGCTGATGCTGGTACCCTGGGATGTGAGGCTGCTTTAAGTTACACCCAAGTAATTATATCACAGAAAGCAAGTAAGATACCAAAAAAAAAAAATGGAAGTTACCAAACATTTCTGAATATTGCAACAGTTTTTAGTTTTACAGTTCTCTCCACAAGTACTTTTGAAACAATGCACACCTGCTGAGAGCCTGGCAATGAAAAATGCCAGGTTGATGGTAGTGCCTAATTTTTTCCAAGCATTGGATTTCTTATGGCTGTCTGTTGGATTGGAGAAGAATCTGCTTATGGATCAAAATCCCTTGATTGACTATGAAAACCTTTGATGTTATATATTCTGTGCTTTGCTTTTAATGTGTTCGTATGATTGGGAACTATGACTTGTGTTGACATTCTTATAACTGCTCTTGTTTATTCCCTACTTCCCAGAAGGGCTTCACTGATTGGAGCTCTATTCTATGACCACATGAAAAGGAAAACTAAAACTGGGATTATATAGTTGTTCATTTCCTTAATGGAAGTGATTATTAATTACTTAAAGATTTGGCTTTGGTCTTGTTATCTTCCTTGCAGCATTATTTGGTATATGCCTTGTATGAATTTATAGATGGGACCTTTTGCCCAAAAAAGTATGAAATCTCAAGCCTCCACATTTTCTCAGCCACCATAGCAGACCCATTTTGAATGGAGTCAAGAACACAAACCGTCTATCCCAAAATTCTTTATGTATGTGGGGGAAAAGATAATGGAGCCCTTGATGGATTTGGATTGCTTCTTAATGCATCATATTGGAAAAAATTGTTTCGAAGGTGCATAAAGAGTGGGTGACCAGAACTCTCACCTCAGGTGAGAAGAAAAGGATCATTTCTGGGGGGGAAAAGAAAGAAAAAACCTAGATCCCTTAAGTTACATATATTTGCTTGATTAGTGTTGGATTTGACTTTCCAGGTGATGCAGTGGGGCAATGGGTTTCCTAGTAACCCGCTTATGCCACGTATTCATGCCCTTAACCATCCTAAGCTTAAATGGGGTCAATATAGGCATGAAACAAGCGGAGACATATTTAGCTCATGGTTTTCAAAACCTTTTAGACTGTTAATCAACCGTAGCATTTTGAGATTTAGGGTAGAACAAAACGGGTTAATAAAGACAATGCTCAACTCATTTATGGGACCGTTGGATTTGGAAAGTTAAGAGGCCAGAGCCGGCCAAACCCACCTGAAATTGGCACAAATGGTTGATTTTTTACCTTAAAATCTAAAATTTTGACGGTGGTTTTTGTGGTATTCGATTCTTCTTTTCTATGTTTCAAATTACTAATTATTGTATGCTTTTTTGTCTTTTTTTTAGTTGAACAAACGATCAAACAACAGAAAAACAAAGACCAGCGACAGACACAACACACTATCTCCTGAGGAGAGCCTTCCCACTGATTCTTTCTACCCCTTCTTTATCTTCCTTGAGCAAAGAGAGCAAGGACTCAGGAGGCTCTTCCAGCTCAATCAATCCTTCAAAGCCAACTTGCCCCAAAAAAGCCAAGTGATCAGCACAAGAATTCACTTCCTTGAAGATACGATTCACGAGCCCCACATTCAGAAAGGTTAAAAGCTCCTTACATTCCTGCGAGATATACCCCACCGGATGATCCTCAGCTGGGTCCTCCTCCAGCAGTTTCACCAACACTTCAGAATCTACTTCCACTTCCAGGCTGCAAAAGCCCCTTCTTTTAGCCATCAAGAGGCCTTCCCTAAGACCCCAAAGCTCAAAGGATGTGACTCTTCCCTATGCCGGAGACAAAGCCTGCCTCCCAGTCTCTTGAGCTATTGTGAATAATCCCAGCGGCACTAGCTCGGCCAGAGACTTTGTTAACAGCCCCATCCATGTTCAACTTAATCCATCCTTGCGGCAGGTTCCATTTGATTTTCATATCCACTCTAGGCCCCTTAAATCTCCTTATGCTTCCTCACAAGATTTAACTCCGGCGCCATACTAAGAGCAGTCTTAGCGACTCCTGCAGGAATTTGAACACGTTGGAAGATACCCTTGCACCTGGTTTTCCATAAACTCCAAATGGTCATCATAAACAGGCTGTTCATGGACACAGAACCCCACTTGTCTGCCCTTTTAATCCCTTCATCTAACCACATCTGAAGGGGGGGTCCCCAGAACTCATCTTCAGTACCAATACGGGGGCAAACCAGCAAACATACCTGCTTTGCTCTCCTGCAGTCTCTCAACACATGGATCAGCAACTCTTTACTCTGTTCACAAATCGAGCATTTGGCATCATCACAAAGCCTTCTTTTTCTTTCCACATTCATCAAGATCTTCTCCATTCTAGCTGGCCAAGGGAAGAACCTAATACTTTCTGGACATTTAGCTTTCCAAATTCTCCTCCAAACACTGCTGTCCTGCACCTCCTGACTTTGACCAGCCTCCTCATTTATCATACTATACGCTGAACAAACAGTGAAGTTTCCATTGCTATTCCCTTTCCAGAAACATCTATCCTGGGTTTCCTTGATCCTGGGCACTATTATGCTCTTGGTTTTCTCCACTCTCTCATGGCAGCACGAGGTTTAGCTTGCTCTTCCATCCTCCGGTCACCATTATGATCTAAGAAATAGCTAACTTTCACATTGGAGGGACTCCAGGAGATCAGGATCAGCAGAATGCTCCGGCAAACGATCATCTCCTACCCACTTATCCTTCCAAAATTTGATTTCCTTCCCATTCCCCATTTTCCACTTCGTTCCCCTCTTAATGCACTCTGTGCTTCTCAAGATTTGATGCCCTTCCAAAGGACAGAGCTGCTAGCTTTTCTATTACACTCCAACAGGGAAAAGTTGTATAGGTACTTGTGTTTCAGTACCTCACACCAAGAAGCCTTGCTATCTTTAGTTAGCTGCCAACCAAGCTTAGCCAGCAGAGCAATGTTATTTTCCCTCATTTTTCTGAGTCCCAATCCTCCCTCCTCCTGAGGGAGACACTCTGGTCCACTTCACCGAGTGAGTCTTCCTTCCGTCATCAGAGCTTCCCCAAAGGAACTGCTTATTGATCTTGTCCAGCCTGCTGCAAACGTCTTTAGAGATCTAGGAGGATTGCATGGAATGTATTGGAATAGTTGAGGTGACGGAATGGATAAAAGTTCTTCTCCTTGCCGCACTTAAAAAGTTTAGCCGCCTTCCAGCTACTAAACTTTTTCTGCACTCTATCTGCTAAGTGATTGTAGAAATTTTTCCCAATTCTCTTGTGGATCATGGGGACTCCTAGGTACTTTCCTAGGTCATTGGTGAGAGTAAACTTATTCACCGCTGCTAGGGAATTTTTGAGGGACCTTGGAGCTTGCAAAGAGACTCACAATCATGATTTTGCTGGATTCATTTCTAAGCCACTCTCTACAGAAAAATCCTTAAGACATTCAAGGATGGCACTTAAATTGAGATGCTCCGCTTCAGCCAAAAGGATCAAATTGTCTACAAAGAAAAGGTGAGAAATGGCCGGAGCTCTTTTTGAGATCTTGACTAGGTTCCACACTCCTGTTCGACCTTCTCTTGGATCATATATGTGTGACGCTCCACACCACTAGAATGAACAGGTAAGGAGGGAGTGGGTTGCCTTGGCACAAACCCTGCCCGGGCCTAATAGCCGGAAGCACTTCTCATTCTAAATCAAGGAAATATCGCCACTAGTGACTGCAAACATAATAAGCCTTACTAGATGAGTGGGGAGGTTCGCCTCGATCAACACCCTTCTTAAGTAGCTCCAACTCGTAGGCTTTTTTCAAGTCCACCTTCATCACCATGTTATGTCTCTTGCTCTTGGAGGTCCAAATAGTGTGGATTGCCTCCTGCATGATTATAATGTTATCCACTGCCCCTCTTTCCCGGTAAAAGCCAGCTTTGGTGAGGGCCAATTATCTCCTGCAGAGGGGCCTTAATCTCTAAACTATCACTTTGGCAAGAATTTTATATGAGGTATTCAAAGACTTACAGGCCTATAATCTCCTATGGCGACTGGCTTACACTGCTTGGGAATAAGAATCATCAAAGCTCTAACATATTCCGGGCAGAAGTAGCCTTCTTTAATGGCCCCATTGACAAATCTGCACACCGCGTCTTAGCTGTGTTCCAATGCTTTTGATAAAGATCGGTTGCATTCCGTCAAGCCCTAGTGCTTTTAGGCCTTCCATGGAGAAAAGAGCAGCCCTAACTTCCTCCTCATCTGCATCTCTTATCAACCTGGCATGGTCCTCATCTCTAATCTTTAACTCCCATCTGAGAAACCCGCCGCTGGGATTGTCCACTCGCTTGCAGGTGAATAGCTCAGAAAAGTACTTTATAGAGCTTGATTCCTAAGCCTCTCCTGGTCAATGCACCATTCTCCATCCAACTTCAATGCTGCTATCTTATTGTTGTGCCTTCTCATCTTAGTCGGCATGTGAAAGAACTTCGTATTCCTGTCCCCCTTTATAAGCCAATTTATTCTAGAGTTTTTATGCCAGAAAGCTTCTTCCTGCTTAAGCATCATTTGATACTCCTCTAGAAGACTATCCTCCAGATTCTGTAGGAAGATGGAATGGCCGTAGCTTCTGGAATTTTGTATACCTTTAAGCCTAAGCTCTATATCCTTGTTCATTCTGAAAATGTTGCCAAAAACTAACTTGTTCCATGCCTTAAGTTCTTCCACTGTTTCCTTGACGATTTGCAATAGAGGGCCCATCAACTGCATTCCAAGCATTTTCAAAAACCTTGCTGAATTGGGGATGCTCCAACCAATCTACTTCACACCTGAAGGGCTTCTTGTCACTCTTAGGGGGAGGAGAAACTGGTATGCAACATGATAGGGCAATGATCACTATGTAAGCGAGGAAAAGTGACTACTCTAAATTCCAAAAAGGCCATTCTTGCCTGCAAATTACACAGAAAATTAAAAATAGATGAAATTGGTTTATTAGAATTTTTATCAATTAGGGTTTTTTTCGATTACGGTTTTGATTAGTCAAAATAGAACTTAATACAATCCAATTCAATCAAAATTGTATGATCATTGTATTTTGATTAGTCGAATTAAAAAATTTAATGGCATAACCATCGGGTGAAATCTAGTTTTGGTGCCCTAATAAAATAATTCATTAGTCTCTATTGAAGAATAACTTACCCTTATATTTTCTGCTCCAAGTAAACCAAGCACTACTTCCTGTGTCCGAGAGATTACAGCTTTCCCAACTATCCAAAAACCTTCGACTCCTATTCCACGCTTTGGCTTTCTAATCACTGGTGTCTTCCACCCCTGCAAAATCATTGAAGTCCCCCATTACAAACCAAGATCCCGTAATGCCATTTGCCAAGTCCTTAATATCTCTCCAAAACTCTTCTTTGTCTCTCAGATGCGGCTGGACATATGCAAAAGTTAAAGCCCATTTAGATGATCTATCTTCCACCTGAGCATGGATCCATTGATCTAAGTAATTAAGCACCTTGAGTTGGACCAAATTCCTGTCCCAAGTGAGCCAAAGACCGCCCTTAAAACCTGAAGACTGGACGATAAATTCTCCATCCAGCCCACACTTATCCAAAAATTTGGGGAACTTACTTCTATCCGCTTTTGTCACTAGCAGGCATAAAACACTCGGCCTATGCATTTTAACCATTTCCTTACAGACGAACAAACTTGTGGTTGCCAACACCCGGGCAATTCCAAGCTATGGCGGACAAATTCATTGATCAGCAGCTCTGGAGGGAAACAAAACTCAGGAGACTAGCAAAATTCAACCTCCATCACTTCCTTCCCCGTGCTTGTCTCCCCTTCTAATCCTACTCCGCGGATGATTTCCGTCTCTTCACTCTCTGCAGCCATGAGGTTACTGTTATTTTGAATAAGGCATTTTTATTTGTTACGGTTGAGTTTAAACTTGCTCCCCGGCCCTGTTGGAAGTTTTGTTCTCCTGGGTCAATAACCAGACCCTTAGCTTGATCCCTTCCCACTCTAATATTCAGGCCATTGTCCATTAATTGAAAATCATCCATGTGCCCATTATCATCCTACAGCCCAGCCCCAATTCGCTCTGGGCTTTCCCAATCCATACCCCCAATTTTATCCATTGGGCCTTCAGACTTCCTCGAGGCCCATCTCCTGGTTAGGCCCATATCCATTCTATGCACCCCCCCCCCCCCCACCCTACTTTCCCCTTCCCATTCCCATAAGATTTCTCAGAGACGATCCTGTCCTGATCCACCATATCTTTTTTTGCTTGCTGATACCTCGACTGCCTCAACACCTTCCTCTTGACTCTTTTTTGTTTGTCCCCAGATCTCCCCACGTTCACCTCTCCCTCGGTTTCTGTGTCATACCCAGGTTCGGTGTCCCGTCTCCTCTGAATCTTCGACTTTTTATGAAATGATTGGTTCATTCGTTGTAAGCCTACCTGGTCCCTTGTTGCATACATTACCTTAGATTTGTATTAGAAACGGCTGTGCTGTGGCTCTCTGGGAAGCCCAATTGCCAATGTTGCAGTTTTGAAAAATCCCAATCGAGCGGGTCTCGGTTGGTGTCAGGTTTGGTAGCGATTGCCGTCGGTTTAAATTCGTCGGTTAAACCTGGTCGAGCCAGACTGAGGCTGACCATTTGTCATAAAACAGAGAAATACCTTTTCTAGGGTCATAACCCTCCAAGCCAAACCACAGAAAAGAACCCATCAAAACAAAAAAGTGAAAAAAGAAAACCTACGATATTAGAGAAAATGGATAGACCCAAAGAAAGGAAAAACTAAACAAGGAGAAAATTTATCCTACATAAAATTTTCAGTTGTCGTACAATTTTAAACAATCATTAAAGACCCCAAAAAAAAAAAAAAAGAGCACAAAGGCAGCTCAGTCGGTTTTCTTCTCATCTGCAGTCTTGCTGCTCTCTTCTGTGCCAGTTAAAGCTGCAGAAGCAGGAGGAGCCTGTGTTTCATCCTCACCACCGAAGCCAAACTCATTCACTCGTGTCCTATCAACTGGGTAGATCCACCTTTGGTACAAGTATATCAAAAATATGACATCTGCGGGATACAGAAAGAAGTTAAGACAACTTTGAAATAAGCTTATTCTACAAACGTTCACACATGTTTCTAAACAATACTGCTCAAACATGGAAAGAAGCCTGGAACTTGGAGGTGGAGAGGACAAAAAAAGCCTCCTCAAGTTACAAATGTAAGAAAAACATGTAAGAGAACCCCAAAGAAGTCTTTCCTACCCTACTGAGAAAATAATGGTTATAAAAGGATAATGAAACCAGCGTATTTGTCATACTTAACACCATCTCAAATGTCTCTCACTGGGTCAACCAAAGGCCTAACAGCCTGAAGTCATATAAGGTCATAGTTTCCACCGACACTAAAACCAAGTTAATGTAAAAGAGGATAAGAAAAGCATCCCAGCAAAATGCAATTACTTGCAAAGGCTCCTATCACAGACCATAATTGTGACTCCCTTTACCAGTGGAGGCAAACTGAATTTATAGTGCCTTTTACCACCATGAGGAGCACCAAGAAGTTCCGCAGACAATGTTCTTCAGGGTTTCACCATTATGTGTAGGACAAAATTTTAGTTCCATTTTCCTAGATACATGAACTAATAACATGATGAAGCATTACAGAGAAAAACAAGATGAATATTGTATCTCACCATCACGAAAAACTGAAAGTCGGTGTAGTATCGGCATTTTTATCACAAAAGCAAAAAGATCATCAATGATGGTATTGAGAAACTTATATGTCATCTGCCTCCATGGTAGATGAGCCACAGATTTCAACTTGTAGTTTATGAATAGCTGAGGGCACATCATAATAAAACCTGCATCCACAAATGAGCAGAAGGTCAGATGCATACTAAATGTCACCATATGCTTGAACAATATAGGTTGACAAGAGCGGTTTATTGGTGGTTGCAATGCAGACAACACAGGCAAAGGTAACACCAGCAGGAAAGATGCAAAGCCGATGATTTATCCCTATCCCTTATGAAGTCTCTCCCTCAGTCAACTATGAGGTAACAGCATCTACCAAATCTGAAATTACCCACCTTAGATCAATTCAAAATAATGGAAAAATAGAGGTTAGTTATCCATAAATTGAAAGAAAAGATCTATACCATTTGTATTATATGATAAGAAGCATATATAATACAAAGGTATTTTCCTTCTATTTTGTGAAGACCTAGTTTATCGATAGTGATCTAAGAACATAGAAAGCAAACATCAATGGTCAGGAGCAAATAAACATGTAATCACCATGTGATTAGCCAGCTGAAAGAGTTAAGTCCAGTCACTGCTGGGAGGCTACCAGTTCCTAGTAGGTGCCAACTGCACCCTTCTAGAGGAGATAGAATACAATGAATGCAATTTTCTTGGCTGTTATCATGAAATAATTGTTGATTCACATTCATGAGACAGGATCGCTCACACATGGCACTTCATATACCAAGAAGTTACGAATGAGCAGAAACCTTTCAAGCTTGTATGTTTCTTAAATCACATTCGTGCGCACACACAAAGAAAAGCTTCTATTTATCAGCTTAAGCTTTTCAAGCAATTAGTTACATAATATTCCACAAGAAGTGCCATTTGGTAGGCATCACCACTCAATGAGTACATCACCAAGAGTATGTTCTTGGACAATTACTTCAAGCAAAGCACAGTATTTAATGTAACTGGCATTACATTATGAAACTACAGTGATTGGTTATTGCCAACTAGTTAGAGAATGCTTGTAGTTGCAGCTGCACACCAGAAGAATTTTATTATTTATGTTTATTTTATTTGAAGTGGAAAATGATAGCATCAGTCATAACAAATGCAAGTGCCAGCAAACAAATAAAACAAAAAGGCTGTTCATAATCATTTTAGTGTTTCATGCATCAACTGATTTAGATGCAATATCTATAGTACCAGGTATATATAAAGTTGTCTAATTTGAAATTTCTATTTGTTATTTCATCCAATTAGTAACAGTAGGAAGCTGCAGAACAATTATTACACAGACAATTTAAAGAAGAAATGTAAAAGAGACAACAGAAGCAAAAATATAGAAACCCAGCACTTACCAAACATATAAACACAGCTAGTAAGTGAGGAGAGAATCCATGAATACCAGCTCTTATGACGCTCATACATCAGAGAGTAAACTGAAGAGCATGCAACTAGGAAAAAGAGCACATAAGACAAGTACTTCATAGCAAGATCATCATATTCTTTTGTCCTGTTCCCTGCATATGATTCACGGTCCCTAAACCTCAACATAGGTATCTTCCCAGATCTATCAATCTGAAAGAGGAAACAAGTGATCACTAGTTTGGAGAACGTACTTCAAGTTGGTCATGTCAAGACAAGCAAGCATGAGATCCAAACAAATAACAACTTATCAAGATCATTCACAAGTGAATGTACCAATAAGAATTGGGGGGGAAAATATAGAATCTGCATCATTACAAAGAAGGTTCAAACCACATAACAACTCTTCGCTCCATCACTCAGTCCTCTCACTCAAGCATTGATAAATGAAAGGAAAAATTGATGTCAGTCTGAATCACTAACAACCCTGCATCTGGAGTTCTTCTACAACAGGTTAACGCAATCTAAAGCCCTAGTAAAGCCTTTAACACATTTGACATCCAACTAACAATGGGCCGATAAGCTCTCAGATACTGAAGTCATTGGCTTGCAAAAAAAAACATATTCTTAATCAAATTAACAGATGAAGAAATAAACATTAAAGAAATCACTTATTTATTGTTTGCTGACACTTCAAAATCTATTGTATTGCTTTAACATATTTTTCATAAGGTGTACAACTTGTTTTTAGAGCCATGGGTTTCAACGTGAATTACAAAAGAGGGAGACCAACCTAAGAGGAGGTCAATGAGGATTCAATTTGAACTCTCAGTTCGTCTACCATTATGGATTTAATTTAAATCTCCAGACCTCTTCCCAGCACAATGTAACATAAATAAATAAGTTTATCTATGTCTATATAAAATGGTTTATTTGTAGCATGCCTGGATCCAGAGAGGAGCTTTTATTGTTGCTTATTTGGAGCTTACATTGGCTGGCAAGTTGCAAAAATCTAAACTATATAATAAAGAATGGTTAGGGTGCCTCGCCTAATCTAAGAATCCCTTGATGTCCAACCAAGTTCTCAATGTTGAGAAAAATGGGGGAAAATATAAAGAAGCAAAGAACTAGCAACTCGATTGAGTACAGGTGCATAGCAACGACTGACATCCACTTATTTAATTATCATACCTCTATGTGCATGGCTTTCCCTATCTTCCAAAATTCAATGCAGCAACCAATTCCAGAACTTGCAAGTATCATCCATGAGGTATCATTGTCCAGGAGATAGAGGAACACAATCAGCTGACAGATAAAGCTTACAACAACTGATTTTGCTGATAGCCCTTCCATTGACTTGTTCTTGTTCCAAAATTGAATATCTGCACAAAGACAACAGGTAAGTTAGCTACATCTAAAAATTAATACAACAAAAATGGCCTAAAAGAGGAGAGACCAAATTGTGATTTACCATTCTTGAATGCTAAGAAATCAAATACAGAATGCAACAATGAAACGATCATCGTGATACCCAGGAGGTAAGGATTTCCTTCCAAAAATACCCTCTGAAAAATTTATCAAGGAAATCAAGAATTAACACCACAGGAAAAGGTATGCGATATCACACTTGTATGATTGCAGCCTCAAGCTACCAACAACAAAATAGTGACAAATGCAAACTGGATCACATTTAAAGGATAAGAATGTCAAATTCCCATAAGCAATCATCTTGACATATATTCAAGGAACCGAAAAGCATAACTCTACATGACAAACTACACTGCCACATAGAAAATCAAAGGCTAAGCATATCAATTGCAACATGCTGCCCAAAGCATACCTACTCTTTTATGTCATTTGCATTCATAGGACATCAAGTGATATTTGTCCAGTTAATCTAGATCACGTGCTTTTACATTGCCATTTAGCTGGAGGTTGATGGAATCATTAGTTTTATATTTATGGTGACCAATGGCTATGTCCAATAAGTGTGCATGATTTGCTTATGACCAAATTCGAAGGCTTTGGAAGTAGAAAGGATGCTATTTCTTCATGGGAGAGCACCACTATAGCACTTATTTGATGGATTTGTATGAAAAAGCCAGGATCTCTAGAAATGATTTTATTGGCACCTCGCTTCATGGGAGAGCACCACTATAGATAAAAGGACTATTTTCTGTATTTCTTTGGCCTAAGTCTGGTTAGGTTGGATACTATTTTCTGTACATCTCTGCTAATGTTTTATGTTAGCATGCCCCATAGTTTTTCATGGAGCGAATGCTAAGCCCTAAAAAGGGGTAGTAAGTTCTCCCACCTTAGAACTTGGGTAACTTAGAACCCCCTTGCCGAAATATCATTACCCTTTTGATGCAAAATCGTGGGGAACATTCTCAAAAAAACTTTGCATGCAATTTTCTAACTTATTCCTTTTTATCCTTTCCTCTCATACCAAAAACAACCTTAGAGGTTTCCTTTTGACTTTCTAGAAACTAATTAGATCAGACCGACCACAAGTTCGGACTAAACAAATGCCAAAAACCTAAGGTCAGCAATGTCACTATAGCAAATAAGTGGACATCAAAAGCACTAGAAACTTTCATGCCCAAGCTAAGAGACCACAAAAGAAGCACATAATGACAACAAGTACATAAATGTTTCTTCGAATGATTTTGGCCATCTAATGATTTGTTATCTACTTGATTCTAAGAGGAAAAGCGCTCTAAACACGCGCAGGGAGAAAGAGACAACTTTGCAGACTAATTATCCACCCTAGGAACCATGTCTACAAAGTTGATCTCTTCATCATATTTTGACAAAAATATCAAATACCTCCAAACTTTCTTACAAATCACAGGAATCTAACATATTCATACCGCACTACAAAAAATGCAGGTCTTTTTGCTTTAGATTAACATAGATTGAAACAGATGCCACAAAGTGACAGAGACAGCTCCTCAACCAACCAAATTATACATGAATGAAGACATGGTAGTGTTTGTAAGTAACAAAAAATACATACCTTAAGTTCATCGGCCTCTCCTTCAAGCATGCTTCCATAACTACGATGAATCTGGAATGATTGATCAATCTGAAGGAAGAGTTGCCATTTAGTCATGCTTATTGGTCCCACCTCCAGATTCAGTGGCAGTTCTGTCACTGTCTCATTAATTGGTATCAACTTATCTCTAAGCAACCAAAATTCATTGAAGAAAATAGTTGGATAGTAGTTCCCTGAGGCAGGCTCAACATTCAAGTCTACAATAAAGTCAAGGAATTCAATTTACATGTTGCTATATGCAAGGTCCAATTCCTCTACACAAAAACAAGTCCCACATTGCATTGCGAGAGATGATAAGCATAGTTTTTTATAAAGAAAAGGAAATATCATTAGAATGAACTATGAAGAACGGGCATGTCATATAAGTTTAAAAATATACATATATATATACACACATACAGTAAACTTTCATTCTATTATATAGATCTAATTATATACTTTAGATTTTGATGATCAATTCATATTAATTCATTGTGTTACTAGTATATTTTCACATTGAATATGATTTTGTAGACCAATATTAGCATTCTTATATCTATTATATAATAAACAAATCCATGCAATGTCGTATCTTATATGTTTTTGGGTTTTGCCTTGTTGCCTGTCTTAGTTGTGCCGTGTTTCATGTTTGTATCCATGAAACGAAGGGAAGTAGAATAAGGTAAACACCCTTGTTAAAATAGTACATAGATCCAAAACTGCCATACAAATACTCCTGGACAAGCATGTAACATGTCACATTATGCTAGGAACTCCTTCCCATCCCATCCCATAAAACTATTGTTATGCTGCATGGGACAAGGGGCGAAATTTGTGGTTAAGCATCCATGATGCTTTAATAACCAGATAATCTAAGTTTAGAAAATAAATTAACACTATAATCATGTCATGGTCAATGAAGATATAAAATTAAAGGATACAAGGTATAATATTCGGTGGAACAGCATTATGGGGATACCTGCAAAAGTTTTACACAAAACTGGTCAGCTGCAGGCAGCTCAAGGCCATGAAAAAATAATCAGAGACGAATACATGAATTTGTACTCTCATATGACATCAATAAACTTATATAAACGGCAATATTTGTGGCTACCTTATTTTGCCCATCTAAGAAGATTTACTACAGGAAGAATAAAATATCAGAAGTAGACATAACCATCATTTTTCTAGTTTGGATGGCAAAGAGAATGAACTTGTTAACAAAACTGAATAAATAAATGAAAATTACACTCTTGCCATTAGCAAACACATAAGTGTTTTAAAGCAGAGACATTACTAATGACGTAAGAGAAAGTTCAGAAGAGAAGAATAATTAAAGGAAGTATTAGTAAAGTATTTATAATGCCAGGTCTATGTTGAAATTTCAGTTAGATAGACATAAGATGTAATACATATCAAAAGAGCTGACCTAAATCAATATTTTAACAGAAAATTCTACCAAAAAGTCTATTTAAGAGATTCCAACACTTATAGAGGGAGGTATTGTTTATCTTCAATTAAGAAAGAAATTTAAGTTTGGCTTGAAAAACATGAAACTAATAATCCACAAGGACTGCTACATTATAGGATACATAATATGTAGAACTGAGAGTGACATACCGCGTAAAATCATCCACCAAATTAATTGTGATATTTGGCTTCCAATATGGGACCCATTCCACAGGGCCATCTTCTTTAGATTCCTCCTGGGATTCATCAATCACCTGAAACAACAAACATAGCCTTTGTCAATATCATAAGAATGCAGGAAGGAGTGCAGAAAGAAATTCAAAGGAAAAGATAAGAAAAATGAAAACAGCTGTTACTGCTATTCAAAAGAAGAATGGGATGTGCAATCACAAAATACAAAAAACATGAAAAATGTATTATTCAAATACAAATAAGCGTGAAAACTCCAAAAAAGGGATGTTCACTCATAAAGATTTGCACAGAATGACAACTTACCTTTGATGAGATTCTCAAGTCCATGAAAACAATAATCTTTCAACCTCAAATCAGATATTATTACTACCAGGAATAACAGCTTCAAATAGAAACCGCAATTTCCCAAAATAATCACCTCAAATCCCATAAAAAAGATATTTAAAGGAGCTTTGTCATGTGATGATATTAAGGTGGTAGTGTTTCAGAAACTAAAGATTTTTTTTTTTAAGAAAACCACACTCCCAGAAATGAAAAATAAGAAGAGATGAATGAGCTTGAATGAACCCAAATGGGTGGGCATAGAAGAAGAAAAAGTTGAATTCGCCAAAGAGGCATGCAACAGGGAACAGAAGAGGCAGAGGTGGGTGATATGATCATCAAGACTGAAAGAAATTTACAAGATTCAACTCAAGTTCCAGTTGGGCCAGTAACAAAAGTTTGAGTTAAGAGGTTCAAAAAAGTACTGAATAACTTAATTCAGAGGGTTTTACAATAAGAAATTGGAGCCCAAATGAATGAAGAACCAAAAGGGGCCTCAATTATGCTCATGCAAGCCCAATTGGAAGAATAAAAGGTTCAAAACTATCCAAGACCAAGGGAGGACGAAAATAAAGAAAAAATAGTAGCAAGACTTGGTCAAAATAGTTTGGTTTATTCAGTTTCCTAATTTTTATTTTTTATTTTTTGTAACTTATGTTTTAGTTTCCTAATTCTTTATTGTTTAGGGAGTTACTAAATTTTTAGTTGTCAATTTTGTTTTTACCTTTATGTTATAAATAGGTCATTATACATTGTGTAAAAGAAAAACATTTTGGAGAGAATTAATAAAATTGTGAGGATTCTTTACACAGGTCTTGTTCTTTTAAGAACTTTAAACTTATTCAATATAGGAGTCTTGTTTAGTTCTTTGACTTATCAATCTAGGTTTTGAACCATCTAGGTTGTGGCGTCATTCATTCCATCTTTATACCAAAGTTCTTGATCTAGTGAGAAACGGGTCTAAGGTCATATACCTTAGGTTCTTCTTCCTTTAGGGCAAGCGTTGAGGTTTTTAATTCCACCGGTTCAAATAATTCGTTGGGACGATTTTTGGGCTAAATTAACTTGTTCGTGGGTTTTAGGGTTTTTATACCCAACAGGTTCACATCAGTGGGCCATGGAGATTGAGACCGGAAAGAAGAAAACAAGGAGCAACCGAAAAAACTTGGATCATAGAACTGCTAATGCTCACCATCATTTTAATCTATTCCTTGGAAGGAAAAAGTGTCTAGATCTCAATCGAAGGAATATTGGGAAAAAAACATATGCTTAACCATTTAAATCCGTGTGACAAAGTCTATAAACTACAAGTCTCTGGTTGGATCATGACAAGTTATTCCAATTTCAACTATCTTCAGGTATCAGTATAAGAGTATTTGGATCTTTCACGACTTGCTATGGTCAAGGAGTAATCTTGCAAGAAGGGATCACTTTGTGAGATGAGAGCGGGTTTCTAAACTAAATCTAAGGGTGGTTTGGGTCTCGGTAAATTGGTGTTGAAAAACATTTCCCTACTAAGTAAATAACTATGGATATTCCGCTTAGAACCAAGGAATAAGGTTATCCAAAGCAAGTATCATTTCTGGCAAAATGGATGGGATTGCAAAGGCTAGAGTGAGAGTTTCTCATTACAGCCCATGGAAGTTTATCTCTGAGTTATACTGAATCTTTTTTCCATCTATTATCATTCAAGAAGGAGATGGCTCCAATGTCCTCTTTGGAGAGGTCTCTTGGAATTTCACTTCTTATGAAATGTTAATCGTAGTGATGCAGGATGTGGTAGAAGTTCTTCATTAATTAAGGTCCTAAAATTGCAACACCCCTACCCTAGGGTGCTACCAGGGTAAAGGCATCGGCGGACTAGAAAACCCTGACATCCCTTTCTAAGAAGTTTGGTAGCTGATAATACTAAGATCACACAAGTCAGAAGGATCCTCCTAACTCCCTAAAATACTATCCTAGACTGAACCATCCCTCCAAGAACCACTTCCTTCCTATGGCAATCAATACAAGCCCGGTGCTCCGACAACCAATCCATTCCCAAAATCGCATCAAAATCAACTAAAGATAGGGGCATAAGATCCGCCACAAAAGAAAACCTACATATCTCAACCATGCAATTCTTATAAACTCGGTCCATAATCACAGAAGGACCCAGAGGTACGACCACAAACATCCTAAGGAACGAGAGGAACTGAAAGGTGTTTGGCCTCTATCTGGTTGCTCCTCATAAGTGAGATCCTTTCGCAAGTGTATAAGCTGGCTCTCTAACACATGGACGGGTGCTGAATATACTTGCGGAGTAGGGAAACATGGAAAACATCATGAATACAAGATAGTTCATGAGAAAATACAACCTATAAGCCACTGTTCCAATCCTTTCCAAGATCGGGTATGGCCCGATATAATGGGGACTAAGCTTACCCCATTTCCCGAATCTCAAAACTCCCTTCCATGGGGATATTTTCAAAAACACTTATCCCCAACATCAAACTCCAAGTCTCTATGCCGCTTATCCGCATAACTTTTTTGTTTGTCCAAAGCGAGCTTTGAGATGGTCCCAGATAATCTGTACTTTATCTGCAGTGAGATGAACATACTGGGGCATAGTCGATAGTCTCAGCCTCTTCATCCCAACAAATCGGCATACGACACTTCCAACCATACAAAACCTCATACGGAGTAACCCCAATACTAGCCTGAACATTATTGTTGTATACAAACTCAACCGGAGGCAAGTAGGATTCCCTATCACTTGAAAACTCAACCGCACAATCCCTCAATAAATCCTCCAATATTTGTATAGCTCTTTCTGACTGACCATCTGTCTGAGGGTGGAAAACCGTACTAAACTTCAATTTCAAACCCATGCTTCCTGAACTTGAAACCAAAATCAGGAAGTGAATCTCGGATCATGATCAAATCTAACAGACAAAGGAACTCGATGCAGTTTCACTATATTCTCCACATACAGCTCTGCCAAATGCTCAACGGAGTAACCGAGGTTAACCGGTAAGAAATGAGCCAACTTGGTCAACCGATCTACAATTACCCAAATAGCATTATAACCCCTGCGAGTTTTAGGCAACCCGCTCACAAAATCTATGGTAATATACTCTCATTTCCACTTGGGAATTGGCAAAGGCAGCAATAAGCCAGCAGGGCTCTGATGTTCAGTCTTAACCTGCCGACACATCAAGCACCAAGAGACAAAAATAGCCACATCTTTTTTCATTCCTTTCCATCAAAAGGTTTCACTATGATCTCGATACATCTTACTACTGCCCGAGTAGATCAAGTAAGCTGAATTATGAGCCATATCCATGATCTCAGGCCTGTGTTCAACATCTATAGGCACACAAACCCTAGATTTGAAAAACACACCATCATCTCGAAGGGAGAAACCATCCTAATCAGCAACCTTAACCTTCTCCCTAATCTCAGCCAAATCCGGGTCATTCATCAGGCCCTCTCGGATCCGATCTACCAATACGGGTCTAACCCTAAAATTAGCCAACAAGACAACACTCTCATCTGTACTCAACTCGGGCCCTAGTCTTCTCAACTCCAACAATAAAGGCATACGGGTAGAATGGACATATGACGAACATCCCGAGACATTCTAACTCAAAGCATCTGCAACTACATTTACCTTCCCCGAATGATAATCTAGGATCAAATCATAATCCTTAAAAAGTTCCACCCAAGTGTCTTTGCCTCAAATTCAAATCCTTCCGAGAGAGAATATACTTCAAACTCTTGCGCTCTATAAACACCCTTCACTACTCACCGTACAGATAATGTCTCCATGTCTTCAATGCAAAGACTATAGCCGCCAACTCCAAATCACACGTCGGATAATTCATCTCATGAGGTTTCAACTGTTGGGATGCCTTGGCTACCACTTTCCCATTTTGTATCAATACACAACCAAGACCTCATAGGAAAGCATCACTATAAATCTCATAACCTATTCCTTGAATCGGGAGGGTAAGGATAGTGGCGGAAGTTAATTTGGACTTGAACTCCTCAAAACTCTGCCGGCACTCCTCTGACCAGACAAATCAGATATTTTTTTAATAACCTAGTCATGGGAGCTGCAATCTAAGAAAACCCTTCTATGAACCTCTGATAATAACCAACAAGTTCTAGAAAACTGCGAATTTCAGATACATTCCTAGACATCTCCCACTTTACAATGGCCTCAATCTTCTGTGGGTCCACATACACACCCTTGGCCGATATTATGTGCCCCAAAAAGACATACATGGTCCAACCAGAATTCACACTTGCTGAACTTAGCATAGAGCTATTGATCTCGGAGGGTCTGTAATAAAATTCGCAAGTGCTCTTGGTGCTCCATCTTAGACTTGGAATAGATCAGAATGTCATCGATAAAAACTATCACAAACTTATCCAAAAATGGCCTAAACACCTTGTTCATCAAATCCATAAATGCCGCTGGAGAATTTGACAACCCGAATGGCATCACTAGGAACTCAAAGTGCTCATATCGGGTCCTGAAGGCTGTTTTCAGAACATCTTCAGCCTTGATTCGTAGCTGGTGATACCCAACCTCAAGTCTATTTTGGAAAAGACCTTAGCGTATTGAAACTGATCAAAGAGATTATTTATACGGGGTAATGGGTACCGATCTTCACTGTCACCATATTCAACCATCGGTAGTCTATACAGAATCTCATAGAACCATCCTTCTTGTTCACAAACAACACCAGCGCACCCAAAGGAGACATACTAAGTTGGATAAACCCTTTCTCTAGTAATTCCTGTAACTAAGTTTGAATCACCTTCAACTCTGCTAGAGCCATACGGTAGGGAGGAAAAAGGATGGGATTTGCCCCTAGGGCTAGATCTATGGTGAAATCGATCTCATGTTCTGGAGGTAACCCTGGCAATTCATTAGGAAAATATCGGAAAAGTCCTAGACAACTGACATCTCCTCCATCTTACCGTCATAAAAATAGTCTGTATTATTAGTTTGTTTCTCTTTTGTCATGGGATTGTTCTTTGATACAATTTTCATATTAGTTTTAAAGTTTGATCTATATATTTTGGCATCAAGGTTATTGATTGTTATGCTTTCATTAATAAATTAAATTGAACTTTGTCCCTAATTTATAGGTGGATTCAGATAGTCCCTCCCTACGTTTTTGTCTCTTCGATAGTCGTTTTTGTGCCTCCTCTCTCTAGCTTTTTCTCTCTTCTTCCCATGTTTCTCTCTCTATCTCCCCATAGCTATATCACATTAATATGTCACAAAATTACAATATGCATGTTTTGTTATTTATTCCATTGAATTGAGCATTGAATAATTTTTTGGATTACTTTGAAAAAGTAATAAACTTTGAAATGCAACATTCATACTAATTTTGATCTTAGCAATTCACGAATTGTAAATGGAAGTTGGTTCAATTTTCTTGAAGACACCAGAACTTAAACACCATATCAATATTAAGTTTTTGACAATCATGTGCATACTGCATGCTTCTACCAACTTGTCAATGCAGAAATTTTTCAGCTGTCTCACACCGAATAAGAAAATAAAAAATAATAAAGTAAGCATCTTTTTAAAAATTAAAAAAGAAAAAAAAAAAGAAAACAGAAGCCATCCTTGTACATAAGATGAAGTCATACATAAGTTTTTCAAATAAGAATGCAGGAAATAGCATACCGTGATATGCAAATAACATCCGAGATACGGTAGCACATACTTTATATCGACATAACAATATACATGTAAGTCTACTCATTTCTATCCACTTGTTCAGAATGCTTTTTCCAGTATGTCATTCAATATTAGCTTTCTGTCATCTCATGTTCTACATCCTATGTCAACATTCAAGCGTCATATATTTCATTTTTATCTGCTTATCAAATGCATTTGCTTGATATATTTTCAAGCCATGGAAAATATTGTTCAGTTTGTAGTAGTGTTATAATCAAGTTTTCATATCTCTTCATTCTATCATTGCTTGGCCTAGAAAGAACAGGAGTTTATTTGCAGAAGTTTATTAACTAACCACAATATGTGGACTAGATAGGAGTTTCACACAATGATGCTTCCGCCTCTCAAAATGATGCCCCAACTTGTAGCAACAAGATGAGTGACAAAAATGCCACCATGACAGCAAGTACAAAAAAAAAATTACACCTTCTCATCTAAAACAATAGATGTGCAAAAGATGGGTGTCTCCATGTGTGGTCATGGTGTTTTTGTAAAACAATCATATGTATAATAAGATATGGGCATAGGTCATATACATACAAGGGCATACAGTTTATCTAAATTAAAAACCCATTGGATTAAGTTTGGTGAGCAATAGCATAACAATGCTAACTTTGGAGAGATGAAAATTGAAGTATGGATGCAATATTAGCACCAAAGAGATGGTAAATAAATTTAAAAAAATAAAAAAATAAAAAAATAAATCTCCCGACTAGTCAGTGCACAAACAATACTCCTGACATTGACCACACACACATCTATATATATATATATATATATATATATGTATGTATTTTTTTTGGTAGCTGCCTGAATAGAACAAAGGGAAATATCATACAGGCTACAAGACTAACCTCAGAAATCACTTCACCCTCATCAGAGACTTTGGAATTTCCCAACAAGCTTCTTCTTTTGTCTGCTTTTGACTTTGGCAAGAATGTAACAACAGCTGATATCAAGAAAGGAACTTTGGTTATAATTATTGTTATCATCATTATTTGTATGTAATATCTGCCTCACTTTATATACCATCTCAAACAATCAGTCTAGCACTGATGGATAAAACAGAAATATAAATGTGCATCTTACAATATGTTCTCCCAAAAGCAGCAAATTTCTCGTACTCAGGATCATTTGGATCCGGAGAAAAACCAGAACGAGCAAAGTAAACATGAGCATAGAGAGTCCCGTTGTTTTTCAAAGCCTACAAGGAAAAAAATCAAAATTTTTAGAAATTATTCCAAAGAAGGATTATTTCATCCTAACAGCTAGTGCAGAACTCGGACAATATACTGCAGAATGCGCTCAAAGGAGTACAAAACAAGAGTTTTATAGACAATGCATCCTAAAATAATACCTCAGAAAGATGATACTTCAAAGAAAGAAACCTGGTACTGTCTGGTCCCCAAACCGCATATGGAATATTTGTCTCATGCCAAACCAATGCTCTTTCACTACTGAAGTCATTGAACTTTTCATGCTCAGAAAGGTAAAGCCACATATCCTGAAATATATTACCACGTAAATAAGGGGAAGAAAAGTAAGCAGGATTCTTAGGAGCAAATATTGTTTTTATAACCTAGCCCACAAAAAAGCAATTGTTAAGCATGTTTCCACAAAAGGAAGGGATTAACTCGTACGAAGTTATGTTTCTCTACATTTCACAGCAAGAAATGTATCTTTATCATAGTCAAACTCCAAAACTGAAAGTGCCAAAATTAGGGGGACAAGAAAGGTTATCCTTCTCCAGAAACTGGATAGAATGATGAATAACAAGCATTACACTTGATAAACAAGAAGTGATAACAACTTAGTGCAAGGGAAGAGTCCTCTAAAGAACAACAGGTCAAAAAATGCATACAACCTTATTGCACTTGAAGTACATATTCACGGGCTACCATATTCAAACACAAAGCACTCTTGAACGTCAAGTGCATGGCATGAAAAGTGCTAGATTCCCTTTCCAGGCATCAACACTTGCCTGCAGAGCAAGAAACCACACCAGGCACTGGCATGACCAAACTGAAGCAATATAGAGAAGAGACATCTTGTGGAGAAAGAGTTAATTAAGGCTTTAATTGTTGACATGCCGGCTGAATCGGTAAACAGGTTATATGACAGAATACATGCATTCAATTTGGCAAAATATTATAAATATTATCTCCATATGCATTGAAATTAACTCAAAATTAATGAAAATGTTCCTTAAAATAACACGCCATTCAAATCATAGTAACTCAAAAACAATTCAAATATCATACTCTGCTTAAACTTTAAACACCTAACAATACAAAGATGAAACACAGAAAACAAAGTTAGGGAGAGATCACAAGTTTTTGAATCAATCTTTATAATGCATATGGGATTATGCAAAAGTTGGTCGAGCACAAAATTCATACCAAAACAACAATCGATGCGCCTAACATTTCCCATACTGCTCCGGTCATCATATCAATGCAGACTACCAGAAGTTAATTTATCCCCAAAAAAAAAGTGAAAAAGAATGAAAGAAAAAGAAAAGAAAAGAAAAGAAAAATAACCACAAAACAAAAAGTTTCTAGGTCGTTCAGTTGATATTAAGTATTCAGCTAGTCATTCTACATATTATGTACCAAAACAGGAGTCCTCCTCACATTGCAGTTAGCAAAAACACATCATACAGAATAAATGGGCGAACCACTTAATGATGGAGGATGAAGAAATTTAGTTTATAAGATCACAACAGAAACTCATTCTTTTTATATGTTAGCAATTTTCAAATACTGGCCTGGACAGATGACACGTTCATCACCCTAAAGAGGATGCCAAAGGAAGAACCAAACTCCATATGTATTAAAAACCATCAATTGGTATTAAAAAAAGTAACAAAATAAATGTACAGCATGATTTCATAAGATCAAGTTCTTTATTTACTTTTTCTTATTCAAGGAAATGACTTTTAATACAATTCACAAGATAAATTTCTAAACACAGTCCCAACTTGATGTATATGCCTTCGTTTCAAATATTCATCTCCCTTCCAATTACAATTTGATAGTTCATAATATACATTGTGGGAAGCTATCTTTTTTTCACAATCTTGATTGCAACTAGTAAAATCAAATGCAAATTTGATCTAAATATAAGGTTTTATGAAGTTGAAACACAATCATACAACCCACAAGCACATCAAATAATGAGAGAGAGAGAGAGAGAACTGAAAAGAAAAAAAAATGTTGAAAAACTTAAAAGAGTCATCTGTTAAAGTTTCGCATACTAAAACTAGGTGGCGCTTTTAACACCATCATTTAATTACTTTATGGAAAATTTGTCGTGAGTCTTATTATGAAATTATCGGCATCTCTCTCTCTCTCTCTCTCTCTCTCTCTCTCTCTCTCTCTCTCTCTCTCTCTCTCTCTCTCTCTCTCTCTCTCTCTCTCTCAAATGGAAATGAAAATGAATTTCAAACAGAAATAGCATAAACTTTTATATGGAGGAAAGAAGTAATGTCAACAAAGGAAAAACGATCCAGTAATTCTGTAATTCACACTGACTTCCAATGCTTATCCCTAAAGCTAAATAATGGAACCATTTAGGGCTAAAAGACCAAATAAATGCCGAGAACCCGCTAATTTTCCACCTGTAATTCATGGAAACCAATTGACACAATGCTAATAACTCCATACTCTCTACTTCGCAGCCCTTGTTTTTCTAAATCTCTTATTTACTCCAAAACTATAGTACTTTTGGGAAATTCAAATCTATGTTGTTTTAACCTCGGATTGAGTCGCTGGCAGAACTCATCACAACACCAACCTCTCGTGTCTCCAAATCTTTAGGCATTGGGAAAGGTCTCAAATATTTTTCTCATTTCGGACTGTACAACGCATGCAACTAAAAGAAACAAAGAGATTCTTGCTTTCTCAGAATAAAGCACTACCCACATGAATATCTATCCCCATTAAATTAATTTCGGCTCCAGCAAATGAAATTACCGCACAAAAACCTAGAAACAGGAACAAGCAGATTGCACAACACTCGCATCAAATAGAGTGAGAGAGAGAGAGAGAGACCAGTGGTTCGCCTTTGTTGAAGAGGTTGGAGATGAGAAGTGAAGGCTCAGTGGGCTTCTTGGGAGAGAAGAACTTGGAAGCAAAGTACCAAAAGACAGCGATCCTTATGATTCCAGTAATCGTCTGTCCGAAACCAGGTTGCTGCTGCTGTTGCTGACCCACTCGCTGCCCTCCTCCTCCGCCGCCGCCTGCTGCTCCAGCCGCCGGCGGTGCCATTTCTATAGAGAGAGAGAGATTTTGAGAAAGAGAGGGCTTTTGAGAAAGAGAGGGGGGGGGAGAGAGAGAGAGAGAGAGGGAGGGAGGGATAAGACGGTAGCAAGAGGGGTGCTTGTATTTGTGCGGGGGAAGGATGACGCTACCCGACAAATCCACCTTCGACACGACACGTACCTCAACTTTCTCATGGTCAAACTCTAAATCCTCCCCGGGCCGTAAATTATTAAAATTCCCATTATGCCCTTGTTAAATTCATATATATATATATATATATATATATTTTTTTTTTTTTTTTTTTTTTTTTTTTTATCAATTCAGTAATTCCGACACATTTTGCCATGACTTTGTTGTATATTCCCAATATGAAAACCTATTCGATCGTAATTTTTGTTTTCGAAATGATAGTATTGTAACATTACTGTTGATTTAGATGATCTGCCATATGGTTTATGTTTGGGTTAAATCATACTTTTCTACTAATTTTATTATTTTTATATTCAAAATTTTATATATTAATTTATATATAATAGGTACAAATTATAATTGTATTGATTTAAAGTAAAAGTTTATAATCAATCGATAAAATTTTCATCGACAATACTTTATCTTGTACGTTGGCTTAAATAAAACACATATAGTAATTTTTTATACAATACTTCTATCAGATATCGCCCCCTAGATTCATCGTATTTGATTGTTAAGAAAATAAATTCAGTGACATATTTTTGTATGATTCATTAAAAAATAAAAATTGTTCATTATCACCGTTCAATAAGAGATAAAAGTTAGAGATTTCGGAATATCTTCCGAGAGATATGATATTAAATAATTGAACAAATAATAATATATTTAATTTTTCATGTCTCAATTATGGGCGTTACATAAAGGGACAATACGTAGAATACATGAAGGACTAAATTATAAATAATTTTTTGTTGATTTCTATAAATAATATAATATTTATTTTAGAATACAATTCTAATTATTTAATGGAACTATAAAATTATAAATTATTTTAATATAACTATTAAATTAGTAGATTATATTATAATTATTTTGAAACTAAAATAAATATGTTTTTGATCCCTTCTTAACCATGTCAATATTGATTTCATTTCTCACATTTAGTGAGCCCACATGAGTCCACCCATTTCCTATCCTTCTAACTCAATCAACCACAATTCCAGGTAGGGATGGCAACGGGGCATGAGGCCTTTTCACTTTTCATACCCACCCCCTTTTGTGGGGGAGAATCCCGCTCCAACCGATCACCCATGGCTACACATATTCCCTTTTATCTCTTGATAATTAGAGTTATTAAATTTAATTTAAATTAAATAATTTTTAAAAAATAAATCTTTTTTGATACTTAATTTTATCATAACTCAAATTTAAAAGCAAAAAAATTTTTAATTTTTAATTTTTAATTTTTAATTTTTAATATAAATTTCATACAAAATCAATTAAATATTCATTAATTCAATACAATAAACATAAAAATCATATACCCATTCACAAATAAATAAATATCTTACATATGAATTAATATTAAAATACCAAATAATTGCTTTATCATCAAAATTTTCACTGACGAACAGTTGGCTTAGTGAGATATGATATTAGTTCCTTTAACCAAATTCCCAAATTCAACTTATGGTTTAGACATAGAAAAAATTAAGTTAGGAGGGTAGTCTCCTTAAATGGGCCACTGTAAATCTCGAATCGGATTAATTAAAATATAATTCCGGATACCGATTGGTATAGTAAAAAAAAAAAAAAAAAAACCATCAACATTTTCATATATATTTCTAAATGACTACTTGACCTAGTCACAAAATTTTCCATCTATAATATTCGATTATTATTAGCAAGTAAATCAAAATCATAAATATACTTTTTAAAATAATGTTAAAAATAAAATATGAACTAATATTAAGTTATCAACTATACTATAACACCAACATCATATTTTCATTCATTGCGCAACATGGAGTGCTGAATTAAAAGTGAGTAAAATATAAGTGAAATTTGATAATAAGAAGACTAATATAGGAGTGAAAGCAACAAAATATTAAGATTTAGAAAATTGAGTAAGAAGAAAGAAAATGAGATCAGATAGAATGGCGGGGAATAGAGTTCTAGCTTCCCAAAATTAAATTACTAAAATAGATTTTATATATAAGATATATTGTGGGGGTGAATGAGTTATAGCTCATTAATACCATTTTTTTGGTTTTGAGAGAAATTTTCGAATTCGAGTCTCTTGTATATTTAAATAAATAAATAAATAAATAAATATATATATATATATATATATATATATATATTGCAAGATGCATTTCCCTTAAGGTTTTTATATTTTGGAGTATTAAAATGAAAGAAGCTTGTTCAGAGCTGGGAAGCGGAGTTAACTATTGCCACTTTAAAGTTTGCATAAAAGTATTTCATTTTAAAATTCCTCCCTTAAAGAAAGAAACACCCCCACCCCCCCGGGGCAACCAAAAAAAAAAATAAAAAAAAAAAAAAGCTCAACTATTTTCGAATGTTAATGTTAAATTGTATGAGGGTAGGAAGGTCTTAATGTTCTGCTGCGTGTACAGCACGCTGGCTTGTAATCGTTAGTTTCAATTTCAACAACCCAAGGACAAATAACCCTGTAAAATACCGAATGTCTGGTTTCTTCAGTTTCTTCAGTTTGCATTGTTCTTCAGAAAGCCAAAAGAAATAGTTCTGGGCTCGCTGCCTGCTCTGCTACTGGATTTCTCGCCCCAATCATATCAAATAAACTCTGAGCCAGATTGGAAACAGAACAGAGACAATAAGGCAGACATTGCAAGTTCATCTCATTGATCAACAACAAGTAATATATTTGGGATAATCATCAAAAAATAATTTATTCATTTTCAAGTTCTTTCATTTTCTTGTCTTAACAGACGATTCAAGACTTAACGGGATTACAAAATTGATAGACACCTGGCGTGAGAAGCAGGTTCATGAACATCACGTCCGCTGCCGTTTTGTAGAATTGTGATTGTGTTCTTCAGATATGTCTTCACACTTGAAAGTCCATCCAGGAAAATCGGACTCAGAAAACAATGATGTAGGAACAGCTTTATAGAATGCAAGAGGAACCTGTTTGACTCTTCTTCCAATCTGTCATTCAGGGTTTTAACACATATAATCAGAATTTGCATATGAAGAACATGGAAGACAGCGAACAACATTAGAAACCAGAAATTGGAAAATATATTTTGGGTACATATTAGGTTCTGTTCACAGAGATGGGTATGGAATGGGACGAAACTGACACTACAGGGAGGAACCACAGATTGTACATCAAAGCGGTGGATCACTTCAGGGTTACAGAAGGTCACATCTCACAGCAATACATAAAAGCAAGCAAAATGTGAGTTTTCAAGTAGGAGATCTCCAAAAGCTTTCAAACTCAGATGGTTAGAATGTTGAAACAACATAATACCAAATCAATCTATAATCACAGAATGTAATTTCAAACAAAATTTTTACTATGTATCAGTTTTCTGTCTTTGTTGTGAACTAGATTATGTTGAAGAAAGCTAGGAGTAGATTGCTTTTGTATTGAAGTCTCCGCAGGAACGAGGATATTACAGGTAATGAAGAGCAGAGTACTTTTCCTCCTTGCCTGAGTTGGGTTAAAAAAAAAAAAAAAAAAAAAAAACCTAATAATTGCATCATGTGCCACTGTGATAGGCAAATTGAATGTCTTCAAACTTTGAAAATAATGCTGGGGATGCTTTGCACATAGAATAATAAAAATGTTCCTTCAGTACTCTTTCAAGAATTATGTTAATGAGCTTTCTGTTTAGTTTTCATTTTTGAAGAGAACTTTTCATTCTGTACAGTTACCAACAAAATAACTGCCTAAAGTAGTCAAATTTTTTAGTGGGGTCATGGACAGAGTATGAAGGAAGCAGAACTTAAACTCATCAAGTCTGATATTAAATAACAAGATATTACCTCATCTCTAAATATGGTCGCATAAGAAGCAGAACTAAAATCTTTGACTGCAACTTCAGCTTCAACTTTCAGGTCATTCTCAAGTGAGAGAACAAATCTAACACGAAATGGAGAAATACTTTTTAGTCAGAGTGAAGATAATGGGAACTTATGCCATCAATAAGCAAAGCTCGAATATAGAAATGGTGCAACACATGTAACATCACTAGAGTGCTTCTAAAGGAAGAACATACCTTGAAACAGGTGGACAGTAGTGGTGGTGGAGAGTATCGATTTCCCAAAGAGAACTTTCTGCTCCAGATATGTAAACAATTAAATTGTGACATCAACATAGAACAAGGAAACACCAATGTGAGTCAGATACTTTCTTCAGTATTGAACAAGATCCAACTTACTCATGGCCTTTGTCTTTACTGGATCAGTTTCCTCATTGTTAAAATGGTCAAAACCAGGTTTATTGCTGGATGTGCTTATGCCAGAACAATCAGCCTCATCCTCAACACCAACAAGCTTCCTTTCTTCTTTTGTATCATCTTCAGTGGCAGCACATCCATATTCCTGGGCAAGTAGTACGGCTCATGATGACAATGTAAATATTGTTGAAAGGAAAATACGGTACAGAATAGGTTAATAAGAAAAAAATGTAAACATTTTAAGTTCCTTTCTACTTGTGAGCTGGGTTAAACCTGTTCTTTTTTTTGAGGGCGGGGGGGTTGGGTTGGAGGGGATGAACTGCATTTCATTGATGATCTAGGTACCTAAGAAAAATGTCTAATGAGATGAATTGAACACCAATATGAACAAAGTAGTAAAACCAAGATCTGGATATTTTAGAAATGAGAAGGGAAAGTCATATTTGACATATTCTGTTGAATGCCAACTCGCATATTAAACATTATAATGATGTGATTGAATCATAGTTATGCACGAAAGGTACCTGATGAACCAAATGATTTATTGAAGGATGTCTTCGCAAAAGGTTGTGAATTAGAGCTATAATTATCAAAGCTCCTGAAGGAGGGACTGATAGTGCCAGTCTACTTAGTTTCTTGGTAAATGCAGCAGCCAAGTATGCTGGGAGAAGGGGCGATTTAAGACAAGAATCAAGAAGCTGCAAGAAACAGATTGTACAGTCAAAAATCACAGGCAGAGACCTTTAAAGCGCCTAACTAGAAAATGATACATACAATACATATTATTGTTCTTTTTTCTTTTTTCAGTCCATTTTTCAGGAATGGAAATATAGAAGTTTGCAGCTTCATGACCACATATCTCCATCAAACTTAATAATTACAATCATTATTCTGTGGTTGCACACCAGGATGGATTCTAAATATTTTCAAGGAGAAGAAGCTGCTCGGCCATCATCCAAAAGAGACAAAAGAAAGTGGGAAGGGGGGAGGGAGGGCCAAATGCTGATCTGTTCTCATAAATTTGAGCCACGGGCTCAAGAGCACTTCCGAAATGTATACTTATAAAGTACAATAATTACGCTGCATGTGACACGAAAAGAAGTGAAGATTTTAAATAAGCACTAACAATTTGTTACACTTCAGCACTTCCATGAAACCCTAAGATTATAACAGAATATCACAGATTGCAAAAGTTTATATCTCAAATTTTAATTTCCAACTATCATACCTCAAAAAATTTAGCCCGGTGTTTGGCCATGAAGATAGAAGGCGCCAATAATGCATAAAGCTTTTCATAAAAGTTGGGATACTCTAGCCCATGTTGTGTCATGAGAATGAATAAGCTGCTTAGAGCCATGACACTAATGACACCGCCAATGTCATAGGATCTTGTTAAAAAGTCACTGCGGATAACAGGTAATAAACCAAACAACTTTTGTTAAAAAAAAAAATATGATGAAATAATCTTTAAAAAAAAATCATTATGTCAGCTCACCACAACATGATTGGATTAGACAGATGAGGAATCACTGCCTGATGGAGAGTTACAAGAACCTGGGCAAATGGAATAAAGAAACAGGAAAAGCTTACGCATCATCATGACTCAAAACAGAAAAATTTTGCAGTGGACAGATGAGGAAAAAAGAAAAGGGATTGGGATATGCAAATGTGTCATCATCCTCATAACAAGACAACCAACTTTAACAATAACTAACTAACAACATCTGCGGAAAAATTCTTATACAGGAAGTAGAAGATAAAGCATACGCATGCCTTAATAAGGCTTCTCTTATCTAGACGACTTGATTTTAGAATCATATCAGGATTAACCAAGCAAATCCAAAAACATGCACACCATCATCATCATCATCGAAACCCATTTCCCAAATGATGAACAATTAAAGAAATAAAAATCAAAAAGAGGAGCAGAGAGAGGGGGAGAGAGAGAGAATGGAAGAGAAGAGAAGAGAAGAGAAGAGAAGAGAAGAGAAGAGCTGAATGAAATCACTAAGTGCACCCAAAAGGAAGAGCCTAAGCACGCAAGAAATAACTTGCAAAAACAAGACCACACATACAATGTCATACAATAAAAATATGAAGGTGAAAAACAGTTTCAAAATAGTTTCATAAATCATCAAACAATCAAAGAAAAGCCTGTCAATTACCTCCTTGTACACATCAACAGGGAGAGGCAACCTGAGAAATGATATCCACGCCTTTGTAAATTTTAATTTCATCTTTTGGGCGTTCAACATCTGTAAATGATTTGTAATTAAAACATAAGAATATTCGAGATAAATGTCACCAAAACTTGAGGCTACCACAGAGTGTATATATGTATGCATTCACATTTGGAGTAAGAAGACAATCACTTACATTCTTCTTAGATTTTTCCTTTTTGTTCTTTTTAACTTCGGCTTCAGATTGCATGGACTCCTGAAGATCTTCCTTTTTTCCAAACGAAAATTCTGTTCAAAAAGAATGAAACAACTTACATATCGGTTTGATCATCAAAAAAATCATTGGAAAGTTGACAGTGGAGAATTAGGCAAGAAGTGCTTTTACATAGAAACTGTCCCTCCAGAAAAAAAACTTAAAAAGAAATGTGAGCAAATTTGTTCAAAGAAACTCAATACAGTTGTGATGAATCACAAAAACTACAGTTCCAAAAATAATATCCATAGGCCTTTTTTACACTCAAGCAGAGAAAACCGACCATATAGATGAAGACATATGAATGAAAAATAACTCACTCGAACGAGAAAAGGGTAAGAAGTGCCAAAAACATTTGTAGAAGGAAAGATTCATCACAGGTGACATGTTGCATCTGTAACAAGCATGATAGAAATGCCCTCCTTAAACTGATGTTAACACCTTGACCACCAAAATATAAATTCCCGTGTCTTGTGCCATCAACTCGATATGGTTAGCTAGAGTGAGATAGATGACATGATCTACTAGCATATTTGATGTCTAACACATGGAAGGCACACCAGATGCTCAAAATGCAACATACATTTTACATCCACTTTCAGCTCCGACAACAATATCCTTACAGGGTGAGAAGGCCTCTCTACAATTTCCTTTACACATTCACCACAAAATGTTCTAAAATGGATGAAGTACTTCCACGGTAGCAGGGATACTTCTGAGAGTATTTGTTTACAAAATAACAGTAACAATCATAAAATATCACATGCGAAGAAGGAACTTACCCAAAATGCTCCACATTTCCACATCATCTTTTTTATCTGCATCTTCTAAGGGGGGAATGTGTGATAAAATGTGATGTAATTTCTCAATAGAAGACTCTAAACTACATGAAACAAAAAAAAATTCAGTTAAATACAGCAAAAAATTTGAAAAATGTCAACAAATTCTTACACCTAGCTTGGTACAAAATGAGTAGCACAAAATTTGAGGTTTACAATTTTAATTCTTCTTCTCTTGTTAAGAAGATCATGTAGTTTATTTCAAGATGTTCAAAATAAAATCATAAAACAAGAATTCAAAACTAACTCAAAATCATAAAACAAGAATTCAAAACTAACTCATTTAAGGTATATCTTGCTATGCCATCTTTGTGATAGTTCAACTGAATTCAAAATGAACATCACGTAGTTTCATCTTTTAATTGTTTCCTTATAACTAAGAATCCCAGCCTGCTTAGCAAACAAGTTGAAGTTGATAACCAGAATCAAGCCCTGTGATGGGATAGAGATCCCCCAATATGCACCTCAAATTCCAGATCATAAACTTGTCATTTCATGCTTGCATTTATAAGAAACTGACTCAAGGGACAAATCACGCTCCTTACAAAAATGACAATGGCTAAGAATTGTTCAAGACAGCCAAAACCTCATAACCAAATATAACAAAAAAAAAAAAAAAAAGAAAGAACGGAAACGTAGGAACCATCTATATGAAATACAATCACATGAAGGAAACCTCCCTCCCTGGAAGTTCCCCACTAAAAAAGGGGAAAACACTGCCAGCTCAAATCTGTATTTGTTTCAAAATTTTCAGTTGTAAACAGCTAGAATGTACTGTAATGTGAAACACGATTCAATTGAGAATGTCATATGTAAGTACTGGCAAACATATTTTAGCAAATAATTAAACATACTAACCTTGTTCTTGGATGACCCAAATTCTTGCCATTTCCTTTCAAAAGCACGCTTCCTGTAAGGAAGTGATCTCAAATAATAAGAAAAAGTCCAACATGCAGAAGTCCAAGAGAAAAGAGAAAAAACATATCACATCATATATAACCATGGCCATTTTTGGGTTGTTTTCCCTTTTCTTTACATCAACTTACTTCCAAGCTCCTCAGAGTCTTTTTTGAAATTCTATGCTTATTCTACACCCAAAATCAATTCCCATTCATGTAAATTTGAAAACAGTAGATTCCTAGTTGATATCTCTATCATCCATTTTTTCTAGTTTACTTTTCCAAAATTTCGATATTTCTCACTTTTTCAATACAAGGGCCACATGAAACAACTTTCAATAGACAACTTAAAAAAAAGGTCGATAGTCCTAATTTATGCCTTGAAGTCTATTTGGTAATAATGACTATTACATCACGTGCAGAAAAAACTAGTAAGCGAAGGGAAGCCTGCCAGTACATTGTCCCTTATGATAAAGAATGTCTAAAATAAGAATAACCGAAAGTTGTAAATAAGTTAACAAAGAAAACAAAAAGGTGAAGAACCTGATATTTCTTTTGTCTCCAAAGTACTTGCAAGCTTTTCCATGCTAATGTAGGTAAAATAACTGCTGTCCAGAAGTGAAATGTATAACTAGTTAAAGAAGTTAACAGTGAATATGTATATACACATATATATACATATATATATCATCCGAATGAAACCCAAGGCATACATATAAAAATCAAGTCCTGAAAGGCCAAAAGACAGGTTGGAACATCGCAACTAGGAAACATCCAAAAAAAAAAAAGGATGATGGCTGTGGGAACCCAGAAACCTAAAATTGTAAAAATGAAACACTTGATGGTAGTGGAAACAATAGAGCATAAAATGACACAACCACGACAGATGATTACAAAGTGCCCATGATACATAGACACCAAAATCTCCAAGGATTGCCCTTTTCCTAATTTTAAACGGGAAACAAGAGTAATGCTACATGGACCAAATGAGCCGATGACCAAATAGACCAAACCTTATATAACAGTTCATATCAACAAATTCAAAACGCTTTGATTGATTTGGTTTCTGTGGCTGTATTGGGGGAACAATCATGCATGATGAAAACACAAAACAACAAAACAAAATAAAAAATAATAATAATAAAAAAACATGGAGCAAGAAAACTGAAGAATGGGTATATACCGGATATCGATGTATTTAAAATACTTTGATGCAAGCAAGTCTAATAGCATATTTACTGGGTGTTCCGAGTAGACCTGAAACAAAGCAAAATTATACAAAAGAAGTAATTGTAACGTAACCAAATGAAAATAACATTTGTTTTCCTAACATTTTTAATCATTTTTTTATTCATCCAATTTTCTTTTAGAGCAGAGAGAGAGAGAGAGAGAGCTCACAATGCTATTGAGGAAGCGGTGGTATATGGCGGAGTGAAAGTTTCCAGCATTTGCAGTCTTCACAAACTCCATAATTGTATCCAACACAATATCCTACGCACACAAAACAACCTTAGCACCACAATCAACAATATATATGTGTGCGTGTGTGTGTGTTTAGAGAGCGAGAGAGCGAGCTTACTCGAAGAGTATCTTCAGATTGCGGAGATAAGGAAACATGAATAAGAGACTTGACAAAGTCATCGAACTTGGATTTAAGCCAAGTGCGGTAGATGAATTCGGGATCGTCTTTGGAGGAAGAGAGAGAAGGCTTAGTAGACGAACAGACTTGGGGAAGGAGAGGAGTGAAGAAAGAAGAGAGGGAGAGGAGAGATTCGAGAGCATGTTGAGGCGGAGACGAAGAAGAGATGAAGGAGAGGAGGAGAGGGAGGTTGTTGATGTGCTCTCGCGAAGAGAGGAGTTGATGACCTAGGTTTTTCAGCTCCTTCAATGTATACTTCTCTTTCTTCTTTTGCTTCTTCTCCAGGATTGACGCCATTCCTAGAAGCAGAAGAGACGAGAGGGAAGAGGAGAGGAGAGAGGAGAGAGGCGAGAGGCGCTAACCCCTGAAAAACCTACCTCTACCTGCTGGAAGCAAAAACACTGCGTTTTGGAGCCAAGAGAAAACTGATCTTTAAAAAATGGTATTTTATGGTAATTAGTTAAATGGAGTGCAGCCTTCGGCGTAAAATTAATTTGCTTAATATTCGAGAGGTAAAATTAAAAATTTATTTAAATAAGAAAAAATTTTTAAATTCAATCTATTTAGGACCCCTACAAGGTTATATCCTGTGAAGATGTATCAATTTAGGATCGGATACGGCCCCGAAGGAAAAAAAAATTTTTAAAACATCTCCATGATAAACTAATTTAAAAAATATCACAATATGTCGAGTTTTCAAAATTCGATCTGTACTGTTCATGAAATAGTACCATCTCGAGTTTTAAAAACTCAACATGGTATTGTTTATAACTATTTCATGTCGAGTCTTCAAAACTTGACATGATGTGTTATTTTTAGAATTTTTTTGTAATGCATGTTGTTTTAAATTTTTTTTATTTTTTTGTGCTGATTCTGAATAAAACTCTCAATTTAGTATATACTTCTAGATTTAGATATACGTGTGCTTATAAAACAAAAAAAAAGTTATTTATTTATGGAGTCAAGAATTAAGTGATGAAATTTAAAAGTAAAAAAAGTGACGACTTTTAGGTACAAATTAATTCAAATAGTAAATTGATCCGCTAATGATGATTCAGAGACAATGTGAAAAAGAGATGTCTATTAATATTAAAAGTGTATATAGGGAGGATCTTGGTGTATCTAAGGGTTATATCCTAATATGTAAGGAGTTATAGCGATAGAATGAAAAAATACAAACTACTATCTGAAACAGACGATAATGTTATACGAATTTTAAAACTAATAGTAGTAACGATACATATAAAAAATATAAAAGAGTAACAGAATAGATGAAAAAAATTATTTACTAATTAAAAAGTAAGGTATATAACGAACTATATAAAATATTGGAGACTAAAAATAGAGAAAAAGAGATCTACTGAATTGGACAAATAAAATTATTTTAATTATACAAAAATTAAACTTATGAGTCATACTATGAAATTATTGGAGAGAATAATAGATCATAGATTAAAATTAGAAATAAGTGTATTTTCAAAATCAATTTAAATTTATATTAGAAAGATTCACAACAGAAGCAATCAAGTTATTAAGGCATTTGATGAAAATATATAGAATACAAAAGAGAAATTTATATATGGTATTTATTAACTTAAAAAAAAGTATATGATAGAATTTTTAGAGATATATTACGGTGAACTTCAAAAGAGAAATTTTAATTTTATTTTTTTAGAGAAAAAATTTTGAAGTCAATATATCTTGAGAAATTAAAAAAAAATCAAAATCATGTAATTATCTTAATAGAGATAATTTAAAATTGATATATTTAAAAGACCAAATTCAAAATAATTTATTTTTTAGAAATAAAAAAATTAATGAGTTTAATTTAAAAAGAGAAAAATTAAATTTGGATTTTTTTAGCAAGAGAAAATTCTATACAAATGTATTCAACTAATACAAAATTTAAATATATTGATAGAGTGAATTGATGTGTTTAATTTTAAAGAGAGAGAAATTAAATTTAATCTTTTAATAAAGAAAGAGAAACAGTTGACTTTCGACACAAACATCTAATATGTTTTATTTTAAAAGAATCCATATATTCAAAAGGAGAAAATATATATTAAATAAAATTATTTAATTATAAAGAAATAGAAATAAATTTAAATTATTCTTTTAGATAGAGAAATTTAATGTATTTAAATCGGAGTGGGTGAGAGAGAGAGAGAGAGAGAGAGAGAGAGAGAGAGGAGAATTTAAGGGGTGTGGGGGAGTTGCATGTGTCTTTCATTATTGATGCTAGAATTCACTACCCCAGTCCCCACCCTTTTCTTGGCCCCCCCACTCCACTCCGACGCTTGATTTCTCTTGAACTTCTGCTAGTGATGACTCATGACTCAAGTCTGCTCTTATTCCTTTCATTTTCACTCTCTCTCTCTCTCTCTCCCCCGTTCAATCCGGCGAATGCTGAGACGACTTTCGTCTTATGCTTGCCATTCCAAACATGCTTCCAAAATTTGAATTCCTACATAAATAAACACACTCACTCACACACCCACCAAAACCTAGGCAGAAACCTACCCTGCTCTTCAAAATATTAACTACATTCTTATGGTTATGGATGAATTTAGCTTCCCCACAAATTTCAACCACTTTTGTCTCCCACTCTCGCCTCCTTCACAGTCATCAACATCGCGGGCTTTGGCAGGACATCAGAGAGAAAATAATGGGGGTAGAAAGAGCTACTCATGTGCAGATCAGAGAGTGATGAATAGCGTAGCATTGGATTATTATGTGTGTGTGAGTGACTTGGAGGACCAAGAGGAAAAGATGGATATGCTTTGGGAGGACTTTTATGTTGAAAGATTTTCAGAGGAGAAGAACTCTGACTCTCGTTTCAGTTCTGATTCTGGTTCTGGAAAATTTATAATCCCACAGAACTTTTCTTCGGAATCTAAGTTGGTAATTCCTGATAACTCTACAACAAGTAGGAAATCCACCAAGTTTGGGGCATTAAAGGCCTTGAAAAAACTCTTCTTCCTTCACAACTCTGTCATGAGGATCAACCTGAAGAAGAGAGGGCAGTGAAGTCTCTGTCTCTGTCCTTTTGTTTTGTTAATTTCCAAAAATGTTACCAAAAAGCTACTTTATTTTTCATAGGCAAAACAAAACTGCATCGCATATCTAATTGTCAAGCTATAGTTGGGCAAACGTTTTAGTGTATAAATCTTTTATGATTACATTTTGTTTTATCAAATGTTATGGACCCAAATTTATTGGAGAAAAAGGTGATTACAGAATTTGAACGTTTGAGAGAGACACTAAAAACTTGTATAATTATTTTATAGGGAGAGAGAGACATAGAGAGAGAGAGAGAGAGAGAGAGAGAGAGAGAGAGAGAGCGTGAGAGAGAAAGAGAGGGTTTGAAGAGTACTTTCAAGGGAGACAAAGAAGCTAGAAAATGGGATGTTGTTTAGAGAGTGAGGTATATAGAGAAAATTCATAAGGTGAATGTATTTTACAGGGAGAAAATCTATACATAGCATATTTTGTAGAGAGAGGTGAGAGAGAAGGCGAGAAAGAGAATTGAGATTTTAAATGTATACTTGTAAAGTAAAACGCATCTCATCTTCTTGAGCTAAGCAAAGCTCTCAAAAATTTCGAAGTCTACCCACTTGTAAGATTGCCCTTTCAGGGTACCTGGCGTAGGTTTGGCATGTGAGTCCCTCAAATTCCAAAATACAAGCTCTGGCACTGCACTCCCATACCCTTCTTCTGTAAACTTCCTCACAAACACTCCCTTTATCATCTGTTCTGCCCTCAGCTTTCCCTTGGCCCAGGCTTTGAGAATCAGATCAAACACTTTCTGAAAGTCCTTATTCATTCCCCAATCCATCTTTCTCAGGATGGCTTTGTCCTTGGACTTTTTCAAGCTTCGGACTTTGGCTGAATGCTATGAGCTTCCTTTTCCACATGGAAGAAGAAATGTAAGCATGGATTTCCTGATGACAAGTATGTGGCTGAGTAGTTCTGGGTTCGGCCCATTAGAGTTTTTGGCTTGATCTTCCCATTGTTGTCCTCAGCTACCATTAAATCTATGAGAAGACCAGTAGTTTTGGAAAGAAAAAAAAGATAAATCAATATGTTTAAGGGGAAAAGTTTTGAATCAAATAAATTTTTACAAAGAGAAAATTCATGTGGTTAGTTTGAGAGAGAGAGAGAAATTAAATTTAGTTTTTGGAAAAAAAATTGTTTATTTTTTTAAAAGAAAATTTTAGTTTTTTAGAAAAACAAATTAAATTTAATTTGAAAAAAAATAAAATTTTTTTCTATTTGGTGGGTCCCATGAATATTTTGTGATTGTCGCTTATGGGTTTTCATCGCCAGAGTTTCAGTTGAATCACTGTGTCTGACTTGGATATGTTTTGAGATGCCCAGATTATAAGAACCTAAAAAGGGCTAAGCTATAAATTAATTATTACTCCTACCAGGGGGAGGGGGGGTTGATGGGGTTATGCAAATTTTGTTCTTTGAAAATAAGTACCACAATTGTTGAATTTCTCAAATTATGAATTTCTATTTTCTTCTTTCCTTCCTTCCCCCTTCTTCTTTTGCTCTTTGTTTTGTTTAAATGTATTCATCAAATTTAGCCAAGGAAGTAAAGTTCTTTAAATTTCAACTAGGTCACAATCCCATGAAAATCTTGCTCAATGGAAGGGACACCCAGTTAGAGACCAATTTCATGATACTCTATAGAGGGAGCTAGGCAACCAAATCTACAACTTTATGATATTGCCCCCCCCCCTCCCCAAATTTTTATTTATTTTTTTGTGATAGATCCAGTAGGATCTTGTCTAATCACTTCAAACTGGAAACAAGCAGTTGAAATCCCACAAGAGCCAAGTCAATGTCCCTGTTAGACTCTATGAAGCCAAAATTTTGTCTATGGTTGAGTAGACGATGGAATTAATGTGGACTTTAACAGTTCTGTCTCGAAGACCTGCAAGGTCATGGAAAAATATGATCAAAAGACCATAGGAAAAACAAACGGTATTCACTAAATTTAGAACTACTTGGACCTACAAAGTTAGGATTTCTGGTGTTCCAAAAATCTTGCATGTTTTTCATCTGGCCTCGAGATCATGTCCACCATTACTTTGTAGAACTTCACAGTGGAAACCTTGAAAGTCAGTCCAATTTTACAACGTTTTTGGTGTTGAGCAGGCAACAAGGCATTGACTTCGTTATTTCACAAACCACCGCATCGTTAAGATGTTATATTTGCTGCTAAACTCCCTCAGTAGAGATCAAGTAATTGGTACCAACAGATAGTTGACCTAATGAGGAGGAAGTTATATCCCCTGACTAAGACTCGGGGTTCAAATTTTAAAAATAAAAAGGACTATATTGGGAGAACTTCTCCCCTATAGAGGGTCTATCTTGAGTTAGATTAGTTGCATCACGAATCCAAATATCGTTTAGTCAAGCAAAAAAAAAAAAATCATGTAATTGGTTTGATTGAGTGTTATTTCCATTTAGTGGGGATCCACTGAAATCATGGTTTCCAATAAAGCATCGAAAATGTTACCATTCTAATATCTATGCATTCGTGTCATTGCCTTGCATCATATTTGAAGTTCTTCCTTAACCAGATTTAATGTACCAACCTTTCACAGAAGGAGGAAAAAAGAGATCAGTAATAGGAAAGTCACAAATGTGAATTTTGACTAGTTTACTCTGATTCTTTTAAAACATCTAGCAGAATGATAGGAGTAATCAATTCTTGTCTTGCAGTCTCCAACTTTGTACGCCGGTTTAACCATGCAGGTGGTTGCTAAATTTCCCTGTCCAGGATGCACTCATAATCAATGCCATTATGATTGATACTTTTGAGTGTTGTGTTTCAGGATCCAGTCTGTATTCAACCTAGAGGTGAAAGTCACTGAAGGTTATTAAAGTACTTAATGTGCTATAATAGTCCCTTTTGATGCTGGCTTGGGTGACCCAAACAACTTCCCAGTCAATGGCTGCTCTGGACGTCTGTGGGCTTGTCAGGCTTGTGTTTGTGGGCTGCCTACCCTCGGTGGTGTTGTTGGCAGTGTTGGAATTCATGGTGAAATTTGCAGGCCAGTGCAATTATGATGTCTTGATAGCATGGGTGCTTCTGGTGGTTCGTATATGTTGAGAGGTCTCAGTGCCAGTGTGCACAGTGGGACAGGTGCTTGTGAGTGGGTGTTCTTCCCCTCCCCTTCCTTGAAGTTAGACTCTGGGTGTTCTTCTTGTTGTGGGGAGTTATCTTTTGTTTGCTTTAGTTGGTTTGTGTAGTTAAGTTGGTTGTTTAAACTACCATTTCCCTTTTGTATATTCATTTCATATGCTGTAGAATCTTCTTCTACAGTATTTGGAACTGTTAAAACCCTAGGCCCTTAATATGGTCTCTAACATTGGTACATTATTTAGGCTAATATTTAGCATCTGGTCTTGCGTTGTTTTAAATAAAGAATGGTAGAAGGTTTATTCACGGAGGAGCCATAGCAACTTTGGTGGGTGTGTGTGGTTCTGCAGTCATTTTCACTTATGGTGTCCCCAAGGGGATAATCTAGTGGTATAATCCCTTTCCCAACTTGGTGATCCCAGATTCAAATCCTTGTATGACAAAAAAAAAAAAAAAAAATTCACTTATGGTATTCCCACAATGGGAGTTTCTGTTGATGTCAATGTCTTACTTGGATGCTGCTTTTCATAATGTGGGTAACTCTTCTTTCACCTTTATATTAGGCTGCATTGTTTATTATATCTCCAATTGAGGTTTGATCTTTGTTACTCTTTTTATGTTGGTGCCCACATCACATTTCTCCTTTTGTTTTTTTTCATTTCTCTAAGACCAAGAATTAAACATAATGTGATTCAGAATTTTTACAATTGAAAATTGAATAAACTAATAGTTAGTGCATCTGGATTTCCTCTGTTCTAGACATTTGATGATATCCCTCTTGTTCTCCTTATAATTTCAAAGTGATATTTTGATCTTGACATGTATATTTCCTAGCATGAGCGCCTGCCATTCAAGTGGGGAGAGAGATACATCATATACTGGCAGCTTCGCACTTTTGTAGGAAAAAGAATGAGAAGGTTCTCTAAGACCATAACGATGGTCTCTCGCAATGGTAGTTGTAGATTAGTAGACAACGTAGCCAGTAATGCAAAAGCCACTAAATATCCTAAATGCGTTTCAAGGCCGTGACTGTGATTTGCAGGATCTATTTGCATGATTCCTTCATACTGCATAATTTATACGACTGGATAATTATAGCACATAGATTATGCTATTTGTATGTTCATCAAGTAATCCAGATATGTTTGGGAGGTCTTTTGTATAAAAATCTAAGTTCCTTTAGACATACTGGAAATGAAAAAGGGAATGTTAATTTAGCATATCAGCCAAAAGATTTTTATCTTTACAAAGACCAAATCGTTGGTGAATCTCCATTTGTCTTGTTAAGACTTGGAATTTAGGCACATCAATCTTTTCTCCGGCGATAATTGATATTGGGTTTACAATGCACATCTACATCAAATAATGCACAAGTAAACTAATACTAAACAAAATTAATAGGCTTTGACAATTAGTTTCCTTCCACAGGTATATGTAATGTGTAGGACAAACAGCTTAATCTCCATTCAGGCATTTATTCTCAGTTATCCCCAATGCGTCTGCCAAGTTAAGATTGCTTCTCATCATAGTTCTCCTCCCAATTCCACCGTTTCCCTTCCTCATCATTGCAGCAAATTCTCCATAATCTATTTGACCATCCTACAAAATGAAACATTCATTAGAATTTACACACCATAACCTTTCTCTCTGATCATGATGGTAAAGAAATTAATCCGAAAATAGATACCGAGAGTGATATTCAGATAACAGCCGAGCACAGACACCCTTGAAATTGTGGACCTTGAATGACAAAGTAAAGACATTTGGAAAAGGTTGATTGAACACTCAATAAAGGTTAAATTGACAAGCATAAAGCCAGCACCCAGTCTCCACATCAGATAGCGGGCATACTCCCAGTTAGGAAGGATCAGAAACATTGGACAATGGGGCCAAACTCTTTAGTATAAGCCCGTACATACAAAGTGATTACAAGCAATTTGTGTAGCTACCATCTAAAATTTTATAATAGATCTCTTAAATTAAGTTCATGTTTTTGAAATTTTAGAGGTGAGTTTTAAAATGAATAATGTTACATAAACCAAAATAGTCAATCACCGAATTCATCAAATTCAACATCAGAGAGAATTCACCATGTGCTTTTTGATGACCAATGAGTCATGACTTTATTAATTGTGGTAGTGTTACAGTTTTGGAATTTTAGTTGGCAAATGTATAAAAATCCAGTATCATGCATTACTAGCATGCTAAATATTACAACATGGGGCATGCATGATCCTTCCATACTTATGGTTAAATACTTTCACTTGAAATTATCAACTATAAAAGCATAATCACCTAGCACATAACCCCCTCCCCAAAAAAAAAAAGAAAAAATCCTGACTATAACACACAGAATCACAGATGAATCTAACAAACTAAGAGAAGATAAGCAAACAAAGGAAAATTAAAATGGTCAACTCACATTATCTTGATCAATCTCTTTTATCATCTCGTCAAGATGCACATCACTAAGACCAAACTCCCTGCAAGCTTGTTGAAGTTCATCGATTGTAATATAACCACTTCCATCTTTATCAAAGAATGAGAAAGCCGACACCAGATTCTCCTCTCTTTCCAATTTGTTCAAGTGTACAGTAGCAGCAAGAAATTCACCATAATCTATTGTTCCGCTGTTGTCAATATCTGCCTGCCAAACCCCTTGAAGTCAGATTTTATAATTAGCACAAATCATCAAGGAAAAAAAATATTCTTTTGACACATAATTTGTCTTACTGCATCCATTAGATCCTTGATTTCAGACTCCATAAGCTCAGACCCTACACGCCTCAATCCTTCTTTCAGTTCATCAAAAGTTATAGTTCCACTATTATCTGTGTCTATCATTTTGAACAGCTCCTTCAAACCACCAATTTCTTCTTCAGAAAGTCTCTCTGCTATGACCTGCATAAAATACAGAGGCAAGCCGAGTGTTGTGATGGGTCTATACTAGCAGACAGGAAACAAAGAAACAGTAAAACAAAGAATATCCAATAAACTGAAAAGTTGGTACAGTTGACAATAGTTTGTCTGAGGCCATTGGCTTTGTGGTCATCATGGGGAAATGTAATAATATGAAGCTACCATAAGGTGAGGTATTCAAATCACAAATCCAAATACAATTTAAAAATAATAATAAAAAATAAAAAAGAACAAAACTAAACTATAAGGAAAGGATTTCAAGTTTCAACTTTATAGAGTAACATTCCATTTCAAGAATTTAAGACCGTTGCTCAACAGGAAAGTCCTACAAGTATGAGTAGGCAAATCAAAAGAGGCTCTCCAAAGTGAAGCACAAGTGATGAGATTATTTCTTTTGGTTCTACAGGAAAAACCTAACAGGTTTGTCGTCATTAATTTTCCATTCCAAGAAATGTTGCAAATTCCATCTCAGAATTGTTTGAAATTTATGATACATAACCAAAGATAAAACTACGTATAGACACATAGACCACCAACATGGGACTTGTGGCAGAGCCAGAAATTACTACCACTGAGGTTAAACACAATAGTTAGTCACGGAAAAATATAGATTTCATTATTGTGTCACCTGTTACCTTTGATACCTCTCACATTGATCACATCCAACAATAGAAGAATAACAAGTGGTATTTAATTTAATGCAACAAACAAAAAATCGGTGGTCTTGGGCAATATCATACAGTAATAAATTAAATTTTCAATATATTTTAAAATAAAGTATGAAATTACCCATTTTGTAATAGAATAGGGTCAACACAAAAAAAAAGAAATAAAAAAAGAAAAAGATGACATAAACCTAAGAGAAATTGTACTTGCTACTGTTTCTAATACCAACAATGGAGTTCAGATGAAAAGAGAGAAGATTAATAGAAAAGAAAAGAAGAGTAGAGAGGAAGAAAAGAGAGAATAATATCGAGAGAGAGAGAGAGAGAGAGAGAGAGAGAGAGAGAGAGAGAGAGAGCAATTGTATTATTACAAATCAAATAAGTATTAGAATTAGGGTTTCCCCTTCTCATAAAAGAAGACAATTTCTTCAAAGAAATAATTAAAATCCTAGTTCCTCGTAGAGTTTCACAATAATAACATAACTCCTATGACCAAAATAATGAAACCAAAAAACACTAGATCATAAATAACTCTAGCACAGATACTGAACTCTTTGTCTACGCCTAAAACAAGTAAGATGATCTTTGGATCCCCCTGTCTTAAAGAATTCAATGCGATCAATTGACCCCACTAATTGCCATGTAGCTGTGCCCATAAATAAGAGACACCCTTTGTTTTGTCAGTTATAGCATTGACCAACCTTTTAATATAAAAGTCTGAAATGATTTGAATAAAGGGTACTCAAAATTCAGAAAACCAAATCAATTGATGCTAAGACTTTCTTTATAATGGTGCTTTTTGTAAGCAGATAGATTAGAATACCGAAGGGTTGTTTTCTAAGCTGCATCCCTTCTCCCATCCCCCAGCACAGGTCCTATGCCAGAAGATTTGCATTCCAATATCCAATTGATTAGAATGCTCTAATGTCTTGCTCACTTTAAGCTACCATGACAACTAATAGTATCAAGATTCAAGATATCAAATTCCACTTCTCTTCCAGATTTTGCCATTTTCAAAAGCACTAGAATAATGAGGCTAGTATCCTTGTGTATGCAGTGAATTCGGAATAATAATGAAAAATTGAAACTTACACGCAAAGCCATCTTCTTGAGCTTGTTCATTGCAGAGAACTGCTTCAGCCGCGACAAAACAGCAGAATCAAGAGGCTTATCTGGGGCAATTCTGTCATCAACAATCCACGGATGACCTGATTAAGAAGTTGCACCAATTAGTAAATTGACAATACCTGGATGACTTAAGATCAATACAAATTGTGAACCTTATTTTTCTAAGAAATTCCAAGGTTATATCTGGATCTGAATCTGAATATGTAAAAGAACTTACACAAGACTTCATGGGCGGTAAACCTTCTCTTTGGATTTCTATCAAGCATTTTTCGTATCAGATCCTTTGCGCTATCAGATATTAAAGGCCATGGATCAGATTCAAAATCCAACTTGCCTCGTAATATCTGTCGGAAAATCCCATTTTCAGTTTCTGGTGGCAAAGAAGAGAAAGACCAGTTAAGGCGCAAAGCATTATGCCAGTGACTGATTTTTAAACAAAATATCTACGACATATACCTGCCCAAAATGGTGGAACCCCACTCAGTAAGATGTACAATATGATTCCTGCACTCCAAACATCTGCTTCAGGGCCATAATGCTTGCTCAATACTTCTGGCGCAACATAATAAGGACTCCCAACAACATCAGAAAATGTTTCACCTGAAAAATGAAACCAAAGCAACTTTAGAAACTAAAGACACTGAAATATAGTGACAGAAAAGTCAATCACAGCAAGGACAACCAGTCTCACGCTACATAGGCCACAAGGACGAGAAGTCTCATGATATATAGTCTACAAACATAATGAATAAAGAAATAGTTCAATTGCAATCTGGTCTTGCAGTCAAATGCTACTTGAGGTGAATTTTCAGCATAATAAAAAAGAGTAACAGATGTCTTAATAGAATTGCCACTACTTCACTAATTACTAGTGAAAAAATGTTACAAACCTCTTTCTTTCTTCTGGAAGGGGGAGCTGAGGCAAGTTGAGCTAGAAGGTGTTCTATTCAACCTTGGCCTTTTTTTTGGGAGGGTGGGTTAGATATAAAAGAGAGAGAGAGCATCAGCGAGAGTGAGAGAGAGAGAGCTTAGCTTGTTTCCTTGACAAAATTCTGCCAAGCTAAGACATTTAACAGTGGGTCCAAATACCTAGTTTGAGATTGGTTCATTTGACTAGTTGAGCAGGCAGAAGGAACCACAAAAATTGTGTCCAGGCTCAATTCAGAATGCTTTCTAATGAGTAGAGTCAAGCCTGAAATAAGCCAACTTGCGAGGGGAGAGATCAATTTATTTGTAGCACTCAGGTAGGGTGTTAGACGGACATTGAATGCTTTAAAATAGAACCTTGAATGAAATATGTTTTGTTATAATGCAATGCTTTCGACCATATAACTCCAAGGTTCAGCATCTTGTAAGGAACAAATATCAAAGTGGCTCTATTTCATTATATTCCATACACGTAAGCTAAGATAAGTGTCGGTTTGCAGCAAGACAGCCACGGGTCAACAAAAAGATTTCCATTATAACATATGCAAAAAAAACAACAATCAATGTGGCTCTATTTCATTATATTCCACATATATCCCAATTCCATCCATTACTATCCCTTTGCTTTGGCGTGATTACCATCTGAGTTGATGTTCGAGTCGATTTATTTATATTTCTTTATATGGAAAGTTTAAAAATCATCATATGATAATCCAAAAATTTGTGTTGAAAATAAGCATGACAAGATCAATAAATCAAGATCTCTGGCCCATCTCCCAAACCCAAATGGTGAAGCTGCCCTGCCCAAGAAGCTGCACAAACAGGCCCAAAGAAGGGCCTTATTATGGCCCAAGAAGGGAGGGCCCAAGCCCTCCCCAACAGTTAGTAACCAGCTGTTGGAGAGAAGGCTCCAACGGCTAGTTTTAGTAGTTGTTGGGGGGCCCTCCAACAGCCAGAAATATGGCTGTTGGAGGGCCACTCTCTTTCCCAAGTCCTCTTTTTCTTCCTATAAATAGCTAAGAGAATTGCCTTTGTTTCTTATGAAACATGCTTCTATGCATTTGTACAAAAGTCCTTCAAATATCAATGAAAATCTGATTTTACTCTTGAGTTATTTTTGAATTGTTTGTTTCAAATTTCAACATGGTATTAGAGCGGGTGAGCTCTCCATCTCTCAACTTCAAAAAACACCCTAAATGGGTTGATCTTCTTCAAAAATTGCTAAACTTATGTGAATCATTGAGCTCCTTATCAAATCAGCATGGTGAATCATCAAAATCCAGGAATCAACGGAGGAAGGTGTGCCGAGAAAGCTTCATCATTCAAGCTCTACCATCCTATCTTGAGATAAAGGCTCTTGTTCAGAACACAAAGGCATCCCAAATGGTGAAAAAACAAAGTCAAATTATGAACAAAGAAGATACCCTCAACAAGCAACATAAAAAGGCCAAATACATAACACTTCAAACCAATGCTCATGACTCTCTTTTGGGTGAATACACTGTTCTACAAACAGAGGCGAATGAGTACTTAAGGGCTTCATGAATCAGCTCTAAAGGATCAAAACGCTGCCATGCATTTTCAGAAATCCGACCCTCAGAAAGATGCTCAACAAGGAAGATCTTATGCCTCGGTTGTAGCCGGAAGTGCAGTTCAATATGCTGTCCCTCAAACAAAAGTAAATGACCATAAAAAAGGACTTCAACATTTAACACATATAGGTGGTAATAATCAAAACCCTACCACCTCTTTAAATTCCAAAAATTTTTTTATAGATTCGTGTACGGATTATCACATAGTTAGGAATAAAAGAATGATCAAGCGTTTTGAAAAGCTTTCCAACCATAGGATTGTCTGAGTTGCCAATGGGCAAGATCTTGAAGTGAAACAAATCGGAGATATTGAAATTTTTGAAAAACCCACAAAGGTTTTATATGTTCCAAAACTCACTTCAAATCTCTTGTCCATTAGCAAAATCACGAATGATAAAAAATGCAGAGTTATTTTTTATCCAAATTATGTCTCATTTCAAGATCTCAAGTCAAACCAATTGATTGGCAAAGGGTCTAGAAAATGAGGCTTATATTTCTTAGATCAAGAACAATATGCACATGCTGTCCACTTTAATGAAGATATTTCCCTTTGACATGCACGATTAGGGCATCTAAATTATCAAGCATTAAGATATCTCTTCCCAAATTTGAAATTGAAAATATACATTGTGAAGCATGCATATTGGGAAAAGAAACTAGGACTACATATCCTATTTCATACACCACATACAATGCTCCGTTCGAATTAGTTCATTCGGACATATGGACCTCTCCCATTGTATCTCATTTAGGATACAAATATTTTATTACATTTATTGATAAAAAAACTAGATACACTTGGATATATCTTTTACATACTAAGGATCAACCTTTTGAAACACTCAAAAACTATTTCCAATATGTGACTAACCTTTATAATGCCAAAATAAAAGTTTTAAGGTCCAATCAATGTAGTGAATATACGAGCCACAACTTTTAGAATTTTCTTAGTGATAATGGCATCATTAATTAAATGTCATGTGTTTATACACCCCAACAAAATGGAATTGCTGAACAGAAAAATAGACATATATTGAAAACGACTAGAGCGATGATGATCCATGCTAATGTCCCAAAAGAAATTTTGGGATGACGCAATTAAAACCACCGTTCACATTATAAATTTAATGCCCTCTCAACTCCTAAAGGGCTTATCTCCTCTAGAGCTTCTCCTAGGAAGAAAACCAAGAATCTCACATCTTAGAGTTTTTGGATGTGTATGTTATATTCACATTCCTACCCACTTTAGAGATAAACTAGATCATCGAGGCAGGAAATGTGTATTCTTAGGATATGTCATATTCGAAAAAGGGTATAGATATTATGATCCAAA